>CM076575.1:1868959512-1870180241 GCA_034641835.2 Pinus albicaulis | reverse complement strand
GTTCAAAATACCTCTTACCCTCCTCAAGAAGCAGCATTTTCCGCTTTAGCAAATTCATCTACCAATAAAAATGGAGCTGTTTTTTTTCTAAAAACTAGGGCTCATAAATGAGCTCCTATCTCCGGATCCTTGATAGATGTTGAAAAATGGGAGGAGGTTTTCGTAAATCAGTTTGTGCTGAAGAGAAAAATCTCTTGGTTTTTTGAACACCATCTCCAGCTATCTGAAATCTGCATTTGAAAAACATGTCTAAAACAGAAAATAAATAAATAAATAAATAAATTCAAACTTTGAAAATTGATCCCAAATATATCTTAGAATCTCCCAATTTGTAACACCTGTGAGAAAAAATGAAAGAGTTTAATGTTCTTTGATCCAATTTTGACAATAAACTCTCTCAATTTTTTATAATTCTTCTCTGTTTTACCAGAAACTACTCTTGAATTTGACTGCATAAACAATCCAAAAACACAACAAATCCTTTTGTAACTTATGATAAAATCTCATGCAATCAACTTTGATATAGGCCTTTGCAACACTAGGGTCTTCAATGACCAATTTTAGGTCCATAGGTTCACACTTGATCATGCTACCACACTTTTTAGGCCTTTTATAGGAATTCATGCCTTCAAATACTAGCGCTGGTCAACTTCTGTTTTGACACCTGTAAATTTGCTTTGAGACAATAAGCTGCTTTTGTGACATAGGGATTCCTAGGCCTAAGACACCTGCAAGATAACACTAAAGATGATACTGCTGGAAATGGTGTTGAAGCATCTCACAACGATGAAAAATGTGCAGGTAAGTTTGTGGTTGTTCGAATTAGACATCAAACCAAACCAAATTTGGGAAAAAGAAAAGAGTGAGAAAACTTGGTGATATGCGGGGTAATTATGATCAAGCATATCATAAACCAAAAAATAACTCATAAAATGTAGGCACATGGTGACATACTGACTCCTAACCATTAAAAAATGACAACTCATCGATCCCCATACTACTTGCAAAAAACATGAATTCTTAGGGAATTCAATTAGAAAGTTGGAAGATTTGCTACAAACTTGTCATGTGAGTTCATAGAAAAAATCACCTGCTTTGCATAGAATTTGATGCGAACTCAGGAAAAAATAGACAAGTGGCTAAAAATGAATTTTAAACCAATGCAAGGATATTTTTGATATATTTCTATGGATTTGACCATGATGGCATGTCATATGGGACTCTTCAAACTTAAGATTATGACCAATTCACAAAATTTAGTATCAATTTCATGAATTAATTTACTAATATAATTAAACCTATGCCTAATGACCTTCCTAATCAAAAAATGAAATTTAATTGGTGATAACAGTGGCTCCACTGGGGATGGTGTGCCCATGTGGTATAGCAAAGAACCTATAGTTCCAGTGATTTCCTTGAAAAACTATTTTTTTATAAATTGATGAATACTTCGCCAAGTTCCTATAGCCTTCTCCTCATTCCCAAACTTGTTGAAAACTGAAATCCAAGCTTAAACCTAAATATGTACATGTTGAAAAGATGCTCAGAATACTTAAGCTTATTCACACACACTCCTACCTACCTCAACCACTGCAATCTTCATGCTTTATTCAAGTGACTTGAAACCTCCAATAAATCTAGTCAATGAGCTGACCTGATACCTGAACTCCTTAACTGTGCTTAAACCAAATGAAAACTAGATACTGTAATGACATAGGCAAAAGAAAACGGGTTTGATTTTCATAGTGAAAACATAATTGAAAAGTTGAATTATAGAACTCTTCCATGTAGTCACCTATGGGATCATAGAAGACATAGTTCGTTTGGTCATTTTCGAGACATTCTTTAGTTTTGGACAACTCATATATGCTTTCTTTAGCAACATAAGATTTCAATTGTGTCATATCAAACTCATTTAAAAAAAAAAACACTCCTCCTCAATCTCAAAAGAAAAAGGTAACACCACCTTCTCTTTGTATTTTGGCATGGAAAGGCTTTCAAAAGACCGATATTAACAATGAATACTATAGGACTGAATTTGATCTTCTAAAACTTCAATGTCTTTCTCAATTTTCTTATGAAATTCATCCAAAAATTGAATCTTATCTTCTGACTTGCACTCAAATGAATTTAAAAAAAAAGACAAGGCTGAAGAAAAATTTTCATCCACTTCCTCATTAGTGTGCTCATCATTTCATTGCTTAAAACCTTGAATGGAAAGGGAGTCTACCACAAACTCTATTTTTTCCATCCATGTTTACAAAAATATAAGCCAAAAATCTGCAAATGACTTATTAGATTTGACAGGAAAACTTTCAATCCATTGTCTACATTTCCCTTGAAATGCATCATAGAACAATCTAATGAAAATATCTTCATGTTTGACTCTAATAAGCTTAGTAAAGTCAAGAAAATTTGATATATGCTTCAAGGTAAAACTCAAATATTCTCCATTAAATTTTGGACCACTCCTTAAAAAGTATGCATCCTTGGGAAAAATATTTGGAAA
Organism: Pinus albicaulis; assembly: GCA_034641835.2. Lineage (NCBI taxonomy): Eukaryota > Viridiplantae > Streptophyta > Pinopsida > Pinales > Pinaceae > Pinus > Pinus albicaulis. The sequence continues at coordinate 1,870,177,732 of CM076575.1, read as the reverse complement.
TCCATAAACTTTTGAAAATTCCACACATGCATACCTTGAAACAAGAATGGTAGCATCTAAGTTCCTCAAAATTGCAATGGAGTCACCATGAAGCTATGAATTTTTGAATTCTTCAACCATGGAGTCGACAAGGTAGAATGCAGCCTCGAACGTTTCTGATCTCCTGCTACCTCCAAGAGTTCATCATTTATGTTTGAGCACAAACTTTAGGAAATATGTCTTCATTATCTCGGTAGACGCACCAAAATCTTATCACTAAGTTGGTACAAATGGGCTTCTTCACCAATCAACCTAGAGTAACTCTTTCAAACCTACTTCTAGCTTAAAATTAGCCTTTCCAGCCTGAGAGGGTTCTCTCAAATATAAAGATGATTTTATACAAATGAAGTTCAATAGATGGCTATCCCTGAAATAGTGTTTTAAGTGTGTTTGTATGTAGGTGAAAGATGTGAGGAAATCACTACCATTAGGAAAATGGGGTCAGTGTAAAGAAACTAAATGACATAGGAACTCTTCTTATGGAAGCGCAGATATATAGATGTTTTTATGAAAAGACAACATACATAGATACACAACAATATAATGCTTGAAATAAGTTGGAGCATGATGTACATGAATTCTAAGTAATCAATAATTAAAGTACTGACGACAAAATAGCAGGGTACATAAGACAAGGGCTCATGAAAACATCAATGACTCTCAGGTGAAGAAACAGCCAACAACCATTGTATATTACTAATAAGAAGTGTTTAGAATAGTATTTCTGTAGTCAACATCATTCAACCTCTGTTTCTACCTTCTAGATGCCTATTTATAGAACTAGATATATTTACATGAGGGCTGCCAGTTAGCTAGACCTTCGAATACTCTGAAAGACACCTTTTCTAAATAGGAAACATATTACAAGGAGGGGATCTAGTGCTATTTCTGTTTCTAGGAGTCCAAAACCTATTAGGACTCAAACTCTATTTATTACACTAATAGCCTTTACATAATGTATTTTTGATGAAATTATCAAACATAACCACTTTGAGTGAGGTGGCACTATCCATAACCAAACCAAATAACAACCAACTGACATTAAGGGTTTTCTCCTCGAATTTTAGAAATGTGTTGGCCTAGTTGATGATGTGTCTAGGGTTGATAAGCTAGCAGCCTAATCACCCTTTTTTACTAAATTTTATGCCCATAAAAATATTCAATCAAGCTCTTTGACTGCTCTAGGTATTTTCTGTGCTTAAAAACTTTAATAAATGCTTGAAAAACTTAGGAATTTCTTTTCGCTGCAAAAATAGAGTATTATAGGCAAGTTCGTAGGGGAAGTTTGTAGCACTTTGACTTTGACCATATCCGCCACCTATTTGCTCTCTTTGATGATCTGAGGCTATTTATTGAGTCATAACAGCTAAAAAAAAACCCTTACCTGCCTCCTTGATGAAAAAACTTGTGATTTATAGCAAAAATAAATCTACAACAAGTTCGTAGCGATTTTTGGGCTTCAAGCCTGAGATACACTACGAACTTGCTTAATTGGCAGCAGACTTGAAAATTGTCAATTTCCACCTCCAAAAATGTCCATGGTTGTGTAATATGGTAAGATTCAGAATGATAAGGGAATATTGGGTTCAAAATACCTCGTACCCTCCTCAAGAAGCAACATTTTCCCCTTTAGCAAGTTCATCTACCAATAAAAATGGAACTGTTTTTTTTTTAAACTAGGGCTTAGAAATGACCTCCTATCTCCGGATCCTTGATAGTTATTACAAAATAGGAGGATATTTTTTAAATTAGTTTGTGATGAAGAGAAACCTCTATTTTTTTTTTGAACACCATCTCCAGCTATCCGGAATAAGCATTTGAAAAACATGTCTAAAATAGGAAAAAATTGAACTCTCAAAATTGAGCCCAAATATGTCTTTGAATCTCCCAATATGTAACACCTGTGAGAAAAGTGAAAGAGGTTAATGTTCTTTGATCCATGTTTCACAATAAACCCTATCTGTTATTTATAATTATTCTCTGTTTTCCCAGAAACTACTCTTGAGGTTGAATGCATAAACAGTGCAAAAACACAGCAAATACTCTTGTAACTTTTGATAAAATCTCATGCAATCATCTTTGATGAAGGCCTCTGCAACACTAGGGTCTTCCATGACCAATTTTAGGTCCATAAGTTCATGCTTGACCATGCTACCACCCTTTTTAGGCTATTTATAGGAAGGCATGCCTTCAAATAAGAGCATTTGTCAACTTCTGTTTTGACACCTATAAATTTGCTTTGAGACAACAATATCTTTTGTGACACAAGGATTCCTAGGACTAAGACACATACAAGATAACACTAAATATGAGACTGTTGGAAAAAATGTTGAAGAATCTCACAAGGATGAATAATATGCAGGTAAGTTTGTGGCTATTCGAATTAGAAATCAAACCAAACCAAATTTGGGAAAAAGAAAAGAGTGCGAAAACTTGGTGATATGAGGGGTAATTATGATCAAGCATATCATACACCAAATAATAACTCATAACAGGTAGGCACATGGTTACATATTGACTCCTAACCATTAAAAAATGACAGCTCATCGATCCCTGTACCGCTTGAAAAAAACATGAGTTCGTAGTGAATTCAGTGAGAAAGTTGGAAAATTTACTACGAACCTGTCAAGTGAGTTCATAGCGAAAATCACCTGCTTTGCATAGAATTCACTGCAGACTTGGGAAAAAATAGACAGGTGGCTAAAAATTAATTTTAATCCAATGCATGGATATTTTTGATGGATTTCTATGGATTTGAACATGATGGCACGTCATGTGGGACTCTTCAAACTTAAGATTATGACCAATTCACAAAATTTTATCAATTTCCTGAATTAATTTACTAAGACAATAAAACCTATGCCTAATGACCTTCCTAATCCAAAACTGAAATTTTATGGGTTATAACTGTGGCTCCACTAGGGATGGTGTGCCCCTGTGGTACAACAAAGAACCTGTAGTTCCGGTGCTTTCCTTGAAAAACTAATTTTTTTTGAAATTGACGAAGACTTTGCCAATATCTTATAGCCTTCTCCTCATGCCCAAGCTTGTTGAAAACTACAATCCAAGCTAAAAAATAAATATATACATGCTGAAAATATGCTTAGAATACTTGAGCTTATTCACACACACTCCTATCTACCCTAACAGCTGCAATCTTCATGCTTTATTCAAGCAACATGAAACCTCTAATAAAGCCAGTCAATGAGCTGATCTGATACCTGAACTCCTTGACTGTGCTTAAACCAAATGCAAATTGGATACTGTAATCACAAAGGCAACAGAAAATGGTTATGATTTTTTAATATTCCTAAATTAGCACACAATTAATTGAAATATTAAAGTTTTTATTTTTCTATTAGATAGAGGAGTAAGAGGGTATGGAGACCCATAAATATCCTTAGTAGGAATAAATACACTCCTAGAATGAATGAAGGTCATCTAAAAAGGGGCTAGAGCATGAAGACTGTGTCAACTTTGACCAAATCAATAGCATTGTTATGGAGGAGTGGCATTCATGGTGGGACAACGCAGTTTTGGAGGAGATTGAAAGCATGGAAGTAGTGAACTAATTGAGTGGGTCCAAGGGTGAGGAAGCTCATCACTTATATAAGTAAGAGGATGGCAGCCATATGGGGCTATGTTTTTGAGATTATTATTTTGTATATGGTCTGTTTATACTTGTTGCTCTATTCAACTATTTAGCTAAGATTGATTGTGATGTTTAGCACAGGGTGTTCCTGGTCGGGAATCCCACCTCTTTCCTTGAGAGGCCTCTTGGGAGAGTATTGCACTAGATTTTCCATTATCCGACATCAGGCCAAGCTACATCTTTTTTGTACAGCTCAATTTCTGTAGAGAATTGTGTTGTGTTGCAGGGTGCAATAGTGGAGAGTTGATTTGGGTCACTTCCTTGCTTGATTTCAGTTGGAGGAAAGTTTCCTTCCATTGGAAGACCAGTAAAGAGGAACCTTGAGCCTTATTTCATCATCCAGCATCAGGCTAAGGTACTGCTATCAGTTACAGTGCATTTTTCTAAGGAAACTACATTATTTCAATGTGCAGTTGCAGTAGAGGGTTTGGAGCCCTAGTTTGGGGAGATAGATTTTCAGTGAGAGGATCAGCCTCTCATTTAGAGAATCTATAGTAGGAGTTTTTCATACATTTATAGATTAGATCAAAAACCTCCTATCATCTAACCTGTTGTAGAGATTATTCATCCCTAGGGTCATATTTGTATTTCTACATTTTTGTTTATTTCAGGAAACTCTTTCTGGGTTATCTTGGAAATTTGCTTAGGAGCTTAGATATCTATTCCCGGAATTATTTGAGCCATATAAATTCAGATCTATGTATTGACATTTTTTAGCAACAATTATATCTAATAAAACTGCGTTGCCATAGCCTGGGGTAATTGTTGTGTAGCAGTGTTCTTCATGTTTCATGTACATGTTCTCTTGAGGCTTGTTTTTGCCTAACTTGAGTGACTATTTCCTCGAGAACTTGTATACATTTTTTTGCTATGATCTTAATATGATGATTATGTGATCTTCTTACATTTTGTATGTTTATTTACACTGCTATTTCCAGTTTTATGCACTATATTCCTACTTTTCCCATTTGGGAATATTACAGTGGTATCAGAGCATAATCTTGGCTCAGCTTGTGGATCTTAACAATTATGTTATCAGGAGAATAAAAATAAGGAGAAAGAGATCAGAATGATGGAAAGAATGAATTTAATCTCATCTCTTTTCATATCTAAGAGGGATCTCATCAAGGAGGTCAAGCAAAGAAAAGTGGAGAAAAACAATGAAACCACACTACGTTTCAAGATGAGGAAGGTCCATGTACTTCCTATCAATGAAAGGAAGACCTGGTATTGCATAGAGCTTTAAAGAGACATACTATGCCCTTTTCTTTTGAAAAAGAAGAAAATAGGCATGGATATGGAAGAAACTTGGATCATGAGATCCTAAGTGAGTATCTTGCAAAATACAAATCTCAAACAAGGGCTTTCAAGGAGAATCTAACTCTCCCATATTTCATTCAGCTCAAAGAAGAAGGAAGACCTTGCAGTAATAGATTTTTATTATCTACATTTGATGGATCATCTAGATGCACAACAAGAGCTTGGGGAATGAAGTTGGATGCATTATTCCTACTACATCCAGTGGTAGAAAGAGAATTTGTTGAGATTGAAACGCTGCAGCTTGAGGGTGAAGCAAACATTTGGTGGTTCAGCCATTTGAGTCATGCAAGAGTGACTGCATATGCAGATTTTACTCAAAGGTTGATCAAGAAATTTGACAAGAAGAAATCAGAGGAAAAGAAACTTCCACCACCACTTGTTGTAGGAGTACTTGCATCAGGAGAAAGAAGACTTGCACCTTTCCAAAGTGGTCTTGATCTCTTGAAATTTAGAGTTCCATGCACTATTCTGGAGATGCATGAGGAGAAGGAGACCTATACCAACATTGATGCAGCCATAGAGGAGTAGTCATCATCATCAGTAGTTGGGGAATTCATCACACTAGAGGAAGGAGCCCTTTTAGTAGTAGAAGATGTTCCCAAGCTTTACCAAGGTATGCACATATGTCCATTTCCTATTATTTCAACACATCATATGGAGGATTTGGAAACATGCTATCAGGGAAAATGCATGACCTAGGATCAAAGCACATTGCTAATTTGTAGCAGCAAACTATCACTGCTCTAAGGACCCTTGATTTGTTAAAGGAGGAGATATATAGTCATCCTGGTTATTCATTGTTGAGCTACACACAACTCTTGGGGTTGGAGTGTAGATTTTTGGAGGATAGGATGAGTATTGTCCTAAACAATGCAATGAAGAACTATGTGTTCAACATTGAACATGATCTTAAGACAGCAGATGCACCATCATGGAGATCAACAGCGCTGTCATTGAGTAGCAATGATGAGTTGGGGGCCCAACCATTATTGGAGCATTCCAATGACCATCCTACATGTGTAGCAGGGGCTAGGCAGATGTTTGATGAGAGACATCTTATCTTCCATTGTTATGATGGATCTTTCTTAATGACCACTTCATTGCTCAATGAGAAGTTTTTTCCTACATATTATTTGGATCCTCATGGGGTCAACTTGGTCATTGATGAGTGGTCTTCATTTGGAGATCTCCAGGAGATTGCATTTCAACCATTAGGGGAATTTTGAGGTCTAAAATGGGCCTCCTAAGAAAAATGTACAACCAAAATAAGATTTATAAGAACCAATAGGATTCAAGATGATGATGTCAACCATGGGGGATGATTCACCATTTTTTAAGTAAAATGGTTAAGAGATTAAAATATAATAAAATAGTAAAACTACTTTTTCAACTCGTATTTTCAACTTATCTCCCAAATTTTTTACTCAAATTTCAAGCAAGAGTACTCGTTAGATGCAAAATTTAATTCCTCATCCAAGGAGTACACATGTTGCATACTTTTGATGGACCCTGCTACATTAAAAATGAGAAATACATGAAAAAATGTGATTGCAATCACGTTTTTCATGTATTTCTCATTTTTCGTGTAGCAGGGTCCATCGAAAGTATGCAACATGGGTACTCATTGGATGATGAATTAAATTTTGCATCCAACGACTACTGGCACTCGAAATTTGAGTAAAACATTTGGGAGATAAGTTGAAAATACGAGTTGAAAAAGTACTTTTTTCTTTTTTCCCTCTAAAATTTGATGATGTCATCAAATATTTTTTTGTTATTTCCACTGTTATTTTATAATTTCCTTAGGAGGCCCATTTTAGACCTCAAAATTCCCCTAATGATCCCATGAAATGCAAATATATAAATCTAATTTGGGAGGATGGCATTCTCCATTGGAGGGATGCCAATTTTGAGCATGATGATAGACACTCACCATTGTTTGGATGGGTGATATTGATGAGCAAGAGGCTGGAAAGCCACTTGCAGATCTATGACACAGGGAAACAAGAGGCAAGGCTATGTTGGCTACTCTTGAAAGAGTTTGGTCATCATGTGACACATTCTATTTCAAGGAATATGTTGGTGGATGGGACTTGGCATGGCACTTGCATCATATGGCAGCAAGTAGTTTGGGTACAATATGATAATATGACATTATTCATGTCTAACATCATGTTTTCACCTCATGAGTTGTATGATGGAGGTGTGAGGAGGCAGCAAGAGCTATTATTGCTTTGGCTACTCTTGGGAGACTATGGGCTGAATTTCTCCCGTACTTTGCAAGATGTTTTAGGAGAAAGGGATGGCACAATCAAAGTGCAAAGAGTCTACCCTTCAACATTGAAGGATCAAAAGGTTCTTCCACATAGGAAGGAGTCTCCCACATATAGCAGCATGATGGTGGATTACTTTAGCATATGGCATGTCAAAGAATAGAGTCATGGAGTGTCAAGAGCCTTATCACCAAGGCCAACAACATTGTCACTTGGAAGTATGTATCTATTGTAGGAGTGTTCTAAGGGGTGTATGCATCCCTTAATTTGGTAGACCTTTGAGAGGAGATTCTCATGGGAGGGCTCATCCATGGACCTCACTTTCAACCTACTCACAATGCATGGTAATAAATGTATTTCTGTACTTATTGATCATTTCATAAAATATCTGCATTCTCTCATCATCTGTGTACAGTGCATTGCTCCACAAGAGGGAAAGATTATCTTTGGGTTTCATGGTCATTCTAGGACCAAAATTTGTGATGGAGACAACCCTTCTTTGCATGACTTTGGGAAAATGTGGTGTTATTTTTATTATTCTCAGCTGATATATAATTCCATTTACTACCTCATAGTAGATGAGAAAACATGCACAGCTAGCAACTTGTTGGGAGACAACTTTCCATATGATGTTCTACAACAACAGTTGGTAAAACTGCGTTGTATCCACTGGAGAAACCATTGGTACCATCCAAAATTTCACATAACATTCAGTATGTTTCTGATTTGGATACCACATGGTGATGATGTACCATTCACATTGTATGGGATGGTTTGGGCTCATCAAACTAGAGGAGGGGTCTTTGGAGATCCAGTTGTCCTTTTGTATCTTGAGGGCAACATTATTGCAGCCCAATATCAACAGCAACTCTACACTTTCCATAAGTGGACAAAGAGACAACGTGGGGTAGGCCATTTGGTCTATCATGTTCAGTTATGCAACCCACCTGCATTGCAAGAGCCAAAGGTGGAAGAACATTTTCATAAGTTACCATTATGGAGGGTGACTCACTTTTTGTGGATGATAACTTGGGGTTTGGAGCTTCACATGGGAAGGAAGATTCCCAATCATTTATTGATCCCGTGCCTCAAGAAGGACTCTAGACCACATATAGTTTCCTCCATGGATATCCCACTTGTTCATGATGAGAGCCATTTGGATTTTTCACCAAAGGCATACTTACACACTTGGGAGGAGCAGCTTGAGGACATAGTGATGAGAGAGCATCTTGTTCATTGGAGGAACTTATCATATGAGGATGCTACAGGAAGAATAGGAGAGGCTCTTCAGTTCTATTCTTTCAGTTGCTTGAGGACAAGCAACATTTTGGAGGGGAGGACTGTAATATTCCTAATTTAGCACACAGCTAATTGGAATATTAAATTTTTTATTTTACTCTTAGATAAAGGAATAAGAGGGTATGGAGACCCATAAATCTCCTTAGTAGGAATAAATACACTCCTATTATGAATGGAGGTCATCTAAAAAGCTGGATTGAAGACCCTTAGGTGTGAAAAGGGGCTAGAGCATGAATATTGGGTCAACTTTGAGCAAATCAACAACGATATTATGGAGGAGTGGCATTCATGGTGGGACAACGCAGTTTTGGAGGGAGATTGAATGCATGGAAGTAGTGACCTAATTGAGTGGGGAAAAGGGTGAGGAAGCTCATCACTTATATAAGGAAGAGGATGGTAGCCATATGGGGCTATGTTTTTGAGATTATTAATTTGTATATGGTATGTTTAGACTTGTTGTTCTTTTCAACTGTTTAGTTAAGATTGCATGTGTTGTTTAGCATAGGGTGTTCCTAGTCGGGAATACCACCTCTTTCCTTGAAAGGCATCTTGGGAGATTATTGCACTACATTTTCCATTATCTGGCATCAGGCCAAGCTACATCTTTGTTGTACAACGCAATTTCTGCAGAGAATTGTGTTGTGTTGCAGGATGCAGCAGTGGAGAGTTTATTTGGGTCACTTCTTTGCTTGATTTCAGTTGGAGGAAAGTTTCCTTCCATTGGAAGACCAGTAAAGAGGACCCTTGAGCCTTATTTCATCATCCAACATCAGGCTAAGGTACTACTATCAGTTACAGCGGAGTTTTCTGAAGAAAATGCGTTATTTCAGAGTGCAGTTGCAGTAGAGGGATTGGAGCCCTAGTTTGGGGAGATAGATTTTTAGTGAGAGGTTTAGCCTCTCATTTAGAGAATCTATATGAGGACTTTTTCATACATTTCTAGATCATATCAGAAACCTCATATCATCTATCCAGTTGCAGAGATTATTCAGCCCTAGGGCCATATTTGTATTTCTATATTTTTGTGTATTTCAAGAAACTCTTTCTGGGTTACCTTGGAATTTTTCTTGGGAGCTTAGATCTCTGTTCCCAACATTATTTGAGCCATATAAATTTAGATTTATGTATTTACATTGTTCAGCAATAGTTATATCTAATAAAACTGTGCTGTCATAGCCTGGGGTAATTGTTGTGTAGGAGTGTTCTTCATGTTTCATGTACATGTTCTCTTGTGGCTTGTTTTTGCCTAAATTGAGTGACTATTTCCTCAAGAAATTTGTATACATTTTGCTGCTATGATCTTAATATGATGGCTATATGATCTTCTTAAATTTTATGTGTTGATTTACACTGCTATTTCTAGTTTTAGGCACTATATTCTTGCTTTTCCCATTTGGGAATATTACATATTTTCACAATGAAAACATAATTGAAAAGTTGAACTATAGAACTCTTCCATGTAGTCACCTATGGGATCATAGAAGACATAGTTTTTTTGGTGATTTTCGAGAAATTATTCATTTTTGGACAACTCATATATGCTTTATTTAACAACATAATATTTCAGTTGTGTGTTATCAAAATCATTGTCAAAAACAAGACATTCCTCCTCAATCTCAAAATAAAAAGGTAGCACCACCTTCTCTTTGTATTTTGGCATGAAAAAGCTTTGAAAATACTGATCTTGACAATGAAGACTATAGGACTGAATTTGATCTTCTAAAACTTCAATGTCTTTCTCAATGTTCTTAGCAAATTCATCCAAAAATTGAATCTTCTCACTTGCACTCAAATGACTATGAATAAGAAGACAAGGTCAAAGATGTTAGCTCCCCGTAATTTGCAAGATTGGCAAAGTCAAACTGCAGAGAGAAAACTATTTCAACCACTTTGGGATTCTAGGATCTAGCCCTCCTGAATCCGGAGAGGGATCTCTCCAATAAGTGCAAATATTGATTTATCTTTAAAGCTTTTGGGTAATGATATCAGGCTATTTATGAAGTTCGAAGGTTTTTGTTTGTTTTGGATGGTTGAGCATGATTATTATTTGAGTGGAAAGTCCTAAATCGAAAAATTTTCAAAGGTGTGAAGTTGCAAGCAATCAGAACAAGCTTTGGCTGAAAAAGATAGATATAACGCTAGTTTTTAGTCCATTGGGCTATGGAGTCATAACAGGGCTTTAATTGAGCAACAACATCAAGATTGATCCAAGGGGCAAGTCATTTATATCAAAATATCATTGAGATTAAAATGATGGAATGGAAACAATAAAAGTGTTGGAGGGGTGGAAACTGATAATAATTTCAACAAGGATTTATAGTCAGTCCAAAAAAGAAAAGCCTCTTAAGTAACTATTTAAAACCAACCAAGAACAGGACTCACCATAAATTTCTTGGGCAAGTTCGTATTAAAGAAACTCAATAGACAACAATCCAGTAATCCACATAATCACCTTCAGAAAGAATGAAAACACATAATAGAAACAAAGTGTAACTTAAGATCAGATAAGGTACTTTTATACCTAGTCTGCTTTCATCCAACACTTAGGGAAACTTTCAGAATTCACCCTTGGAGATAGAAACTAGAAAACAGGGCACACCATCACTTTTCTAGTCTAACTTTACTAAGCAGATAATGAAAATAACATTCAAGAATGGTGTTTAAAGAAAACAGTAGGACGAGGGAATGCCAGCATTCCTAACTGCTTAAACTGTGTTGAATCATTCTTAAATAAACAAATTGGAGGAAAAAATTGAGATAAAGCTTATCAGTCAGAGAAGGGTACTATAAACAGTAAGTCTTAACTCTATTCTTGATGTTCTTTATCAGAGAATTAATGGACAAAATGGCATACACAAAAGGAAAAACAATTACAAAGAAAGAAGCACTTCACCAGTGATATAGACCAGGATCCCAAGAAACAACTTGTTATTGATGTCAAACCAGTTATAGTCTTCAAGTCTAATGTTTCAGTTTAGCAATCATATTCACTTATCAGTATAACTATTCTATCACAAATAGAGCATCAAGAGCCTTTGAACACTATTTACAGGTAGGAGTTTCGAGCACAAGTATATTTCAAAATTATGCAACCAACGTTTATAATGAACTCCTCAATAAGATTTTATAGAAGGATGAGGAGGTCGAAAGAGAAAAGATCTAAGGGTTCAATTAATACAGATTTAGTACTTCTCGGCCTTTGAGGGGCTCAATGGATAAGTTTACAAATATTTTATCTGTATTAATTGTTTTACATTTAAGAAGTAAGCTCGGTGGGAGCTTTTGTTGACTTTAAGGCTCTGTGTCATCTCTGTAGTAACTCAGCAGATATTTTGTAATAAGTTCTTCGGCTGAATTAATTGTCTGGCTTTCATGAGGCAAATATCCTATGTTCTGTTCATTACTCAGCCTCTGTTGAATGCTGTGAGGCTACAAGTGGCATTAGGTACATGAGAGGAATCAATTAGCCTCTAATGTGGCAGTGGAGGCAACTTCTGTCTAACATATATTTTTGATTTGCCTTTAAACTGTGTTTAATTTAGTGGATTAGGCTTTTGATTTTCGATCTTAGCCGTAATCCACGAGAACTGTGATTATTCCTTTAATTCTTCATTTCTGGATTTTTTTAATCTTCAACGCTAATACTCTTTGATTTTTTTTTAATTTTGTGTGTCTTGTTGATGTGCAGGTGCCGCAAAGGGTTATTATAACAACAGTGCTCATGATGCACTGATGGAACGTGATATGGAACCCTTCAAATGGATTTTATTTTATTAATATAGGTCTGAGGGATCCTCATCCCAGGCCTTCACCTTTCTTTCAAAATAATTGAAAACTTCGAAACCTACATAAAACCAAGAAATAATTAAGAAATCCTGCGTATTTGGTAAAAACTGCTTCGGAGGCTGTGGTTAGGAGCAAATGGTGGAGAGATTAAGTTAGATCCGTTGATCTAGAAAATATCAACGGTGGGGAGCCAAAATAATAATATAAAGTGAAAGAGTCACTTTACCATAAGACAGACGGAGAATGCAAAGAAAATAGGTTAAAAATCCTTCGCGGAGGAAAAAGCATTGAAATGGAAATGGGGGTGTCCAAATGATCGTAGGCCGTCGGATTAGTTTGGCCCATGGAAATCAATGATAAATATTGGTCGAAGAAGACTCCTTGGAAAGGAAGAGGGTGATAATTCAAAGGCCAGATTAAATTTGACCCGTTGATCTGCAAAGATCAATGGCGGGGAGCGAATGCGATGGAATGCGATGGAAAAGGGGAAAAGCGGTTTCAGAGGAGAAAACCACGATTTTCGCACAGTGAAAAGGGAGGGGAGGTGGTTTTTCCTTTTTGAACGCGATATGCATTCCCACCCGACACGTGGCATTTCAAAATAGCTTATATAGCATAAATTTTTGGGATTAACGTTCATGCTTAGAGTTACGTGATATGGAATGCTAGCAGTTAGATCTGGGTCGTCATATCGAACAGTAGGGAGTGAGCGCGATATCAACCAGATGCGCGGTGGATAAGAGGCAGGGCGGTTTTATTAAGGGCCATCGGATCAAATATTGGACAGCCGATATTAGATCTGGAGGCAGGCAGGACCCACAAGGGTCGAGCCTGTCGAGGCTAATAAGGGTCGTTGATCTGGAGAGATCAAGGGCTGAGATTGGTCATAAAACATTACGCAAGGGGTATATGATTTTAAACCAAAGTTGGGAGATGCAATCTGGACCGTCCGATTTGGACGCGTGGATGGCCTAGATGCAATCAGAGCTTTCGCAATCGGCGGGGAAATGAACATGGAAGCGCCGAAGCGATTGATTGTGGGCCGTCGATCTGCAGATCAGATCGACGGTAGAAGATGGATCAGGGAACCGCCAATCGGAGGTGGGGAAATATTAACGCACCCGATGAAAAATTATCGATGCGATACAGCGCCGGCCATCAAATTAGCCCAATGATCAACGACGGAGAAGAGTTCCAACCAATGAACGAGTGGGACCATATTATAACATAAAAAACCAAAAATTTTATGGAAAAACAAAGGTTTATGGCTCGGGTGGGTTATATATTAATGTGGCTTGGCGCCTGACTACGGGGCCTATGGTTTACATGAAAAGCAAAGGCCCAAGGCTTGTATGTATAAGGGCCAATGGGAATCGGGAGGAAGGAGTGGCTTTTCAATCTACCCATTCAACAATTCTCCGATGCGAGATTATGAGGATCATTGATCAGGGAAACAAAATCAACGGTATTTTTTCATTAGAAACATCACACCGGTGCGTTTAGTTAAAAACATAAGATAATGGGTTTTTATGAATTAACAAAGGGAAATAGAAATCAGGAATGGTTTATTAACAAAGTTTAGGACCCGATTGCGGGTCTTGCGGTTATATGAAACAACAATAAGATCGGGGGTTATAAACAAAGGGGCTCATCAGATTGGAAGACTTAATACAAAAAAAAGACCTGTACGCTCTGATTATTTCCGATGCGATAAGCACTCTGGCCTTTAACTCTTGGTTTTGAAAGAAAATAAAGGATCGGGAGTTTACATATTAAAAGGGCTAATCGCATCAAAAGTCTTATAAAGGCCAAAAAGACTTGTGTTCTTCATTTGTTTCTGATGCGATAAGCACCAAAAGGGTTTAGCGCTTGGTTCTAGCACCAGGGCACATGTGGGGAAGTGGTTAGGACTTAGCCCAAAGGGGCTTAAGCCTTAGTACAAAAAAGGGTATTTTTATGATTTTTTCAGGGTTTTTTGATGGATTTGGGGGTTTCGACAAAGTTTAAAAATGAGTTTTAAACCTTGTAAAGAGGATTTTATGAAGGGGAAATGGGAAACAATGGAAAATAGAGGAATTCCATGGGAAATAAAGGGGAAAAAATGAAAGTTAATTTTTAAGTGAAAGGAAGGAAAAAATGGGGAGAAAGGGATTTTGACAGCAGTCTTTTCTTCATGGAAAATAGCATATTTTCAGGTTTATAATGGAAAAAACAGTGAAGATTTAAAAAAAGGGCATGATGTCTTCATGAGTCTTCAAGAGATAACATTTTTAGCAATAAAAATATTTCTTGAAGGCTCTAAAAATGATTTAGCCACCTTTTGATATAAAAAAAATTTTAGGTGGCTAACAGTGGCTCCACTTGGGGATGGTACCTTCTTGAAGACATCAAGAACTTCAGACTTGCATTCTCTGGAGGCTGATCAGTGCCTTATCCATTGGGCTGCCTTTTCTTCATTTGGATGATATTCTTTTGTTCTGAAAAATATTAGCAGCCATGAAAAAAAAAACAATGGATCTTCATCAACACAAGCTTTCTACCTACCCAATCCTACTGATCTAACATTTTTTCTTCTTTAGAGTGCACTTGGATTGGCAAACTATTTTACAACATTTTATTCTTTTGAAAGCATTAAACTAATCTAATTCTACTCCTTATTTCTCCATGAACTCAGATTAAACAGTTGAGTCCATATGCTTCTCTACCTAATCTACTAATCTGTTAGGATTAAACAGTCTAACAGATTTTTTATTCTCTAATTTCTAAAATAGAAATTTAAAAGCATACAAGTTAGGATTGAACAGTCTAACTTGATGCTGATCTATGGCATAAAAAACAGGCTGCACATATAAATTATTTTACAAAAAATTAAATCAAAATGGAAGGCTTAAGATCTGAAAGTTCTAAACACGGCCTTCTCTTTTCTTCAGCTCTATTCTTAATTCTGTTTGAGCTGTTCTTTTCATATTATCTGGTTCATATTTTGAGATGATTAGAACCAGTTTTACCTCTGTTTTGACTCAGAAATTTTAAACAGATAGGAGTCACTCTTCTTTTGGACACTTAGGTTCATATTTTGAGCATGTTTGAACCTTTAATTTCTATCCTAATCTTCCTAATTGATAAGCCAAGATTAAGTTGTTTGGAAAATCTAATTCACTAAATTATCAGCAGTAAATTTAAAACTAATTAGCCATGATTAGGCTATATGACTAACTAGAAGTGTGTTTTTATGAGTGGCATTTGAGCTTGCACACTTTCAGACTTTGTTTCTCTTTTTTGGTATGGGGCTGTACCTTTATTGTTTTTACAATCTGCCCTCTTTTCTTTCTTCTATTGTTTTTGTATTTTTGATTTTTCTAACTTTGAATGCAATGGTGGATGAAATATTTATAATGAGAAAAAAGATAAAAAGGCTTCAAAACATAGCATGGATCAAGAGAAGTAATGTTTGAGCGTCCTGCCATTGACTGGACCCCCAAACAGTTCAACTCCATTCAACTCCTGCAAGAAAAAGGCATTTTTACCAGCAACAGAATGAATGAGATAAGGGCCAAGCCATAAGTTGTCAAATTTCCCATGCTTGCCCTTGTCTTCTCTCCTTGAGTCCCACTTTAAAACTTTGTCCCCAACACTGAAATTTCTGGCCTTTGTTCTTCTGTCAAAAATATTTTTGATGCTGTCCTGCTTTTGCAATGCTTTGTTATAAACCTCCTCTCTGGTTTGGTGAAGATGAATAGTCTGATTTATCCTTCTAATCATGTCATTATCTTCATTTTTCAACTCTTGAATCAACTTCATAACTGGTACACCAAGGCTAGTAGGAAAAATTTCATCAGTACCATACACAACCTGGTAGGGTGACATGTCAGTCGATTTCTTCAATGTCAATCTGTCAGCCCATAGTGCATGCACTAGCTTTGTGTGCCAAGAATTCTTGTTGTCCTCCAACAACTTCTTGATTATGTTCACCAAACTTTGAGAAAATAGTCTTATTTTGATAGATTCATCATCAATTTCATTTCTGTCAAAGTATTCATTCATCTTATCCACATGTTGTGATGTAGTAGTAGCATTACTAGCATCATATAATGGTATTTTGGACTGATAGTCCTGTGGAAGATTGACTAATGGTACAGGAAGGACTAAGGGAGCATACCATGCTGCCATGGTAGGAGGTGGAGGTGGATTTACAAGAGGTGGATTAACAAGAGGAAAAGTGGGCTGAAGTGGAGTGGTTTGGACAATGGATGTAGGATGAGAAGATGTGGATGGACCAGGAATAGATTGCTGAGTTGATCTTGGATGAGAGACACATAAATTGTGAAGGAAATGAAATCAGGTGGTGTTGTTTCTCTACTACTAGGATGGTCACTTGTTTCAGAAGATGAAATTGAAGACTCTGAATTTGGCTGATCTAAATCATCAGGCGACCTAGTTCTAAATGGATTTCTTAAGTCTACTTGTGATTGTTGTAGAGCTGCAAGATTTTCAGGAACTGAATTAGCTCTCAAGGGTGATTTGAAAATAGTTGAAAATTTAGTCTTAGGAGACTTCCTAAGAATAATTTCTAGGTTATCAACTATCTCAGGTGGGTCTGGGTCAAGATAGGCTCTAGTATGAATCTTTCTAGGAGCCACTATGCAGTGATTTTCAGACCTAAATAAACAAGAAAAGTTCAACCAAATATGATAGTCTTTAAGAGGTTTAACTAATCTGTTTTACACAAATTTTAATACTACAATATTCTAAATGAGGTTTAAATGATGTTATAATGATAATGGTTCTTCCCAGTAGAGTCTTAAGGTCTGTTTAGGATTGTGGAGTCTCCAAGTGGAATTTTTTAGCTCTTTTGGAGGTAAAAGGTTTTATGGTCCACCACCACGTTTATTAAATACCAATCTAAAATATTTTTGGGTTTTCTGAGTTATTTTTCAGTCCTATTGGTTCTAAGAGTGTCCTAAATCTGTTTCAAAACTTAGCTACGGTTATGAAACAAAGAAAGTCTACTCTTATGGCTAAGCCAGCTGATCCTTCAAGGTTTGATAAAATTTTATGAGAATCCTACGGTTTGCCTAGTTTGTCACTGATTCAAACAAGTTTTTATCATGATTACCATGTGTTTGGTAGTGCTTGAAAAGGGTTTCTTTTTCTCACTGCACAATGCTCTTGAATCAAGGGTTTTCTGAGGTCTTAAAGGTACCTAGGCTTAAAAAGCACTCAATTCCCCAGCAGAGTCACCAGAGATGTTAGTTCTGGTGGCTCAACTGGTTAATATACCAATTGTGTTTGAAATAGGGGTTTCTGTTTATCCAATGATTATCTTAAAATCAAAACAACTCAGAAATTCCCCAGTGGAGTCACCAAAAATGTTAGCTCCCCATAATTTGCAAGATTGGCAAAGTCAAACTGCAGAGAGAACACTATTTCAACCACTTTGGGATTCTAGGATCTAGCCCTCCTGAATCTGGAGAGGGATCTCTGCAATAAGTGAAAAGATTGATTTATCTTTAAATCTTTTGGGTAATTATATTAGGCTAGTTATGAAGTCCGAGGGTTTTTGTTTTTTTTTTTATGGTTGAGCATGATTATTATTTGAGTGGAAAGTCCTAAATGGAAAAATTTTCAAAGGTGTGAAGTTGCAAGCAATCAGAACAAGCTTTGGCTGAAAAGATAGATATAACGCGCCCGATGGAGTCATAACAGGGCTTTAATTGGGCAACAACATCAAGAGTGATCCAAGGGGAAAGTCATCTATATCACAAGATCATTGAGATTAAAATGATGGAATGGAAACAATAAAAGTGTTGGAGGGGTGGAAACTGATAATAATTTCAACAAGGATTTATAATCAGTCCAAACAAGAAAAGTCTCTTAAGTAACTGTTTAAAACCAACCAAGAACAAGGCTCACCATAAATTTCTTGGGAAAGTCCGTATTAAAGCAACTCAATAGACAACAATCCAGTAATCCGCATAATTACCTTCAGAAAGAATGAAAACACATAAGAGAAACAAATTTTAACTTAAGATCAGATAAGGTACTTTTAAACCTAGTCTGCTTTCAGCCAACACTTAGGGAAACTTTCAGAATTCACCCTTGGAGATAGAAACTAGAAAACAAGGCACACCATCACTTTTCTAGTCTGAATTTACTAAGCAGTAATTAAAATAACATTCAAGAATGGTGTTTAAAGCAAACAGTAGGATGAAGGAACGCCAACATTCCTAACTGCTTAAACTGTATTGAATCATTCTTAAATAAACAAATTGGAGGAAAACATTGAGATAAATCTTATCATTCAGAGAAGGGTACTGTAAACAGTAAGTCCTAAATCTATGCTTGTTGTTCTTTATCAAAGAATTAATGGACAAAATGGCATACATAAAAGGAAAAACAATTACAAAGAAAGAAGCACTTCACCAGTGATATAGACCAGGATCCCAAGAAACAGCTTGTTATTGATGTCAAACCAGTTACAGTCTTCAGGTCCAATGTTTCAGTTCAGAAATCATCTTCACTTCTCAGCCTAACTATTTTATCACAAACAGAGCTTCAAGAACCTTTGAATACTATTTACAAGTAGGAGTTTCGAGCACAAGTGTATTTCAAAGTTCTGCAACCAACGTTTACAATGAACTCCTCAATAAGATTTTATAGAAGGATGAGGAGGTCGAAAGAGAAAAGATCTAAGGGTTCAATTAATACAGATTTAGTACTTCTCGACCTTTGAGGGGTTCAATGGAGAATTTTAAAGATATCTATATTAATTGTTTTACTTTTAAGAAGTAAGCTCGGTGGGAGCTTTTGTTGACTTTAAGGGTCCATGTCATCTCTGTAGTAACTCAGCAGATATTTTGTAATAAGTTCTTCGGCTGAATTAATTGTCCGGCTGTCGTGAAGCAAATATCCTCTATTCTATTCATTACTCGGCCTCTGTTGAATGTTGTGAGGCTACAGGTGGCATTAGGTACCTGAGAGGAATCAATTAGCCTTTGACGTGGCAATGGAGGCAACTTCTGTCTAACATATATTTTTTATTTTCCTTTAAACTGTGTTTAATTTAGTGGATTAGGCTTTTGATTTTCGATCTTAGACGTAATCCACGAGAACTGTGATTCTTACTTTAATTCTTCATTTCTGGCTTGTTTTAATCTTCAACATTGATACTCTTTGATTTGTTTTAATTCTCTGTGTCTTGTTGATGTGTAGGTGTCGCAAAGGGTTCTTATAACAACAGTGCTCATGACGCACTCATGGAACATGATATGGAAGCCTTCAGATGGATTTTATTTTATTAATAATGGTCCAAGGGATCATCATCCCGGGCCTTCACCTTTCTTTCAAAATAATTGAAAACTTCGAAACCTGCATAAAACCAAGAAATAATTAAGAAATCTTGTGTATTTGGTAAAAACTGCTTCGGAGGCTGTGGTTAGGAGAAAATGGTGGAGATATTAAGTTAGATCCATTGATCTAGAAAAGATCAACGGTGGGGAGCCGAAATAATAATATAAAGTGAAAGAGTCACTTTACCATAAGACGGACGGAAAATGCGAAGAAAATAGGTTAAAAATCCTTCACAGAGGAAAAAGCATTGAAATGGAAATGGGGGTTTCCAAATGATCGCAGGCCGTCGGATTAGTTTGGCCCATGGAAATCAACGATCAAGATTGGTCGAAGAAGACCCTTTGGAAAGGTGGAGGGCGATAATTCAAAGGCCAGATTAAATCTGAGCTATTGATCTGCAAAGATCAATGGCGGGGAGTGAATGTGAAGGAATGCGGTGGAAAAGGGGAAAAGCGGTTTCAGAGGAGAAAACCATGGGTTTCGCACAGTGAAAAGGGCAGGGAGGTGGTTTTGCCTTTTTGAACGCAATATGCATTCCCACCTAACACGTGGAATTTCAAAACAGCTTATATCGCGTAAATTTTGGGGATTAACGTTCGTGCTTAGAGTTACGTGATATGGAATGCCAGCAGTTAGATATGGGTCGTCATATCGAACGGTAGAGAGTGAGCGCGATATCAACCAGATGCGTGGTCGATAAGAGGCAGGGCGGTTTTATTAAGGGCCACCGGATCAAGGATGGGATGGCTGATATCAGATCTAGAGGCAGGCAGGACCCACAGGGGTCGGGCCTGTCAAGGTTAATAAGGGTCGTTGATCTGCAGAGATCAATGGCTAAGATTGGTCATAAAACATTACGCAAGGGGTATATGATTTTAAACCAAAGTTTGGAGATGCAATTTGGACCATCCAATCTGGACACGTGGATGGCCCATATGCAATCAGAGCTTTCGCAATTGGCGGGGCAATGAACATGGAAGCACCGAAGCGATTGATTGTGGGCAGTCGATCTGCAGATCAGATTGACGGTGGAAGATGGATCAGGGAACCGCCAATCGGAGGTGGGGAAATATTAACGCGTCCGATGAAAAATTCCCAATGCGATACAGCGCTACCCATCTAATTGGCCCAATGATCAACGACGAAGAAGGGCTCCAACCAATGAACGAGCAGGACCATATTATAACATAAAAACCCAAAAATTATATGGAAAAACAAAGGTTTATGGCTCGGGCGAGTTATATATATGTGTGGCTTGGCACCCAACTGTGGGGCCTATGGTTTACATGAAAATAAAAGGCCCAAGGCTTATATGTATAAGGTCCAATCGGAATCGGGAGGAAGGAGCAGCTTTTCAATCTACCCATTCAACAATTCTCCGATGCAAGATTATGAGGATCGTTGATCGGGGAAACAAAATCAACGGTCTTTTTTCATTAAAAACATCACACCGGCGTGTTTAGTTAAAAACATAGGATAATGGGTTTTTATGAATTAACAAAGGGAAATAGAAATCGGGAATGGTTTATTA
Organism: Pinus albicaulis; assembly: GCA_034641835.2. Taxonomy (NCBI): domain Eukaryota; kingdom Viridiplantae; phylum Streptophyta; class Pinopsida; order Pinales; family Pinaceae; genus Pinus; species Pinus albicaulis. Next base: position 1,870,156,482 of record CM076575.1, on the reverse strand, counting down.
ACAAAGTTTAGGACCTGATTGCGGGTCTTGTGGTTATATGAAACAACAATAAGATCGGGGGTTATAAACAAAGGGGCTCATCAGATCGGAAGTCTTAATACAAAAAAATGACTTGTATGGTCTGATTATTTCTGATGCGATAAGCGCTCTAGCCTTTAGCTCTTGGTTTTGAAAGAAAACAAAGGATCGGGAGTTTACATATTAAAAGGGCTAATCGCATTGGAAGTCTTATAAAGGCCAAAAAGACTTGTGTTCTTTGTTTGTTTCTGATGTGATAAGCACCGAAAGGGTTTAGCACTTGGTTCTAGTGCCAGGACACATGTGGGGAAGTGGTTAGGACTTAGCCCAAAGGGGCTTAAGCCTTAGTACAAAAAAGGGTATTTTTATGATTTTTTCAGGGTTTTTTGATGGATTTGGGGATTTCGGCAAAGTTTAAAAATGAGTTTTAAACCTTGTAAAGAGGATTTTATGAAGGGGAAATGGAATACAATGGAAAATAGAGGAATTCCATGGGGAATAAAGGGGAAAAAATGAAAGTTAATTTTGAAGTGAAAGGAAGGAAAAAATGGGGTGAAAGGGATTTTGACAGCAATCTTTTCTTCATGGAAAACAACAGATTTTCAGGGTTTACAATGGAAACAACAGTGAAGATTTAAACAAAGGGCATGATGTCTTCATGAGTCTTCAAGAGATAACATTTTTAGCAATAAAATTGTTTCTTGAAGGCTCCAAAAATGATTTAGCCACCTTTTGATATAACAAATTTTATAGGTGGCTAACAGAAGAAAATTTTTCATCCACCTCCTCATTAGTGTGCTCATAATTCCATTGCTTAAAACATTGAATGGAAAGAGATTCTACCACAAACTCTGTTTTTTCCATCCAGGTTTCCAAAAATATAAGCTAAAAATATACAAATGACTTAATAGATCTGATAGGAAAACTTTCAATCCATTGCCTACATTTCACTTGAAATGAATCATAGAACATTCTGATGAAAATATCTTCATGTCTGACTCTAAGAATCTCACTAAAGTCAAGAAAATTTGATATATGCTTCAAGGAAAAACTCAAATCTTCTCCATTAAATTTTGGACCATTCCTTAAAAAATATGCATCCTTGGGAAAAAGAGTTGGAAATCCATAAATTTTTGAAAATTCCACACATGCATACCTCAAAACAAGAATGGCAGCATCTGAGTTCCTCATAATTCGAGTGGAGTCACATGAAGCTATGAATTTTTGAATTCTTCAACAATGGAGTCCCCAACGTAGAATGCAGCCTCAAAATCTTGTGAGCTCCTCCTACCTCCAAGAGTTCAGCATTTCTGTTTGAGCACAAACTTCAGGAAACATGTCTTCAGTCTCTTGGCAGACACACCAAAATGTTATCACTAAGTTGGTACAGATGGGTTGATTCACCAGTTGTTATAGGAAAATTTTGGCACCATTCCCAATGACCTGTTTAAATTGGACATCATCCCCAGAACCAATGAAATAGGGTCTATCATCCCCTATCCTTTCAATTGCTACATGCCCTAAGACAAGAACAAGAAAAAATCATCCATGACTTCCATTGCAAGGTTTCTAAGATTTGAAGTACATGTTATATCACATATGAGCTCACCAACACATCCTCTCAAGGGACTAATTGCTTTGCATATGCAGTTACCTCCATTCAAGGGTGCTCTGCAAAGCACTTCTCTACATTCAAGAGTGCGTTGATCAAATGGGAGAAAAATTATCATTTTTCTGGAATCTCCACATGGCCAATGCTTTCTAGAAAAATCCATATGTGTCAAACTTCGAATCCATGTGTCCATCTAACACCTCTGAGCTTGCGAACATGTCTTGCCTATTATTATAAAGTCATTGATTGAGAAACTACCTTCAGCTGCTCTATAAATTGAGCACAAATCCTAGTGCTTGAGAAGGAAGAAATTTGGTAAAGAAATGTTGTTGAATTCTCAATTGAGTTTGATTAGAGTGATATGTTGCTGGTGAGATGTTTATTGTAAGGAGGCTGGGATTAATGCTAGAGCTGGTGACATCAAATCAACCGTTGGTTGTAACCTCCCCCTTCTATCCATTAATAAACATTGTTGCTCATTTTCCCACATATGTATATGTTTATGTTTCTATATTTCATATCATAGATTCTTAGCTGATGTATATGTTTCATGTCTCATTGATTTAACTGAGTAAGATAAATAGCCATTTGTATATTGCAATCTCTTTGTTGTTTAGTGTTTATACTTTCAGGACCTAGTCTAGCGATCAAAATTGGATTGGAAGCTACAAAAAGAGCGACAGAAGGAGAATAGGAAGCTCTTTAATCGCATGTAAGTTCCTCCATATTTTTGTGTGTCTATTTACTCTTAGGAAAAGTGTCTGCAAAGTATTTGATCTGTTGTTCTAAATGCATAGCACCACATTTAGTGAATTTGTTTTATCCATAATCCATAATTCCGCATAAAAAATTGGTGACTCCACCGGGATGTTTCCCTTCATCCTTGGTGTTTTTGCCTCTGCTTATCCACCCAGTAGCATCTACTGTCAATTATTATACTTTTGAAACAAAGAATTGCATTAGAAGTGTGTTTAGTAGCTTGAATTTTGTTCTCTGTTATGCCCAACGCATTGTTGGTCAAGACACAGTGCTTTGCATAGCATTGTCTCCCACTTAGGGGTGCTTTGCAACGCACTGTCTCCCCTTAAAGACTGTGTTTCTCCCTAAGCCAACCAAATTTACTTTGAATTTTTCATTTCTATCACATTCAGCCTTTTGTTTGTTGTGTTTTCAAATGTCTTATACCTCATAGAGACCAGTGAATTTTCCTGAATCTTCCTTCTTTGAAAAGTAAATTTGTTCCATGTGTCTTTAAGTGTTTTTCTTTATCATTGACAAATCGAATTCAAAGTATTTATTTCTACATTAGATCCATTTGTTTTCGTAAAGGAAATTGTCGTTAAATTCTTCATTTCCTGTAGGAAAAATTGTAGTTCCATTATTCGTTTTTCCTAAAAGAGAAATTGTTGTTAAATTCATCGTTTCTCAAAGAAGAAAGCATTTACTTTTTGTTGATTTGATGCATACAATTTCCTTTTTTCATTCACATTAAGGGCATTGAAAATAAAAACATGCATTTGCATGTAGAGGATTGTGTGTTTTTCATAGGAACTCATTAGGAAAGTTGCATATTAGTTTGTGCTCTTTTTTGTTTGCTCTCAAAATTGATTTCTCTTTCCCTTTAGTAGCTAATATTTTCATTGAAAAAGATAAAAGTGAAAAATTTGCTTATCATTTTAGTTTGCACTTTAGGAATTTCCATCACATCATCGCAATGAACCTTGAAAGGAAAATTGATAAACAAGATCAACTTAAAATTTACATCAATTTACCTAAAAAAACATTGGAACCATAACAATAACATTTAGAAGGTCTAGGCTAGAGACATGTTCCAGCGTCGTAAAACATAGCAGTTTTCATTAATTTTCTACGATACATTCTGAGTGTGATACCTTACTCCATGTACGTAAGTATATCGTAACTCGTCCATGTACCTTTGAGTATATCGGGTGGTGTTATAGTACGAAAAGTATAAAGGGGTGCTCTCACTATACGGTTTCGCATTAGACAACGCTAATACGGATTTGGGCTTCCATGTACCTTCGAGTATATCTAGGAGGACAACTTTAGGTTGCTATCCATCCATAGTGAACTGATTTAGCTGCCCTGTAACTTATGATACACCGAACACAGCATTCGGGGAGATTGCCTGCCCATATTTCTTGGTTTGCCAAGAGGTATTCTGTAGTTCATAGTTTCTTGGTAAAGCTTTTACCTAGCATTACCCTTTTTGGTCATAAAATAAATCAGTCATCTTGGAAGAAGAAAATCCCTTTCCCTGTCGTTCGCGTAGACTTTCATTAAAACCACATTTACCACTGGAAGTCACTTTTGGTCGGTGAAGGCGACATCGCTCTACCGAAACCAGTTCTATCAGTACCTCTGGTGAAGCATCATATTCCTATATACTAGAGTCGGCACAAGTTATTTCTAAAAATCTTGGTTCATCTACTATTGTCGAGACGGAGTCCTCACAGTTACCCATGGTCATGATCCATCCAATCAGTGAGACCATACCTCCCGAACCCGACATTGTTCAACTAGAACTTGATCCAGATCCTGTCTCTCTTTCTCTAGAACATCTGCATCCCGAAGTCGAATGACCGGAATTTGTTCTTGTATTGGTCGCCCCACAATCTATTGTAGCCATTTAGTCTCCCATATCGTGCAGTAAACCTCCTGAAATATACTTTGCGCCTAACTGTGAAATCCTTCCACCTAGTTTAATTTCAATTGAAGAAATCCCACAAGACAAAACACCTTTACATCCAACTAATTTTGGGGAGGATCTTTACCTGTACGAGTATTTTCCTCAATCGCCACCCTCTTCTTTTGTTGATCCTTTTCCTATTCAAATTCTCATTGATCCAAAAGGGTATACATTTGTTCAAGTAACCATGCCTAAACCAACATCTTCAGTTGTACCATCTGTCCCGATTGCGTCAACACCTGCTCTCGCTACCCCGTTGATGTTTACAACTTCACCAGAGCCATATTTACACGGTGGCCCTATGGTCCCATTAGGTTATAAATCTTTATCTAGAATTTTATATGGTGCATCTTCACACCCATGGACTTCACCAATTTCATCGTCTGGTATTCTAACTAGTAAACCTATAGTGAGTACTGAACGGCTTGATCCTTTATATCCATGATTAGCGCAATATCAAGTTGGTCCATCTAGGTCTATTCCATCCAGTACCATCTCAACTAGACTCCCTGCATTTGGAGAACAATATTTTCCATCTTATTATACTCCTAATGTTTTGGGGAAATGTATGGTCACCCACTTCGACAGTACTCTGTCATTTTTTGGTCAACCTAATGTCAAAATGAATATTTGTCAATGGCAACCCACTCTACCCGTTATCACTCAAAAAAAATTCAAAACATCTTTGCATCAAGATTTTTTATGATCATGGGTCAAAATAGGGTATTAGGAGTCATTTCTTGAATTTTACCAAAAGGGAGTATTAGATTTTTAGGTTTGAACCTTCCCTAGTGTTTAAATAAATTCATTTTAAAGGTTTTTCATGTCAAGTCATTCATCATTTCATCATTCATTTCATTTCCCTAAGTTTTTTTTATCAAAACTACCCAATTAGCCAAGAAACCACAATTTCGTAGTGCATCATGTTGAAAAAGTCACTTTACGCTATGAAAGCACTAATAGTTTCATAGCGCAAACAACAAAACTCTCTTTTTTCTGACTTTGAGAAGTCAACTTCAAAGGCGGTTTATGAGCAACTGAAAATGAATTTCAGAAATCTGAAAGACGTTTATCTTCATAATAGAGCTAACTACAAAAACCCCTCTCAATTTCTTCAAATTCATTAGGCAGTGGCATAAATTTATAAATTAAAATGCGCTACGAAACTGTTGTTACGAAACTGTCTTGTACATGACTGTTTAGCAGTCAACTTCAAGTTTAGTTTCTGGCTAAATGAAAAAGTGTTTTGGAATTATGAAAGAGGTTTGTCTTCATCACAGCCCCATCTACAAAATATCTCTCAATTTTCTCGCATGTGTTATCAGTTGAGAGATACAAGGATTTCATTGAAGCCCTATTTTCAGAAACAGAGTTTTCCTCTTTTACACATGTTTTTGAAATGCAGTTTCTGGACAGCAAGAGATGTGTCTCAAAAACCAAAGAGAGGTTTTTATTCAAGAAATAATGGCCTCCAAAAATTTCCTTCATTTTCTCCAACGACATCAGGGATTAGGAGATATAAGCTCTGTTCCAAGACCTATTTTTCAGGAAAAAATAGGAAAAATCTGCAAGGATGTATTGCAAATGAAGAATGAATGCCTCAAGAAAGTTAGAATGGAGTGGGTTTACAGTTTGTATGAATTTTAAATATTTAAGAAAGGTTATTTTTTGAGTTTTGGGGCAATAACACTTTTCACTCTGCAAAATTTATGAAAAAAATGCATACTCGGCAGTTTCGTAGCGCATTTAGTGTAAAAAAGCAAAAAAACGCTACGAAATTGCTGTAGCTGCCTTTTCTGCTCTTTTTGATCAGTTTTCAAGGGGTTGAAGAATGAGTTAGGAGCTGAAATTGTTGTACAATATGTGTTAAAAGGTGATCGAAATGATATAAGTGGAAAGAGTTAAGTTCTTGAAGAATAAAGGTTGAAATGGCAACATTACAAAGGGCACTACGAAACTGCTATGTTTTCGTAGCGCAAGATATTACAACCTTTTTGAACAAGTTCAGAAGCGGTTTTGGATAGCTGGAGGCTAGGGATGAGTGATGAGACATGTTGAGATAATCTCCAATAGCTAAGGACCATGAAATAAATATTAAATGATGGTTATAATGCTTAAAAAAGGAAAAGAATCTTATCCCTAAAAAACATGGTTTGGTTTCCTTCTTTTGTGGAGGTCAGCAAAGTGATTATGAAGAGCTCAAGCCCATCATCCAAATTTGACCATGTGATGATACACTTGGAAAATGATGTAATTTAAAATAAGATAAGGTTGTTATAGATAATGATAAGAAGTTTGAGTCCTATTTGTAATAGGATTGTTAAGTAGAATATGTGTCTTTTTGTAATAAGTTCCATCTCTTATGGTTATGTAAGGTGTCAGTAGTTAGAAATTCGAGGTATCTAGCCTAAGGGGAGATAATCTGATGTTGTAAGAGGTATATTAAAGACCAAGAGGTCAAATTTGTAAATGGTTTGACATTTTAGCAAAATATTGTGCGTATTGTAATTGACTGGTTTTTAGCTAATACAGAGAGTTTCTACTTAACCAACTTGGGATTCAGAAGGAGTTTTGGTGTGTTCCTATTCTATTTGCATTTCTTATTATCCTATTTCTGTGGTGTTTATCTATATTACTCAGAATTCATCTTTAGATGCTTTTACTTCCTATATAAATGAACTGATTGTGTTTTTATAGTTTCATGTGTGTTATTTCTTGACTAAAACTCTGATATGCCTCAACTTCCATGTTAAGTAGATTCATTGGTTACCAAAACTATTTTGACTCCATAAGCCCAATGTGTACTTTCTGATGTAATTCTCAACATATCTCTATCAATTATCTCTTTATTACCCTACATAGATTTAGCCATCTATACTTTTATCCAAATCATTAACCCTTGAGAGAGCCCTCTTAGGCTGAGGAGGCTAAGCCTCGGTCAAAAGATTAGTTTTGAAATAGTTACATGAACTTGACTGATCAAGCAGCCTATAAGGTCCAATTTTGAGATAACATTTTGGCGTCATTGCCAGGGACTGAAGGTGTAAATTTTCCCTGGGAAGAACGACAAAGTTTCAGTTCTAAGGTCTGAGAGCCGCAGACACATAGGCACATATTGGTTGTTTTTCTGCTCTGGAAAATCTGCACATCAAATAAAAAATTGGAAGGTGACTCCACTACTTGAATATCAGTAGCTTGATGAAGTTTCAAGATGAGTTCCATTGCAATAATAAATGCCAGGTATGCCCCTATGAATCGGTCTCGAATCCCTGGTTTTCCAAATCCTATGCCAAAGGTCGAATGGTTAACTAATATTCCTATATTTAAAGATGAAAAGAAATACAATGTTGCTCTTCATTTGGTTAGATTCCATATGCATGTACACAGTCTTAAGGTTCAGTTCCCTGAGGATTGTCTCATGAAGATGTTTATGGCCACTTTGGAAGGAAAAGCACGGTCTTGGTATGAAAGCTTGCCAAATGGTTCATTATATTCTCTTGCTGATTTGCATGTTGCATTTTATGAGATGTATGAAGAGTGTCATCCCTCCTTATTGATAGTCAAAGACTGCTGTAAATACTAGGTGAGTTTTATTGAATATTTGGAGAATTGTTATGAAGATGATGAGTTCATGGATGAGGAAATTTTAGAAGATCTTCATGACAATCCATCTCATCACCAAGAAGAAAGGATAGCCTCTTTCTTAGATGAAAATGAAATGAAACAAGAGTTTATTTATGAAAGCTATGATATATCCTCTGAGTTTGGTGAAAATTTGCAGCAGACTTGTCAGTCTTTTGATCATCGGGAGTATACCAATCATTTCAAACATCAAGAGGAAATATTGGAAAATGCTTGCTACAATCCTTAGGTACAGGAAGAAGTTGATTCTTCATGTCATTTCTTGCATCAGCCTACATCAGATGATGATTACACTAATGAAGAAGTAGGTGAATTTTTTTCTTTATCCTTGTCTTCTAATCTGAAATCATTTGAGTGCAAGTCATAAGTTAAGATTTAATTTGTGGATGAAGTTGCGAAGAACCATGAAAAAGAAATTGAAGTTTTAGAAGATAAAATTTAATCTCATAATATTCATGATCAAGATCAGTCTCTTCAAATGATTTTTATGCCAGAAAATAAAGAGAGAGTGTTGCCACCTTTCTCCTTTGAGTTTGAGGAAGAATACATTGTTTTTGAAAATCAGCTTGAAAAGCAGTTTGAAAGCACACAACTGAAGTCTTATGTGGTTGATCAAAGCATGGATGAGTTGTCCAAAGCTGTAGAATTTCATGAGAAGCATCAAACAAATCATGTCTTCTTTGATCCTATAGCTGACTACATGGAAAGGTTCTACAGTCTAGATTTCCAGTTATATTTTCATTATGAAGATCAGATGCATCTTATATTTCCTTGGTCATTCTAGTATCTTGTTTGTTTTTGGTTCAATTGCAGTCAAGAAATTGAAGTATCAGTTCAAATAAATGACTAGCTTCATTGGAAGTTTCATGTTGCTTGAGTTAAAAATAGAGATTGCAGCTGATAGGGTAGGTAGGAGTGTGTGAATAAGCTCAAAGTTAACTGAGCATCCTTTTAGTAGGTACATATCTTTTTCTTCTGCAGTGATCATCAAGCTTGAGCCCAAGGTGAAGGCCATAAGATTTCAAAGAAGATTTGGCAAAATTTCAGAGTTTTTATTTCCAAGAAGATGGATGGCACTGGAACTACTGGTTCTTTAGTGTACCAAAGTGGCACACTATCCCAAGTGGAGCCATTTTTATCACTCAAAAAAATTTCAAAACATCATTGTGTCAATATTTTTTATGATCATGGGTCAAAATAGGGTCTTAGGAGTCATTTCTTGAATTTGATCAAAAGGGAGTATTAGATTTTTAGGTTTGAACCTTCCCCAGTGTTTAAATAAATTCATTTTAAAGGTTTTTCATGTCAAGTCATTCATTTCATTTCCCTAATTTTTTTTATCAAAACTGCCCAATTAGCCAATAAACCACAATTTCATAGTGCATCACGTTTAAAAAATTCACTTTGCGCTACGAAAGCGATGATAGTTTCGTAGCGCAAACAACAAAACTCTATTTTTTCTGACTTTCAGAAGTCAACTTCAAAGGCAGTTTCTGAGCAACGGAAAAATAATTTTGGAAATCTGAAAGATATTTTTCTTCCTAATATACCTAATACAAAAACCTCTCTCATTTTCTTCAAATTCATTAGGAGGTGGCAGAAATTGATAAATTAAAATGCGCTACGAAACTGCTGTTACAAAATTGTCCTATACATGACTGTTTAGCAATCAACTTCAAGTTTAGTTTCTAGCCAAAGTAAAAAAAAAATTTGAATTCGGAAAGAGTTTTGTCTTCATCACAGCCCCAATGACAAAAACCTATCTCACTTTTCTCACAGGTGTTATCAGTTGAGAGATACAAGGATTTCATTGAAGCCCTACTTTCAGAAACAGAGTTTTTCTCTTTTACACATGTTTTTCAAATGCAGTTTCTGGACAACAGGAGATGTGTTTCAAAAACCCAAGAGAGATTTGTATTCAAGCCATAATTTTATACAAAAACCTCCTTCAATTTCTTAAAATACATCAGCGATTATGAGATATAGGCTCTGTTCCAAGACCTATTGTTCAGGAAAAAACAGGAAAAATCTGCAAGGATGTATTGCAAATGAAGAATGAGTGCCTCAATAAAGTTAAAATGAAGTGGGTTTACAGTTTGTATGAATTCTAAATACTAAATAAAGGTTATGTTTTTAGTTTTTGAGCAATAACACTTTTCACTTGGAAAAATTTATGAAAAAACTGCATACTCAGTAGTTTCGTAGCGCATTTAGCGTAAAAAAGCAGAAAAGCGCTACGAAATTGATGTAGTTTCCTTTTCTGATCTTTTTGATCAGTTTTCAAGGGGTTGAAGAACGAGTTAGGAGCTTAAATTGTTGTACAAGATGTGTTAAAATCTGATTGAAATGATACAAGTGGAAAGAGTTAAGTTCTTGAAGAATAAAGGTTGAAATGGCAGTATTACAAAGGGCACTACGAAACTGTTGTGTTTTCGTAGCGCAAGATATTATAGCCTTTTTGAACAAGTTCAGAAGTGGTTTTGGATAGCTAGAGGCTAGGGATGAGTGATGAGACATGTTGAGATAATCTCCAATATCTAAGAACCACGAAATAAAGATTAAATGATGGTCATAATGCTTAAAGAAGGAAAAGAATCTTATGCCTAAAAAACAGGGTTTGGTTTCTTGCTTTTGTGGAGGTCAGTAAAGTGGTCATGAAGAGCTCAAGCCCATCATCCAAATTTGACCATGTGATGATACACTTAGAAAATGATGTAATTTCAAATAATATAATGTTTTTATAGATAATGATAAGGATTTTGAGTCCTATTTGTAATAGGACAGTTAAGTAGCATAGGTGTCTTTTTCTAATAAATTCCATCTCTTATGGTTATGTAAGGTGTCAATAGTTAGAAATTCGAGGTATCTAGCCTAAGGGGAGATGATCTGATGTTGTAAGAGGTCTATTAAAGTCCAAGAGGTCGAATTTGTAAAGGGTTGGACATTTTTAGCAAAATACCGTGCTTATTGTAATTGACTGGTTTTCAACTAATACAGAGAGTTTCTACTTAACCAACTTGGGATTCAGAAGGAGTTTTGGTGTGTTTCTATTCTATTTTCTTTTATTATTATCCTATTATAGTGGTGTTTATCTATATTACTCAGAATTCATCTTTAGATGCTCTGAATTCCTATATAAATGAATTGATTGTGTTTTTACAGTTTCATGTGTGTTATTTCTTAACTAAAACTCTGATATGCCTCAACTTCCATGTTAAGTAGATTCAATGGTTACTAAAAATATTTTGACTCCATAAGCCCAATGTGTACTTGATGATGTGATTCTCAACCTATCTCTATCATTTATATGTTTACTACCCTACATAGAGTTAGCCATCTATACTTTTATCCAAATCATTAACCCTTGAGAGAGCCCTCTCAGGCTAAGGAGGCTAAGCCTTAGTTAAAAGATTAGGTTTGAAATAGTTACATGAATTTGACTGATCAAGAATCCTATTAGGTCCAATTTTGTGATAACACTGCCTATCCAACCACAAACGGTTGTACAATCGAATCAACCGGTTCAACCTGTTGCACCCACATCAATTCCACTTGTTAATACATCTTTACCCCTGTTACAAACTCAAACTGTTGTACAAAAACCGTTTCAGGCAGTTTCTTCAACTCAATACCCTCAAGTGTTGGGCCCTCAGACTCCAACTCCTTCAACTAATTTACAACAACCTATACCTGGAATCATTTATTCACAAGTTGGATTACCATATTATGGAATGTCGCAGCCACAACCAGGTTATACCTATCCTCAACCGAATCCAAGTTATCCTAATTTGGGTTATAACATTGGTGGACAGACCCCTTGGAAGCCACATGTGCAAATGCCTCAACCTTCATTTCAACAAGTATTGTACCCAGGTTTTGGTCAACAGAATCCTCAAGATTTTTCCTATCAAAACAACCCCTATCTGGGTTACCAGCAACATATTCCTTATGTTGGTGCTCAAATGCCTATGGCCCAAGTAATTCCATCATACCTTGGCTATGCTCAACCTGACCTCAATCGGCAGTTTCCCTTTGTCACAAATTTAGAGTTACCAGATTTAAATCGGCTCACCAATGATCCAATCAACTATGCTCCTTGGTGGCCAGTGATACCTCATAAATTACCCTCTAACATTCCTAAGTTTAATGGAAACCCTGGAGAAGACCTGTCGACTCATGTTATGACTTATCATTTGTGGTGTTCATCAAACTCCCTAAATGATGACTTTTTTCGGCTACGTCTTTTCCAGCGTACGTTCAATGGTCTAGCTGAAAAATGGTACATTGAGTTACCTAGAGATTCTTTTGATAATTTCACTACCCTAGCTATTGTCTTTTTGAATCACTTCCAGTTACCCATACAATATGAAACTAGAACATAACTCTTGAATAATTTCAAATAGACTAATGCTACTCACATTTCTGATCATATTCATGAGTGGCGTCGTCGTCGTAGAATGGTTAAAACATTTGTTCTTGATCAGCTCCTTGTTGAGTGGTTCATTAAGTCCCTAATACCACCTATAACTGAGGATGTGGCTAAGGGTGTCGTCGTCAATGAAGAGTAGGCTATTTCTCATGCTCAATATTTAGACTTTATTTATACTTTGTCTGGCATGCTCTACAAGAAAATTCCTAATGCATCGCGATCTAATTTTATTGTTCCTCCTCCATCAAAGGACTCTCATGCCAGAGACAATATCATCGGTACTGCAAGCACACATCATACTACTGCATCTGATCTTGCGCCTTCTTCTGAAATCAATGTCATGTCATTTGACAAAGGCAAAAGTGAAAAGCAACCCGGAAGTAAGAAAAAAAGGAAATAAAAGTAAAATAAAACTTCTACCCAGCAAGAAAGATCATTTGATCAATTGTCTGGAAATCGGCAACCTCATTATCCATGCATAATCTATAATGAGGAACACTTTGTTCAGGACTGTCCTCACCACACTGAAGTCTCAAAAATGGTTAAGACCTCACATATTTCAGTTGTGTTGCTAGATCTGTTTCCGAATCTAGACACAAATTTGGTTGCTACGGATCCAGCTTCTAGTTCCCAAGTGCTTATGTTATCTGTCACAAAGACATCGACAAATGTTTTGGTGTCAATGCGTAATAAATATTACGGTAATCATGCCACTGATCAACCTACTAAGGAATCAGTACTGTAACCTTCTATTCCTTAATTGATAATCAATCCACCGAAGGGAGTTGTTCATAAATCAACATTTAATCCTCGAGCTAGAGCTACTCAAAATTATAATATAGTTGAAGATTTGGCTCAATCCCCTTCAGCTATGTCAGTTTTTTATGTGTTACAAAATTTTCCCTCCCAAAAACAGGCTTTGTTGTCGAAATTTGGTGGAATTGATAAGACTGATTCTAATCTCGTAGTATTTAATCATACGGGCTATGTGCCACAATTACCAGTAGAGTTGGCATTCTCCATCCATGTAAATGTTCTCAATCACCTTGTTCATCGTACTATTATTGATGAGGGAGCATCTACATGCATTATGTCTCTAAACTGTTGGAAGTCACTTGGCTCGTCGTGCCTATCCAACCATCAACGACGTTGAAGGCTTTTGACAGATGTACATATAAGCCTTGTGGTATTATCAATAACCTGCATGTTGAACTAGGGGGGAAATAGTGAATGTTGAATTTGAGGTCATTGACGGACCCCTTGACTACAATATTTTACTTGGAAGGCCATGGGTATATGCTATGACTGCAATTGTTTCTACATATTTTAGAATGATCGCCTTTCCACATAAAGGTGTTATCACAGTAATCAATCAACTATCCTTCTTTGCCTCCAATTCCCAGGTAACTGGAAGTGTTCCGTTAGTTCACACACCCCAACACACACTTTAGAACATTGTTGTAGGAATCTTAAAGGATTCCACTCTCATGGGAACCTTTGCATTACCGCCGCCTGTGACGTCGGCAAAAATTGCAAGTATAGGGACCTACTACATGATCTCTTCCACTCCATCTTGCTTAAGGAAGAGTAATGGTGATTCTGAAGTTGTTACGTTGGATGAGTTTCTACCACCCAGCCCTATTGACCTGGCATAGAAATCAATCTATCTGGCTTAGGCAGAAAATCCAAAATCATCATCGCCGGTTGTTTGGGTCGATCGTTCCTTAGATATTGGTACTCCATCTGATCCTTTTTCCTAAACTTTCTTGAAAGATGAGAATATTTTGGAAACCATGATGTCGGAAGGAGAACCATGGGAAGATTATCATCATTGTTCCCATCTTCCTGATTATGAATAAAATAATCTTAGTGAACTATATCACCCATCGATAACAAATTTCTTTTATAATTCTTTTCCTATTAATGCAATCGATTCCGAGTGAAATCTATCAAATATTGAAGAAACAAATTCTATCAATATTTCGACCAAAATTGGCATTGTAGAAAACATTCATGTCGACGTGTCATGTTCTCAATCAGAACTCGAAACGTATAGCTCTCTCTTTCATGAATTCTGTGGTGTATTTGCTTGGTCTTACGAGGAAATGCCAGGCATAGATACTAATATCATTGAACACACTATTAACATGTATCTTGATGTGAAGCCGGTACATCAATGCCTTTTTCCTATTCATCCAAAGAAGGCCACTGCCATTAAAGCAGAAGTTGAAAAACTTTTGCGTGCTGGTTTCCTCTAACCGAGTGGGTTTCCAACATCATTCCTGTCATGAAAAAACAAGGAACCATCAGAGTGTGTGTCGATTATCGATATGTCAATATTGCTTGTCCAAAAGACAACTATCCTACTCCCTTTATCGACCAGATTATTGATGATTGGGAGGGATGTGAAATATTTTCGTTCATGGATGGATTTTCTGGCTACAATAAAATCAATATCTACTCAGAGGATCAATATAAGACAACATTCATCTATCCCTAGGGCACATTATCTTATAGTAAACTACAATTTGGTTTAAAGAATGTCGGGGCCACTTTTCAGAGAGAAATGGATTATGCTTTCAATGACAACAAGCACATTGTTCAACCCTCTCTAGATGATTTACCCATGCATTCACGAAATCAGACTAATCACCTGATGCATTTGAGAGCCATCTTTTTATGCTACCGACACTACAAAATACGCCTCAATCCACATAAATGTGTGTTTTGTGTTGGTTCTGGTCATTTTCTTAGATTCTTCATATCAAAATAAGGAATTCGAATCGACCCATTGAAGGCCCATACCATTCTTGATTTGCTTGTGCCATCAAATTTACTTCAGATACAGAAACTTCAAGGAAAGGCTAAATTTCTAAGGAGGTTCATACCCAACTATGCTGAAATGGCTAAAGGATTTACTCGGCTCTTGAAAAAGGTGATTCCCTTCCATTAGGATCAAGTTGTGCAAGCTTCTTTTGATGCTATCAAGGATACTCTTGTCCGGGCGTCATTAATGTATCCCACCAATTATCAGAGTGATTATTGTTGATTTTTATAGCATCAAAAAGTGTTCTAAGTCTCATTTTTAGTAGAGAGGCTTACACATCAGTTATCTAGAGAACCCAGAATCGTTTGTGGAAATTCCACTCGGATATGACCTTATTAAAATAATTAATTATTTTAATGTAGACCCTAAGTATAAAATTACAAAAATTAAATAATTAAAGGGTATTTATAGAGCAGAGTGTGAATCTTCTAGAAGACGAAGATCAATTCATATTTTAATATGAGCCATTGATTAAATATATAATCTTGGTCATTGATTCATCAGCGAAAATACTATAAGAAGAGACTTGAGGTTCATTTGGAAATCAAGCCAATGACACTCTCAGTACCTGAAGGAAATCGATTATGAAGCAAGAGAATTGGATTTCAGTGGGTGAGTTTGTAGAGGCTAGGTTGCAGAAGCAGAAGGAGGAGGGAGGAGTCAATTATCAGGAAGCAGAACTCAGGAGGGTGAAGGGAACGGTGAGTTGATCAGTAGCAAGAACCCCTCCACGTAGAATCACGTAGTCCAGAGAGGGACTACGCAGAGCATTCACGCTGGATGACGCAGAGGGTGAAGGAGGTCACCTTGAGGGTCAGAAAATTGTCTGTAAGGTCTAGAAAATTTAGCCAGGTGTTTGCTAATTTTTCTCTACTCATCAAACTCCTGTAAATGTACTTTCCAGTTCTGAAGATAAATATAAAACCCTCGTCTGCTGCACCGGTTTTCCCACATTGGGTTTTTCTAGGGACAATTGTCCAAAAACATCTGTGTTCATGTGGTTATTTCTATTGTGCTATTCGTGTAAATTATATTTCTGTTCTTATGCTCTTAAAGATAGTGGAGATATGAAAATGTTTTTATTTCAAAATTTACTGAAGCATCTGTAAATAAATTATCTAATAAGTAGGAGAAATAAACCAAGTACTGTAGAAATATTTTCCTCTTGAAAATTTCATATGGTATCAGAGAAAAGGGCTAAAAATGGGAAGGGAGGATCTACCATGGACCAAAGGAAGGGCCCACACATTCAAAGGGACTCACGTAGTCCTATAGAGCACGCAGAAATGCAGAGAGAACACGACATGAAGGCATTGGCATCCAGACTAGAGGAGGATCTTGCCTGTGTGTCAAGCACAACTCCTCCAGGTGTTTGGTATATTAACAGTGGAACATCTTCTCATATGATGGGGGTTTGAGAATGTTTTTCGAGCTATCAAAAAGAGCAGATGAATTTCCAAATAACTATGGAAAATAATGCAAAATGTACCCCCATCGGGAGAGGTACCGTAACATTTCAGATGGAGGATGGCAACAAGATTCGAGCCACGAATGTTCTGCATGTACCAGGGTTGGGGATGAATTTACTCTCGGTGTCTCAACTTCATAACAAGGGTTATGACGTATACTTTATTCAAGATAAGGTGTATGTCAAACACCCTAACTGGAGAAAAAAGGCACAAATCGGAGTAAGGAGTCACAAGCTATATAAGCTCCATATTGAATCTTCGGTGGCCCTGATCAACAGTATAGATGAAAAAGATCTAAATGAGTTATGGCACTGAACGATGGGGTATCTACATCATGGAGCCTTGGGAATTCTCAAAATTACTATCATAGGGGTTCCTGAACTTAGGACAAAGAAAGATGAAGTTTGTAGGGGATGTGTACTATGGAAGTATGCCAAGGCAACATTTCCAAGAAGCAGCAGCATAGCCAAAGGTGTATTAGAGTTAATACACTCTGACATTTGCAATCTGAGGTCCACAACAGCTGTCAGTGGGGTAAATTATTTTTCCACCTTCATTGATGATTATTCCAGAAAAACTTGGATCTATTTTCTGAAGACCAAAGATGAAGTCTTTAATCGGTTTAAGGATTTCAAAGCATTGGTGGATAACTCTACAGGAAAGAAGATCAAGAAGTTGAGGTTAGATGACGGTGGAGAATATATCGATAAATACTTCACTAATTTATGTGCACAGGAAGTCATCAAGAGAGAATGAACAGCTCCTTACAATCCAAAAAAAAATGGAGTTGAAAAATGGAAGAATCGAACCATAATAGAAGCTGCAAGGGAAATGTTGTACGACTAGGAGATGCCCAAATTCTTATGGGAAGAGGCTTGCAACACAACAGTTTATATTTAGAACAGAGTTCCCAATAGAGCTTTGGGGAAGGTTACTCCCGAAAGTGTGTTCACAGGCAGCAAGCCAAAAGTGAGCCACATTAGGATATTCGGCAGCATAGCATGCTGCCATGTTCTAGAGGAAAAGAGGAAGAAGCTGGATCAAACTACAAAAAAGGGTTTTTTGATGGGCTATAGTGAGAATACAAATTCATACCGTGTCTATATTCCAGATAGCAAGAAATTTGTGGTAAGAAGGGATGTAAAATTCCTGGAGGAGAAAGCCTTTAGGAAATATCGAGAGATGGCCACAAATACGCGGATTGAGGAAGATCCACAAGTACATACTCAAGGACCTATGGAGGAAAGGTTCAGTGCCTCTCCAAGGCACAATATTTTTGAAGGAAGCTCCTCCAACAAAGAACAGGAGGAAGAATAGGTGAGACCGCCCACCACTAATGGGAGACCGAGCAGAGAACTCCAACGGATTCTTAGAGATGCATAAGGATTTTTTGGATCACCTAGAGAAGGGAAGAGGATAAGGAAACAACCTGACATATATTAGGCACTGGTAGCTCAGGTTGGAGATTGTTCTACCTTTTGGGAAGCATCTCAACTTCAGGTATGGGAATATGCCATGGTGGAGGAGTATAGCTCCATCATGACAAATGATGTCTGGGAAGTATTCCCTAGATCATAGGACAGATTGGTTGTAGGATCCAGATGGATCTACAAGATCAAATATGCTGCAGATGGCAGCATAAAGAAATTCAACGAAAGATTTGTAGCAAAGGGGTATGCCCAGAAAGAAGGCATTGACTATGAAGAAACCTTTTCTCCAGTAGCATGATACACTTCTATCAAATCCATCATATCTCTAGCAACGCAGATGGGATAGGAGATTCACCAGATGGATGTCAAGACTGTGTTCTTGAATAGTGTGATAGAGGAGGAAGTGTACATAGAGAAATGAGAGGGCTTTGAGACACATGAGTAGAAGACTCATGTTTGTAGACTTAAGAAAGCCTTTCATGGCTTAAAACAAGCCCCCAAGGCATGGTGTGGTTGGATTGATGGCTACTTACAGAAGATGGGGTTCATCAAGAGTGACGCAGATCCCAGCTTATACTACTTAAGAGTAGGAGATGAGCCACTTATTCTTGTTATGTATGTGGATGACCTGTTTTTTATCAGGTCATCCAAGCTCATCAAAGACTGTAAGGAGAATCTGGCAACAGAATTCAACATGAAATACCTACGGTAGATGCACTATTTTCTTGGTTTAGAAGTATGGCAGCAGAAAGGGGAAATATTTCTACGACAAAGAAGATACATGACAGAAATTCTGAAGAGATTTCAGATGGAAGACTATAGACCCATGGCCACGCCAATGATTACTAGCTGGAAGAAAATAGACACATCAGAGGATGATGAGACTGATCCCACATTATACAAATAGCTCATCGATTCATTGATGTATCTAGTCAACACGAGACCAGACATCTGTTATGCAGTGAATACCCTCAGTTAGTTCATGGTGGAACTAAGGAGGGCTCACTAGGAAGTAGCCAAACATATTCTCAGATACTTGAGAGGGAAATTCGAGTATGGGCTAAAGTACACCAAGGGAAATGAGATCCAGTTGAGTGGGTTCATAGATGAAGACTGGGCTGGAAGCACAGTAGATCGAAAAAGTACCAATGGGTACTGTTTCAGTCTTGGATCAGGAATGACCTCCTGGTGTAGCAGGAAACATAAGTCCATACCACTGAGCTCATTTGAGGTTGAGTACATGGCAGCAAGCATAGCTTCGTGCAAGGCCATATGGCTCTGAAAATTGCTCGTGAACTTTTTCAAGAAGTGGATAGAACCGACTGGGATTATGTGCGATAATCATAGCTGCATTAAGCTCTCTGAAAATCCTTTGTTTCATGATCGGTCGAAGCACATTGACATTCGGTGTCACTTTATCAGGGACTATGTCCAAAGGGGAGCAGTACAATTGTGATACACTCCTACAGGAGAACAAGTGGCAGATATCCTTACAAAGGCTCTAAGTAAGATCAAGTTCACTTACATCAGAGAGAATATGGGTATTGTCAAGAACCCCTACCACTAGAGGAAAGGGTGGTATTCAGAAGAAGAGGGAGTTGCAGTACAGATGCTACAGTGACAGGGCAACAATATAAGAAGCAACAACGCAGAGATGAGGGGCAGCAACCAGGACATCATCAACGCAGAAAATGATGTAGATTTAGAGTAGTATAGCGGTATCTTGCTTAAACACTTTCCTCACTAAGAGGGAGTGTTTATTTCTATATCATCGAAAATTTTTCTAAGTCTCATTTTTGGTAGAGAGGCTTAGACATTAGTTATACAGAGAACCCATAAATCGTTTGTGGAAATTCCACTCGGATATGACCTTATTAAAATAATTAATTATTTTAATGTAGACGTTAAGTCTAAACTTAGGGAAATTAAATAATCAAAGGGTATTAAAAGAGCAGAGTGTGAATCTTATAGATTAAGAAGATCAATTCATCTTTTAATATGAGCCATTGATTAAAGATATAATCTTGGTCATTGATTCATCAACGAGAAGACTATAATAAGAGACTTGAGGGCCATTTGGAAATCAAGCCAGGGACACTCTCAATACCCAAAGGAAACCGATTCTAAAGCAAGAGAATTCAATTTCAGTGGGTGAGTTTGTAGAGGCTAGGTTGTAGAAGTAGAAGGAGGGGGGAGGAGTCATTTACCGAGAAGCAGAAATCAGGAGGGTGAAGGGAAGGTTGAGCTGACCAATAGCAAGAACCCCCCCACGCAGAATCACACAGTCCAAAGAGGGTGAAGGAGGTCACCCCGAGGGTCAGAAAATTGTCTAGAAGGTCTAGAAAATTCAGCCAGGTGTTTGTTAATTTTTCTCTGCTCATCAAACTCCTATAAATGGACTTTCCATTTCTGAAGATAAATATAAAACCCTCATCTGTTGCACCAGTTTTCCCACATTGGGTTTTTCCAGGGACAATTGTCCAAAAACATCTGTGTTCATGTGGTTATTTCTATTGTTCTATTAGTGTAAATTATCTTTCTGTTCTTATGCTCTTAGCGATAGTGAATATCTGCAAATGTGTTTATTTCATAATTTATTGAAGCATCTGTAAATAACTTATCTCATAAGTAGGAGAAATAAACCAAGTATTGTAAAAATATTTTCCTCTTGAAAATTTCACAATTATTTCTTATATATCGTCACGGCTGATACAACCATTACTATGGTATTGGTCCAAATATAAAATGGGATAGAACATCCGATCTATTATTTGATTCGTAATCTCAATGATATGGAAGTGAAGTATTCGTATGTAGAAAAGCTTGCCTTGGTAGCTTTTCAAGCTGTCCATAGATTTCACCACTATATCATGTTCCAAAAGACCATTGTCATTTCAGATTGCAACCCAATGACTTACATCTTATCACGTAAATTTCTAAGGGGCAAGTATTCAAAATGGATTGTCATTTTACAGTAATTTGATTTGGAATTCATCAAATCCAAGACAAAGAAGTCTTTAGTTTTGGTTGAGCTTCTCTGTGACCTTCCCTCTGATAGTACTACTACTACATTGGAACCATCTATTCCTGACGAGTCTTTGTTTCTAATCGGATCATCTGATCCTTGGTATGGGGATTTTATCATTTATCTCCAAACCCGGACTTTTTGACCTGATACCTCTCACTCTGACCAACAACGTATTTGATACCAAGCAAAATATTATCTGATCGTTGACGATACACTTTATCGTCATGGTTTCGATACAATTTTAAGAAGGTGCCTCACTCATGAGGACGCCGAAAAGGTTTTAAATTTCATGCTGGGGCTTGTGGTGGATATTTGCCTATATAAGCTACCACGCAAAAGATACTTCATGCTGGTTACTTTTGGCCTACCATATTTCACGATTACATCCTCGCGGTTAGAATTTGTCATGCATGCGAGATAATTGATCATAAAATCCACAAACCACCAATGCCAATGCATCATGTTATCTCTGTGGGACCATTTTCGAAATGGGGCATTGACTTCATGACCTGTAATCCTCGTTCGTCTAGGGGGCATGGTTATATTATTGTCATAGTAGACTACTTTACCAAGTGGGTAGAAGCGATGCCCACATTCAACAACACAAGAAAAACAACTGCATTTTTTTTCTGTAATCATGTCATTGCACAGTTTGGGGTCCCACAGGATATAGTCACAGATCATGGGAATCATTTTCGCAACCACGTGATGACTTAATTGACTACCAAGTTAGGATTGTCACATGATAATTCTACTCCTTATTATCCACAATAAAATGGATAAGTTGAAGCTATCAACAAAATTATTAAACATATGCTTCAACAAATGATAGGAGTTTGTAAAAGAAACTACCATTTGATCCTGTAGTCGGCCTTGTGGGCATACCGAACCTCGGTGAGAAATGCAACCAGATTTACTCCATTTCAATTGGTGTATGGTATGAAAGCTATCTTGCCAATCCAATGTGAAACATAGTCATTAAAACTCACAATATATTTGTTACCTGACAGCTCATATGAAGAAGTGCGTCTTTTTAACCTCATCCATCTTGATGAAATGTGTCATAAAGCCCAATTGGCCAACAAAGCACATAAGAGATGTATAAAGGTGCAATAAGACAAAAATGTCCAGCCTCGCATTTTCTCAGAGGGCAACTTGGCCCTTATTTATTATCAACAAGCTGATGTAATAGGTACAGGGAAATTTGAGCCATTATGGCATGGCCCCTATATTTTCAATATATTTCTTTCTAAGGGTGCCTACGAGTTGGTGGATTATGATGGAATTCCATTGGCGCAGCCCCAAAATGTGTTGTATCTAAAACGTTACTATGCTTAATCATGAGCGTAGTAATTTTTTGTATTATATTGTATATATATGCTGTTGATTTTCATTCACTGTCTTAGTTTGTTTTTTATATTTTTCTTGACGTTAGTAATTTGCTTTAAATTTCATTGCAGATATTTGAATCTTTGGAACCAATTGTTGGGTATGTTGATGGTGCTAGTTGTAGTACGCAGAATCTATCCTCTTCAGTGTGGGCCATTTTCACTCTGAACTATCGAGTTAGTGATTTTTCAAGGGATTTGTATTGGTAGATCGACAAACAATATCACTGATTATAGCACACTGATCGAACTTCTCTTTGATGCCATTTCATTTGGTATTAACCGCATCATCATAAGGTTAGACTCACAATTTGTGGTATTACAACTTACTAGTGTTTATACTATTATGAATCCAACACTGCATCATTTATTCTTAAGAGTTTGACTTTTGGAAAGACAGTTTTATTTTATTCAATATCAACACATTTCCATAAACTTGAACACATTGACTGATTCTTTTGCTAATCATGTTATAGGCAGACATTTGCAACACATGTAAAGATACATTCACATAATTGAATAGGATTTCGCAATAAATATAGGAAAACGCTGAAATCAAATAGATAGATAGTTATTTGTTTTTAAAAAAAATTGTGCCCAAGACACATTGGTCATCTAACCTCAAAATTTATGCAACATGTCAAAAGTAAACTAGTGATGCTCATGGTAACATGATATCGATCTAGCTATCCTATGCAGTAACTGCATCAAGCAGTTAGGAACACCTATAGTGTGGCATTGTAGTTGCATCGGTAACTCTTCGATTTGGCAATCTAGAATATTGAAGGTCAACCCCTCTATTTTTTTCCTAAGCTCAGATAGAGTCTAAGCCATGTCTAAATCCTGAAGGACTGCTCTCCCGACAACCCTTTTGGCTGGCTTATTTGCTCCATGCTCTGGCTCCTCCACCGGTTGAACTCGACCAACATCTGCATTACATTTAAACTTTAGTTTAGTCTTGAGAAAACATTAAAATACAAAAACATTGTATAAACCTTAGAAAAATCAAAAAACATGGTCAAAACATTCTTACCTATTGCACCCCACTAAGCGCATTCTGGTAAAGCTAAGTCTGGATCTCCTAAAAATTCGATGCATGTGTATGCATACTCATCGATGGTGATAACCTTTCATTTGAACCAGGCAAAGAATGCAGTCAAGAACACAATGGAATATTGGCCTGCATACCTAGCCATTAGTTCTACCCATCTATGAATCCTCGGATCTCTAGGGTTAGAAACACCCAATGTCACATGTTGAGGCTACATCAATGGAATCTACTCCAAGGAAAATGAAATGAGGATCGAACCATAACTTGATTTTTTCTTCCTCCCTCCCTTTTCCTTATTCACTTGTTATTTTATTTGAGAAAGTACAACTTCAGACCAGTTGAAAATTTTTAGCTCCATGCACTCTAGCACATACTGCATATAAGATCTATTCGCTACATGTATTGTAACGGTGCCAACAAGCTTTGCGATCATGAATAGAATGGCTCTCAAAGGAAAATCACGAACGTCATAGATGTTTATTTTCCCATCCTTTCTTGGCTCTGCCCTGGATAGCAATATTGCAAAACATAATCTCTCACCGTCTCTCCTCCGAGAGAACACCCTGAGAGAGAAATGGGCAAGCCTCTCCTTGACAAGCCTATAAGAAAATATACATCCTCCACTATAATAGGAACCACTTTGTACCTAATGTGAAATGCCTTGATTTTCGGATCCCATGCACGAACTAAGAACTCCAAAAGTTCTATTTGTTGCCTCATATCTGCCAAGTGGAAGTACTTTAATAACCCAAAATCTCTTAGGGCTCTTACAGTACCCGGATCATTAAGGGCAATCATATTTTTCTCTTCATGCTCTCTTTCTCTCCAAGTAATCGTCACTCTAGTCTGATGAATCCCTAAAGCATAACCATAAGACTCATTAGACTCCTTTTCATGCAAAAAACTAGCCAAATTTTGGGTACAATGTAAGAATCAAGAATGTGAATTGCACCCAACGCAATCTTGAAAAAGCAGCATTGCATTGCATATGTAGCTAGGCTTCATTTTAGGTGCTCCACAACGCAGTTTTCGATGCTCAAGGGTGCGTTGACCTCTTTGAAAAATAATTTACCCAAGGGGCCCAAATCCCTAAAAATTTGAAATAAAATGAAATGAATTGACTACTGAAAGAAAGAGAAGGTTTTATGGCACCAACCTGGATCAAATGGCGATGAAAACCTTCTACAAATTCAATCGCAATCAACGGCTGAAGTTCAGGGGCAAAAACAGGTTTAGAGCTTCAAAATGCAAATGGTAACTTTCAAATGGTAAAAATGAATAGTAAAACTCTTTTAATTAGTCATTTGATTATTTGCAAATTATATTCATTGCTATGACTATGGTTTTATTCTATTTTTATCATGAAACGTGTATTTTAAATCCATTTGATGTTGTTCTAAACAGTTTTTGCAACTGATGAGTTGATTAGTTGTGCAGATTTATTTCAAGAATGATTTAACCACAAAGAATACTTTTATCCTTATTTTTCGAGCTTTGATAAAAATGAAAAAGGACTTGAAGTGCACTTTTATCTCTTTTTTGAGCTTCGATAACAGTGAAAAGGGAACCCCTGGAGTCTTCTTTTAGCTCTTTTCAGACTCCGATAATGTGAAAATATTATTGAGCACTTGTCTTTTTGAGCTCGTAAAAGTAAATGAATTGATATCTACTCAGTGTAAGTTTAACCCTTTTCAGGAATGAGATAGATTATTGACGAAAAAGGAATGCCATATTCGAACATGGCTAGGAGGTTCTCTTAGATATCATTTTACACTTTTTGGATCTAAGCGACAACTTTATGAAAAATTATTTATGGAGTTTTCTTTCATCCTCCTTTTCAAAATCTCTAAATATGAAAAAGGACCAGTTTGTCACTATCGTTAGGCTCGTTAAAACGTAAAATAGCGATGGGCTTGTCGATCATGGCAAGAATCAAGTTTCGTTCATCGCTAGACTCGTTAAATTATTAAATAGCAATACATTGTTCACTTGAAGGGTTGAATTATAGATCAAGCATATGTTATCCTCCTCAAGCTTGTTAAAAAATAAATAAGTACTGGTCAACAAATGACCAGGGAAAATTTGGGAAAGTGAACATAATTTTTTACGATAGCAGGTCGCTCTTGAACATGACACTTCACTCCATTATCATGACTATTTGGGTTGGGTAATCTTCTTGACGGTTCATTGATACCTATGGTTCATCATACCTTCACTTTGGTTTTGGGTCAATGGTTCCAACTCATCTCAGTGTTATCAATATGTTCAAAAGAAGTCATCTAGTGAATACTCATCCTTCTACAATACTCATAAACCTTCATTCTCATGACAGTCATCCCTGAACATTGCTATATCAAGTCATATTTTGTCTCTGAAATTATAAAATCTTGTTTCGTAATAAAGTGACTTCCTGTCAACATCAAATCATCATCCAAGAATTTCGCTTAGAAACATCATCTTCCAGTACCATGAGGCTTGTTACAGCATCAACAAGATCCTCACTTCCAGAATTTTGACAAAAATATTTTGTTTGGCATTCAACATCAAATCATCTATTCACGCCTTACAAAATGTACTGCAGTACCTTGAGGGCCATTGACATCAATGGTGGTTCTCTCGCATTTTTTAACAACTTATATCATTGGCTGGTAATCAAACAATGTCTTACCATGTTCGACTACAAATCATATATTCGCATGGTTAGACTTGTACTCGAATGATCGAGCGAACGAGATTAGAAGACCCCGGATATAGTTTCAGCCATATGGGCTACGATTTTAGGATTGTTCTACACATCATCTGTATGGTGACCTTACATACAGATCGTCATCCGAACATGGACCTATATCTGTAGGCATGTCTGTATTGGGAAACATTCCAATGTAGATGAGTTTCTGCACTATGTACATGTTATTAGATAGTTTATGTGATGAGAATGGGAATTCCTTCCCTCAACAATTTGTGTTCAAGAAGATATATCATGATTTAATATATTGTAAGATTGATGCAGGTCGCCACTCCGCTTTAGTTCCATCCCATCACAGTGTAAAGAATCTCATTCAAAAAATATCATTATTATTATTCTGACTTCATGCTTTAGGGGGTAGTTGTTGTAGGTAAATTTGCGCACCATTCCCAATGACCTGGTTAAACTAGACATCATCCCCAGAACTAATGAAATAGGGTCTATCATCCACTATCATTTCAATTACTACATGCCCTAAGACAAGAACAACAAGAACAAATCATCCATGACTTCCATTGCAAGGTTTCTAAGATTTGAAGTACATGTTATAAACCCTATGAGCTCACCAACGCAACATCTCAAGGGACTAACTTCTTGGCATTTACAGTTACCTCCATTCAACGGTGCTATGTAAAGCACTTCCCGACATTAAAGAGTGCATTGGTCAAATGGGAGTGAAATTCTCATTGTTATGGAATCTCCATATGGCCAGTGCCTTCTAGAAGAGTCCATATGTGTCAAACTTCAAATCCATGTGTCCATAAAAAACCTCTAAGCTTGGGAACATGTCTTTCCTATTATTATAAATTCATTGATTGAGAAACTACCTTCAGCTGCTATATAAATTGAGCACAGAACCTAGTGCTTGAGAAGGAAGAAATTTGGTAAAGAAATGTTGTTTAATTCTCAATTGAGTGTGATTAAAGTGATATTCTATTGGTGAGATGTTTATTGTGATGAGGCTAGGATGAATGCTGGAGATGGTGACATCAAATCAATCTCTAGTTGTAACCTCCCCCTTCTATCTATTAATAAATATTGATGCTCGTTTTCCCACATATGTATTTGTTTATGTTTCTATATTTCATATCATGGATTCTTAGTTGATGTATATGTTTCATGTTTCATTGATTTAATTGATTAAGATAAATAGCCATCTGTATATTGCAATCTCTTTATTGTTTAGTGTTTATGCTTGCAGGAACTGGTCTGGTGATCAAAGTTGGATTGGAAGCTACAACAAGAGAGACAAAAGGAGAATAGGAAGTGCTAGGATCACAAGTAACTTCCTCCATATTTCTGTGTGTCTATTTACTCTTAGGAAAAGTGTCTAAAAAGTCTTTGATCTATTGTTATAAATGCATAACACCACATTTAGGGAATTTTTTTTATCTGTAATCCATAACTCTGCATAACACCAGTCAACCTAGAGTAACTCTTTCAAACCTACTTCTAGCTTAAAATTAGCCTTTTCAGCCTGAGAGGGCTCTCTCAAAGATAAAGATGATTTTATACAAATAAATTTCAATAGATGGCTAACTCTAAAATAGTGTTTTAATTGTGTTTGTATGCAAGTGAAATATGTGAGGAAATCACTACCATTGGGAAAATGGGGTCAGTGTAAAGAAACTCAATGACATAGGAACTCTTCTTATGGAAGTTGAGGCATATAGATGTTTTTTGAAAAGACAACATACACAGATACACATCAATCTAATGCTTGACGGAAGTTAGAGCATGATGTACATGAATTATAAGTAATCAAACATCAAAGTACTGAAGACAAAATAGCAAGATACATAAGACAAGTGCTCATGAAAACATCAATGAATCTCAGGTGAAGAAAGAGCCAACAACCACTGTATATTACTGATAAGAAGTGTTTACAATAGTAGTTTTATAGTCAGAACCATTAAACCTCCCTTTCAACCTTCTAGCTTCCTATTTATAGAACTAGATATCTTTACATGAGGGTTGCCAATTAGCTAGACCTTCGAATAATCTGAAATACACCTTTTCTAAATAGGAAACCAATTACAAGGAGGGGATATAGTGCTATTTCTGTTTCTAGGAGTCCAAAACCTATTAGGACTCAAACTCTATTTATTACACTAACAGCCTTTACATAATGTATTCATGATTAAATTATCGAACATAACCACTTTGAGTGACGTGGCACTATCCATAACCAAATCAAATAACAACCAATTGACATTAAGGGTCTGCTCCTCGAATTTTGGAAATGTGTTGGCCTAGTTGATAATGTGTCCAGGGTTGATGAGATGACAACCTAATCACCCTTTTTGCTGAGTGTTTTCCCATAAAAATATTGACTAATACTCTTTGACTACTCCAAGTGTTTTTTGTGCTTCAAAACTTTAATAAATTCTTGAAAAACTTAGGAATTTCTTTTCGCTGCAAAAATAGAGTATTCTAGGAAAGTTTGTAGTGAAAGTTTGTAGCACTTTGACTTTGACCATCTCTGCCACCTATTTTCTCCCTTTGTTGATCTGAGGTTGTTTATCTATTCAAATATATAAACACAAACCCTTACCTACCTCCTTGATGAAAACACCTGTGATTTATAGCAAAAAGAAACCTACAACAAGTTTGTAGTGATTTTTGGGCTTCAAGCCTCAGATATGGTATGAACTTGCCTAATTGGTAGCAGACTTGAAAATTGTCAATTTCCACCTCCAAAAATGTCCATGGCTGTGTAATATGATGATATGCAGCATGATAAGGGAAAATTTAGTTCAAAATACCTCTTACCCTCCTCAAGAAGCATCATTTTCCCCTTTAGCAAGTTCATCTACTAATAAAAATGGAGTTGTTTTTTTTTTAAAATAGAGCTTAGAAATGAGCTCCTATATCTGGATCCTTGATATTTGTTGCAAAATGAAATAAGGGTTTTGTAAATCCATTAATGCTAAAGAGAAACCTCTCTTTTTTTTAACACCATCTCCGACTTTCCGGAATCTGCATTTGAAAAACATGTCTAGAACAGGAAAAAATTGAACTCTACAAAATGAGCCCAAAGATGCCTTTGAATCGACCAATCTATAACACCTATGAGAAAAGTGAAAGAGGTTAATGTTCTTTGATCTATTTTTTACAATAAAATCTCTCAGGTTTTTAAAATTCTTCTATGTTTGCCCAGAAACTACGCTTGAAGTTGAATTCATAAACAGTCCAAAAACACAGCAAATCCTCTTGTAACTTCTAATAAAATCTCATGAAATCAACTTTGATGAAGGCCTCTACAACACTAGTGTCTTCCATGACCAATTTTAGGTCCTTAGGTTCATACTTGGCCATGCTACCACCCTTCTTAGGCATCTTATAGGAAGTCATGCCTTCAAGTACAAGTGTTGGTCAACTTTTGTTTTGGCACCTATAAATTTGCTTTGAGACATCAAGCTACTTTTGTGACACAGGGATTCCTAGGCCTAAGACACCTACAAGATAAAACTAAATATGATACTGTTGGAAAAGGTGTTGAAGCATCTCACAAGGATGAAGAATATGCAGGTAAGTTTGTGGTTGTTCGAATTAGACATCAGACCAAACCAAATTTGGGAAAAAGAAAAGAGTGAGAAAACTTGGTGATATGAGGGGTAATTATGATCAAGAATATCATACATCGAATAATAATTCATAATAGGTAGGCACATGGTGACATACTGAGTCCTTACCATTAAAAAATGATATCTCATCGATCCCCATACCACTTGAAAAAAGCATGAGTTTGTAGTGAATTTAGTCAGAAAGTTGGCAGATTTGCTACGAATTTGTCAACTGAGTTCGTAGCGAAAATCACCTGCTTTACATAGAATTCGTTGTAGACTCAGGAAAAAATAGACAGTAGGATAAAAATGAATTTTAAACCAATGCATGGATATTTTTGATGGATTTCTATGGATTTGACCATGATGGCACGTCATGTGAGACTCTTCAAACTTAAGGTTATGACCAATTCACAAAATTTTATCAATTTCATGAATTAATTTACTAAGACAATAAAACCTATGCCTAATGACATTCCTAATCAAAAACTGAAATTTCATTGGTGATAACAGTGGCTCCACTGGGGATGGTATGCCCCTGTAGTAAAACAAAGAACCTATAGTTCCAGTGCTTTCTTTGAAAAACTAAATTTTTTTGAAATTGATGAAGACTTCGCCAGTCTCATTAGGGGAATTTTGAGGTCTAAAATGGGCCTCCTAAGGAAATTATAAAATAATAGTGGAAAAAATCAAATAAGATTTGATGACATCATCAAATTTTAAAGGGAAAAATGAAAAAACTACTTTTTCAATTCATATTTTCAACTTATCTCCCAAATTTTTTACTCAAATTTCAAGCGGGAGTACTCGTTGGATGCAGAATTTAATTCCTCATCCAAGGAGTACCCATGTTGCATACTTTCTATGGGTCCTACTACACGAAAAATGAGAAATACATAAAAAAACGCACACAATCACGTTTTTTATGTATTTCTCATTTTTCGTGTAGAAGAGTTCATCGAAAGTATGCAACATGGGTACTCCTTGGATGAGGAATTAAATTTCGCATCCAACGAGTACCCCCGCTCGAAATTTGAGTAACAATTTTGGGAGATAAGTTTAAAATACAAGTTGAAAAAGTAGTTTTATTATTTTATTATTTTTTAATATTTTTACTTTTTTACTCCAAAAATGGTGAATCATCCATTATGGATGACATCATCATCTTGAATCCTATTGGTTCTTATAAAGTTTATTTTGGTTGTACATTTTTCTTAGGAGGCCCATTTTAGACCTCAAAATTCCCCTAATGCTTACATTAGTACATCTGATCAATTTTTCGAAACTTTAGCTCTGACACTTTTGACATATTTCCAGAAAGTTCCCCAAATTTTCTCAATGTTTTTAATCCCTCCAACAAGCGTCGCTTAAGCGACGTTTCGGAGAATCGTCGAAATTGTGATGTTTAGGGAAATCGTTGGAATACCGACATTTCGGGACAAAGCGTCGGAATTGCGACGTTTCAGAGACAAGTGTTGGTATTGCGACGTTTGGAGACAAGTGTTGGTATTGTGACATTTGGAGACAAGTGTCAGTATTACGACGGTTTTGAGACAAGTGTCGGTATTGCGACGGTTTGGAGACAAGTGTCAGTATTGCGACAGTTTGGAGACAAGTGTCGATATTGCGACGTTTAGGTCATAAACGTCGCTATTCTGAAGTTTGGTTCACAAATTTCGGAATAATGACGGTGGAATAAACATTTTGTAGCATTTTGTAACATTTTTTAATGATGGAATATTTTGTAATATTGCTTTTTTATTTTATTAATTTTTATAGGATTATAATAATATATTTTTTATTTGTTTATTAGGGTGATTTAATTGACCATTATTATATTAGCTATTACTATGTTTAAAGTGTTATGAAAACTATAAAATTTAAAGTTTAAGTCAAGCTAACAACAAAAATGTTTTAAAGTGTTATGAAAACTATACAATTTAAATTTTAGCTCAAGCTAACAAAAATAATAATATATTTGTTAAATTTAATTTTTATTAATTTATCTTTAACTTATAACATGTTTAATCTTTAAAAAGAATATATATATATATCTTTAAATTTAATGAATGAATAAATTAGAATTTTTATTATAACTTTTTCAAAATATAATGTCGTGTGTATTGAAGAATATTTACCACTTTTTCATTACAATATTTCTATTTTGATTACCCTACAAATCATACCCCAATGTGGGCCCTCCCCACTTGCTTTGACATGGTGAAAGATCACACTTTCAAGAGTTGCAACATGAATGTCACTCACCTAGTGACTAACTTGCACATCACCTTGGAAATTCACTTCAACATGAAATTTTGCCTTCAATGTTACTTTTTGTACCAGGCTAGTATAACCTCACACATAACCATGTCATGGTTGATGGTGAAGACTTTGTATCATAATTCTAATATGATGGATGTCATTCATTGTCAAAACACCCCTAATCACTTCCCCGAGGAAGCATCCACCATGGAAACTGTTGGGGTCCCGTGATTTGGCATATTGGTAAACCAAATGACAGGGAAACATCAGACCAATCTTTGGAGTCCTAGGACCTATCCTTCCTGGACTCAGAGAGGGCTCTCTCTATTATGTGAAGGATGTGAACTTGTTCGCTTTGGATGATTGATTTTAGGCTAGTTATTAAATGTAGGTTTGTTTGTTTGTTTTGGGTTGGGGTAAGATGATCAAGTAGGATAGGTCGAATGAGAGGTTATCAAATCAATAGGGCTATGGGGTCAGATGAAGTCAAGAGAGTCTAAATGATGAAACAGAGTGTATTGCAGGGCCGATTTAGCAAGGTTAATGGATCCTTTAGGTGATGTATGAGGTGTAATGAACATTAAGTTTGGGAAAAAACTAAGAGGTCTTAAACATATATACTCTGAAGAAATAAATCATGAGGTAGGGAAAACCATTAATCTCTATGAATAATACTCAAACTAATAAACATGTAAGATGAGCATTCCAGTGAAACATAGAAGCATTAGAACTCCTAATTTTAGAAATTCACCTTCAGCTTTTGGGAAAACACATAAGATAAACAAATAACTCAATTTATGGAGAAGGAACTCCTAAACAACATATATCAAGTTATTGAGAACTTTGAAATAAGTTGGTAAGCATGGGAAAAGGGCAAGATCGAACGAGACCTCTTTGTCTTAACCTAATCAATCAATATTCCATAGAAAATCTTCAAGATAGGGTTTTGAAAACTTTAAATAAGCAGGGCATACCATGAATCATACTTATAAGCTAGCATACTAACCATTCATGAAACAAAAACAAGTTTTAGTAGGCCTAAGGAGCAGTCAAGAATTCCTTAAGATGACTAAAAGAGGAAAACATCAAAGCTATAACAAACAGGAGGTTTGAGGTGCTTCCATGAGCATGTCTCAACCTATAATTTTCTAATCTATAGAAACCAAGAATAATGAAAAAAAATGAGGACAAGAAAACATTAACAAGTTAAATAAACATCACCATTCACCAAGCTATGGAATCCTGCAAAAAATCTTCTCCATCATCAAGCCAAACAAGCCATTCATCCACTTCATAGAGCCAATTTCTTCTCCAAGCTCATAAAAGCATGTATTTCTCTTAAACACATCAAGTCCCAACAGTTTAAAATGAATCCTCATGCCTTATATAACAAACAAGGAAGAGGAGAGCCAAAGAGAGTATCTAGAAGCCTATTGGCCCAAAAGAAATATCCTAAGTTGTCCTTGAGGCTTTGCAAAGAGAAAGGCACAAAAATATCTAATAAATATATTTTCCGACTATAAATGGAAATAAAATTGAATTTTAGGCCTGACATGCCTTTGAAAACTTGCTAAACGCACATTCTGTCCAGTCACATGTAGGAGCGCAGCACATTGTGTCAAAATTTTGAAAACTTGCCAGGAGCGCAGCGCAGAAATAGGCCTTTTTGCAAAAGTGTTTTGGAGGACTTCCCGATGTCGGAAAAGGCTCTGAGATGGCTTGTTGGAAAGCCATTGAAGTATAATTTCTAGATCTACCTTTATTTGTTCAACATGACCTCTGAAATTATCCCAAAACGTGGAAAAATCCAAGACTGCCAGGAGCGCAACACATGCTCAGGAAAGTGGGCAGAAAGGTTAAAAAATGAGTGTTTTTGACCCTTTTGGGGGGTCAAAACAACTCCAATTGAGCTGAAAATTGGTGAGAATTCTCCTCTAATGATGGGGAATCCAAAAATTTAAACCTCTCCTCCTGAAGATGCCCTAGGAAAAAGCGCAGCACAGGGTGCGCTACACTCTTATCCTCAAAATTTGCAAAAAACAAAAACTTGTTCAATTTCTCTCAAAATTGGTAGGTAGGAGCCTCATGGGTCCCTAGAGACCTGTAGAGAAGCCTGGGCCAAAACACCAAGGCTAGCTTGGTATTTTTCATCTTTTGGTGCCAGGCCCTCATTTTGGGCATTTTTGAGTTTTTTCCTAGCAAAGTGGTTTCTTCGTTCATACTACCCAGTCATTCTATTTTGCAATGTAAGAGGTGCCTTGATCATTGCTTGATACATTTTTGTCTTCATGAATGTCCTCTTCTTCATCATTTGACCCACTATTTTTACTATCTTTCCTATGGTCTTTATCTTTAATTTCAACCTCTATTTCATAACTTGTATCATTTTCAATTTTTCTATGTTCACTGCCTTCAGAATTTGTGCCTTCACCATTATGCATACTGTCCTTTTGGCTGAGTTCTTCTTCACTGTTTGGTCCATTATTTACTCATTTTCCTTGTTGTTTACCTTTGTCTTTCATTGGATTTGAGGAGGAGTGCATGGCCCCTTGCCCTTTGGAGGCAGCAAACACATGCCTCTCTCCTCTTTGATAGGTAAAGGTGAAAGGTGCAACAAGTTTTACTTGCAAAGCTTGATCACTAGTGACCTTAGGACTATTTTTCTCTTCATGGATGATCTCTGTGTGTGCATCTTCCTTGCCTTGTTCTTGGCTGCCCCTTTGATAAGCACCCTCACTATCTTTTATGCCACTATCACTGTCAAGACCTTTCAGGATTTTCATCCTCTGTTTTTGCAATGCTAGAAATATCTTCATTACTGCTTGGTACATATTTGTCTTCAAGAATGTCCTCTTCTTCATCTTTTGAACCACTGTATTCACCCTCAATTTCATCTTTTGTATCACTGTTTGCAATCTTTGTAGGGTCACTGTCTTGGGCACCCTCTTTAGTCTTCCCATCATTGTGAGGGTCATTTCTTTCTTCACTAGGTGAGTTCCTTTGGCTGATCCTCCTTCCCTACCCTGCTCATTAGTTTCATTACTTAGCCCTTTGTCATCATTTTCTTACCTACGGAACACAACTTCAAACTTTGTTTCTTGGATGCCTTTTCCATTCTTGTCACTGTCATTTTTGTTTTCTTAATTTCTTTCATATGCCTCCTCCCCACTATCTTCATATGTATTCTCAGTGTCATTTTCTTCATCATAAGACCCACTATTTTGGCTCTTTTGCGCATTATGGGGCTCACTAATTTCAACTATGTTTTCTTCTTTATCAACACACTCATCTTTTTGGTCACTGCCTTCACTAATTTCTTCTTGGCCATTACTGCTTTCTCTAGACAAAATTTCAATTTTCTTTGTGACCTTATCTTTTAGAAAAACATGAACATGTAGGATAAGTTTAAAATACCTCTTCAAAAGGCCTCCATAGTAGAAAAACTAGCTCAAAAAGCTTGTGGGTAGAGTCGGGTCAACCCTAAACTTGAAATCGTGCAGAGGCTGCAAAACAGTGGCAAGAGCGCAACACAACTCCTTTCAGTGGCTCGGCTTACCGTCTGCATTAGACACCATGGCAGGAGCGCAGCACCACTGCTTCCGGGCAGCTCGGGTCACCCTCTACATTAAACACCGTGGTAGGAGTGCAGCGCTGAGGGTCACACAGTGGCAGGAGCGCAGCACCAGTCCTTCTGGGTAGCTAAGGTCACTCCTGAATGTAGAATTGTGCAAACAGTCAAGAGCGCAGTTCCATTCTACAAGCGCGTAGCTCGTAGTGGAAATTTGCATAGGGAGACATTACACGAGTGCAGCACAGCTGCTCAGGAGCACAATGCAGAAATAGGCCATTTTGCAACAGTGTTTTTGAGGCCTTCACGATGTCAGAATTAGGCCTGTGATAGCTCGTTGAAAATATTACCCTGTGTAATTTACAAATATACCATTTTGTTCCTGATTGAAGTTTATTTTCCTTGTCAAAAGTTTATTTCCCCATGACTGGTCAAAAAGTGTTGAGTGATGGTGCAGAAATGCAGAGCGCTGGTGCAGACAACTTTGGGAGGCCTTCCACAATTCCAAATTGAGCTCATGATAGCTCATTGGAAATCTATTCAAGTCTCGTTGTCATTTGACCCATCAAGAAAGTCATCTAGACACTCCAACTGTGAGAAAAACTGATTTTCCCAAGGTCACTCCAATAGTGCAGGAATTCTCCTATGACACTTGTATTTTTGGAATTTCTCCCAAACCATGATACTTGTGTAAAAACTAGGATTTTTGTCTTCTTGGCCCTATGATGGACAAAAAAATCTCTCACTTTTTCTAAGTTCATATTTTTTTGTCCATAAACATATTTTTAAGCAAAACTGGCCCTAGGTGTGGCAATTGACTTGGCCCTTGGAATGAATTCTTGGAAAATGATGGAGGCATGATGTTTATGAGTTGGCATGGCTTCATGATTTCTGATATGACCTATCATATGGATATTCTTCTCCTATGCCTCTTTTTCATAGCAGCCCTAGCTTAGTTGGAAGAGGAAATTAGGGTTTGGTGTAGGGGATTTAGGACTGCCATGTAGAGGGAATGGAATGAAAGGGTTAAGGGTTGTCTGAATTATTTGGGAAATTTTGGGGGATATGGATAGCTGTTAGAGACTAGGGGGAAGTGGAATTTCAAGAATTTAGTGAGGGGAAAGGGTCAAAAAGGGAAAAACACAAACCTAGTCCCAAAAAGTGTCAAATCGTAGCAATAGGCTAGATTTGTAGAATAATGATGAGTTTGAGGGATAAGAGTGATGGGAAGTGTTTATAAAGGTATATTAAGGATAGGAGGAGGTGTAAGAGAATCAGGATACAAGCCTTGTTGATTTTTTAACCATGGAATTCATGAAACCAAGAAAAATTTCCCTCAAAAACCTTAGTTGGATAATGGAGTCATAGGCAAGGGACAAACAGAATAATGAGATTTATGGGTGTGAAAATGGGACAGAGATGAGAGGCATGAGTCCATGAGGGATCTTCCGTAAGTGATAGGCTGGCTATGACATGATAGAGTTGTAAACAGTGAAAAAATTATCCTAAGGATAATGAAGGCAATGAGATTTCTAGAACTCACAAGATTCATGAATTTTGTTTCTAGAAATCTAGGATAGACATTTAGTCATCTACAAAGGAAAAAAATTACTGATGACTAACATAAACCTTGTGCAACAAGAGCAATGGAATGTAGCACAATCTCCATCGCAACTCCAAGTAGAGTGAAACACCCTTAGATCATGCATAGTGTGCCCGAATAATGGTAATGTGATCTCCCTAAGTCTCAGCAATATTATGCATTCCAATACTCTCATGTGCTTTTACCGTGACCATGCAAAGTTATTTAAGATCAACATGCCTTTTAGCTAGAGCATATCATTCAGTGCAGGTTGCAATTTTTGTCGTAAACTTGGTGATTCAACTTCTCAGTGAAGGCCTCTTGACCTCAAGGACTTTGCCTTCTAGCCATTCTCTACCTTCAATACCTCTCCATCTCTAGCCTTATGCTCGACCTTTCTATTACCCTCTCCTTTATTCATGCATTTCATCCCTTCAACCTTTTTGAAAGCTTCACATCCCAATTGCCTCTCCTCTCTTACCTATTTCCAGTTTCCCTAATGCCAAATTCATCCCCCTCTTTGACTTCCTCTTCATTGCCCCTCAAAATTTGTTAACTCAACTAGGAAATCTTCATCATCTTACCCATCCAAACTCCTTCCCTTACCCTAGTAGGCTTATTTTATACATCATGACTTGCGGAAGAAAGAACACCCTTCATCGAGGAAGAAGCAGAGGTCACCCCTCTGTTACCACTCCAACATCCAAAAATTTAGCTTCAACCTCTTAGTTGAGGCCCACATGCAAGCAAGAGATTTTTTTACTTGCCATGAATAGGTTATTCCTAAGTTATTCATGCAAGATATTGAGTGAATTGAAGTCATTATTCAATAGGAGCACCCAGGGAAACACATTTGGACGAGTCGAGTCATGTGAGGGCGCCCAGGGAAACGCGTTCAGGTGTGTTGGGTCAGGTTGAGTCAGGTCATGTGAGGCTGGCTATATCAAAAATGCTAATTTGTACTGACCGCTCATGTGCCTTATACTTCACATTCATGTGACCCGTTTTTCATTTGCTCCCTCATGCCTTCAACGTTTGGGCGGGTCGGGTCGGGTCGAGTCGTGTGAGGGTGGTTGTATAAAAAATGCTAAGTTGTGATTGCCTGTGTCATGTTGGGTCGGGTCTGGTCGTGTCGTGTGAGGCTGTCCAAGGAAATGCGTTCAGGCGAGTCGGGTCAGGCCAGGTCGTGTCGAGTCGTGTCGTGTGATGGCACCCAAAGAAATGTGTTCGGGTGGGTCGGGTGGGGTTAGGTTGTGTGAGGGCACCCAAGGAAATGTGTTTGTGTAGGTTGAGTCGAGTCGTGTGAGGGCACCTAAGGAAATGCATTTGGGTGCTTCAAGTCGGGTCATGCCATGTGAGGGCACCCAAGGAAACGTGTTTGGGTAGGTCGGGGTGGGTCGGGTCCGGTCATGTGAGGGCGCCCAGGGAAATGCATTCGGGCGGGTTGGGTCAGGTTAGGTCAAGTTGTGTGAGGGCACCCAGGGAAACACGTTTGAGCGGGTCGGGGTAGGTAGGGTCGGGTCATGTGAGGGTGGCCCTATAAAAAATGCTAAGTTGTGACTGCCTATGTGCCTTGTACTGCACGTTCATGCGACCCGTTTTTCATTTTCTCCCAATTTCCTTCGACGTTCGAACGGGTCGGGTCAGGTTATGTCGGGTCGTATCGGGTCGGGTCAGGTCGAGTCGTGTTGTGTGAGGTTTCCCAAGGAAACACGTTCGAGAAGGTCGGGTCAGGTCATGTGAGGGAACCTAAGGAAACACGTTCAGGCGGGTCAGTTTGGGTCATGCCGTGTGAGGACGCTCAAGGAAACGCGTTCGGGCGGGTTGGGGTGGGTCGGGTCGAGTCGTGTGAGGGCACCCAGGGAAACATGTTCAGGCGAGTTGGGTCGAGTCGGGTCGGGTCGTGTGAGGGTGCCCAGGGAAATGCGTTTGGGTGGGCCGGGTCAGGTTGGGTCATGTGAGGGTGGTCGTATCAAAAATGCTAAGTTGTGACTGCCTGTGTGCCTTGTACTACACATTCATGTGGCACATTTTCCGTTTTTTCCAACATAACATAGTTACCGATCAAATAGGTAACTGAAGTGGTACCTATTTTTTTGAGGTAGCAAAAAAAACACCTGATTTTGAAAAGTGGTGGTGCAGAATCATCCTTTTTTTGGAGCATATTTTTGGCACTTTAATTTTTTAAATTTTTTATGTGATGATTTGCATGTTGATTTTGAATAGTGGTGGTGTATCATCACCCACTTTTTTTAGAGGATTGATTTTGACACCATACATTTTATAATGTCTTCTTCTTCCCTAAGATGTTTATTTTTAAGTGCATTTATGTACTTGTGTTTTAAAAAGAAAAAATAATTTTTTTTTAATAAAAATTTGTAATGAAATCTTCATTTTTTTCACATAGATAATTTTTTTTAAAAGGGTAAATATTATAAATGTTATATTTTCTATATGTTTATGTATTATTAATTAATATTTCAATGCACATCAAATAATTGTCGCTAAAAAACCAATATTTTGAACCATATGAAAAAAAATACACATTTACAATATAAATAGAATGCAAAAAAATACACTTTTAGAGATTTTTTGTTAAAAAATACATGTTAAATAAACTATTTTTTTGGGAAAATCTTAACAAAAAAACTTTATAAAATAGCATTTTTTATGAATTTTATGTCAAAAAATAATAGTAATCACATGTTTTTTGCAATAAATAAGGACTCTTCTCATAAAATATCAAAGTCTAAAAATTACAAGTAAAATTGATTAATAGATCTCAAAACTAAGCTTTATTTGCAAGCATAACTTAAATATCATCAAGAATATCAACTAATCCATGTTCAACATCTTCTAGAGCATCATTAATGTCTTCTTCGGCAACATTTTCTGCTTCATTTTGGTCATTGTATTCTTCTAATGGATCTTTCATGTATGCAAATCTTCCAAAGTGTCCTTTTCCAATCATTCCATATAATGGTAGTTGAGGTTCCTTTGCTTTTTTTGCCACACGTGATTCATTAAAATCCCCTTTCCTCAAACCAACTCTTGCTTCGCATTTGGAAGAAATTGAAGAGCAGTAATTCTTTGTTGACTAAATTTGCATTGCACTGGGTCTTTCTCAATGGCAATGCAATTTCTTCCTTTTTGTAGGCAACATGCTAGTGGTGTACCTAATCATCAAGCACAAAAGAAATAAATAAGAAAATTAGTATAAACACATAAAAAGTAAAAAATAAAATATTCAAATTCAAATTTGTATAATAAAACTTACCTGAACCTGAGAATAAATCCAAAACCCAATATCCTTCATTTGAACATAGATCTATAAGATATTTAATCATTGCTTGTGGTTTCTGATAAATGTTAACTATATCTCCTTTTGCATATTTATCCTCATATGTTAGTTTTCTTACAACTGCATCATGAACCAATACTTGACTATGACTCTTCCCATCTACTCGATTCATAAGAATACGCTTATAGCAATCCGCTCTTTGTCAAAAATTCAATATGGATGAACTCACAGTCATTTATAATAAATTGATCTTCAGAGGAAACAATATTTGACTTATGTCTGTAACATAACATAGTAAAAGTTCAATTAAATTGTACAAAAAAAAAAAAAAATTAATAGTAATCGAACATACAATTTCAAAGTATCACCATGTAAGTTGCATTCTTGAGTTTGTTTTTCCCTTGAAGCTTGTCAATAATATTGCAAATTGTGTGTCTGAATGAAATTTCAAAATCTCCAAAGTCGTGATGTTGTGACTTCTTGAAAACCCATAACCACTTTACTAAAAGCTTGATAATTATATGGTTCACTATCATATTCAATGTCTGCGAAATTGAAACCATGAGGAATATTTGAAATAACTAGGGCATATTCCCTTTTAGGTATTAGTTTTGCAATGTCTTCACAGTCACCTTGTATTATTTGATATTGGATACTGTCGAGCCCATAACTTAATTAATCAATTTTTTTTATTAAGTTTGCAAATATAAATTTAAAATTTATCGAAAAATAATGTATATAAAATAAATAAATAAAACAAAAATTATTTGTAAAACTATATAAATTTAAAATACCTAAATAAAATTAACTATATTTTTTCATTTAAACCATTGGGAGATCGACGAGAATGTTGCATTGCAAAACATCAATAAAATTAAAAAAATTGTTACCTCTAAGTTCAAAGAAAAAATGTGGTGTGAGAAAGATCTAGCAGCTAAAAGAAAATTAAGGTATTATAAGGAGGTCATCAACCCCACCTTAGAAGATTAAAATTTTCTCTCTGTTTTAACTAGCTCAAAAAAGAAAATTAATATAGCCAAGATTAGAACGAACTCTGTGAGCTCCATAGTGAAACAGGTCGTTGGACAGTTCCTAAAACACCATGGATGGAAAGGATCTGCCATCTCTGTGAGAATATGAACATTGAGAATGAAAATCACTTCCTCCTAGAGTGCCCCGCATACAACCACATTAGAGCTCAATTTCATAATCTTTGTTGCAATACTGACCTTCCTAGCCTTTTAAGATGTCAAAATTATAGTGAGCTCGGGAGGCTTTTCCAAGTTTTTTGAGCATAGGAATAAAATCTTAAATCAAATTAAATAACTATTTTCTTTAGGTCCAATAAACCAAAGATTGGTCTCAGTGGACATTAACCACCACCACCACCATCATCATATATATATATCTATATATATATATATATATATATATATATAATACATTTTATAAATAAAATCAAATTTATTTTAAATTTTAAAAAATAAAAAATTAATTTGAAACTTAACTTTATTATATATATATATATATATATATTAAAAAAAAAAACACAAAAAAACACAAAAATTAATGTTTAACCAATTTTAAAATTAAGTTTTTTTTAAGTTAAAAAGAAATTAAAAAATAAAAATTAATTTGAAACTTAACTTTATTTTTTATATTTAAAAAAAAACACACAAAAATTAATTTAATGTTTAACCAATGTTGAAATTAAGTTTTTTCTTAAAAGTTAAAAAGAAAATAAAAAATTAAATTAAAAA
The DNA here is from genome assembly GCA_034641835.2 of Pinus albicaulis. Taxonomy (NCBI): domain Eukaryota; kingdom Viridiplantae; phylum Streptophyta; class Pinopsida; order Pinales; family Pinaceae; genus Pinus; species Pinus albicaulis. The sequence goes on along the minus strand of CM076575.1, from coordinate 1,870,114,093 downwards.
TTAATTTGAAACTTAACTTTATATTTTATATTGCCCAGATGCGGGTGATTGCAGGGTATGATGGGACATTGGCCCCTACGCGTCTCCCGAAGGAGTTCGCGTGGGGTGGCCATATGGCCTCCTGTACGTGCATTTATGCGTTCATTAATCAGCCAGCTTGAGGAGTCATTAATCCTGCACAGACGCCCCTTAATTTCGTCATGGGTATTCAATTGGTTATGGAGTCCATTCCAGATTGTTCGGCTAACTGTGATAGCAGCAATGCCTCTCTGCTTCCTTTAAATAGCGCATGCCCTCAAGGCTATGCAGAGCCCAGCATCTGCACTCACACCGGGCGTCATTTCACTCTCCTTGCTTGTTTTGAACTGCTGCCTGGGTTTCACTTTTCACAGAGCCTCTTCTGCAGAACCAATCCCTCTCACTAGGCTCGAACGGTGGATTTCTATGGCGAAGTCTCCCCTCTTGGAGCTCAGACGACGGATTTCTCTCGCGGAATTTCCCCTCACTGTGTTTTTGGGCCTCCTGCCTGCCCCTCTCATTGCATTTGTTCTCCACCAGCCTCTGCCACCATGCCACGCATACAACACAGAATGTGGAGCAGGCGCGGCTCCAGTCGAGGACGGGTCTCGCATCATCGACCCCACTCCAGTTCCGTTTCAAGGTCTTCTTCTGCTGAAGAGACTCAGGAGATGAGTCATGGTAGAAGTCGAAGGCGTCATTGTGATTCTGTTCCTTTGGGTCAGCCAATCCCTCCCCCCTTTTTTGACCCTCACAATGCTGCAATTCCTTCCGCCTTCCACAGGTCTGTCCTCCTGCCCATTCGCCAAACATCTCAGCGTGTTGAATTCCGCTTTGAGTGTTCTCATGACAATCCCATTGTCACTGCCTATATCACAGTAATGCTTAAAGAAGAGGCTCCTTTCCCCATTCCTCCCCCTGAAGCCTCCCCTCTGCCCCCTCCTGCCTCAAGCCCACCCAAATGCTCGGTTCCGTTAGCAGGCACTGCCCACCACGCAGAAGATGCACCACGTATGAAGGTTGGAGTCTTGGACCAAGAAGGTGCTCTCAAGGGCGTCATGAATGACTGTGCAGATGATTACGCATGCAGGGTGGTGGAAGAACCTCCGTCTCCAACACATGATCAGTGAAAAACTCAGCTCACAACTCCGTCTGGTATTTTTTCTCAATTACTGTTGGAATTTTTTGTCTCTTTGTCTCCACGCGCAACTGGAAAAGTTGATTGTCACTCTTAGTCTATTTCTCTCTGTTAAGTCTTCATGTATAAACTGTAGGCTGGTTTCCCTTCCAAGGGCGGCCAAACTGATCTCTAAAGGACTGGTTTCCCATCTCGAGCAGTCCAGACTTTTCCTGTTCGGCATGTTTATCAAGCCCAGTGCTCAGGCTCACACAGATGACACTGTGGTAGTTTTGTAACAGTAACTCTTATACATAATAGAATTAGTTTTATTTAGAAAAAAAAAACTTTATATTTTATATTAAAAAAAAAACAAAAAAAATAATGTTTAACCAACGTTAAAGTTTTTTTTTTTAAGTTAAAAAGAAAATAAAATTAAATAAAATTAATTTGAAACATAACTTTATTTTTTATATTTAAAAAAAAAAACACAAAATTTTAAAACACATATAAATTTAAAATATAAAGAATATAATTAAAATACATATTTTAAAATTTAAAATTTAAATTTTAAAACATAAAATTTTATATTATATTTTAAAATTTTAAAATTTTATTTTAAAAATTAAAATTATATTTTATTTTATTTTATAATTAATAATATAAAACATAAAATTTTATATTATATCTGAAAATTTGAAAATTTTATTTTAAAATATTTAAATATAAATATTTTAAAAAAAAATTAAAAGTTTAAATATAAAAATATTTTAAAAATTTTAACAATTTTAAATATAAATTAATTTAAAATTTTTAAAATCATATTATATTATATTTTATAATTAATAATATATAAAATAAATTTTAAAATTTTAATTTATATTAAAATTATTTTAAAATTATATATTATAATGATGTTTTAAAAATTAAATATTAATATAATTTATGTTAAAAGATTAAATAATATAAAGTAGCATTTTCACATAAGGGTGAAAAAGAACGCCGAAGAGAGAGACTTGTGTTCCACCCTTGTGGCTCCTCGACACACCTGCTAACGATGCTGGTAACGGCAATGCACACCTGGTAACGATGCTGGTAACGCATCTCATACACGATTTTGTTTCTAAACGACAGTCTTACTGGCTTCGTCGCTAAGAATTCAGGATCGGTGTCGTAATTGAGCCCCGACATAATGACCAGCACATGGGGATTGGCAACGTCGATGGCTTGAGCTCCGGCCTGCTGCATGTATTTGTACCAGTCCGTCTAATTTGACCTCTTGCCTATATTTAATCTTTTAATATAACCTATATTAATATCTAATTTTTTTTTTTAACTGTAACGGATATGTTTTTATTAAGTAAGAAAGGTTATGGGTCTTTGCTGAGGCAGCCCCTTTTACAAAGCAGAGATCTATCTACTGCATCTAACAGTCAATAAAGACTTTCAAGGCATCTGGACGGAGCTTATGTTGTTTACAATGATCTGCTCTTTCATAAGCGAGCTGCCTTTGTTTGCCATCTCATCTGCTTCATTGTTTGACGTTCTCAAAATGTGATGAAGTTTACACTTGTCAAAGTCTCGGAGGACTCTCTTCAATCTGTCCAGAATTTTGTTGAGGCTGGCATTGCCGAACGGCGTCTCCATGTTTATATGTTTTATTATCAGTTCTGAATCACCGAAGACTTGGAGCACTTTGATTCCCTTATCTCTTGCCATAAGACAAGCTTTTAGAAGCCCTAGGATCTCTGCGTGATTGTTGGATTTCTTGCCAAGTCCCCAGCAGAACCAATCTTTGGAAAACCCACCAGGAGAGTAAATAACTCCACCCGCACCAGCAGCACCCGGATTCCCCTTGGATGCCCCGTCGAAAAAGATAGTGGAAATGTTTTGGGACCTCCACCAATTTTGAAAAAAAACATCCTCGTCTCTTATGCGCCATTCAGGATTGTCACCTTGCGGGTGTTGAAGGTACTTGCGAGGATGGGGCGCAAGCATACCAAGCCAGCGCTTTTCTTCGGGCAGTAGCAAATGATCTTCTTTAAAATACTGAATTTGAGCCGCTTCCAGGAGAAAGGATTTAGCTTTTGCAGCGACTTGCAGAGGGGTATAAAGCAGCTCTTTAAAAATCTTCTGATTGCGGGCCAACCAGATCTGCCAGCAAACATATTTTGGGAGCGCTATCCAGATTCTACGCCAGAAAGATTTGGAAGGGATTTGATGGGGATAGTGTTGACTCCAAGAGGCAAAGAGGTCTGCTACTGAGTTCTGCAAGGGGGCTGGAATCTGCAAGTCCTGAAGCGTGAGAACCCAAACCTCTTCAGCAAATCTGCACTCCATGAAAAGATGCTGGGCTGTTTCGGAATTGTTACAGCATAACACACATTTGTGAGGCCCAGCTATTTTCCTTTTTTTCCAGATTATCCCCCGTAAGCTGCTTGTTATGGACCAAGGTCCAGAAGAAGAAGTTTACTTTTGGAAGGGAAAGCGGCTCCCACACATTCTTCCAAAACTCCTTAGTTTGACTACAATTCCTTATGACCTGTAAAGCATTATACCCAGCTGCGGTGGTATAGACTCCAGACTGTCCCCAACCCCAGCTATCTTTTTTGGATCTGCAAACAGGTGCAGCATCATCAAACAGATCGACAAGCAGTGCTTGTTGATGGGAAAACCGTGCTGGCACTCTGTGGAAATCCCATCCGTTCCAATCTCCACGCTGATCCCAGGTCGAGATATCATATAGACTGTTTACACCTGCGCGCTCCAGCCAATTCCTGAGGTCTGCAATGTCTTCCATCTGAGCAAGTGGCTCACTTCCCATTATACTGTCAATCCATAGATGCGTACGCTTGCCGTTCCCTGGAATCCTGTAGATTAATTTTTTGAAAAAATTGCTGCTTTTACAACATAATTTCCAGACCAGCGTGCTATTGGGTGCACTAGTTGTCTGAAGGTTGGAGAGCGCGCTAATGGGACCATACTTTGAGCGCAGGGTAACACTGATTGGATGAGAGGGTTCATTGAACATCTTCCACAAAATCTTTCCTCCCAAAGCAAGATTGACAAGCATGGGTTCTCTAATTTGCAGTCCGCCTTCAGACAATGGCTTTTTAACCACATCCCAATTAACCAGATGCATTTTTCTCTCATTGCCTTTCCCTCCCTACCAAAGAAAATCTCTGAGCAGCTTGGAGATCTGCTCCATCACCTTTCTTGGAGCAAGGAGGAAAGCTGCCTGGAAGATTGGGAGAGCAGAAAGCATCGTTTTAATTAAGATTACTTTACCTCCCTTAGTTAGCCAGTTGCCTCCCCACGCAGCAATTTTGGATTTAATTTTTGAGATTATGTCGCTCCATAACGAGCTCTTGTTTACTCCAGAAGTTATGGGAAGACCAAGATATTTAAACCTGTCCCAGTTTGCCTGACCTTTAAACCCAAGAAGAGCAGAGATTGCAGTAAGTTCATTCTGATCTATGTTCCAGCTATATATTTCGCTCTTACTCTCGTTAACCAAGGCACCTGAAACTCTACAGTACTTTCTGAGGACTGAGTCGAAAGCTCTGGCTATTCTGATGGAGGCTCCTCCAAGTAGGAGAGAATCGTCAGCAAAGAGAGCATGGTTCAAAGGTTCAGCTCCATTTGAAGTTTTGAGGCCCGGAATATGTCCTGCTATTCTTTCAGCAGTAAGCTTACGACTGAGGGAGTCTGCCATTATGATATACAGGAAGGGGGAGAGTGGGCAACCCTGCCTGATACCTCTCTGAGCTTGGAAGAAGTTAGCAGGTCTGCCATTAACTAACGGAGCAATCCATGGACTGTCAATGCAGGCTTTTATTAAATGGACAAAATGTATCGAAAAACCAAAGGAGAGCAGGACCTTAGATAGGAAGCTATGATTAACTCTATCAAAGGCGTTAGCCATATCTAGTTTAATCAACATACCTTTCTCCTTTCGTTGCTTACTTGAGTGTATTGTCTCCTGAACTTGGATCACGTTGTCCAGAATGTGCCTACCCTCCACGAAGCCACCTTGGTTGCTGGAGATCAGTTTTTTTAACAATGGCTTGATCCGACTTGCCAGAAGTTTTGCCAGGATTTTATAAGAAGCATTGCACAGCGAGATGGGTCTAAATCTAGCAAAGGTGTCAGGATTGGTGTCCTTAGGAATTAAAGCCAGGTAAGTGGACTTGGTTCCTCCACCAATCTTGGCTTTCTGCATGAATCCTCTTGTCATTTTAAGCAGATCTGCCTTGATAATGTGCCAACAGGATTTGTAGAAGTGGATTGTGAACCCATCCGGCCCAGGAGCCTTATCTGATTCCATGGACCAAATAACTTTTATGATTTCCTCCTCAGTAATGGGTCTGCAGAGATTTAAGTTGTCTTCAGGACTGATAAGGGAGGGAACACAGGAGAGAAAGTCATCCACCTCCTCGTCATTGCTTTGAGTTTCTTCTCTGAAAAAGTTCCTGTAGTGGTTTTCAGCAGCGACTTTAACTTGATTGAATCCTTTACATACTTGACCCTCGGCTGTTTTGATTTCTGCTATGTAGTTCTTTGACAGTCTAGCTCTATATTGCCGGTGGAAGAAGGGAGTGTTCCGATCCCCGGCCTTCAACCAAAGGCTTCTGGATTTAAGCCTCCAGTATTCTTCTTCCTTACGAAAAGTTTGGTACGCTGCTCTTTGTGCTTTTACTTCCTCCTCGAGCAACTCAGATGTGATATCTCTGTTTTCCATATCAGTTTGCAGATCCGACAAAGACTGCACAGCCTCCATTCTCTGATTGATGGGGTTGATATCCGGTGCTTTTATCCAGTCCTTCAGAGCATGCTTTGTAGCTTTCAGCTTTTGCTCCCATACGTAGCTGGAGGATCCGGAGATTGGTTTGGCCCATGCTGCCTTGACAGTCTCCAAGAATCCATCTCTCTCGATCCAGAGAGGGTTGAATCGAAAAGGAAGCGGACCCAAGTCTTCTTCATCTTCCAAATGGAGATGGATGGGTTTATGGTCTGAGGAGAGCTTGGGCAGAATTTTGGTGGTTATTTTCTTGTTCATCATAATGGAGCTTTGAACCAAGAAACGGTCTAAACGAGCAGAAATGTGCTCCGTACCAACCCGATTATTAGTCCAAGTGTAAATGCCACGAATGGGCCTGAAATCAAGAAGGTCCCAAAGCTGGGTGATCTCCTCAACCTTGGCCAACATAGGGTCACTGGAGCTGATCCCCCCCCTCTTTTCTTTTGCTTTCAGAACAATATTCAGATCCCCGGCTAATATGATATTGCTGGGATTGGTATGTTCAAGAAAAGCCTCAAGTGTATCCCAACATTCTCGCTTTTCAGAATAAGTCACTGGAACATAGAGATTGAAGAGAGAGATGGTCAACTTACTTGCCTTATGCTTCAGCTCCGTGTATATCCAGTGCTGGGTTTCATGGGACCTAAGCAGCTGAAAGAGGTCATCCGTCCAAAGTGTTGCCAGCCCTCCAAAGGTTCCCCTTGCATTGACTGCTTTTCCTGCTTTTTTGTTCCACTTTGTTCTCCCTAACTCTAGAAGGGCCTGCCCTTCTATTTTGGTCTCCTGGAGCATAAGAACGTCTGAGGGTTCTGATTTCAGTAGGTCCCTGACTGCTTCTATTCTAGAGGGGTTCCCCAGACCTCTACAGTTCCAAGAGACGAGATTCATTATTTACAAAGAGGGGGGTTGGGCCCTCCCTTGGAAGGCCTTGGTCTGATATTTCGCCCAATAGACATTTCTATTGTGGATTGACTTCCTTGAATCTTGAGTCTTTCCGCCTCTTCTTCCCTCTTCTCTTTACGAGATTTCCTTCCTGCTTTTTTGGAAGGGCGCTCGTAGAATTCATCTTCGGAAGAACTAGAACTAACCACTGGTTTTTTCCTTACTATTTCTGCGTAGGAAGGATTAGTGGGAGAGCCTTGATTTTCCTCCAACTGAATTGTTTCCTCTCTCTCTTTATTTGAAGGGGAAGGGGCCGGCTGTTCCTCGTTCTCCTGATTTTGGTTGGCTTGTATGTCCTGCTCTCCTTCTGGTGCATTTGGAGGAGCTTCCGCTTCTTGGTTGCTTTTGGAGCTTGGTTGACCTCCAGTCATATTTCCTTTGCCTGCGCCTTTTTTTGAGCTAGTGTTTTTTTGGACTAGGGTCCATTGTTCCCCATTTTGTTTATCCGCCTGTTCCTCCGCCTTCTTCTTACAGTGCTTTGCGAAGTGACCGTGCCCGTGGCAGTGCCTACATTTAAAGGGCAGATGTTCATAGTCCAGCTCTTGGACATGCGTCCACCCAGCAACAGTGAGCTTTATAGCTTCCGGTAATCCTTCTTCGAGATCTACTTCTACGCAGATGCGGGCACATGAGTACTGATCCTTTCTTACCGCCTGATCTATGTATTTTCCCAAAGCATTTCCTATGATCTGGAGAGAATTTGGATTCCAACAGTGGAGGGGCAGGTGAGGGAGTCTGACCCAAACCGGGACAGTCGAGGGAACATCCTGAGTAGGGTCGAAGTCAGGGGACCATTTGTTTAGGTAAAGGCCCTGAGGGCCCATGAAGTATGGTCCGTTTCTGAAGATTAATCCTTTGTCTTCCGGGTTTTCAAAGACAAACACAAAGAAACCCTTACCTACGAAGTAGCTATTGACTCCCTCCTTGATCAGAGGCTTCCAGGTCCTTTGAGTCCATTCCTCAACCGATTTGGGAGAGGGCCAGAGGCCCGTGAACTGGCCTATGAGACCCCTCTCCGCCAGATTCAGAGCCGATTTGCAGGTGTCTCCTTCGGGGAGAGCCACTGTGGGGATTGAGTCTAGTTTTTTCACAAATTTCTGCTGGGACTGAGATGGAGGGCGTTTGGGAGCATTCGCAATCATTTCCCTAAAAGCCGTAACCTCCGGAGGCGGAGGGGGATCTGGGGTCCTGCGGTCTTCCATGGTAAGAACTGTCGCAGGGCAGGCCGGACAGGACGAAACAGGGGCGTGCTGGAGCTGCCAGCAGCCCAGGCGCGATCAGAGGGCGCAGAGGGAGGCAGAGCGGAGCCAGAGCTAGCGCGCGCGGGAGTCTTTTTGGATTGATTGATCAAAAGGTCGTGGGCTTGGCCCGGAACGGTTAATCTCTCGCGGCGAGCCACGCCCTCACTCAGGATTGAGCACAGGACCTGTCCGTCTTTACGAGAGCGACCTTACCACTACGCCGCCTCCACAGACCTTTAAAGGTCGTGGGCTTGGCCCGGAACGGTTAATCTCTCGCGGCGAGCCACGCCCTCGCTCAGGATTGAGCACAGGAACTGTCCGTCTTTACGAGAGCGACCTTACCACTACGCCGCCTCCACAGACCTTATATTAATATCTAATTTTTAAAACAATTTATAATATATAATTTTGAAATTATTTTAATATAAATTAAAATTTTAAAATTTATTTTATATATTATTAATTATATTATATTTAGAATAAATAAAATTTTAAATAAATAATTAAATTAATTAAATAGAACTAGCTGTTATTAAATTTTAAAGGCAATCACTAGTTTAGCCATTTCTGCATCTATTTAAACTCAACGTTTGGATCTATCTCTCACCGAGTCTTCATGATGAACCACTGATTTCTCACCTAGTCCTGATGATGAACCACACTGGGACAATGTTCATTTGAATGTGATTATTACCGAAAAAATTCTAGATAATTTTAAAATTATTTTATATTTAAAATTTTTAAATATTTTATATTTAAAATTTTTATAAGTTTCAAAATATTTTAAATTTAAATATTTTCAAAATTTCAAATAAAATTTTCAAATATAATATAAAATTTTATGTTTTAAAATTTAAATTTTAAAGATTAAATTATATGTTTCAAATATATTATTTATATTTTAAATTTTAAAATTTAATTTATTAAATTTGTATTTAAAAAAACAAAATAATTAATATTAAAACAAAAATTAACATTAATTTTTTTTTTTAAATATAAAAAATAAAGTTAAGTTTGAAATTAATGTTTATTTTTTAAATTTTAAATTTTTTATTTTCTATTTTAAAAAAAAAAAAACTTAATTTTAACATTGGTTAAACATGAAAAAAAAAAAAAATTAAATTAAATTTAATTTATTTGATTAAAATGTTAAAAACAAAAACAAAATACTAAAATTAGATAATAATTAAATTGTTTTTTAATTTACAAATATATTTACTATATTTTCCTTCACATAAAAAACAATTAAAATATCTAATGATATTTTTAAAAATAAAATTTCTTGTTTTAATATATATATATATATTCGGTTGCATATTTAGAAAAAATAAAAATAGAATAAATATAACTGTTCTTTTTATCATGGATGGTTGTTTTTTGGTTTTTTCCTTTCATGGAGGAACCTAGCAACCTTAAAAAAGAAAAAAAAATTCTAAATTTTTGTCCTAAAGACCCTAAAAAATTGAGTTTCTTTTTCATATAAAAAAAAATAGGGTTCTCGAACCTAAAAACCATAAAAAATAGTTATCAAACATAAAAACTATATTATAAAAATAAAAATAAAAAAAGATTTTCCCCAAACTCGTCTTTAAATGGATTAAATAGAAAGAAAACTAACCTTTGAAATGCGAAAAACTCTTGTTACTAATACGAACGCAACGCCTCCACAAAATTACCAATGCCAATGCAACGCCTCCAATGCGAACACAACGCCTCCACAAAATTACCAATGCAAACACAACGCCTCCACAAAATTACCAATGCCAATCCAACACCTCCACAAAATTGCTCCAACAAAGCCCAGAAGAATTGATGTGATGTGAGAAATAGAAAAATTAATTGTCATTATATAGGGAAGATTGTGCGATTAGAATTTAAAATTTAAAATATTTACATGTAGTTAATTATAGTTAATATTTACATGTAGTTAATTATAGAAAATATTTATTTAATATTTTCTCTTTACGCCACTCTACTCTATTCTTTTTGTATTTACATGTAGCCAATGTTAAATCATTCCAATAAGAAAATTATTTTAGTTTGGAAGACATGAAAGGAATATTTTGTGTGGAACTAAAATTTAAAATTTAAAATATTTACATGCAGTTAATTATAGTTAATATTATAGTTAAAATAGTTAACATTTGTATGTAGTTATTATACTTAATATTATAGTTAATATTTACATGTAGTTAATTATAGTTAATATATTAGTTAAAATGGTTAGTATTTGCATGTAGTTATTATAGTTAATATTTACATGAAGTCAATGTTAAATCATTCAAATAAGAAAATTATTTTAGTTTGGAAGGCGGGTATGAAAGAAATATTTTATATGGGATTAAAATTAAAAATTAAAAAAAATTACATGTAGTTAATTATAGTTAATATTATAGTTAAAATAGTTAATATTTGCATGTAGTTATTATAGTTAATATTTACATGTAATGAATGTTAAATCATTCAAATAAGAAATTTATTTTAGTTTGGAAGGCATGCATGAAAGGAATATTTTGTGGATATTTTGAATAAAAAGTATGGTGAAATATTTCAAGACCAACAGTTTATTAAAATGTTTTGAAATACATTTTAGACGAATATTTTGTACGAAATATTTGAAACGAAAATTTTGGAAGGAAATTTTTTAGCAAAAATTTTGGGGGGGGGAATTTGGAGGGGAAAATTTTAGCGATAATTTTTGGGGGGGAATTTTAGGGACAAATTTTCATTCTTTAAGCTATATATTGTAATTGGGAGAGAGTGAATTTGTATCATTCAACATCTTCTTGTTGAAAGCCATGGGTTCTTCTGATAGCGAAGTTTTTCTTTCTACAACATCAACATCTTCGTCATATAAAAACTCTATTCAGATTGATGAATATACCAGGAGTCCGTTCACCATGAATAGAGAGTCAAAAATTCGACTTGGTTGTAAACCTAAGGATGATGAGAACAGAATTGATGAGGTATAGCAAAAAGAAATTTTTGTAAATCGAGAGTTAGTTATTCCAATTACTCTTAATCCTAAGGGTTATGAAAGCACCAGTGATGAAGAATTTCCAAAGTCAAAATTTTCACTTCATCCTAATCCTAAGGATTATGAGGGCACCACTAATGAAGGGGGGATGAAGAATATCCACTTCGTCCTAATCCTAAGGATTATGCAAGCACTACGGATGAAGAGGGGAACGAAAAATTTGCAGAGTCAAAATATCCACTTCATCCTAATGCTAAGGATTATACGAGCACCATAGATGAAGAAGGGAATAAAAAATTTCCAAAGTCAAAATATCCACTCTGTCCTAATCCTAAGGATTATGACAACACCACTGATGAAGAGGGGAATGAAAAATTTCCAGAGTCAAAATATCCACTTCATCATAATCCTAAGGATTATGCCAGCACCACTAATGAAGAGGGGAATGAAAAATTTCCGGAGTCAAAATATCCACTTCCTCTTAATCCTAAGGATTATGCGAGCACCACTGATGAAGAGAGGAATAAAAAGTTTCCAGAGTCAAAATATCCACTTCATCATAATCCTAAGGATTATTCCATCACCACTGATGAAGAGGGGAATGAAGAATTTCCAGAGTCAAAATATCCACTTCGTGCTAATCTTGAGGATTATGCGAGCAACACTGATGAAGAGGGGAATGAAAATTTTCTAGAGTCAAAATATCCACTTCGTCCTAATCTTGAGGATTATGCCAGCACCACTGATTAAGAGGGGAATGAAGAATTTGCAGAGTCAAAATATCCACTTTGTCCCAATCCTAAGGATTATGCGAGCACCACTGATGAAGAGGGGGATGAATTTCCAGAGTCAAAATTTCCACTTCATCCTAATCCTGACGATTATAAGAGCACCACTGATGAAGGGGGGAATGAAGAATTTCCAATAAATATAGATTCAGGGCATCTACTTATTCCTAATCCTAAGGATTATGAGAGCACCAGTGAGGAAGGGGAGGGGCGGGATGAAGAAATTCTAGTGAATACAGATTCAAAGCTTCCACTTAGGCCTAATCCCAAGGATTATGAGAGCACCACTGAGGAAGGGGAGGATGAAGAGTTTCTTACAAATGATAATTTTAGAGGCACAAATCTGAATAATGCATTTTCTGTAAGTGATCATTTCAAAGACACTTATGGTGATGAAGAATTGAATCCTCCAAGGGAAGAATTCGAAAACATGGATCAAGATGGTGAATAATTTCATTTGAGTTAGGGTTACAAAAGCGTAAATGATTCTTGTGAAATGTTTTCTTCAAGTGAGGATGGTAATGAATATTTACAGGCAATGATGCTGATGAATTTATTAACTACGTTGAGAATGATAATAGTGGGGATAATATTCCTCCTAATGGTGATGAAACTACTTCTACAAAGGATAATGGAATGATGAAGTCGTTGCAAGAAAATATTGTAACTAGGAGTAGGAGTAGACCTTTTCATATCAATCCAAAACATTCCATTTATACAAGGGTGAGGACAACATATCTCAAAAAAAAAAGTTTTGTATTTCATTTGATTTCAAGTGAATGTTGTTGAAGGGATTGCTTGAAACATATGGATTTAAACTTTTCTTTGGAGAAAAGGAAAATATATTTTTCAATGAATCAAATCATGCAAATTTCATATTTAGTGGGTTGCATGTAATCTACGCTAGAAGGTTATGATTATCATATTGGGAATGTATTTCTTTGTAGAAAGGCTTTTAAAATGTTGCATTCAATTGGTAATTTTCGTTTTTCAAGAATCCAAGAAAAACTGGAAAAGGATCCCACATATTATTTAGAAGTACATTATAAATGATAGGGTTGGGCCGTTAGCAAATACTGCTATGTCATGGATGAATGACTTATTTTCAAAGCATGGAGAGTGTACGCCAAATAAAGACACAATACATATTCCAGATAATTTCTTGAGACGAGAAATATTACACAGAAGATTCTGAAGGAGTTGGTAATTTTATTGCATATTCATACTTTGCAAGGGTATGGAAGAATGAATTTGTTGGAACAAGGTCCCCTAACTGCATTTTTGGTCCATTTTTGTAATATTTTTGTAATAATTGGTCTTGCGCAAGGGCTTTAGGGTGGGTCAAAGCCCCAATGAATTGTAATGGGTCAAAGGGTAGACTATGAGTTCGCAAACCATGGTTTGTGGACCATAGAGTAGCGCAGGCTAAAATGTTATAAATAGATAGATAAATCAAGTCTAGAAGAGGGGAAGAAAGAAGTAAGTTAAGCTTGGATATGAACTTGTCATATTTTGTATCGATCCTCTAGGTAAGGGTTCCTACTAGTAGTGTGCGCAGAGACCTCGAAGTCCTACTATGTGCGGACCCCGATGGTTGTGTGCGTGGGTTAGTAATAGAGTCAGTAAGTCAAATCTAAATATGAATGAATGAGAAGGTTTTTGATGATATTTTAGTGTTCCTGTGTTATGATTATTGGCTATGTTTATGTGTTAAGATCGTGTTGCTTACTGAATATTGATGATAAACTGATGCGCACATGGATACGATATGATTATGCGTAGCTCTGGTTAAAATAATCTGCTCAAGTTACGTGTTAATTATGATATTTTCTTAGCCGATATATTGTTAAAAGGGTTTTGTGTTAGGCTCCTCCTGCGCAAGTCTGTTAGATCCACAGGGACCCCCTTTAATTAACACACACACTCTCTCTCTCTCAGGGTGCAGAAACCTAGTTCCAACATGCTCCCATACTACTTCGGGTGAGACCTTGACCTGCGTAAGTAGGCCATTGCCGAAAGGGCCAGTAGTATCGGATTTTGTTGGAAAACCTTAAAACTGAACCTGGGTCAAGACCCCTAAAGCCAACAAATGGTTCTGTTGCCGGAACCGGGAGCATTTTGAGAGAAAGACTGGGTAATGCCATGGGGTCATTGGCAGCCATTAAAGCCTGAGTTAGAAGACTAGTTTGAAAAATATATTCATGAAATCTCCCTAAAAAATAATAGAAGCAAGAAAATATCTGCTGAAGAGTGAAAAAAAGTATATTTTTACCGAATTACACGAAATATTCTTCATATCCTTCACACACAAGTTGCAGGAGTGGTTGCCATGATTGGCGGAGCTCCAGACTTGCTAGAAAAACGATTAGGTCACATAGTGGACCCCCAAATTAATCTAAAAATTGGAAAGGAATGATAAAAATATTACCAGAACTGTAGACCACTGGGTTGACAGTATGTTGGGAGGATTTGTGTCAAAATTTTCCGTTGATCAATTTGTGTCATATTCAGAAGCGGAGTGAAGGTTCTTCAAGGGATTTAGAGGTAAATTCCTAAAAACCCTACCATTGTTTATTAAGATGTTATTGAGTGAAAATGGTTTCCTATGTTGCCACATCGAGTGAATGACTTTCGACCAGAGTGGGAGCACGACACGAAGCTGTAAATACTACTAGGTTAATCAAGAAGGAGACAGATCAGTATACAGTCCCTTAAGGGAATCACCTAAGTTTAACCAATGAGGGGCTGCGCAATTTGGAGCAAGCCCCCCAGCCACACCTGCATCAAACCCACATAAGGGTAAGAATTACCCTACGCCACCTCCACCACCTGAGGACGACATGGCCATGCACATGAAAGTAACTACCTTTAAAGGTGTAGGGGACGAGGATATGGATCAATTCTGGCCCGTAGCAGAGTCTGTGTGAACTATGTAGAACGATAACAATGATGTTATCAAACGAGTGCAGCTATCCATATCCTTCGAAGGAAGGGCCCTGGATTGGTTTATGGGATACATTGGTCAAAATGCGAACGCATCAATATAAGATATTAAGGACACCCTAAAGCAACAATTCTGGAAGCCTAAGTCATACTCTCAATGTGTAGTCAAATTAAAGGACTTTAAGGAGGGACCTATAGAGTATATCTGGGAAGTTGACCAATGATTAACGAAGGTTATCAACGATGGGGGTTTTGTCTATGAGGATAGGCAACACAAGGAATGGTTTATCTCTATGCTATTACCACACCTATGTGGGCCCATGGGATAGTAGAAGATCGGCTCCTAGGAAGAAGCTCTGGAGATTGCCATGAAATTAGAAGCTGCACCAAGAGATGATATGCATTTCGCATCCCTACAGATCCAGAACAAGCTAGAGGCAATGCACTTAGAAATTTAGAGCTTACGAAAGGATCGGGGTAAGGAGGCTAGCCTGGATATCTGGTGCATACGATGTAGGGTATCGGGTCATACTAAGGATCAATGTCCTTTATTATCGGATTATATGCAGGCTGGGGGGTTGAGCCCACTACGCCCCAGGGAGATGGTTGGCCCTAGTAGTTCCATGTTGTGGTGCGCTGATTGTTGGGTAGCAGGAAGACATGATACATATCACTACCCACGATTAGGTGCTTACATCCCAGAACTAAAAAAAAATTGGTGCAAATTTTTCTCATTTGTGGGTCATGACGAACAAAACTGCTAAACACTCGACCTCGTGGTAGATAGGGGAAACCTATATAGGGTGCAGGTGGACCCCTCATCACCACTATCTCCTTCTGGGTGGGGTGGATCTCCTACAAGAGAAAGAGGAGGAGGGAGAGGGGGGAGTGCAGATCGAGGACAAGGACAACTAATATGTTACAATTATGGAGACATGGGAAATTTTTCATGAGATTGCCCGAACTCTGCGCGTCAATCCAACAGATATTGCAAGTAGTTTGATCACGTCATTTAATACTACCTGGTATTAATAGAAAAAATTTAGGATAAATAGCAGGCGCCCACGCAGAATGTACAAAGGCTTAAGGCAGAACCACGAGACGATGGACCATGTATCAATGTGATCACACGCAGTGGCATTGCCACCGAAGGAGCTGAGGAAAAGGCTGTGGCTGAATCACTAATCCAAAAAACTGGGGAAAAAAAACAAAAATCTTAGATCTGAAAAAGGAGAAATAAACCTTCATAGAATATCGGAGGGAGGTGACCAAAGATGAAGCACATACTGCAAAGAGTATGGTAGATCCAAAAGCAGATGAAGCAGTTAAACCATTCCTCCAGGCATGTATGAAGTTGTTGCGCAACCAAAAGTCAGTAGAGAATCTCCAAGAATTAATAGATAGCTGCATAGAAAATATTGCTTTACAACCAGAGGTTAAAACTATGAAAAATCTATACAAGAACAAAAAAAGGACTGGACGGGAAATGCACATGACTACGCATATTGGAGACTACGAAATGGACCAAGTCATCCTTGATTTAGGATCAGACGCAAATACCCAAGAAAACCTGGAAAATAATGGGAGAACCTAAGTTAGAATGGTCTACTATTCAACTATGGATGGCTAATCAACAAAACATTATCCCACTGGGACGACTGACAAGAATTGTAGTAGATATTTTAGGTGTTAAGGTTTACGTTGATTTTGAGGTAATTCAGATAGTGGATGACGCAGACCCTTACCCTGCGCTCTTAGCCCTGGATTGGGCTATTGACATGGGAGGTATTATTAATTTAAAAATAAGGAGCATGATCTTTGAAAGTGAAGGCACAAGGGTGATAGTTCCATTAGATCTAGCAGAAGGGGAGAAGTACACAGAACCAGTACGATAGGAAGAGGATGTTGATCACATCTACAAGTTGATTGCCCAAGATGACAATTGGATCAACTCGACGACTGATGGCATGTTATGTTGGGAAAAAGATAGTGAATGCTTATCTGACTTAGACGGA
Source organism: Pinus albicaulis (assembly GCA_034641835.2). Classification (NCBI taxonomy): domain Eukaryota; kingdom Viridiplantae; phylum Streptophyta; class Pinopsida; order Pinales; family Pinaceae; genus Pinus; species Pinus albicaulis. The sequence continues at coordinate 1,870,097,251 of CM076575.1, read as the reverse complement.
GAGATAGAAAATTGGCAAAACCGGTTGCATGATGTATTTTCACTGCGGTGTCTTAAGATCACAAAAATATTTTGATGCATCTCTTCAGAGGTAAGAGAAATAGCCCACTTTGATGGCTCAGGTAATGTTAAGGATTTTCTCAAGGAAATTGAAGCAAACGTCTCTAAAGAACGAATATTTTTGGCCCTTGACTTGGCCATGCGTGCAACCCCCACACGCTGGTGGGAAACCCATAAGGGATATTTTCAGGACTGGGGGGAATGCAGAAAGATGATGATCTTATGATTTGACCCTTCATTCAAACCGCCAATGGAACTTTTCTCAGGACAAGGGGATCCACGCAAGCACTTAGCTCTCTCTATGGAAGTATGGAAGGAAAAAACATGGAATGAATGGGTCCATATGTTTATTCACGCATTAGGGCCAATCCCTACCACTTGGTATGTGGATGTACAACTCCACCAACGTACCTATCATTGGGATACAATCACCAAGGATTTCGTAATTACGTTTGCATTAACAGGAGGAATTGAGAAGCTGGATGAAGCCCTACAAGATATAGATGCTATGGTCTTCATTGAGTCCCTTCCTAAGCAAGAGTGCATTATGCCAGCCTGGGATATGCAGATACAAGATATTGTAAACTACAGAAATTTTTCAATAGAAGACTGTGATGAGGATTCCTGGAATATCACTATCCCAGAGTCAAAAGGGGAACATGGTGTGGAAGGCCCTTTGCTATAGTCGGTCGATGTTACCAAACCATTGAAACTGAAGGAAGTTAACATTGGCACAACAAAGCAGCCCAAGATGGCCAAGATTAGGGATTAATGGGATGATGACATGGTAGGAAAGATTGTAGAATTGATGACCAAATATTAGGATCTATTCCCTACCAAGTTCTCTGAACTCAAGGGGATCGTTGGGGATATGGGAGCTATGATGATTACCTTGAAACCAGATACGTGACTGGTCAAGCAACGACCCTATCTCCTGAACCCTAAATACAAATAGAAAGTTAAGGATGATTTTGAGTAGATGGAAGCCACTGTGGCCACCCTTTTTCCAGCCCAATGACTAGCACGCCTTCAAACCAACCAGGCACTAATAAGTATAAATTGTGGGGCTCCGGCACAAGAAACAGGTACTCAGCGAACATCTGACGCCCTGGGCTAATGAAGCTCTCAAGCTTTCGTAAGAGTTAGAAGGGGCCATGAGACAGTTGAACCAGACCTTGGAAAGTGTCACCACTGCAACTAAAGGCCCAACTTCGTAAAAGCCGGTTGATATTGCGTAGACCACAGTTGCGCAAAGCATAGGTGTTCTTCCCTCGTTGTTTGTCACTATTGAGAAGCTCAAGGAAACGACGAATACCCCGTCGGCGCTATGACTCGAGACGAGTCACAAGATTGTGTTGGGGGACTGTTGGAACAAGGTCCCCTAACCGCATTTTTGGTCTAGTTTTGTAATATTTTTGTAATACTTGGTCTTGCGTGGGGGCTTTGGGGTGGGTCAAATCTCCAATGAATTGTAATGGGTCAAAGGGTAGACTAGGAGTCCTCAAACCATGGTTTGTGGACCATAGAGTAGAGCAGGCTAAAACATTATAAATAGATAGATAAATCGAGTCTAGAAGAGGGGAAGAAAGAAGTAAGTTAAGCTTGGATACGAACTTGTGATATTTTGTGTCGATCATCTGGGTAAGGGCTCTTGTTGGCTATGTGCGCGGGAACCTTGAAGTCCTGCTGTATGCGGACCCCACTGGCTATGTGTGCAGGCTAGTAATAGAGCTTGTAAGTTGGATCTCAATATGAAGGAATGAGAAGTTTTTTGAAGATATTTTAGTGTTCTTGTGTTGTGATTATTGGCCATGTTGATGTGTTAATATCGTGTTGCTTACTTAATACTGATGATAAATGGATGTGCACATGGATGCGATATGATGAATGCATAGCTTTGGTTAAAATACTCTACTCAAGTTACCTGTTAATTACGATCTGTGCTTAGCCAATATACTACTAAAAGGGTTCCGTGTTAGGCTCCTCCTACGTAAGTCTGTTAGATCCACAGGGACCCCCTTTAATTAACTCTCTCTCTCTCTCTCTCTCTCTCTCTCTCTCCCAGGATGCGGAAACCTAGTTCCATCACCCTCTCATACTGCTTCGGGTGAGACCTTGACCTGTGTAAGTAGGCCATTGCTGAAAGAGCCAGTAGTATCAGGGTTTGTTGGAAAACCTTAAAACCAAACCTGGGTCAAGACCTCTAAATCCAACAGAATTCAACAATGTTCGTATTCCTAAGAAGACAAAGATGGGGGTTTGCAGCACATGTGCTTCTCTTAAAGAAAAAAGAGATAAATGTCAAGGGGAAAAAAGAGGTATGTGTTCAAAACATTATTTTTAAAAATTGGATAGTTATCAACTATGAAAATATATTTATTCATATGTTTCTTTTATTTTATGTACAGATTCTATTGTCAGAGAACTTCAAGAGCATCGCAATCAGCAAAAAATTGAAAGGAAAAAATTATATAAACATCGAAAGAAGTGTTATGATCATCTAAATAAATATTTGGGCTTGATAATTGATGGTATGGACCAGAAGAAAACACTTCTGCCACATTTTGTCTGCACTGTTTGAGTCGGTCCTTACAGCCCTCCGTCAGTGATCATTTCGCTTTTCGCATATTCATTCTTAGGTGTCTCGCTTGTTCCACTTTGTTGCATTTCGCTAGGAGCATGCCATTGACTGACGAGGGGGTCTGGTTGTCATATGTCTCCTCATGCTTGTACCTGCAGGGCTATTTTTAAATTCCTCAAAAATCACTGAAATTCATCGTCATTGCATTCATGGTCATTAATGATTGTTTTCGTTAAAAAAATATTTGGTCCTAGAGTCTAGGTTTTTTTTTTAAGTCCTTTGCATACATGTCATAAAGCCCGCAGGCCATGAGGTGGTTCCAAAAGGTTCTCATTTCATATTTTTATTATCAAAAGCATTTGAAGACATTTCTAGTCCAAAACTCTGTTTTGGAACTAGAAATTGTCTAATTTCATGTTTGTAATAATTGTATTTATTTCATCACAAGAAGCTTCAGTGCAAGCCTCTGATCTTTTCCAAAGCCAAGTGCCGCATCCCTGCAAAAAACAAACAAGTATGTTCAGTCCAAAACTCAGAAAAGCCAAAGGAGAAGCATTGTTTTAAAAGACCAAATGTCAAAATGCCAAACATTATGAAAGTGGGTTATCAAACACATTTGAAATCAAATCTGATTGCATGAGATATTTTCTTCATGTATAAAACATGGCAAACAAAATCATTTGCAAGAAATCCGCAAGGCAGAGGTCGAAATTGAGTTTTTGAAGGCCGAAGACAATTTGCAGAATTGTTGACAGCGTTTGGAGGTGGGCACTACCCATACGAGCTGCGCGCTACCCACTTTCCGGGCGCTACCCAATTTAATGCCACAGCCCGTGTTAAATAACACAGGCGCTACCCACTTGGGGTGCGCTACCCATTGGGCAGGGGCGCTACCCACACAACAACAGAGCCCAGAAATTTTTGTCTTACGCCCATTTTTGTATCAAATCGACTCCAGCAACTTGCAAACAGGTTTTTATCATTGCTCAATAGATTTTTAACATGGTTGTGATGTTATTGATGTTGGGAAACAGGCCATGCTTGGAAAGAAATGTATAAACCCTACATTCACATGCAAATTAATTCCTTAAGGGTTTTGAAAATATATGGACAGTTTATGAAAAGTTTGAAAACTGTTTGAATGGTAGATATGCTCATGCCCTGGCACGTTGTGTACATGATCCTCACGCCCTCAGTTATCATCTTATCACTGCTGTCATGCCCTCTCATGTTTTTGCACAGTCTTATGTTGACTAGTCTATAGCCTCCATCACCATAATATCACTGCTGTTGTCATCATCATTCTATTGCCACTGTCATGGCCATTTGTTTCACTATGGTCATTGTCATGTTGTTCCTATTCTCCATTTCATAAAACACAGTCCCATACTTGTTTGCTCCTTTGACAAATTTTGGCTATCATTATAAAATAGTACCATACATTTGCATTTGGTATTTATTTGTCAAACTTACTTGTGATCAAAACAGAGATATTTTTTATGCCATTAAAACAGAGCCATCCTCATGATGATTTTGTTTTCCTTTGATACTTGGGTACATGTGTGACATTTATTGGGTTTTGAATATACATTAAAACTTTGCCTTCACTGCACCTATATCAGCATCCATATTGCAAATATCTTGTTTTTCAAAGCCATGTCAGAGACAGACTCAGTCTATGAGCAAGAAACTGATAGTGATTCCACAACAGAGGGTAATGTGCCACGGAGGCCTCACAGAGGTGGCAAAGGTGGTAAACATCTCAGGGAGGAGCCTACTTCTTTGGCTCAATTGCAGGCATGTCCGCTTGCAATGGATTGTTTTCGGCATCAGTCATGTTTTCGATTCTGTGAGATGATTTCACAAACCCAGCTTCATCGTGAACTAGCTCGTCTGTTTGTTCTACATTTACATGATGGCCGTGTAAATCTCGCTGGAGTAGATTTCATTCTGTCACCAATGACTATTGCTCAGGCCACTGGTATACCAAATTTAGGAGAGGAATGGAACAAACGTCAGCAGTTGGAGAAATTCCACTATGAGCCATACATCAAACCTGGGTATATGAGGCACTTGGGCAGAGTTTTTCCTTTCAGATTCCTGAAGGATGAGTTTGCACCACTGATGAAACTCATCATTCGGTATTTCAGTTGCGAGGGCAGATTCTTGCGTCTCTTTGCGTACCATGTCCGTTTGTTGATGCACTTCACGAGGGTACGTATGATGAACATTCCGTACTTCATGTATCGCAACATAGAGAGGATGATGATTTTTGTACAGAAGAAGAGCCCAGCACAGCAGCATAGAAGTATATATCATTACGCTCTGATCAAGATCATAGTATTACATCAATTGGCACAGCAGGGCATCACTTGGGAGGATTTCATCTCCCGTGACTTTTTCACAGCGCCACAGCCGCCTCCCGAGGTAGTTCATGATGCGGGAGAGCCTTCACACCAGCCTGGGATTCCTGAGATTGAGCATATCAGTGCTCCACTATTTGTGACATACCAGCGAGGCCACAAGGCCTTATTTGCAGCTACACGGCGAGTATTATCTCCACCCGGGGTGGAAGGGGTCTTGCCGACTCCATCAGCAGAGCGAGTATTATCTCCACATGATGTGGAAAGGGTCTCGCCTTATTTTTCAGAACAGGTACAGATTCAGGATAGGGGCAAGAGGCCCATGCATGATGAGGGCCCATCTGGAGGCCGGGACACGGATTTCACGATCATTGATGTTGATGCGAGCTCTCCTAGCTCGAAACTGAAAGAGATCATCCAGGAGCAAAAGGCTGAGAATGACACGCTGAAAGAAAAATTGCAGAGGGCTCAGTGGGTGATAGACTACCTGGAGTAGCGCAACAAACATCTTGAGGATGAGCACACACTTTATGAGCTGCGGCGAATCCGTGAGGATCGACAGTTGGCCCGGAAGAGACCTGGTGATATGACACCGGCTGATCGAGATTCTTGTCTCACGCATGTGAACATTCATCTGGATAAATTGTTGGCGAAGGCCAATCGAGACAAAGACATGCTTCGTCACATGAAACATCACTATTGGGCCCGCATGCACGTCTGCAAAGCAAGAATGAATATTCTGAAGAGGAGGTTGAGTGAAGCACTAAAACGGCGGAAAAGGCCTGATCCACTCCGGATTTTGGCCGAGGCTTCATTGGCTGGCCATGATACATGATGGAGGGTCTATGCTCCGAATTTGAGCAAATTCGGAGAAATTTTTGTCATTTTGAAATTTTTTGGTCTCAAAAACAGGTTTTTCAGTTATACGGGTAGCGCATCGATATGCTCACTTTTGTTTGGAACACTTGCTGAAGGAAATATTTGAATTTTTGGGTTTTTCATGGTAAGTTATGCGTGCTCAATTATTTTCGAAGCATTTCATCAGGTTCTGGATGGTCAAAATGCCCAAAAACACCATGAAAACCACCTTGCTGCCACCTTTTGCACCAACAGGAAGTACTTCTGGAAGAATGATGTTTTGGAGGGGAAAATGAGCTCCAAATTGGGAAATTCCACTTGGGTTGGATAGAAAACATCCAGGGATTTCCAACGAGATATCATGAGCTCAATTTGGATGCTAGGAAGTACTTCAAAATCAGGCTGAAAGGTGCGCTACCCATACAGCTCAGGGACGCTACCCATATAGATTTTTGACTGATTTTTCACCTTCCAGCTCAGGATTTCGGCCAGTTGGGACCAGTTTTGCTTGGGGATGAAATTTTTGAGTTATCATGATGTAAATTTATGTTTGGCATGTAACTTTAGCTCATTTTTACCTATTCTAGAAGATTCACTCTCAAAAAAGTGAAAATCATGTAAATGAATCAGTTTCCACTCTTTTAGAGACAAGTTGTTAGCTGCCTAGATTTTAGTTCCTTGATTAGAATTTGGTTGAAACTGATCCCTGAAGAAGGAATTCGACCCCTAGAGGCATGGGAAGGGGTTAGAGTGATCTATATATTGTAATTTCTAAGACATTCTACTGGTTGGACTCTTGGGAAACTTTTGGCACCATTGTACATATTTTTTCATATTTTGGCTAAGGAAAGATCAGAGGTTTTGCGGCACCTGTTGGGATTCTTGTGGTGTTCTATTCTTGATGGTGTTTTCTCTCTATTTATTGTAAGTTCTTTCATGTTTAATGTATGCCATTCCTTTCATATGCTTATGAAACTAAATTGAATGAGTAGATGAGGTTGAATCCATTGTTTACAGTGCTCTGCCTTTGAATTCGTTTAGTTTTACACGTTTTCGCCTGTTTGGAGAGGATCCAATTTCTTCTTTGCCCTCTTCAGCTCCTTGTCGTTCTGGTCTATCCATATACCCAATCAAAAGCATCAATATTATCGCCTACCTGGCCCCAACTCGAATTCTGCAAAGATCTGACCTTATCCCCGGACCCAAAATTATTTTTTCCCATTTCTCCAACAAAAACCCAAAAAATTAAAATCAAACTCCCCTATCTATTTACTAGCCTAAAATCATATCCCATTCTAGAGTCATCTCACACCCAATTGCTCATTTTATCGAGATAGACCCGGAGAGAGCCCTCTCCTGTCCTCGTAGGGCTAGCTACGAGGCTGAGCTTGGTTTGATGTAGCCTTGAGTTTACCTTATTTCAGCCTAAGGTAGATTTGAGCGCTAACATAGTGGCGACCATACTGGGGAAAATCTCAATGGTTTTCTTGTTGATGTGTTTTTTTCATGAGTCTTAGATGGAGTCTGAAGTCACGCCAGGTAGATTTGAGCGCTAACATGCACAAAAAAAATTTACTGGAGGAAAATTTCATTCAATTTCACTTGGTTGGTTGTATGGTCTTTAATGAGAAGATGTTTCCAAGGGTTTTCTTCACAGCTCCAAATATTCATAATGATGAAAATCTAACCATAACTATAATCCATGATGTGGTTACTAATTGGTCTGGTATTCTTCTTGAAGTTCTATATGTATAATTAGATAACACAATCCGTGAAAACAAAAATCAAGTTCTTTTTGGGTATCTAAACATGCTTGTTGAATTGGGATTTTTTAAAAATATAAAGGTCAGTTAGGCTTCTTGTTGGTCATACTCATGACCATATTGATCAAATTTTCAGTCATTTTTCGGTAACATTGAGGAGGAAAGGTGTTGGGATACTGCCATCATTAATTGAATGTATTAAGAAATCCTACATTCCAGAGCCTGTTTTTCATGTGTTGGAAGAAACTATTGACATGCGAAAGTTTATTTTGGGATCGCATGGTGAGGAGAAATGCATTGAACAACTTAAAGACATTAGCTTCCAACATCAATTTTGTATCAAAAAAATTGATGGGATAACACTTGTATGGGGAAAAAAGTATTCAACTGTTGCAGAATGGGGGCCATCATCAGGTTTATCATTTTTGAAGTTCATTTCAGAGCATCCAATATTTTCATCAAAGATATTTTTATTACATTTAGTTGTTGAACTCAATAATGCACGAAGGCATAAGAGAGACATAAATTATTCTGAATGTATGGAGTAAATTAAAAGATGTATTAGAGATACATATGAGTACTTTGATATTGTTGATTCAGTTTGGTGGGAGTCTTTTTTCAATAATCAAAGTGATATGATTTCAATATCAATAAATGAGGATACGCTTTTGCATTTTTTGGCCACAAAATATGCCAAATGAACATGAGGAAACACACATTGTTGAAAAACAACAATCTCAGGATATTATTAATTGTCCATAGGTAGAGGAAAGATAAATCTATATTGATTCTAGAAGATCACGTGCACAACGTGAAGCCATGGAAGACCTTTATAGGGGTTTTGTGCAGGATTTTAAGGAGGGTTTTGTTATCGCCTAAATATACCTCAGGCTTAAAGAAGGCAGAGTTCAGGGTAACATCAAACCACGCTCAGTCTGGTAGCTAGCCCTACCAGAACAGGAGAGGGCTCTCTCCGGGTCAATCTCAGCAAAGATAATCAATACGGCTTGAGATGACTTGAAATAAAAGCTAATTTTAGGCTAGGTATATAAGTAAAGGAGTTTGATTTTGATTTTGGGGGTTTTGTTGGAATCAAAGGGAGAGGCAGTTTTGGGTCCGGGGATGAGGCCTAGTTTTGCAGAGTTCTGAATGGGGAAAGGAAGGCAATTGTTTTGATGCTTTGGATTGAATGAATGAATAGTTTAGACAGGTGAGGAGCTAAAGAGGGAAATAGGCTTTCAATAATCCTCTTCAAATAGATGAAAACATGGAAAATTAAACAAAACAGAAGGCAGAGCAAAGCTATCTAATGAATTCCACCTTTATCACTCATTTGTTTAATTTAAGAAGAAAGGAGAAGGGAAATGATACACATAAAACATCAGTGAACTTACAATCACATAGAGAAACACACCATCAAAACACAGAGCCACATGGATCCCAAAGAGTGCTGCAAACCCTAATCTATTCCTTTGCCAAAATTGCAGAGATGAAATGTACAATGAAGTGCCAAGCAATCCCAAGTGTCCAACCCTGAAAATGACTGATGAATTACAAGATATAGACAAGCCTAAATCATCCCCATGCCTCTAGGGGTCGAGCTCACCATTATAGGAGCTGTTTCAACCATATCTAAACTAAGAACTGGAAACTAGGCAATGAAACAACTTGCCTCTATATGATAGGAAACTGATTCATCCACTTACATTTCACTTTTTGGTGAATGAATCTACTAAGATGAGTAAAAATGTGCCAAAATTACATCAAAGTCATGAATTTACATTAAGTTACATCAATATTTACATGAAAAAGTCAAACTAGCCAAAACTAGGCGAAAATCTAAGCTGCTGAGTGAAAAATAGGCCAAATTTCCCAATGCGTCGCGCCTGAAAACTCTATGCGTAGCACAACTTTGAGGCTGATTTTGAGGTCCTTCCCGAAGTCCAAATTGAGTGCAGGATAGCTCGTTGGAAAGCCCTACATGACTAATTTCCAACCCAAGTAGAATTTCTGGATTTGGTTTCCATTTACCCCTCCAAAAATAAAATCTCCCAACACTACTTCCTGTGTGTGCAAAAAGTGGCAGAAAGGCCATTTTTAAGGTGTTTTTGACCCTTTAGGAAACCCAAAACTTGTCAAAATTCTTAGGTAATGGGTAGGAATGCATAAATTTTCAGGAAAAATCCAAAAATGCAAATTTTTCCTCCAAAGGAGCTGCCAATTATAAGTGTGCGCCAAGTGGCGCTACGCGTCGGGCAGAAAAATCTGTGTTAAGGCAAAAAAAATCAAAATTGACAAAATTTTTCCCAAATTTCTTGAAATTTGGGCTGAATTTCCATCATCAAGCACTATGCTGGGCCAAAGAAGCTTTAGCCAAAATTTGGATTCTATCATGCCTTTTGCGACGCTTTAGTGCCCTCCTTAGCTTTGCTTTCAGGATTTTGATCCTTGCTTTGCAAACATGATTTCGCGCCCAATAATGGTTCTTCATGTGCCTGAGCATGTTATTTTCCTTGTTGGCCTTCTCCAAAAGCTTCTCAAGATGAATATTTACCCTCTCAAGCCAAGTCTCTCTATCAGCCTCAATCTCCCGCTCAATGGGTGTCATCTCGGTTTGGCTTCTTTGAGCAGCTTGCCAGTTCTCACAGATGTTTTGCAACTCCATGATTGTTTGTTGATCCTCCAACTATTTGTTCCAATGCTCCAGGTATTTTATGACCCATTGGGCTCTCTGCAACTTGATGGTCAATGTATCGATCTCCGCCTTCTGCTCTTGAATGATCTCTCTCAACTTTGAGCTTGGAGATCTCAAATCCTCATCAATAAGTATGAAATCAGTATCCTGGCCTCCTGAAGGGCCCTCATCCTGCATAGGCCTCTTACCTCTATCCTGTACCTGTACCTGTGCTGCTGATGACGACAACGAGACCCCTTCCACCCTAGGTGGAGATATTACTCGTCGGGCTGCTGCGAATAATCCTCTAGTGCCTCTTTGATAAGTAACAAACACTAGCACACTGATAGGCTCTGTCTCGTGACCTTCAGGCTGATGTGAAGGTTCACCTGGCTCATGAACAACCTCCAGAGGAACCCGAGGAGCTATGAAGAAGTCATGGGAAATGAAATCCTCCCATGAAATACCCTGCAATCCAAGCTGATGTACAACCACGATCTTGATGAGTGCATAGTGATAAATATGGTTGTACTACTGCTCGGGAGTTTTCTTCTGCACAAGAGTGGTCATTCTCTCAATGTTCTGGCACATGGAATAAGTAATGTTCATCATCCTCACTCTGGTGAAATGCATCAATAACTTGACGTGGTAGGCATAGAGGCGTGAAAACCGACCCTCACAACTGAAGTATCTGATAATAAGTTTCATCAAAGGCGCATAGGATTCCTTTAGGAACCGGAATGGGAACACCCTGCTGAGCTGCCTCACAAAACTAGGCCTGATGTATGGTTCATAATGCACTCTGTCCACCTGCTGTCTTTTGTTCCACTGTTCACCCACATTCAGTATTCCGGTTGCTTGAGAGATAGTTTCCGGTGTCAAAGTGAAATTTACACTAGCAAGAGTTACCTGACCATCACGTAAATGAAATACAAACAAACGAGCTAACTTCTGATGATGATGAATCCTAGCAATCATCTCACAATACTGATAGCATGACTGCTCTTGAAAACATGCCATGGAAAGTGGGAAAGCCTGCAATTGAGTCAATGAGGTGGGCTCTTCTCTCACATGTCTGCCACCTTTACGAGGCCTTCTAGGTGCATGTAGCTCAGTGGTAGAATCACTATCTCTGTCATATGATGTATCAGTGTCTGTCTCCATAATGTCCATGCAAGGTGTATGTTGGCTTGTATGAGATAAAAATGAGAATTTGGTGCTTTTTTTTTAGTTGCCAAATGTATGGTAGTGTGGGAGGGACTATGGGGAAATGGGTCAGTGGAAACAATGAATTTTTGTCAAGTGGAGTATGCCTTTTGAAAGTTTTTGATTTGACAAACTTAGGCACAAGGGACAGCCACTGGATTTTTTGGGATTTGGGGAAATTTTGCAAATGAGAATAGGGATAATGGAAATGAGATGAGTATGAATGGGTTTATGGTTTTAAGGGGATAGGGGATGGACTTGTATTGATAGTATAACAGTGAGAGGGGAGGAAAAAATAGTGAGGAATGAACAAGTTTGGCACCAAAACAAATTTTAAAACTTCAACTTCAAAACCCTAAGGAGCAATTTTTAACAAGGTGATAGGGTTTAATTTTTTGGAATTCAAACTATCATATTCAACCTCAATCAACACCAAAAATTGTTAATGGCAATTTCAAAGTCTCATAAACTTACTTGGAACAAAGGAGGTCGATTCATTTTGATGATTGAGGGAAATGGCAACAAATTTTGTGCTTCGGTCCTGTGCGCCGCGACAGTAAACCTCACCACAGTTTCGGCCTCCAACACTGGCTTTGCTTCCTCCATGATTTCTCTTGGTTCATTGATGACTTTGGTGTGCAAATGAAGTTTTGAATTTGGAAAGATCTTATATACACAAAGGATTTTAATTTTTGATTTGAAAAACCCACTTTGTAAAGTCTGAAAACTTTGGCACTTTTCACATAAACTCTGTTTTGCTTGCTTTTTGATTTTTTGAACTGATGATGAGCTTCAGTCTCTTTTGCAGGGATAGCTGGCATGGGATTTGGAAAAGGTGACTAGGGCTGCACATGGAGTACTTTACAACTGAAAAAAATTTGAAAATTACATTGCATTTATTACAAAAGATGAAATAGACGATTTTTCTTCAAAACAGAGTTTGAAGAAAAATCATTATCAAGCATTATGATGATGAAAATTTTTTCACTGAAACCTTATCTAAAGTTTCCTCATGTGCCTGCTGACATTATTAGTCATTTTGAAGACTAAATTAATGAAACCCTAGACCTAATGAGACCTAAAACCCTAAAATGACTCTTTGCTAACTTTAAGACCAAACATAACTGTAAATGATTTTGATGAACAGACCTAGGCCAACAGGTACAAGACATGAGGAACATGAGTGACAAGACCCTTCCGTCAGAAGATCCATGCTCCTAATGGAATGTAGATGACTGAACTGAATGAGACACCTAAAATGAAATGCAGCAAAAGAGATTTTGATCTCTGACGGAGGGATGAAGATACCGACTCTAACAGGTTGCATGATAGTAGTGTTAGCAGATGAAGATCCACTTGTCTATCCATTCTAGATTTCCAAGGTTATAAAAGTCATTAATGAAAATAAAGAATCTAAAATTGTTGATGTACATTGGTATGCCCACCCTTTCAATGGTGTGTACAAGCGAGAGATGGAAGTTGAAAAGAAAATGGCATAAATATAAAAAGAAAGGGCACAAATATAAATCGTCATCGTAGAGATGTCTTAAAATTGGAGGATGTTAACATACTTGTGTATGACTTCAATTTGACAAAGAGAGGAACTCTTCGGTTGAAGACCATATATATTTTGAAGAAATTGCTACCAGAACAAACACTGCTAAGATGGGACTCTGTTGAATGTAGTCGTAGATCTACAAAACTTTTGAACTCTGAAATGGTTGGCATGCATGTTGAATCAGATGGAGCACTAGTTGATGAAAGAGAAGAATATGGATGATCTTCATCTGCATCGATTCATTCATCTGAAGATGTAGGTTCTGATGGTGTGCCAGAACCTATGGTTGATTTTGAATAACTACCTAAGACATTTTTATGTACTTGATGTTTGCATGGTAACTTGAAATAAATATTTTGACTTCCATATGATCTTTCATGAAGTTATGAGGCATTTCTATGTTTGTTGGATTATATGTTTTAATTATGAATCATTCATCTCTTTAGAATATCCACAACGCAACAATGAATTACAAAAATAATTTTATGTTATATTCAATATACCAATGTTGATATTTTGATTAAAAGTAAAAAATAAAATAGAAATTAATGTTGAATTTTTTATTTATGCAGTAATATTTCCATGATATTATATACTGTTACCATTTGGTATAAGATACTTTTAAAAAATTTCAAAATTATATGCCTCATTGAAAGGGGACACTTTGTTTTGATGGTTGATTTTTAGGTTTTGGTTGCAATTAGATTTAAATTTGTCTTAGGCTAAGATTTGAAAAGATATATATTTTTATCCTTAAAAAAAAAATTACTCTTGGAAAAAGAAATATTTCATTTACTTGTTCATTTTTTTAAAAAAATTAAGCCATATAATTTCTCCATAATTTCATTGTTCAAGTATCTTGAAAACTTAAGATTTAAAACTTGTCATTAAGGTTTTTATGCGCTACAATATTTTATCTTTAATGTTATGGTTGAAAACAATTACAATTTTCAGGTTTTTTAATAGTCAAGTTATTTTATCTTTAACAACATGGATGAAAATTGTTGGAAATGATAAGGCCTTCAGATATGATATTTTTATCTTTAACATCATGTATCAAAAATTTTACAATGTTACAATTTTTCAATGTCCTAATATGTTTTCTTTAATTCCATTGTTACAATGTGTCAAAATTGTGACATAATGTTTTTTTTTGTTATTCCAACGTCAACTCGTTTTGTTTCGAGGGTGTTTTTCAATCCTTTTCTCAAGAAACAATTTTGTTTTTTTAGCATAATTTTAAAAAATGTTGAAATTTGACCTTGAGAAAAAACAAAGGTGTTTTGTAATACACAATTTTTGTTTTTGGGGCATTTTTTCATGTTTTTTGAGTCTTTTTGGGCTAGTGTTACCATTTTGAGGTAATAGTTCTTGTTTGATTGGTAACTATGTTTCATGCCTTCAACGTTTAGGCAGGTCGGGTCGGGTTGAGTTGTGTGATGGCGCCCAAGGAAACACGTTCGGATCCAATTGGGTCGGATCGTGCCGTACTATGAGGGCGCCCAAGGAAATGCGTTTGGGTGAATCGTGTCAGGTCGGTTCATGTGAGGGCACCCAAGGAATGCGTCCTAGTCGGGTCGTGTCAGGTCCTTTGAGGGAACCCATGTTCTATGTGCACATTTGTGCGATCTGTTTTATGTTTTCTTTCTCGTGCTTTTTTCCGGTTCATTGGAAATGTCGGAATAGCGTCGAAACCATGTGAGGTCGGGTCGTGTGAGATCGGGTCGGTTCAGGTCTGGTAGTATGAGGTCAGTTCGTGTGAGGGCGCCTAAGGAAACACGTTCGAGCGGGTTGGGTCGGGTCAGGTCGAGTCGTGTCAGGGTGGCCGTATCAAAAATGCTAAGTTGTGACCGTTTTTGTGCCTTGTGCATGATTGTGCGATCTAAAACATGTTCTCATAGTTGATAGTTTTTCATTGATTCTGTCATGAAAAATATTATGTTTTACAAGCCTAAAATGGTAATCTAATATGGTTTTCTTATCTGCACGTTTTTTCTGCAAGAAATGCAGTGCCACAATTACACTTGAATGGTCATGTGAGTGATTCATTCTTTGACTATTAGCAAACCTCCATCTACTATTGTAACACACATTGGGGATGTTTACATTGATGTAGGTGTTGTTGGATATTGGTGCTAGTGTTAAGCATGTAATTTATACAAAAACTATTCTTATGTTGGTGTAGAGGGTGTAAAACTTTATTATGTTTATTTGATACCCTCATAACATTTCATTTATTACCAATGTAGTTTACCTTCATTTATTTGATACCCTCATAACATTTCATGTATTTCCAATGCGTTAATTGATGGGATGTGATACTCTTCGGGCCCTATTCTATGGTGAAGAGAGAAGGCATAGAATTTATGGCGAGGATCAAATCCTCCCACCCTAAAACATTTTTTGTGAAACCCTTGGCATTCTTTATGAAATTTACCATTACCATCACTCCAAGCGCTTAACTGTTTCACAGAGCAACCTATTATGGTTTCTGGTGCGTTAGTGATGATACAAGAGCATTCTGCATTAGACAGTTTTCAAGGTGCTTCCACTCATCATGCAATCTGAAGTTCAGGTACCTCCTTTCCTTTAATATTACCACAGAGCAACATTGATATATTTCTGCTAGATACTCTATATAATTCTTTCACTGTATGCATTGCTAGGTAAATCGTTTTTCCTGTTTAGTGTACGGGTTTACTAATGGGTCTGGCTTGGGGACCAAATGTACCAGTGAGGCATTTTTATTAATTCATGTAACACATTTTTTATACATGTTCGTACTCACATTTTATGATGATTGAACATGGTGTTAATATTTTCTCATTTTTTTTGAAGCAAGGTTTCTTGAGAAAAGAAGCTTCACTGGAGCTCTTCGTTATGCCTCCAACTCATTTCCCATTTGCATAATGGTAAGGGTTAGGTTACCTAAGAACCCCCCCCCCCCCCCTCAACAACATTTTTATACAATTTCCCTTTTCGTTCCTTTCTTTCCAGAGTCTATTACTGTATTTAACGACTGAAATATATTCTATTGCGGTAGGCTTATGGATGTAGTCTCCTGGTTTTCACTCAACCCGAAAAGGTAACAATTATGCCCCTTTGGTCAAGCATTTTTCTTTTCCTTGGGTTTTAAAATATGAATGGAATAAGTGAACTAATCCCCCTATGGGGTTCTCTCCTTTCTTGCAGGTTTGGTTTGTTCCAAAATTTTATGTATTTTGTTTCTTGGCTCACCAAAATATTTCATGGCACGACTGACTAATGTCTTCTTTCCATGTTGATTTCCAGTTAGCTATTCGTGCTTGTCCATGCCAGGTTTATAATTTTTTCCTTGAGCAGTTTATTGAGTTATTTTCCAACGATCTAGTTGTATACAATTTTTGTCTTTAAAATCTCATTTTATTTTACTCTATTCTACCTTAATTACCTAGACCAATTTCCATAAGAAAATACAATACAACTAGTTTGTATAGTTCCAGTTAGTAGATGGAGGCAGTTTCAGGACTTGATTTCTTGGGAAACTAACTCGGCTTGTGTGGGATATTGAATCAACCCCTTGGTAGATCGACAGAGAGATACAAATTGCACAATCCTATCAATGGTCATGACTTGTTCACAAATTTGATTGAGAACAAGTCTGATCATTAGAATTTATAAAAGGATACTATCATCAGTAATTTTCCAAAATGTCACAACTTCCTTGAACTAGAAGAGTGTCATTTCAATACTTCTTCTTATGCTAACTATATGCATGAATATATGATGATTCCAATATTGATCTCCCTGCAAATATGTTTTCATGCCAAATTTGCATAGGTATCCATCCCTATATCTAGGGCTTCCCATTTTCACTGGTGGACTGATATTTCCTTTTGAGAATTGAACTTTCACATGAGTGAAATTTCAAAGTAGTTCAAGGACCTATTCAAGAGTCAAGAACTTGAAACTCTTTTACATGAATTGTGATGAATGTCGCTTAGTATTATCCTTATGCTAATAAGACACCTGAATATTTTCTCCTTTCAAATTTGGCCAACAAACTAGGGCTTTCAGCAAGCATAAGAAATGTTTTCTCCAACAGATCTAATTCTCCTTCAATAGATGAGGCCCACTAGTTTTTATGTTAAGGTGTCAAAACTTGTGTGATAGAGAGACTACTACAAGCCTTCTTAAAGTATTGATAATGTTTCCTTGATTAGTTATTCTTTGATTAGCGAAGTAGGACTTTCAAACTGTCCTTTTATGCACAGAGACCCTTTTATCTTTCAAAATCAACTCCTAGGTCAATGTTAGAGCTTGGATCTATTAATAAAAGGCCAACCTGGGCTTAAACAACTAAATATACAAGTTCTTAAATAAATTGAAATATTATTTTTCTTATGCTATTTGTAACAGATGAAAATTAAGATTATTCGATTTCTCAAGTTATTCATCCATGTAGTCTCTATTGATACTGTTAATGAAATTGTCAATGGCTTTTCTGTATGATTTCATCATAGATATTGTTAATGCTTACAGTCATAAATATGTTAGCCTATCTTCTCTGTAAGATTATAATATAGAACTCCACAATACTTTTCATCTTACTTAGGTTAGTATAACTTCTCCGCAAGTGTTTAATACATAAATATACAGTGCTTTTAATCATAATGTAAATAGTAGATATGATAATAACATTTCATTCAACTTCCTTTTCATTTAAACAAAGATACATATCTACTGTGAAATGCAAAACTAAAATACTTATCTCAATACCGCAAGAGTAATATGGTCCACCCAACCAATGGGAAAAGGCGATGACGTCCACTTCCCACCCCCGAGCTCCTCACCAAGCAGTAGACCGTAGTCTTAGGAAACCATAGAGTTAGGCATCTGGATCACTTTCCAGCCTGTTCTCTTAAGCTTGTATTTCCTTCCATTGGAACCTTCCCAACTCAGGATACTCCTAAGTAGCGTCATGCTTGCATTCAGACCTCCTTTTCCTGTTCCAAATGGGTATCTACTGTAAGCTTCATTTTTGTCTCTGTAAAGGCTAGATTGAAATTCCCGGTAAATATCCCATTGAGAAGAGGTGAGTGTGAAAGAGATTGTTGAAGAGAAGAAAAAAAATTGTAGTCCATGAAATTATTAGGAGCATACACGTTCATAATCTCAAGGGTTGAGTCTGTCTAGAGAAATTTTTCATAACTATGTTTATTAGGTTCTACGGGATGGCAAGAGCTCTTGAGAGACAAGGAGATTCCTTTTTTACAAACACTTCCCTCTTCCAAATGGAGGTTTTATGTTTATTTTTTCATAACTCGACATATTTAATTTAGTTTATTGAATGAGAACTATTATAGGCTTTTCCTTCTTTATTAGTACTCTTAAACTGTTTATTCTTTTTGGGTTTCCCAATGCTTGTTAGTTCGAAGATAAAATATTGATCATTTGGAGGGTTCATGTACTTTTATCTATATCAAAAGCCTAGCATATTATTGATAGCTTAGTCATGGCTCTATTCTTTGCTACTTCTTGTTTGCTTTACTCTTTATTGTGCTTATGTATGATCCATATTCTTAGGTTGAGTCATGAGTGTTATCTTCTTTCATGGAGGGAGGGAGCCAATCTTGCTTCAAGTCTAGGGGAATTGCTACAAATGGGAGGGGAATGAATGTCCCAGAGATTGTGCAGGTCCTTCTTCACCTAAAAATTGTTGCTTTGGGCATCTTTATTTTGGAGATGATCATAAAAACAAGGTACATAAATTCACAATTCCAACTACAAATAAATGGACTACAACAACAAATTAACAACATAAAAAATGCTCACAAAAGAGAGATTGAAGATATTAATAAAAAAATTGTCGACTGAAGTTGATACAAATTTTCAATTGAGAAATCATAATAAATCTATACTAACGGAAATAAAGAAGATAGAGAAAGAGATAAGGCACAACAAAGATCAAAAATCAAGGATAAGAGCATTTACACCTACACAATTGATGTGGAAAAACCTAATGTTGTTATCAATGAAGTTGTACCAGTGAAAGAGCTTACAAAAGTTGAAACTCGAGTACATATTCTCAAAATAGATAATTATTATTTAATATGGATTACTTTATATAGTTCATGATGTTCTTGTGAAGTGAACTGTTAGGTTCACTTCACCAACAATCTCATAGAAGAAACAGAAGTAGCTCTAAACATAATACAAATTACACTTAACAACTCAAGAACTAAGAGAAACAATAGTAACATCAAACAAAAGCAATTGAACCCTTGAAATTTTTAGTTGAAGATATATCTCTAGGCTCATCAAGGTGATTATATAATATTATAGGTGAACTTGTGATCTAGAATTTGTAATCTATCGATATAAAAGGGGCTCTACACCTTTATGAAAAATGTGTAAAGGATCTAGGAGTCTTGCTCTGGGGGAAGCATTTTCCTTATCTACATCTACATACTTGGGCTTCTACAGATTTAGATCTCTTATGATCAATCTTGTTTATTAACATTGGTTCTGCATTCTAGTTCCCTAGTCAAAATATGGGCATACACAATATTGGACCCTTCCTTTCAAATTGTCCCAAATTCGTTGTGTCATCTATTATTAAAAATGTAGTCATAGGAAATCTTGAACATTAAGGTTATCTTGCAACAAGGTGAAGAACACTTGTAAAGAGGGAGTGTTAGAGTTTACATACCTTGTTTCTCTGACAGTGTTCATGTTCAGCAACAGAAGCACACTAGCAATAGCAACAATTTAGATTTTGTTAGAATAGAGGAGATGCAACAGTCTTAGAGAATGGTGGGTTGTTCATGAAGTCTTCCTTGAACAAGGAATGCACACTTTGAAGATTCTAAAGAGATTTCATAGTATAGAAGGGAGTAGTGGTCTAAGGTTATATTTCTTTAGGTTCACAGATGGTCAATGTGATGATGTTTCCCTTAGCAGTAGGGGGTTCAAGATTTTGTAATAGTATATTTCCTTGGAGGATAACACTTGTAAAGTGGGAGTTTTAGATTTTTCTTACCTTTTTGTTCAGCAACAGAGGTGCACTAGCAATAGCAACAATTTAGATTATGTTAAAACAAAGGAGGTGCAACAATGTTATAGAAGAGGTACAGTGAAGGGGAGAGTTGGCACATGCATACACCAACATCAGTGTTCTACGGGTATAATTGCTATCCTAAATTTAGTGGTTTGAGTTCAGCTCAAAATTAGAGTGTACTTTTCAATTATAGAGAAAAAAACAGTTTTCTATTTCTAAGTTACTTTTCCAATTTAAGAAAAGTTTTTTAAAATTTTTAGATTAGGCTTGGATTATGTGTCTCTTGCATGAGGATTTCTCCTCTAGGATGAGGTTGTAGATCTCAAGGAGATACATTTGGGAATTATTTTTTGTTCTACTCCAGTTGAGATGGATTATTCCCAAGCGGCTATTTCATGGAGGACTAAGTGATGATCCCAAGGCAGTGTAGGGTTTTGATTTTCTAATCTATGCACCCCCATGGATGGGATATTTTTCGTGTCTTTATTGCCTTCTTAGCCTTTAAAAGAAAGGAAAAGGAGTGGGATATTTATTCACATTGCTCTCATTATTGAGATAAGTTTTTTTCTGAGTTTCCTCATTAGGGGAATTTTGAGGTCTAAAATTGACCTCTTAAGAAAAATGTACAACAAAAATAAAATTTATAAGAACCAATAGGATTCAATATGATGATGTCAACCATGGGGGATGATTACCATTTTTTAAGTAAAAGGATAAAAATACTAAAAAATAATAAAATAATAAAACTACTTTTTCAACTTGTATTTTAAACTTATCTCCCAAAGATTTTACTCAAATTTCGAGCAGGAATACTCGTTGGATGCAAAATTTAATTCCTCATCCAAGGAATACACATGTTGCATACTTTCGATGGACCCTGATACATGAAAAATGAGAAATACATAAAAAAAAATAAAAAATAAAAATGTGATTACAATCACATTTTTCATGTATTTCTCATTTTTCGTGTAGTAGGACCCATTGAAAGTGTGAAATATGGGTACTCCTTGGATGAGGAATTAAATTTTTCATCCAACGAGTGCTCTAGCTCGAAATTTGAGTAAAACAATTGGGAGATAAGTTGAAAATATGAGTTGAAAAAGTAGTTTTTTTCTTTTTTCCCTCTAAAATTTGATGATGTAATCAAATCTTATTTTATTATTTCCCCTATTATTTTATAATTCCCTTAGGAGACCCATTTTAGACCTCAAAATTCCCCTAATGTGTAGCAGATTTATTTTCCAGAATTAATGAAAAAGCAGTGGCAGGTTTGGCAGTCCATTCAGCTTTTGCAATTCATACTTTCTTTTTTGTGATGTGTTTCAGTTTCTAAGTATAGATCAGGTTAAGAAGTTTTTAGAGTAAGTTAAAGCTTCTTGTTTCTAGCTTTAAGGGTTTTAATGTATATTTTAGTTGTATTTTTTTTGTTATTTCAAGTTTTATATATGCACAAGTTACAACTAACAAACTATGAGGTGGAGTAAATAAAACTATTATTTACCAAATTTCTTTTCGGTTACAAATTGAAGTACCTGTTAGAATGTTACTGACATGCTATATGTATTTCCTAATGTTCCCTTATTATATGGCCTAAGCATATTTGATTCTTTGACAATGATCATATATTGAATGCGTGACATTTAGAACATATATGGAGTACATGATGAAGCAAAGGATAAAGCATTTGAGTTGGAAATGAGTTGGATTTGTGATGAATAAAAAAGGTGACATCAAAAGGTATATTTGAAGCCAGAAATAGTAACATTGTAGCATTATACCAAGTTTCTTTTATATGTATATTTTGTTGATATGAAACAGGCTAAGTCATTTATATGGTTTTCCATTGTAGGATCTATCATACTTTCATTCTTAATCTCTCTATTATAGTGTGAGACTGAAGGATTCATTCTCTATCAAGCTTACGATATCTCTATTAATTTTGATTCAATCTTACATGAAAATGTGGTCCATATCTTTATTCAAGGAAAATGTAAAAGTGAATAGGCCTGGTGGTTTCATATAGTATGCTTAATAGAGGTATACTCTATGATTGATGATCAGAAGATAGAAAATGTTGTTCCAGATATTGATGTGGCATGCATCCATAAATATGACTTCCCTCTTCCTTTTCATGGTTTCTGAAATTTCTACCCCATTTTCATTTTTGGTAGGACAGGTTTTCTTTCTGGACATGTTTCAATTTATTTTAATATTGTTTTCCTTATATATATATTTTGCTTTAGTACACAAAAATCAGCAGTTATGTATATGTGTTGGCATCAGTGTTGCAAACATCGCTATATTATTCCTAACATCACGATATATTGTGATGTGCCCTTGCAGGTGATAATATCGCTTTGAACTACTTGATATTTTCCAAGGTCGATAATATTGCCACATGTTTTCTATTTGATGGAAAATATTTCCCAAATATTCAGAAAGATAGGTTTATAACCTGATTTTTACTTTTTTTATTTATCTCATTATCTAAACACAGTAAAAGGGTTTGACAGCAAAGGAGCCCTCCACTATTCTTCTTTGAGCTAAGGACTAGGAAGAGAGTATTTTCATTTGCAACCAATATTTTATTTCGGAGTGAGTATTGATTTCCATGAATTGTTTCTGTGTTTCTATTTTTGTAGGTATGTCTATCAATTTTCACATGTATTTTTTTCACAAGGGGGGGGGGGGGTGTTGATCTCAAGGAGATATAGTTGGGCATTATTTTTTATTCTACTCCAGTTGAGATGGATTATTCCCGAGCGGCTATTTCATGGAGGACTGAATGATGATCCCAATACAGTGTAGGGTTTTTCTTTTCTAATCTGTGCACCCCCATGGATGGGATATTTTTCGTTTCTTTATTGCTTTATTAGTCTTCAAAATAAAGGCAAGGGAGTGGGATATTTATTCACATTGCTCTCGTTATTGAGATACATTTTTTTTCTGAGTTTCCTGTAGCAGATTTATTTTCCATAGTTAATGAAAAAAAAGTGGCAAGTTTGGTAGTCCATTTAGCTTTTGCAGTTCATACTTTTGTTTTTGTGATGTGTTTTAGTTTCTAAGTATAGATCAGGTTAAGCAGTTTTGAGAGTAAGTTAAAGCTTCTTGTTTCTATTTGTAAGGGTTTTAATGAGTGTAATATATTTTTACCATGTGTTGAAAATATTAACAAGGAACCCAAGGAAAGCATTCAATATAATTGTCTCACTATTAATATAAGGTATTCCCCTTACAAATCTGGAAGTACGTTTGAAAACCAGTAATGATATTTCATGTGATTTTCCTGGAAAAACACTTGTAAATCAACTATTTTTTAAAGATGACTAGTGCCTTGTCCTTGGAATTATGGAATAAAAGTGGTAAAAATACTTGAAAGGTGAATGACACTTTTTAAATATAACAAGTACTTAACCTATAGAAATAAATACTTGAACATGAAAGTGCTACACTAGATATAATTCTTATACACATGTTTACTCATATTGGTTGCTGAAATATGTTGATTTGATCTTCATTACTCGAAGTTTATAAATAATAAAATTCCAAGCAAGTTGGAGTCAAGTCAATACATTTATAGATCTTGGGAGATAGAAAAATTTATACCAATATCCTTAGTGTCCTCGCATCACTCAAAGTTTAATTATGGTAGTGAATGTGAGAAACTCAGTTGTCGCAATAGCAACAAATACTTGCTCAAGATCTAAGTTTCAAGTGAAAATAATGGAAGAAAGAAGATGGAAGGATGAAGACATTTATGACTAGTATTCTTTTCTTGCACTCTTTCCTATTGCCAAGAGAGTTCAAAACTATAAGAACACCTTGAATAGAATTGAGCCTTATTTGGAGAGTTTGTATTGAGAAAACAACCAGAAACTCCATACTGCTCTAATAAGTCAAAATCACGTAATAACTTGCACTAGTAAGCAGACCTCACTCCTTTACAAATCATAGGTAATATAAAACAAAAACCTATCAAAATAGAGGATGAAGGAATTCTAGATTTGCAAGTAACACCAAAAAATGGTAGCAAGTGCAGATCTGAACTCTCAATCACATCGGTCTTCTATAAATTGAAAAAAATAATTACACCACAAGAGCTAAAAATGAATAAACACCCCAACCCTGCCTTTTTTTAATAGACTAAGAAAGGCTAGAATTCACAAAATATCCCATTTTGATAGCACGGTCAAATTAGAAGTGAAACCATAATAATATAATCTCCCTAGAGACCTGCACCCCACCTGCATGAGAGAATGCTTAGAATAAAGTACCAATCCTCCTAGAATAGAAGTTCCCATACTCTAAATTTGGAAATCAACTCAAAACATATCACTTACTCTAAAATTGGAAGATTTTTTAAGTCGTTTGCCTGCTCTAAATCTGGGAAAAGATAAACCAAAATACAAAACAACAATTATAATTAAAGAAAACCCCAAGACTAGAATTCACCAAGGCTGGCACATGCATGTTGGAGGAATGTATATGACTTTATCTATCTACAAATCCAATTCTACTCCTCATGATTTCTATGCCCTCAATCATCATTGTCCAAACATCTGCACATAGACTGAGGGTGTATTGGTCCACTGAAACTGGTGAGTGCACCATCCTGAAGAATATTTCTGCTGAGAAACACAGTTATTGGAAATAACACTCACACATGATAGGTAGAATTGCAATCCTATAAAAATCTTAGGTAACAAAAAAATGAAAACCTATTAAAACAGAGGATGAAGGAATGTTGGATGTACTAAAAAAACACTCTTAAATAATTATGATAGAAAGTACAAATTTAAACTCTCAATCACATCAAGTAAATCCTCAAGGATAATATTAGAGTCCTCATCCACTGATATAGCAAAAACTTCAAGAATAAACTTTTATGATACTCTCACTTGTTTGTTGGTCAAGGAACCTTTGAATAACAAAAAATTGATACGATTTTGGTCGCAAAAGTAAGGACATGGGGACTTATTGTTTCATTTCGGTAGCCACTATGTAGAATCTAGATTCTATAACGAGAGGGATTTTGCTTAGGGCTTTTAACCATTGGGTTCTTCTCTGCCCCCATCACAAATTCCCAACTTTTTGAATTCGTTTGTTATGCAGGAGTATCCTTGGAAGTTATAAGTCAGTGAATAACAAGCAAGCGTGATCGAGATAAGTACAATATATGAAAGCATTAGGTTGGAAAAATCAAGGTGCAACATGCATTTTAGTTGAAAAGTTGAAAAGAAGGTGAAGAAGTATGATGATGTTAACAAGACTAGATTTTGGACGAGAGAACATATGGAAGATAATGGAACATTGTGCATAGATAAATCATGATGGGGAATGTGTATAATGAGTGTGACATAACAACATGACAACATGTTAGAGGAAGTTGAAGGGATGTGAGGGAAGACAAATAGTTAGTCATGGATCTGGATTTCCTAGAGGAGGCTGAAGTGTCAAAGGAGAAGCCAAGAAAAAGAAGATGAACAGTGGTTGGAGATGTTAAATCCACTACCAATAACATAGTGTTGGCCATAGGAGTCAGTTGGTCAGTCATATTATCAAATTTAGTTTCATTGTTAAAGGGGTCGAAAGTTAAATGACTCTCGACTCTATTCACAACGATAATCTTCTAACTATCCTTTTGGAACAGTTTGTTCTAGAAACCATGTGGTATTCAGTCATTGTAGGATTAAATGCATATTTTCATATAGTGCATCGATGTTTCCTCCACATTACATTATTTCCTAAAATAAATTGGCTTAAGAGAATGAAAACACCTTGTTATTTCCAAAAGTATCTTTAGTGGTAGATTCCACAATGATGCAAGGGACATTTAATGAAAAATTCAAATTAGTTCTCAAGGAAATAGAATGGTCGGGAAAATTATTTTTTTTAAATAATTTTTTGTTTCAGTTGGTATTCTGACGTTTAGTTTTTTAAATAATGTTTTGTTTTCATCGATATTCCAACGTTTATTTTTTTTTTTTTAAATGTTTTGTGTCGTCATTATTCTAACATTTAGAACCGTCGCTCTAGTGAAATTTAGTTTTTTTTTAAATGTTTTGTGTCGTCGGTATTCCAATGTTTCGAACCGTCACTCTAGCGACGTTTATTTTTTTTTTTAAATTTTTGTGTCATCGGTTTTTCGACGTTTATGAACGTCGCTCTAGCGATGTTTATTTTTCTTTAAAAAATGTCGGACTAACGACGTTTAGAAGTGTCGGATTAGCGGCGTTTAGAAGCGATGGACAATTTGAAATGTCAGAATTGCGACACCACCAAAAAAACGTTGGGGATAGCGTCGCTCTACCGACAATTAAGTCAAGTGTCAGAATTCCAACTTTAAGAGAACCAATGTTTTTCCCCACCTCAAAGTGTCGCTCTTGGGATGCCTATGTGTCGCAAGAGTGACATTTCGGCCGTTAGAAATTGGGCCAAATGTGCTAGTGTTATAGCCTTCTCCTCAGGCCCAAGCTTGTTGAAAACTGCAATCCAAGCTTAAAACTAAATATGTACATGCTGCAAAGATGCTCAGAATACTTGAGCTTATTCACACACACTCCTAACTACCCTAACAACTGCAATATTCATGACTTATTCAAGTGACATGAAACCTCCAATAAAGCCAGTCAATGAGATGATCTGATACCTGAACTTCTTGACTATGCTTAAACCAAATGCAAACTGGATATTATAATGATAAAGGCAATAGTAATGGGTCTGATTTTCACAGTGAAAGCATAATTGAAAATTTGAAATATAGAACTCTTCCATGCAGTCATCTATGGGATCATAGAAGACATAGTTTGTTTGGTGATTTTTGAGACATTCTTCAGTTTTGGACAACTCATATATGCTTTCTTTAGCAACATAAGATTTTAGTTGTGTGCTATCAAACTCATTTTTAAAAACCAGACATTCCTCCTCAATCTCAAAAGAAAAAGGTAGCACCACCTTTTCTTTGTATTTTGGCATGAAAAAGATTTCAAAAGAATTATCTTGACAATGAAGACTATAGGACTGAATTTGATCTTCTAAAACTTCAATGTATTTCTCAATGTTCTTATCAAATTCATCCAAAAATGGAATCTTATCTTCTAAATTTCACTCAAATGACTTTAAATAAGAAGACAAGGTCGAAGAAAAATTTTCATCCACTTCCTCATTAGTGTGCTCATTGTTCCATTGCTTAAAACCTTGAATGGAAAGAGACTTGCCACAAACTCTATTTTTCCATCCATATTTCCAAAAACATAAGCCAAAAATCTATAAATGAATTAATAGATATGACAGGAAAAATTTCAATCCATTGTCTACATTTCCCTTGAAATGAATCATAGAAAAATTTGATGAAAATACCTTCATGCCTGACTCTAAGAATCTCAGTAAAGTCACGAAAATTTGATATATGCTTCAAGGTCAAACACAAATCTTCTCCATTAAATTTTGGACCATTCCTTAAAAAATATGCATCCTTGGGAAAAATATTTGGAAATCCATAAATTTTTTAAAAGTCCACACATGCATACCTCAAAACAAGAATTTCAACATCTAAGTTCCTTATAATTCTAGTGGAGTCACCATGAAGCTATGAATTTTTGAATTCTTCAACAATGGAGTCACCAAGGTAGAATGCAGCCTCGAAAGCTTCTAAGCTCCTGCTGCCTTCAAGATTTCAGTGCTTCTGTTTGAGCACAAACTTCGGGAAATATGTCTTCAGTCTCCCAGAATATGTACTAAAATGTTATCACTAAGTTCGTACATATGGGTTGCTTTTCCAGTCATCCTAGAGTAACTCTTTCAAACCTACTTCTGGCTTAAAATTATACTTTTCAGCCTAAGAGGGCTCTCTCAAAGTTAAAGATGATTTTATACAAATGAAGTTCAATAGATGGCTAACTCTGAAATGGTGGTTTAAGTGTGTTTGTATGCAGGTGAAATATGTGAGGAAATCACTACCATTGGGAAAATGGAGTCAGTGTGAAGAAACTCAATGACATAGGAACTCTTCTTATGGAAATTCAGCCATATAGATTTTTTTATGAAAATACAACATACATAGATACACAACAGTCTAATGCTTGAAGGAATTTAGAGCATGATGTACATGAATTCTACGTAATCAAACATCAAAATACTAAAGACAAAATAGCAGGATACATAATACAAGAGCTCATGAAAACATCAATGAATCTTAGGTGAAGAAAGAGATAACAGCCATTATATTACTTATAAGAAGTGTTTTCAATAGTAGTTTTGTAGTCAACATCATTAAACCTCTCTTTCAACCTTCCAGATGCCTATTTATAGAACTAGATATCTTTACATGAGGGTTTCCAGTTATCTAGACCCTCAAATACTCTCAAAGACACCTTTTATAAACAGGAAACCTATTAAAAGGAGGGGATCTAATGCTATTTATGTTTCTCGGAGTCCAAAACCTATTAGGACTCGAACTCTATTTATTACACTAACATCCTTTACATAATGTATTCATGATGAAATCATTGAACATAACCACTTTTAGTGATGTGGCACTATCCATAACCAAACCAAATAACAACCAACTGACATTAAGGGTATGCTCCTCGAATTTTGGAAATGTGCTGACCTAGTTGATGATGTGTCGAGGGTTGATGAGTTGGTAGCCTAATCACCCTTTTTTTTTAGTGTTCTGCCCATAAAAATATTCATTGATACTCTTTGACTACTCCAAGTGTTTTATGTGCTTCAAAACTTTAATAAATTCTTGAAAAACTTAGGAATTTCTTTTCGCTGCAAAAATAGAGTATTCTAGGCAAGTTCATAGTGAAAGTTTGTAGCACTTTGACTTTGACCATATCTGCCACCTATTTTCTCCCTTTGCTAATCTGAGGTTGTTTATTGAGTCATAATAGATAAACACAAACCTTTAAATGCCTCCTTTATGAAAACACTTGTGATTTATAGCAAAAATAATCCTACAGCAAGTTCATAGTGATTTTTAGGCTTGAAGCCTGAGATACGCTACGAACTTGCCTCATTGTCAGCAAACTTGAAAATTGTCAATTTCCACCTCCAAAAATGTCCATGGCTGTGTAATATGATAGGATACAAAATGATAAGGGAAACTTTGGTTCAAAATACCTCTTACCCTCCTTAATAAGCAGCATTTTCGCCTTTAGCAAGTTCATCTACCAATAAAAATGGAGTTTTTTTTTTTAAAACTAGCACTCAGAAATGAGATCCTATCTTCGGATCCTTGATAGATGTTGAAACAAGGGATGAGGTTTTTTTAAATAAGTTTGTGCTGAAGAAAAACCTCTTCTTCTTTTTTAACACCATCTCCAGCTGTCCGAAATCTGCATTTTAAAAACATGTCTAAAACAGGAAAAAATCGAACTCTAAAAATTGAGCCCAAAGACATCTTCGAATATCC
Organism: Pinus albicaulis; assembly: GCA_034641835.2. Classification (NCBI taxonomy): domain Eukaryota; kingdom Viridiplantae; phylum Streptophyta; class Pinopsida; order Pinales; family Pinaceae; genus Pinus; species Pinus albicaulis. The sequence goes on along the minus strand of CM076575.1, from coordinate 1,870,067,732 downwards.
AAATTTGTAACACCTGTGAGAAAAGTTAAAGATTTTAATGTTCTTTGATCCGTTTTTTACAATAAGCTCTCCTAGGTTTTTATAATTCTTCTCTGTTTTCCAAGAAACTACTCTTGAAGTTGACTGCATCAACAGTCCAAAAACACAACAAATCGTCTTGTAACTTTTGATAAAATCTCATGCAATCAAATTTGTTGAAGGCATATGCAATATTAGGGTCTTCCATGACCAATTCTAGGTCCATAGGTTCATACTTAACCATGATACCACCCTTTTTAGGCTTTTTATAGGAATTCATGCCTTCAAATACCAGTGTTGGTCAACTTCTGTTTTGACACATGTAAATTTGCTTTGAGACAACAAGCTGCTTTTGTGACACAGGGATTCCTAGGCCTAAGACTCCTACAAGGTAACACTAAATATGATACTACTAGAAAAGGTGTTGAATCATATCACAAGGATGAAGAATATGTAGTTAAGTTTGTGGTTGTTCGAATTTTACATCAGACCAAACCAAATTTGGGAAAAAGAAAAGAGTGAGAAAACTTGGTGATATGAGGGGTAATTATGATCAATCATATCTTACACCGAATAATAACTCATAACAGGTAAAAAATGGGGACATAATGACTCCTAACCATTAAAAAATGACAGCTCATCGATCCCCATACTTCTTGCAAAAAACATGAGTTCATAGCGAATTCAGTTAGAAAGTTGGCAGATTTGCTACGAACTTATCAGGTGAATTCGTAGCGAAAATCACTTTCTTTGCATAGAATTCGCTGTGGACTTAGGAAAAAATAGACAGATGCCTAAAAACGAATTTTAAACCAATGCATGGATATTTTTGATGGATTTCTATGGATTTGACCATGATGGTACGTCATGTGGGACTATTCAAACTTAAAATTATGGCCAATTCACAAAATTTTATCAATTTCATGAATTAATTTACTAAGACAATAATACCTATGCCTAATGAGCTTCCTAATCAAAAACTAAAATTTTATTGGTGATAAAAAAGAGAACAAACGTGATTCTTTGGAAAGGATGTGATATTTTTTATCTTCACCAATCACAGATCTAAAATTGTGTGTATCAATTGTTGAAGCAATTTTTCAGGGGAGAAGCATATCATGGATGAGAAATGGAAATTAGTGAAAATTCCTTCAAGTGAGGATGGAAAACCTATATAGTTCCTTGACTAAAAGGGTGGAGGGTGCTCCTTAGAATCCTATATTCTCAAGTCCCAGAAGTCGGCTCAAGGGTGGTAGTTACATAAGGATTCAGTCACATCTTGTCTAAGGTTGGGAGGTGATTATTTTCCCAAGCTCGATTTCCCATCTACATTTATAGAAGACAAACCATGGGTACATTAAGTCTTTGTTAGATATAACCAAGTTATGTGTTTATCATAAGAAAACCTGCAGGAGTTACAATGAAATTTTTTTTCTGGATACATGCCAGGTAATTTTCATAGTAAGTTTTGTTACACATAGGCTGAATTCATGATGTAACATATCATGGTGATGTGGCTAATTTTTAGTTATTTCCATGGTTAATATGTTGAATATTTTATTTATGTTGAATACATGATTACGAGATTGTGTTCCCTTGATATTGTGCACTAGATATGTATTTTATGAGTCAATTGATCTATTGATGGGTTTTCGGGCTTTGATTGTTCTTAACAAAAGGCTTATTCTCCACCATTATATCAAGAGACATGTTTATTTGAACTACATATCAAGAATGCATAGAATTATTATTGTACTTTGATTTATCTTGAAACTAAATTCTTGGCTATGAGGCAAAAGACCAGAACTATTTTCAACAACATGTACCTTTCTAGTACCTCATGGAATCCAGCAATAACTGAGCTTAGATAAATTTATTAGTTATACAGGAATACTTCATTAATAAACCAGGGTACTTCAAGTTCTGATATGTAGCGATTTCAAATATGCTTAAAAAAATAACTATTTCAACAACTCCTCGAAGTTTACAAAAAATTGGTACATTTATCAATTAGTAATACTTGATTTCATATTTGGCTTGTTGTTCCTTTTTCATCCATAACCCAATGAGGCCTCCAATTCCAGAAATTTCCTTCAACATTCATGGAAATCATCTTTCCTCTCACTTAACTTGGGAAGAATGAGTTGTTTCTTATCTCTTCTACCATTAGGACAGCACATGACAAGTTCTATACCTCTAGAAGAAAAAACAGTGTCACAAGTAAATAAGAAAGTGCATATTTAAGCAAGTTTCAGATCATTGTACCATATTTTCAATTAATTAATATGAACACTAGAATGCAACTTAGCCTTTTATATTTCTAGGATATATAAGCTAACCTAGTAGATGCGTTATAGGACTTGCAATAAATTGCTTCGTGTCAAAATATTGCTCTAAAATGAAGTAGGTTTCCTAGTCTGTAGAGCACATAGAGCTGAATGACAGAAGGCCTCTTATTGGAAATCGTTCCAAAAAAGAACTTTTTGGACCTATATCTAGCCAGTAATGGGATACTATACAAATAGCATGTCACACAAGCTTGAAATAACACCTCCTCAAAATATATCTTGCATATAGATACTCTCTTAGACTAAAGGAGTGAAAATTATGTTTTCCATCTAGACTTCTACAATAAATTGGCTAGATAGAATCTGGTGTATACTCTTGCAAAATAAGGGAAATCATATTACAAGGTGCATTAGAAGGATGCAACCTTGTCATCTAATTCACTCATATCCATGATAGTTCAATACATTTGTCCTCTTAGAATCAAACCCCAGACAGAGGATTGATAGTAAAGTATTGGCCTTAAAAAAATGCATATGAGAGTTTAGAATTTTACATATAAACTTCCAACCTATTGAATTCCTCATACATGTTTAGCCACTTCAAATGTTGAAGGTCTTGGGATTGATGATGGGTTTATTTGTCTCTCTTTAGCAATGTATATTGATCAATTACATGCAATTGATTTTATGTAGAGAGGAAATTATTGACTCTTCTTGTACTTGGACAAACCTCGGTTCTTGCTAGGTTGAATGGCCATTATATATATGAAGCTTTGAAACTCTTAAAATTCAAGAGATATGGACCACATTCGATTCAAATATTTCTAGGTTAATAACTTGAGTCTTTACATCCATTCAGTTGGCATCAAAATCTATAGAGCTATTGCAGTTCTCATATTTAGGAATTCAATGAGTGCATTCATGATTTTAATGCCACTTTAATCCAAAAATAGGTTTAGACTAACAAGGGTCAAGGAATGTTGATAGTAATAATAATTCATTATGGTAAATTGAAAATATCCATCAACTAATATATTAAAAATTTATAATGTAAAATTATATTTCCCAAGATATGGAATGCTACTCAATAGTTATTTGTATGTCTTCTAACAGGAACGTGATGATGGTAGGTTTTAGGCATTGTGACTTGCATTATTTAAGGTAGGTTGGTTCCAAAATTTTCTATTAGTGTGTGTGGTTTCAACTGAGTACCCAATAGATCTCTGGTTGTAATGAAATGTAGGCTCAATACTTCAAAAATTAGTTATTCACCATGAAATATATGCAAGCCCAACCACAATTTAGATGCAAGCACATATTCAACACTAGATAAATCACATATGTTATATAATAGAAAATATAAGAGGTATTTCTTTCAAATTTGTTTGCACGGGATTGAGATTTCCTATCAAAGATAAATAATTGTACCCCTACACAACATGAAAGGTTAAAATGTCTGTCTATTTCCTACTTGGCATTTATTAGATGCTTATGTTCAATCGGGATATGAAATTAATGTCATGAATTCCTTTATAAACCTACCTATATGCATTTCTTGTTAAGTGTTGGGGAAAATAAAATGATATGGGTGGTAATTTCCCATGTTGGACTATGTCTTGGAGAAATTTCAAATCATACTAATTGCCATGATACTACACCCCAAAACACACCCTGATACTTGGAGTAGGTATGTTGTCATCTTCAATAGTTAACAAGTTGAGAGGAACTCTCTCCAGTCTCTTATTTCTATATATTTGGAAGGATTCCAAATCATCTTGGCTCAGTTGGCCGGCTGCAAACTTAATTATATCTGAAAACTTTTCCATGCCTTGGAAGAGATCATCAAATCCATCTATTTCCTTTACAAAAGGCTTCATTTTGAGTTCTATGGTGTAATTTTTAACTACATCATTTGGATCGTATATCTTCTTTGGAATTACTGCCAAATTCAATAGATTAATCTTAGAAACCTCATTGTAGGTATGGCCAATATCAAAAAGTGAAAAAGTGTTGCATTGTATAGGGAAATTAGGCCAAACGTCCTTCTTAACATCTTTCAGTTGTTTAGTGATACCATTAACAAGCTGGTAGGCTATCTCTCTTGCAAGCAACTTATCAGGAACACAATATGGTAGGACGTGGGGAGAATCATAACTCCTGAATACTCTAACATATGTAAAATTCTTCTCTGCAAACCACCTAGCCACAGAAAGAATATCTGCACTAGCCTCTTCAAAAACCCTAGGGGCCTTCTTATTGAATATCATTTGGTGCATGGGCAACATGACCCCATGACAAATTTTATAAAAATGCAGGTGGAAGTCTGAACCCCAAAGGGCTCTGTGGTAAATATGGATTGGGTTGGGGTCTTAGGTAGTCCATTTCCATCCCATGGTAGGAAAACTAGAAGAAAAGTAGATTGCATCCATGACATAGGAAGACATATAAAGGGAGGTATTTATCTAGATGAAACATTCCTTTTATTCCTATATTCTGTTATGTATTTGGCTAAACTGTCAGATAGGATATTTTCCTAATACAGAATTAAGGAATTGACAATTGCATCAATCAATGGAACCCAATCTACTGAAAACCTTGTGGTAGCAGGTTTGTCAAACAATCTACATAACATCCGGGCATCATAACAATAGGGGTAAGGAAGTTGGGCAATAGAATATGTACCGAGTTTATCTCGCTTCAGCTTTCCCTGGTCTTCCTTCCATTCTTTTATGAATTTTGTTAAATCTGGATTGTTTGCTCTAAAGCCTTGGACAATAGTTGTGTTGTGAGTCTGGTAAGTGGTACATTGATTTTAAATCATCTGGCCTGAAAGAACCAATATTCTTGCTTCTTGAATCCTTAAAAGTTCTCTTTTATTTTTAAGTGGTTAATTGCCCACTTAACCATATCTGTGTAAGGGAGAAATTTTGGCCTTGCGGCTACCTTGTGGATGAATGAACATGCAATGTCAAAATCAGTCGGATCTGAAGAAACAGATAATTCTGCTGAAGCAACTTTATCTATCATGATTGGATTTTCATTTTCGAAAAACTGATACATTGCTTCCCATGACAAACTACCGCATTCCTTGTTGCAGGTGGTATCTAAAAATAAGGGGGCCATGTATGAATCTTCGGTAGACGGTATTTGAGCAATATCTTCGCCTTTCTTGTTCGTCTCTATTTTCTTCGTTCTGTTAGTTGGTTTCCTAATTTCAAGTATACAGAAAAATAATTAGAAATATATGGAACAAAGAGACAAATTCATCGTTAATTTATTTCAAACATGCAAAAATAGATATGAACCTATCAAATATGATATTTAATCATCGATAATTATTTCAAAATCAAATCTCTTACACCTTCACACAAAAATAACTATCAATCAATTTAAGCCGTTAGATCTCGAATTTCGGTTTGATACGACATAAGTCATTTCACATGCTTGAGTAATTAAATGTTGTTAGTTCACATATCGCCATATATAACTTTTACCATTTGTGATGTTTTCTCATAAATGCTATCAAATGCAATATGTGCAATTCGCACATCGCAACTCTTATGCAATACTGAATCTTTTTTCGATTAAGTAATGCGAAATACAAATTGCGCATTCAAAAATTCAAGCGGTCATGCTTAATAGGACTTTAGAGATTTATATTTATTTCTTTGTTGGCTCATCAGGTCCGCGCAATCGCACTTATATCGAATTTCTTTATAATTTGATTGTTTTAAATGAGGTGTGATGTGATAAAGAAAGTATAATGATAATTGAAGTTTTTTTCAAGTTTTAAACATAACTTCAGAAAAAGGTTTAGCGCATTTCGCAGCCCTCGTGACTTAGAGGATTGCAAGTAATTTAGGCTGTAATTTATGCAGTTTGCGATGCACTAAAGGAATAAAGTGGAAAAATCAAAAGAAAACTTTTATTTCCTATAGTTTTTTTCTTAAAGCTAATAATAAATTTCCTAGTTATTTCTAAAGGGTCCCCATTTATTAAAATAAATGGGGGGGTGTTGTATAGCACAAAAATTGGTGGTTTACTTGGGAGAACCACCTATCTCTGACTAACTTTTTGAAATTTCTAAAACTTTTTTGAAAATAAAAATAGTTGCAGGAATGAATTTCAAACAAATAATATCTTACTAAGCAATGAAATTTCTCTTATTTACAATTCATAAGAATCCCTCTTTTAAATATATAAGTATGAAAATCTATATCATTCTTTACTCAGTTCAAAGAGATAAAGCAGGTGGCTCTTACAAATCAGCTTTATAAAAACTTACTATTTTATCACAAGTAGAGCCTCTATTCCAATAAGAAATTTAAGCTTTTGGCAGGGTTACCTTTTACCCAACAATGATTCATTGTCCCATCCAGTGTTTCTTACAATTTCAAAAATAAACTCTAATTTTTTGAAAATTTTCATTTTTATATCATATTTTTTATTTACTTAAAAGCCATTTTCTTGGCTTGGTAACCAAATGATGACAATGCCATTCCCTAGTTGTAATTAAACTGATCAAGCTGGCTCTTGATGAGACCCCTTGTCGTCTTGATATAATCTCAAATCATTACCCTGTTTTGGTAGGCAGTATTGGTAATGTCAGTTTAACTATTTCCCCATGAACATGGTAAAGAAGCTCATGATGAGAATTATTATCTTTCAAGTTTTTCTAGTTATAATATTTTTGAATTTCTTTCAAAAATTTATAAGTTTTCCCAGATGGGGTGAACCATTGGTCCTTTTGAGGATTCTGGATGATAATGTTGAGTTTTAGATTTCTTTTCTATAAAAGAGTATTTACTATGTTAAATATTCTTGTCTTGACTGATAACAGATTAATCATGCTATATAAGAATGAGAGTTCATCAAAGAATAAATAAATTTAGTGAAATTTCATCTTTCAATGAAAACAAAATCTGTTTGTCTTTCAAATCTTTCGATTGTTTCCTTAACACTTATTATTTTCTATAAGTGATAAATCAAAAAGGACCATTTGAGATTTTATTTTGAAAAGCCAAAAATTTATACTAAGCAACTTTTATTTTTCTAAGGAAAAAGAAAAAGACACTAGTATATAGGAAATAGAAGGGGTTACCTCCTATGAAAAGTATTTTTTTCAAAATATGCCCATTAACAGGCAAAGAATCTATTTTTCCTTATAGATCTTGCAATAAGAATGTTGATGGGCCTATTTCTTCAATTATTTGAAATGGACCTAGCTAGATTTTTTGAAACTTCGTGTGTTTACCTTTTTCCGTATGCGCTTTGTCCCATTTCAATACTAGATCACCAATTTGAATTTTTTTTGAAGTAACAAAAATTGAATCAAATGAGGCTTTTACTCTCTGATGATGATGTGCATGAGTTTGTTTAGATTTTTCTCTTTCTTCCTCTAACTTAAGAATTTGACATTGTCTAAGTTGTAAAGAAGAAGTAGGAGATTCATCAATAAATTGTACTAAGGAAAGAGAGGGAATAACTACATTGGTAGGAAGTACAACTTCTTTTCCATAAACAAGATTGAATGGAGAAGTGCCAATAGAAGATTTCTGAGTTATTCGATCTGCCCAAAGAGCAAAGATTAATGTTTGTGCCAACTTCGTTGGTTTTGATCAATAGTTCTTTTGATTATTCTAATCAAGTTCTTGTTTGTAGATTATGCCAAACCATTTCCTTATGGGTAATAATTCGCAGAATACTTAAGTTTAAAACCTCTTTTAATTGCAAATTCCATCATAGCATTTCCTGAGAAGTAAGATTCATTATCAAACATTAAAGAAGTAGGTAAGCCAAACTAGGTTATGATATTTTGGTCGATGAAATCAATGATATTCTCAGAGTTGGCTACTTTTAGTGGAATTGCTTCCACCCATTTAGTAAAGTAATCTATACCTATGAGAATATATTTGTATTGTTTGGAAGAGTTAGGAACAATCTCACCAATTATATCTAATCCCCATTGTTCAAATGGTTGTTCAATATTTCCATGGTTGTAATGGGAATGCTAGCTTCCTTTGTCTTCCAGACGCACTTTGCATCTTCTTGCATATTCATGAGAATATTTGAAAAGTGTAGGCCAATAGTAACCTGCATGCAGGATTTTGTGTGTTGTCGTATTTCCTCCAAAATGTCCTCCAACTAGTCCATCATGGAGTTCCTGCAAGACTTTCTCTGCTTTAGATTTTTTTACGCATCTTAGTAATACATAATCAAAATTTCTCCTAAATAATACATATTTGAGTAATTCATATTGCTTGGCCTTTAATCTCGAAGCCCGTTTTGTTTTGTAGCTGATTTGATTCAGAGCATATCCATTCTTCAAATAAAATATGAGATCAGTGTATTGAGATTGTGCATCATTGAGGCTTACCTCTGATATTTGCACATTGTTACCCAAATCTTCCTCTGAGGATAGATGGGATGCTCCTGTAAGCATTCTGCAAAAACCTTGACCTCTAACAATTTTAGAGGGTCTGATTTCTACATCATATTCTTGTAAAGCGGTAACCTAGTTAGCCCTTTTCTCTCCTGATTCTCATTGCATCAAGATTTGTCTCACTGCAGAGAATGGAACTATGATTTTGGTATGAGTTTTTAGGAGGAATGGCCTGAAATGCTTTATAGCCTTAAATACAGCAAATTCCTACTTTTCGACAAACGTGTAATTTAGTTCTGCACATTGCAAATTGGAAATAAAAAATGATATTGGTGCTTCAATTTTTTGGTCATTAAGCTATGTCAAAATAGTAGCGTATGGTGTATCTGATGAAAAAGTGTATAAAGTAAAAGGATTAAGAAAATTGGGGGTAGTCAGGAATGGAGCATTGACAATGGATTTTTTAATCAAATCAAATGTTTCTCTTCCATTATGTCCCCATTTAAATACTAAATTTTTCTTAATCATGTTTTGTAATGGTAAAACTATTTGTGAAAAGTCAGGGACAAACCTTTTATCAAAAATAATTTTCCCAAGAAACGACTGCACAAATTTCTTGTTACGAGGGAAAGGAATTCGTTTAATCTCTTGAATTGTTTCAAGATCAATATAGATACCTCTTTTTGACACAATGAATCCTAAAATTTTTCCTTCATCTAATGCAAAAAATTATTTCTTTGGATTTAAGGAGATGCCATACCTTTTACATTGCTCAAAGACTTGCTTCAGTTCATTCATATGACTGGTTAATTGTTTAGAAAAGACTGTAATGTCATCTAAATAAATAACCACTAATTTATTTATGAACCCCCTAAAAGATGTGTCCATAGCTCTCTGAAAAGTGGCGCCTACATTAATTAATCCAAATGGCATCTTTTGTTAGGCGTAAGTTCCCCACTTAGTTTTGAACATAGTTTTCAATCTGTCATCTAGATGTACGAGAATTTGGTTATATCTCGAGAATCTATCTAGAAAGGACATAAGTTCACAACCAGCTACTGTCTGCAGTACTTGTTCCATGGTTGGTAATGGAAAGTTGTCCTTCTGACAAGCTTTGTTTAAATTCCTAAAATCAATGCAAATTCTAATATCGCCATTATTTTTCCTGACAGGTACCAAATTTGATACCCATTTAGAATTCCGAACTGGAAATATGATTTTTTCTTTGAGGAGTTTGTTCAATTCTATTTTTTTTTTCCATATTTGGATGAATCTTCCTCAATTTCTGCTATATATATTTTTCTTCTGAGATCATAGGAATTGTGTTCTGAATCACAGAAGTGTCATATGTTTTAAGATCAGTATAATCCCAAGAAAAGACACTTTTTTACATTCTAAAAAATTTGATAAATAATATTTTTTCAGAAGATAGACCAAGACCTAGATTGACATTTGAGGATTTTTGTCAGTTCCTAGATTTACTAACTCAAATCTTAAGGTAGAGATTTGTGTTTTTGAGTTAGTAACTCTTTTAAACCTATCTTTCAGATTATATAGGCCTTCTAACTTGACAACAAATTTAGGAATAGGATTTTCGTCTTGTTCTTTCTTAATCTAAATGTCATGTTCATTTTCATCCAAAATTTGACCATCATAAGATCCTTCAAATGTTAGGAAATATATGATATCTGAATCATTATTGAATACTCTCCAATTGGTAGTATTATGAGGAATGGATGGCCTAAAAAATAATTCAATAGAAAATCTATCAGGACTAAACACTTGGGATGGAATTAACTTTGATGCTACATTAGCTAGTAGATCTACACTAGCATTCTACATTCTAGGTGCAGAAAAAATGTTGAAGGCTAAGAAATGAATGGTTAATTCTTGGACTAATGATTGGTAATTCTTTAAATGTCCAGAATTAAAATGAATGGTATCTCTTTCCTGTCTAACAATGATTTATGAATATCCTAGGAATTTTACATATTTGATATAAGATCAATGGCTTTGTACAAGCCTTAAACTAATGCTTCGTATTCAGCTACATTGTTTGTACAATCAAATTATAGTCTGCAAGATAACATGGTATTTTCTCCTTCTGGTTTTATTAAAATACATCTAGCGCCTATACCATCTTCAGATTTAGAACCATCAAAATAAAGAGTCCAAAATAAATAATTAACTATTGTTCTATCTACAAAATTTATGCATTTGGAACTATCTGGCTGGGAAAAATTCTCAACTTGAGAAACAACTACATTATCAAAGAAAGGTGATGGTTGAGCATCGAAATTTCCCAAAAATGACCCTGCTGAGTAGTTTCAAATAATGTTATTATTGAATGCTACTGACTCATTTACCCCTTCGAGATCGGTGAGAGTATGATTCATGAACTTTTCACGGTCTACCTGAATTTGATTTGGCTTTCCATTATATGGTAACCACGTATGCGACCAATCTATTGCGAAATAACCATGAAGTTTTTCAGACCAATCTCGGCTTAAAACTAAGCCGTAAAATTTAGGAATATCAGCTACCAATTTTTAGCTCGAGGGGTCCTGACCCAGGTTCGAAGAGCAAGGTTTGCCAACAAACCCCTATACTACTGGCCCTTTCAGCAGTGACCTGCTTGTGCAGGTCAAAGTCTCACCCGAAGTAGTATGGGTGGGTGCTGCAACAAGGTTTCCGCACCCTAAGAAAGGATAGGTAAGGCAAGAAGAGCTGCATTCAGTCATGTATTCCTAGATTACTTTACTCTGCGCAGGGTTAATTAGGTCTCTATTCGCATCCACGTGCGCTAGATATATAATTATATGCCTTTATGACAGTAACACAACATTACATAAACAGATTAGAATAGAACAAAACCAATCCAGATACCGAAAACACACTTACACAGATCTTCACAGCTTAAACACAGAAAATACACAGTGCAGCAATTACCAATGATCCACACAAGAGTACTCACAAATTCAGTTCTCTATCAATCCTTCTTTATTCATTCATTCATCAATCATTCCTTACAATTCCCTTCCCAACCTGTGCACACAGCAGCAAGGTCCGCACACAGCTGGACTTGGATCTCCACGTACACAGCCAGTAGGATTCCTTTCCCCAAAACCCAAACAGATAGCTTAAACCATAGTTCGCATCAATAGCTCATCATTTTCTACCTCTTACAATACAAAATGTCCCTTTATTTATAGCAATCTAGCTTAGAATTTCCTATGGTCCACAAACCATGGTTTTTGGACCCATGGTTTACCCTTTTACCCATTACAATGCTTTCAGGGCTTTGACCTGCCCCAAAACCCCTGCGCTAGATTAAATCTATTCAAAAATATTCAACATGGACCAGTTTCGCAGCTTGTGGGAGACCCTATTCCAACAGTCCCCCAACACAATCTTGTGACTTATCCCAAGTCACTGCAGTGGTGCGGCCTCAATCTAGGTATGCAAGGTATCAAGGGCACGAACGAGCGGAGGGAGCACTTCTTGACTCTAGGCAGCAGCTCGCTGTGCAATGTTGACAAGTGTCAGGGAGGCAGGGCCGTCTGGAGTTGTGGTAACCCATTATAACAGTCGATGGAGGCGCGCAATGGTAGACTAAGCATCCTGGGAGAGTTGGAGTGCGGCGTCGGCCCAAGGTTTTAACTGTTTTCAGACAACATGCTTGGTATGGCAAAGGTTCTCAATCGTGTCCATGATGACTAGATGCTGCGCAGAGACATTGGAGGGGGAGGAAGCCATGACCTGATTAAGAGCAACTTCTGCCTGCTGTAATTCCTTCTGGATATGCTGAAGCATAGAATGGTGTCGGACAGCTATCCAAAGTTGTGTAGTTTTTTTGACCAACTGCGTGCCCTGAGTAAGCTACTCGTGAATAACATTTTTTGCGTCTGTGACCAATGCAACCCACTGAACCCGTACTGCCGGAGGTATTTCACCCTGCTATCATGTAATACGGTCTCGGTGACGAACCTTTTGCAACACCTCATTGTATAATCCTTGTAGTGTCATGCGGGATAGCTATGCCAAATCAATTTGGATGTCCATAGTGGTTGGAGCAGGATCGTTAGCTAGGGCAGCGCGGGGTAGGGAACAAATGTGGCTTCTGCTAGGCGATACTCTGGACTTGCAGAGGAGTCGGAACATATCCCTATATCGCATTGTTCCTTCCTGGCACAGAATTAGTCTTGAGATGATTCTGACACTGCGGGTTGGGGATAGCGTACCTTCTTCTATTGTGTCCTCCGAGGCCATCCAGCTGGGTTCCGCAGTCATCCCTAAGGTGCGAAGTTCAGGATCTCCTGTCACGCAGCTAGGTTTCTTCTCCATCTGAGATTCATAGGCAAGTCCTGTTGCAGGGGGCCAACGCTCGATCAGTTGATTTAACTCGACATTCCCATGTCCCCTCAATATGATTCCTGTAGGTGCTAAATAGCCAGGGACCGAAACATTCGGCAGGGCGGGATCCACCATAGCAACAAAAAGACCTGTGTCCCAGGTGATGTCAATGATCCAAGTAAGCCAGTCGTCAGATAACAAGGGCATGGTGTAGAGACAATAAGTAGCCTATTACGAAGTTATCTTGCTATCTATACATCATCCGGAGCCATTTAATGGTGCAGTAGCCTGCACGCGGAACATACCATCGTTCTTTTGTATCTGGCTTACCATAAATGGCCACATTGATGGTCTGCCACCCTTTTGGCATAACGGCTAGGTTTCTTTCCTATCAGTGTGGGCCGGGCTGATGACCATTAGCCATACCTGAGGACTCTCCCACAAACCATCAGACCTTGGATGATGCCTGCGTGCCGTCCACAGATCCCGAAGTAGGGTTGGCACCAGGTGGTTTGTAACGCGGGTCAGGTACCAGCTGAATAACTTGGCCACCAAGCTTCTCGATTGGAGCGTCCCTCCCCTCGATGGGATGTTTCTGTATGGCAGGGCTGCGTCAAGTGTCTGCGTACCATCCGTCATCTGAAGTGTTCACCAATTCCCCTAGATGCGCATGGGTTTGTGTACCTCCGTAGTAAAACGCAGTCCTGGGTCATTGATAACCAGGGGAGCCTGCTTGGGCAGGGTTCTATCGCACCTTTGAGTGGCGTAAGTTAGCAAGTAACCGCATGGGTCTACTTTCCTCGGGACCCGTCTGTTAGCTGGGGTCCTTAAGCACAAGATCATCCTATCCCAGCACTTCTCTTACGTACCCCCCCAATGCGTAGGTGCCTCACACAAGGTTAGCGACAGTGCCCCTAGCCTGCGTTCCTTGGGATTTTGGGTTTCAACCAACGTCATGGTATTACCTGCCTTATCATGGTAAGGTAGTCCTCTTACCTTGGTAGAGATGCGGTGGAAATTCTTGGTGGTGCGAAGACATCGCAGCACTGACACCTCTTGTAATCGTCCTTGCCAATTTTCTAGTTCCTCATCAGAGTCGAAGAAACACTCACTATCCTTTTCCCAGTAGAGCACCCCTTCATCCATAGGGTTAACCCAATATTCATCTCGCGCAGTCAATTTGTAGATGCTATCTATTTCCTCCTCCTCGTAGGTTGGCTCGGTATACCACACACCTTCTACTGGGTCTAGGGGTACTATTACGCACGTACCATTGTTCTCAAACACCATGATGTGCTTTTTGAGATTGATTACACCCCCCATGTCTATAGCCCAGTCCAACCCTAGGAGCACAGGGTAGGTATCTTCATCTTCCATAATTTCTATTACTTCAAAGTCTGTTAGGACCCTTACCCCTGCGATATCAACCATGAATTTTGGTAGCCTACCTAAAGGAATGATTTTTTTTTGAATTTCCATTCGCATTTGGATAGTGGACCATTCTAATTTAGGCTCTCCCATTCATTGCCATGTTTGCTTCGGTAATACATTTGCATCCGATCCAAGATCTAAAATAACCTTGTCCATCTCCTAGTCGCCAATCTGCGTGGTCAACCGCATTTCTTTCCCGGTGTGTTTATTATAGTTGTACAGTTTGTGTACATCCTTGGTCCTAGGAATCAAATCGGGTCTAGCTGCGCAGGTATTCAGCAATGCTTGGAGGTTTCCTATGGCCTGCAGGTTTCATAGCAGCTTCAGACATGCCCTCAGAAAGGGCTCAATCCCTTCCTCCATCTTGAGGTGTGCTGGCATGTTGGTGGATAAATCCGTCTTGCGGACAAGACCGATCTCCCTAGTACTAAAAGTATCTAGCAACAAACAACCAAATAGACTAATCTTTCTCTAAGCATGTAAGGTTTACAAAAGCTCTATAGAGGTGTAAAAGACTTACCGTATGTCCAGCACTTATTTGAAGTCGTTGTTGTCCCTCGTAAACCTGCAGTCACAAACAAGCAAAATATTACATAGCACCTGTATAGAAATCATCATAAACCATGCTTATCATAGTGATCAAGGAATCTATGAAATAAACCATTGATTGAAAGTTTATTGAGAAAAATGAGTATATTTGTATTAATTTCAAAAGAAGAAAATCCTTACAACCTGAGCCTTGATGTTGCACAGGACTTTCCGGGGTCCGAAGCAAGAATCTCCTTTACTTTGATAAGCTCTGCACTCCTCCAACCAAGACTAATAGAGGTATGTAATCTCTCCTCACAAAAGTCTTAATCAACTGAGTCTGAATCTCAACAGCACTTAACCTCGAATATTCTTAAGCTTGACCTCCCTTTGAGGCTACCCAATGCCTCTTTTTATAGTGGTAAAAGAGGAGGTTTTATGTTCCAAGTATGAAGGGATAGAATCCTCCTTCAAAGGGATGAGCTCCTCACATCAAGGGGTTAGCTCCATAAGGTAAGGGATTCATGCACCTCACAAGAGCGGTTCTGCCACCACAAGATCCATTCTAGAAGCTTCCAGAATTTACTTTTATTGAGCTTTTTGGAAATTACTTGTGCCTTTTTTATCTTACAGGGGTCTGCACCTTTAACACAGATAAAGTGCGTTCAGGTACGCAAGAGAGCTGAACATTAGGTGCGGGACCGCAGGCAAGATAGAGAGAAAGTGCGACACCAAAATTTAGGAGATTTTTAGGAACATTTCTTTGATTTTCAAGGCTTGACATGAGGAACTAACATGTTTAGACTTGCAGAGGGGGAAGTATGAGTAACAATGAGGTCATACAGTTAGCAGAAAGTCAAGGTGACAATTTTTAGTGTAACATGGCAGCTGCGCGGGGTCTGTCAGTGGTTTCGGTCCTTTGAGGCTCACACCTCTATTGTTCCCTAGGTGACCATCCCGCTGCGTGTCATGACCTTTATGCTTGGATCTCTATTCCTTAGTTCGGTTTTAACTTGTTGCACATTCTGCATAGGGGTGGGTTGTTTTTCCTGCATCTTGGCTATTAAAATTGGGAAATATTCTACTACATGGTCCAGCTACCTACAATACTTGCACGATGGCTTGTTAGGATTTGGGAATTCTCTGGCAAAGTGTCCCATCTCATCGCAGTTATAACAGATTAGCTGCCCATGTCCTCGTCCCGCACTCCCTCGCCGACCTCCTCTACCCCGGGCTGGAGATCCTCCGAAGTGCGCAGGCGACACAGGGTCTGATTGTACCCTATACAAGTTCCCACAATCTATCATCAATTCATAAGTACAATAGTTATGCTCATCATGTCCCACTGACCAGTAGAACCTGCACCATTGTTGCTTCAGTTCTGGGACATACGCACCTAGCCAAGGGCGATGGTTCATATCATGCAGTCCTGCTATATGATAGTCGTCAAACCACAGCATAGGTCTGCTCAATCCTGGTCGTGACAGGATGGGATCCCTATTTGCTCTTGGTCACACCGAACTAGGTCCTCCCACTTGCATGTAATCCGCTAATAGAGGGCACTGGTCCTTCATATGTCCAGGCACATGACATCGTATGCACCATAGATCTGCGCAGCTATCCTTTCCTCGCTCCTTTTGCAGGTTCTATATTTCCATATGCATAGCCCCAAGATATTCCTGGATTTGTTGTACCCCTACCGACGTATCCTCGCGGGGTGCAGCTTCTAGTTTCATAGCGACCTCAACAACTTTCTCCTGCGACTCAAAGGTCTGATGACTCATTGGCGTGCGTAGGTGAGGTAGTAACATAGTGATGAACCATTCCGTATGCTGTCTATCATCATACTCGAATCTTACTTTCCTGATTTCCTTCTTCAACCGCTGATCAGCCTCCCATACTGACTCAGAAACACCTTGTTTGAAGTCCTTTACTTCCGCTACCAGCTGGGAATAATATTTTGGTTTTTAGAACTGTTGCTTCATAGCATCCTTGATATCCTGAATGAATGCACTCCCATTCTGGGCAATTTATCGCATATACCAGTCCAGGGCCCTATCCATGAATGCCAACGACAGTTGTGCCCTCTTTACCGTATCATTTACCACATTCTGCACAGTACAGACGGAGTCTGCAACAAACCAAAAGTGGTCCATATCTTAATCCCCTACCCCTTTGAAAGTAGGTAATCTCAGGTGCCCAACCATATCGCTGCTCGATTAAAAAACAAATTTATAAATGTTAAAATGCAATTATCTTTATTAAGACTTTTAGGAGTTTCTCGTAGATTTTTTTGACAAGAATCAGAAAATTTTGAGATGAAATCTTGAATTGTGTTATTTAAACTGGTTTGGTTTTTTAGGGCACTTCGGTTGTGTAGATTTTACACATCAAACTTGTGATTTCAATAAATTCATGCCTGATTTTAGAAGTAAGAAAATCCTTACCTGAGCTAGCCATCATTTCTTGCAACAAAATAATGAAAGGGTCGAACTTGTCAGTCAAAAACTTGTCAAAATCTCATATGAGTTTTTTTAAGCTTGGAATTAACCTTACTAAACTCTCATACGAAAGATTATAAAACTCTCGGATGAGAAATTTGTATGGGAGAGTTCTTACCTTTGTGCTGCCTAGGTGGCGGTGTAGCCGGGGGATCTTGCACTGCTAGTTCTTGCCGCGGATTATAGGTGGATCTCCCCCCGTCAAGGTTGGTCTAATAGTATTTACCACTGCACGTCGTGCTTCTGTCTAGATCCGAGGTCATTCAGTCGGTATGGCTACATAGAATGCTCTTTTCACACAATAATATCTTAATCAGTAATGGTAATGTCCTCAAAAATTTTCCCCGAAACCCTTTAAAGAATCGTCATTCAACCTCACAGTATGAGACAAACTGATCGATGGAAAATTTGGTCACAAATACTCCTATTACACTGTCCACCCAATGATCGACCATGTGTGACAGTATTATCAGTCCTCTCTAGCTGTTGAATTAGCTCTGGAGTCCATTGAGTGACTCACTCGTCCTTCCAGCACTTCTGGAATTCTACAAGTCTAGCCAGCCACTCCTAGAGCTCGATCACAAATGTCACAAAAAATATTTCGTAGCTCTTTGTAAGGATGTACCTATTTTTCCACCTTTCCGTTGTTAAGTTATCACTACGATTTTCTTTTACTGCGAATTCCTGGATCTACCTTTCGAACCAGTCTTCAATTTCCTTTCTTTTAGGCTTTGAGTATTCTATTGTCATTATCCAATCCTTTCTCAGACTTCTTCTAGTCCTAGCAACGGAACCATTTTTTGGCTCGAGGAGTCCTGACCCAGGTTTGGAGCGCAAGGTTTGCCAACAAACCCCTATACTACTGGCCCTTTCGGCAGTGACCTGCCTGCGTAGGTCAAAGTCTCACCCGAAGTAGTAGGGGTGGGTGTTGGAACCAGGTTTCTGCACCCTGAGAAAGGATAGGTAAGGCAAGCAGAGCTGCGCTCAGTCCTGTATTCCCAAATTACTTTGCTTTGCGCAGGGTTATTTAAGTCTCTATTCGCATCCACGTGCGCTAGATCTATAATGATATTCCTTTATGATAATAACATAGCAAAACATAACAGAACAAAACAGAGCCAATCCAAATATCGGAAACACACTTACACAGATCTTCGCAACTTAACCACAGAAAATACACAGATTCTCACAAAAGTACTCACAAATTCAGTTCTCTATCAACCTTTCTTTATTCGTTCATTCGTCAATCCTTCCATACAATTCCCTTCCCAACCTGTGAACACAGCAGTAGGGTCTACACACAACTGGATTTGGATCTCCGTGCACACATCCAGCAGGAGTCCTTTCCCTAAAACCCAAACAGATATCTTAAACCACAGTTTGCATCAATAGCTCCTCATTTCCTACCTCTTATAATACAAAATGTCCCTCTATTTATAGCAATCTAGCCTAGACTTTCATATAGTCCAGAAACCATGGTTTTTAGACCCCTGGTTTACCCTTTTACCCATTAAAATGCTTTCAGGGCTTTGACCCACCCCAAAACCCCTGTGCTAGATTAAATCTATTCAAAAATATTCAACATGGACTAGTTTCGCAGCTTGTGGGAGACCCTGTTCCAACACCAATATATCAATTATTTGATTAATCTTGGGATTTGATGACAATCTGATGGAAATATAATTTATTTCTCCTACCACCTCTACTTTGGTTCTATCAAGTTGTACTATATGAATAGGGGAACTCTGAGGAGTTATGTTCAACTTGTCACAGACTGATTTTGGCATTATGTTTGAGGAAGCCCCTGAGTATATTAAACAATTATGGACATTTTTTTTATAGATCTCATAGGTTAAGAGAAATGGAGGAATATGAGAGATGGATCGATCAGCTATCATAATCAAGTCTGTAGCATCTTTTTTCATTGAAGGAGAAGGTATCTTACCCATTTCATTAGCAGCTTGTACTATTACTGGAGCAGGTAAGTTTGAAGCAGGAACCGCATTTAAGTCTCTAAGTAAAATTTTCTGTTGTTGCTTAAATTTGGTAAGCTCATGAATTGAAATGTTGACCCTGGTTTTCTTCATATATTCAACTACATTATACTCAATGGTGTCTGACACTACCATTGTCTTAGATGCAGGTGGAGTATCTGAAGTAACGGGGCTTGTTTGTGTAGCCTTTGAATTAGACTTTCTGCTTATTGATTTTTCGTTAGCAGGAGTTGAAATCTTTTGATGTTGATTCGACTACATTGCTTTAGTAGTCTTTTTTCTCCTTGTACTCACAAGTAAAGCTTCATGTTGGATTTCATTTGGTAGGATGAAATCCCACATTCCATTTAGTTCAACTTCTTCTTCTTCGTCATCTTCTTCTTCCTCTGTATCTTGATCAGATTCAACATTAGATATGATATTTGGAGGTTGATTATTAGAGGACTGACCTTTCTTAAATTTTTTGAAAGTCTTTTTTGAGCTATCATTTTCAGCGACTGGGTTCTTGATATCTTCCATCTCGTTTGTCATGGTCTTCAAAACTTTTTGAAGACCTTCTACGTCAAAAGGATCTTTTGGTGCCTTATTTTTAGAATCATCTTTGAAAGATATCTTATTTGATTTTTGATCTTCTTGAGAATTATTTTTCTCAAGAGTTGTTATGCGTTTCTCTACAGATAGAGTTTCCTTCATGTCTTCTGCAAGTGTGGGCAGTTTTCCTTTATCAACAAAAATAGCTATATTAGATGGAAGAGATGAAATATACCACTCAATTTGAACTTCTGCACCAAGAACTTTTGTAGTAGGAATTTTATTGAGTAATTTGTTAAATCTTGAATTGAAATATTTTATCATCTCACCTGTTTTAGCTTTTAGATTTGACAAATCATTGATGAGCGTAGCAGCGGTCCTATCATCCCTAAACTTAGCTAGAAATTGTTCTTCGAACATATTCCAGATAGTTATAGGGCAGGCAGGAAATGAAATATACTAGGATCCTGCGGATCCTTTTAGAGTATAAGGAAATAATATTACAATGCAATCCTCTTCAACTACTCCTTTTATATTGACGGCTAACATAAAGTTCTGAATGTGTTCTTCTGCCGGAAGACCATCAACATGAATAAATTTAGGTAGCAATCTTTCAGGATTTTTTGGAAGAGCATGAATAGAAGCAGGCATGTTTACAACCCCTGGATTGCTCCATGGATTTACATTTGGTGGAGGTACTTGGCCTGCCATTAGACTTTTAATATGTTGGATGAGTGGAGTTTGAGTTGAAGAAGAGGCAAGCTGAGTGTTAGGAGTAGTTGAAGGGATAGTAGTTTGAGTACTAGAACTAGTCAAAGTAACACTGATTGTTGGAATGGAAGTTGTGGAAGTGATCGAAGCTAATGGAGGTGAATGGGATAAGATCTCGCTGGTGATTGACTCTAATTGGGTCCTCTTATTCTCTTTCAAGTACAATCGATGGGAAATTCAAAAGGAAGAATTATTGTCTTTTGAATTTCTGATCGAGTTAATATTCTTCGAGGTTGTAAAGAAGATGAAATACTGATATCTGATATTTGAGAAGATTTGGGCTTTTCAGCAGAAATAGATATTCTCTCTCACTTTTCTATCAAAGACTGAAATTTTGGGGAAGCTTGATGGGAATTAGGAAATAGTATGGGTTGAGTACCACTAGGAGACTTAGGAGAAGGATGATCAACTTCAGATTTTAAAGATGAGGATCTAGATAATTTTCTGGAAGTTGATGGGGATCTAGAGGGAGAGAGATTCTTCGATTGACCTTTAGATTGATCAGATATTTTTCCATTCACAGGGCCCTCCTTCTATCACTAGAATGTTGAGGCCTCGGAATTCCACTGCCGAAACATGGGGGAAAACCACCCAGTCCGGACCTTAAAGCAGCTCCTTTTCTATTTGGTGTAGTGGCTTCGACTGGGGATAATGGGACCAGTTTCCCAATAAGGATGATTTTGAGGGTGTGTTTTGATTATACAACATGCAAATGGAGAATGATTTTAATCTATCATATGCATCTATCTAAACTATTTATTCTACTATGTACCCGGGGTGTTTCTTCCTTTAAGCGATCTAAAAAGATATTCTTCAACTATTAGTTATATAGATCATTTAACAATTAAAAGAGATGAAAATTATGTAATATTGTTCTTCTAACAAAGTAGTTTGACTAGAAGAATTGTGAAAAATATATCGCATTCATATGTGTGATTATATATTCAATAATATATCATAGATAAATATTAGAATAGAATTGCATGTAACATTCATCTATAATAACGTTTCAAATATATAATACAATAAAAGATGATTGTCAATCTATAAATTAAGGATTAATACAAGCAAATAAAAGTACCATATGTATGAAGTTCTACTCATGTAAACTGACAGAAATTGATCTTCTCCTTCTCACTTTCAAGTAATTTAAAGAGTACAGTAGTGCAACATCAGTTAAACAGCTTTAATTGACAAAATAGAACAGATGTGTTCCACTAATTCATCAAAGCATTCATAAACTTACAGTAGTGCATTCTTTGCAAATGTTTTTGACAAATTTCTGGACCCTTCTCTAAATGCATGAGAGGGGTTTAAATAATAAACTAACTATGTTCTAAAATAGATTATTACAAAAATATATAGGATGTTTCAAACAACCATCCTCATAAGACTAATTTAAACTACAATCTAGGAAAATAAAATAACAATTTGGATTTATGAATTCCGCCCTTTCTTCTGGATTTTGTCATGAAGTTGAAAAATATCTATCATAGGCTAGAGCTGAGTTGGCTGCAAAATCCTTGATCTGACCTGTCCCTTGAATACTGTGTTTGAAAGTACTGGCTACGATCTTCTCGTTGAATCTGTTACGGACTGCAAAATCTGATACTGATGATAATTTTTTATCAGAAAATTCCAATAATTTCCTTGATCAAAATTATTTACCTTTTAATTACTTCATCTTGCATTTATGCCTTTTGTATCCACTATGTTTCTAGCTATATTACTTCTAAGAACACTTTAGATGTGTACTCTTTGACAAGTTATACTTTCACCAGTTGTTTACGTACAGATTGAATAATTTCCTTTGATAATTTTGATGTTTTCTTTGTTGCTTTCTCTGCCTGCTTGATTTGTGCTTCCTAATATTTAAATAGGATATATTTATGAAACTTATCTACCTGAGGTAGATCAAATTCCTTTCCTAAGTCTGATGCTTGCCATTGAATGTGTTCGTTGATTTTTTTCTTGATACTTTCACATTCAAGTTTCTGGATAACTACTTGCTTGATCAGTATTTTATTTGAATCACAATAAGAGCCAATAATAGAAGCTTGATGGAAAAATACTTCATGTTGTTTATTTAACTTAACATTTGTATCCAATGCTTATTTTATAAATTTATCTAGTTGCGGTTGGCTCTGTAACCTAGTCATTGTTGCTTCCAGTTGTGCTTTTTTTTCATTGATTTATGCTTGATGCTGCAATTTATGACTCTCGAAATCTTTTTGAAACTGGGTCATATTTTCTTTCATTTGCTCACTAGAGTTTTATTTTTCTTCATCTAACAGCCTCTCTAGTTCTTTTATTCTGTCTTTATTTTGCCTTAGCAACACTCTAACTTCAGTAGCTTTATCAACAGTGGCAGTTGCATATTCCCCCCCATACTGTGATAATTTAGTTATATGTTTAGTAGGATCAAGGAATCCTTGTAGAAAAAATCAACAAATTCATCTATGAGGTTTGAGACTATTTCATCAGTTCTTCTCCTTTTATGGATCAGCTAAGGAATCCTTCCACAAAATTTCAACAAATTCATCTGTGAGGTTTGAGACTATTTCATCAGTTCTTCTCCTTTTATTTCTCATGACTACAACTTTATAAATAGGACTGTAGAAGATGTCCAGTGAAGGGATTTCTTCAACTTGTAAAACTATTTGTTATGTAGGGTAGGTTGGTATGATCTCTCTATCATGAGTCTCTGGAACTTGATGTAGTGGATTAACAGTTTCCACTATCTTCTTGGAATGTTCAGGTGTTTCAAAACAAGTTACTCGAGCAGTATTGGGATTGGCTTTAGGAGTTTTTATCGCTTTAGGACACTCATCCCATTCACTACTCAAATTATTTATCTGTGAATTTTCTAACTGATCAAGTGTGTCATGATTGTGATGAACTTCTTGAGAAGTTGACTTTGTTCCATTATTTTCATTTTGCTCTTGCATATCTATCTCTTGGATTACCTTATCAATTATCTTTTTTGGGCTATCCTTTCTGGATTGGGATTCATTTTCAGAATGATCTGAATTGTGAGATTGATGTTGTGATTGACCCAATTCATCCTCAGACATGTCTTTTGCTTCATTATCCAAGTTGATACTTGGAGTAGGTATGTTGACATCTTCAATACTTAACAAGTTTAGAGGAACTATCTCCAGTCTCTTATTTATATATATTTTGAAGGCTTGCAAATCATCTTTGCTCAGTTGGCCGAATGTAAACTTAATTATATCTGAAAAAATTTCCATTCCTAGGAAGAGATCATCAAATCCATCTATTTCCTTTACAAAAAGCTTCATTTTGAGCTCTATGGTGTAATTTTTAATTACATCATTTGGATCATATATCCTCTTTGGAATTACTGCAAAATTCAATAGATTAATCTTAGAAACCTCATTGTAGGTATGGCCAATATCAAAAAGTGCAAAAGTGTCGCATTGTACAGTGAAATTAGGCCAAACGGCCTTCTTAGCATCTTTTAATTGTTTAGTGATACCATTAACAAGCTGGTAGGATATCTCTCTTGCAAGAAACTTATCAGGAACATAATATGGTAGGACGTGGGGATAATCATAACTCCTGAATACTCTGACATATGTAAAATTATCCTCTGCAAACCACCTAGCCACAGAAATAATATCTACACTAGCCTCTTCGGAAAACCTAGGGGCATTCTTATTGAATATCATTTGGTGCATGGGAAACATGACTCAATGACAAATTTTATAAAAATGCAGGTGGAAGTATAGATCCCAAAGGGCTCTATGGTAGATATGGATTGGTGTAGGGTCTTGGTTAGTCCATTTCCACCCCATGGTAGGAAAACTAGAAGAAAAGCAGATTGCGTCCATGACATAGGCAGACATATAAAAGGGAGGTATTTCTCTAGATGAAACATTCCTTTTATTCCTATATTATGTGATGTGTTTGGCTAAACTGTTAGATAGGATATTTTCCCAATTCAAAATTAAGGAATTGACGATTGCGTCAATCAATGGAACCCAATCTACTGAAAACCTAGTAGTATTAGGTTTGGATAACAATCTACATAACATATCGGCAGCATAACAATAGGGGTAAGGAAGTTGGGCAATAGAGTACATATCGAGTTTATCTCGCTTTAGCTTTCCCTGGTCTTCCTTCCATTCTTTTATGACTTTTGTTAAATCTGGATTGTTTTCTCTAAAGCCTTGGATGAAGCCTTTGTCATAGTTTTGTTGTGATTCTAGTAAGTGGTACATTTCTTTTAAATCATCTACCCTGAAAGAACCAATATTCTTGCTTCTTGAATCCTTAAAAGTTTTGTCTTTTATGTTTAAGTGAGTAATTTCCCACTTAACCATATATGTTTAAGGGATAACTTTTGGCCTTGTGGCTACCTTGTGGACGAATGAACATGCAACGTCAAAATTAGTCGAATCTGAAGAAACAGTTAATTCTGCTAAAGAAACTTTATCTATCACTATGGGATTTTCATTTTCGAAAAACTCATACATTGCTTCCCATGACAAACTACCACATTCCTTGTTGCAGGTGGTATCTGAAAATAAGGGGGCCATGTTTGAATCTTCAGTAGACGGTATTTGAGTAATATCTTTGCCTTTCTTGTTCATCTCTATTTTTTTCGTTCTGTTAGTTGTTTTCCTGATTTCAATTATACAAAACAATCACTAGAAATATATGGAACAAATACACAAATACGTCGTTAATTTATTTCAAACATGCAAAAATAAATATGAATCTATCAAATATGATATTTAATCATCGATAATTATTTCAAAATAAAATCTTTTACACCTTCACACAAAAATAACTATGAATCAAGTTAAGTCGTTAGATCTCAAATTTCAGTTTAATACGACATAAGTCATTTTGCATGCTTGAGTAATTAAATGTTGCTAGTTCGCATATTTCCATATACAACTTTTACCGTTTGTGATGTTTTCTCATAAATGCTGTGAAATGTGATCTGCGAAATTCGCACATCTCAACTCTTATGCGATAATGAATTTGTTTTTGGTTAGTCATGCGAAATTCGAATTGCGCATTCCAAATGTCAAGCGGACGCGCTTAATAGGACTTTAGATATTTATATTTATTGCTTTGTTGGCTCATCGGGTGCGCATAATCACACTTATATCAAATTGCTTTATAAGTTGATTGTTTTAAATGAGGTACAATGCGATAAAGAAAGAATAATTACAATTGAAGTTTTTTGCAAGTTTTAAACATAACTTCGGAAAAAGGTTTAGTGCATTTCGTAGCTCGCGTGACTTGGAGGAATGCAAGTCTTTTAGGTTTTAAGCATGCGGTTTGCAATGCGCTAAAGGAATAAAGCGGAAAACTCAAAAGAAAACTTTTATTTCCTAATGTTTTTTTTTTTTAAATAAAAATAAATTTCCTATTTATTTCTAAAGGGTACCCATTTATTAAAATAAATGGGGGGTGTTGTATATCACAACATATTACTATGTCGTCTCTTATTATATTGTGACCCCTTAGACTCCTATATATATAAAGTAGGTTTTTTCATTTGAATCATCCAAGAATTGTTCATTTATGTAATTTAAAGGATTTTTCCCCCTCGAATTGGATAATTTTGAAGATGTTGATCTATCTTTTCTTCTATTTTGTGATTTGGTTTCATAATATTTGGTATCAGAGCTTCGGATTCTAGGGTTTCACTTCTTCAAACATACCATCTTGGAATATTATCTATAATGGTTTTTATACGAGGCTTTAGAAGCTTAAATTTTGGCCATGTGGAGAAGAAATATTTATGAACATCGTGTAAAAATTTTAGTTCTTGGTTCGATATATTTTCAAAGATATGATCCAGGGAAGTTAGGATTTTTGCAGACTCCAAAACTCAGTCTCAAACAGGTGACCTAGGGAAAATCGCCATAACTTTCAATTCAAGCATTAGATTTGAATTCTATAAAAAGTTGTTGAAATTGAATGGAATGTAGCTTTTCATGTAGAAATTCCAGGGCTAAAGGTAGAAAAAGTGGCATGTGGAACTCCATACAAGTTTTTTGTACTAAACCATTCTATAATCAGGACATCGTGGGAGATCAGGAAAAAATCTTTGTTAAAGAATTCAATATTGGTCTGACCTATGGGGTTGGAAATATGACTCAGAGGGCTACCGCAGGATGTAATTTCAGACACTGGAGACTAGTAATTATAGAGTTACAATAGATTCAATATCGAGCTCCTACAAAGTGAGAAAAAGATGTTTATTTTTTTTATTTTGCATAAGTATTGTTTGGAAAAATTAGTTTGAAGTGATTCAAAGGGAATATTTAAGCATAGATATCAGTATTTGGTTCTAATATTCCTCAAAAAAAAAAAAATATCGGCACCCATTAATCCCTCAGAAAACTCTACTATGACGTAGGAAGAGGAATAATTGCAACATGATATATCAAAATTACGGGACCAGGTGCAACAAATTTCACTCTCACAAAGAGAAACCAAAGATGGACTAAAAGGGGAAATAGATGGTTTAAAATCAGAAATAAAATGTGACATGGATGTTTTAAAAGGCGACATGGATGGTTTAAAAGGTGACATGGTCAGTTTAAAAGGTGACATGAATGGTTTAAAATAATACATAGAATGTTTGAAGGAAGGTTTGACAAAGTTTCTACAAGAAGTGATTCCTAATGGTGATGCATTCAGACATGGGATGTTGGTTGCATAACAAGAAATGACCAAAATATGGAAACAAGGAATTTATTATTACTGTGATGACAAATACTCCCCAAGACATAAATGAAAGGAACCAAAATTATTTCAAATTGACGATACTGAAAATAGCTCTGTCGATGAAGCTAAATTAATTGAACTTCCTAAGGAGGAAGAAGGTGAACCCCTAACAACCCCGGGCAATGATACTACAGCTATGCCCGATGAGATGGTTATCTAACTTGATGCATTGACTAAAATTTATTTTCCCCAAACTCTCAAAATTTGTGGTATTCTTAAACATTGGTCAGTAGTGATGTTAATTGATAATGGAAGTACCCATAAATTTGTACATGAGAGAGTAGCATAAGTTTTTCATTGTTTTTTTAAAGCGATATCTAACTTCCAAGTCCTTATCGTAGATGGGGGGACCATGAAAAGTGAAGGACGCTGTGAAAATACTCAACTTCAAATGGGGGATTATCACATCAAAAACCACATGTTTTCCATTGAAATGGACGGTTATGACATTTCCCTTGGTGTTGAATGGCTCCGCACACTGGTCCCTATCACAATGGACTTCCAAGAGGTATATATGAGCTTTAAGTAGAACGACCACACTCATATACTGTAGGGACTCCAGGAAGGTTCTCCTACTATCATCAACTCGCATTGAATGGAGAATATTTTTAAAAAGGTTCATCGTGGGATAATAGCACAATTTAATGGAATTCATGCCTTTGAATCCACTCGTCCTCCCATTCATCCCAATATGAAATAGATATTAGATCGCCACCAATGGGTCTTTGACAAACCAAAAGAGCTCCCACCCTCTAGGGGTGAACATGATCATAGCATCCCTCTGCTCTCAGGTACCCAACTACAAAATTTCCTCCCCTATAGATATCCTTTTGTACAAAAGAATGAAATTGAAAAAATCATCAAGGAACTCCTTGAATTCGGTGTTATTCATCCCAACACCAGCCCTTATTCGTTACCAGTGATCATGGTTCTAAAGAGTGATGGTGAATGGTGCATGTGTCCATACTTTCGGGCCCTTAACAAGCTCACTATCAAGGACATATTTCATATCCCAATAGTTAATGATTTTCTTGATGAACTACATGGTACCAAATTGTTTACCAATTTGGACCCACTCGGTCTATCACCAAATAGGGATGAAGGAAGTTGACATTCCAAAGACAACCTTTTGAACTCATGAAGGCCATTATGAATTTCTTGTCATGCCATTTGGTATCTATAATTCCCCATTAACTTTTTAGAGACTCATGAACCACCTTCTAAAACCATATCTCAGAAAAATCATCCTATTCTTTTTTTATGACATTCTCATATACAGCATAACATGGGACACTGACCTTCAACATGTTGAACAGGTATTGAAACTGCTCCACGATCATAAAATATTTGTCAAATTATCCAAGTGCTCCTTTGACATGGAAGAAGTAGAGTATTTGGGACACAATGTGGTCCATGAAGGAGTGAGGGTTGATCCAAAAAAGATTTAGGCAATGCAAGACTGGCCTTTACCAAAAACCTTGAAGAGATTGTGGGAATTCTTGGGTCTCATAGACTATAATCAAAAGAATTTCCACAATTATGGACGCAGTCCTCGACCCCTCACTAATATTCTCAAGAAAAAATCATTTCTTTGTACTGACGCAGCTTCAGCAGGCCTTCTTGGCTCTTGGACAGGCCATGTGCTCCACTTTAGTATTCACCCTACTAGATTTTAAAAAACCTTTTATGATCGAATGTGATACTTTGTGTATGGTCATTGGTGCAGTATTAATGCGGGAAGGCCGACCATTGGCTTTAACGAGTTAACAACTCAGTGGCAAGCATCTGCATCAAATCTGCACTCACAATCATAGCATCAAATATTTCCTTGAGCAGTGTGTATCATCACCACAAAAAAATAAATTCCTCGAAAAAATGTCGAGATATAATTATGAGATAATTTACAAGAAGGGTGTGACAATGTTGTGGTTGATTCCTTATCACTCAAATTTGAGGAGGAGGTGGTGAGCCCTGGTATTGCACCAAGAGTGTTGAAACTCCTAGGGGTTGTCATACTTTACTTTATCAACTCGGGGTTCATACAAACTTTGAGGTGACCGTGTTGTATACACAACAGATGCATTATGTTCATGTCAACCTCTTCTACTTTACGAATGGGTGCTATTTTTTAAATTATGAGAAGAATTGTAAAGTAAATTGTTGGAAGAAAAAGACAGAAACGAAATTGAATTAAATTTCTGGAAAGAAATGACAAGAATGAAGCTAATTGAATTTGCAGAAAACAAATAGCAGAAAGGAAACTGATCCTAAACCACACTTAACTTGGCCAAACGGCTAAAGGCACTCTACTTAACCTATGATCTATCTACCATTTTTCTATCCATGCAACTAAGCTATCCATGACTTAATTCTAACTAAAAAGAGTTAATTTGCAGCTTGGAGGAAGAAAAAGGGCTAAAAGAGGCAAATGGGAGGTTTAACACATGAAACGAAGTTTGGAAGTGGAAAGAGGGGGTTAAACCCTTAGAAAACTTGATTATAACGTGAGAAATGACTTTGGAGCGGAAATAATTGAAAAAGGCTTAGAAGCGGAAAGAGGGGGTTTAAAACCTTATTATAGTGCAAGAAATGGCTTTGGAGTGGAAAGAATCAAAATAAGCAATGGAAGAAACGCGATGGAGGTAAAGGTTATGATGTGCGATGTCACAATTGCAACTTCGCAAGTTTAAATGGATAGTGGTAAGGATTTAATGGGAATAAACTAAAATGTGTGAAGTTCAATGTGCATTGCGGTAAAGGTTGCGAGAGGCGATTTGCGATGGGAATGATTTGGCAGTGAAAAATAAAAAGGAAAAAGTTGTGGGTAGTGATGTGTGATATGGTAACTTCTGCGGGATGTGATGTGCAATGGGGATGACGTCGCAGTGAAAGGTAAAAGGGAAAAGTTGTGGGCTGCGATGTGTGATATGGTAAGTTCTACAGGATGTGATTTCGCAATACCGCAATCACAAGAACGAGCGGTAAGCGTTAATGGAAAAATATAAAGGATGCGAAGTGTGATTTGCGACGTGGCGGTGGGACCGACAGTGGGGTGAGTTCGTAGTATCACAATCGGCTAGAAGAGTGTTAAGTGTTAAGGGAGAAAGGATAAATGGTGCGAAGTGAAAATTTCGATTTCACAATATCGCACTTGCAAGGAACGAGAGGTAAGTGTTGAAGGTAAAAGATAAACGTTGCAATTTTCCAAGTGCGACGTACGGTAGCAAGAATTTCGAGGAGGAAGGCGGAGGTCGGGTTTCAATGCTTTTTCAAGCGTTTAGTGTTAAAAAGGTAAAGTAGTTGGTACCAATAAAAAGGCAGGAATAAGGCAGGTTGAATGGTTCTGAGTGTTTTTATGAATCAGAAGATGGGCGCAGTATTTAAACAAGAGGAAAAGGAGGGGAATGGAGGCGTAAAAATAGTGTTTAAGCTGTGAATATGGAGAGGGAAAAGGAAGCAGGAAGCGACACGGAGCTGCTCTAGGGTGTTGACATTAATTCCAGAAAACAAACCTGTGGATTCATGCACGGGAAAACCAAAAAAGACTGCATGATCAAACAACGAAAAGAAATCAGTTTTGGGTCTATGGGAAGGTCTGCCCTACTCGAACTTTATTGATAGAGAAGAGTAGGGGGAGTATTGACCACAGGTTTGGAGGTTTTTCTCTATTTCGCTATGCATAAGCAATTAAAACTACAGCAACATGAAAACTAAATAGCAATGAAACTTATCAAAAGCAGATCTAACTTAAATGACAAAGGAAAAACTAGCTAAATGAAAGAAAGGAAAAGATAGTAACAGCAGAAAAGATGAGGCACATGGATTGAGCCCTAACCCATCAGCCTAGCCCTCTACAACTTAAATCAATCAAATGAAATCAGTGTACTCATTTCATAAAAGAATAACTGCATACATCTCTGGAAGTTTCGATCCCTGAATAAAACAAAAATCTTCAATAGTTCACAACAATAATTCTGAATGGAAGCAAGACTAGGATAGACTAAATCTTCCTAGCTCTAGCTCTACTCTATTTATTCTATAGTGCAGCTACCAACAGCTCCCTATGAAATGGTTATTGATTCCACTAGACTCCAAGTAAATCAAGATTGAGTGCTCTCCTCTTTGAGTTACTCGGATGCCTCTGGAATTCGAATGGCTAGAGAGAATCCTTGGGGATCCTTCGGCTGCTTGTGGAATTTGAATTTCTAGAGAGATTACTTGGGATCCTTCGACTGCTTTTAAGGGTGGACAATCCTCCTATAATTTCTCCTTGTTGTCTCATCCAAGTATTTATGATAAAATCTTTATAAAAATGCTTAATAAATCATGATTTTATACACGCAACCTTATATTAGGCACTCAGAGTATTTTAGCCTTAATCACCACTTATATTGGCATCATAAACCCAAATAATAATAAAAATGCAATAAAAAGAGATCTAAGAAGGCAAAATGGTGACTATTAACCCCTCCAAATATGTCTAATGATGGAGCTCATCAAGAGGGTACCCTGTTTTCCCTCTCTCTACCCATACGAGATTGGATTGAAGAAACTTGACATGAATGGTTCTCCCGCCCCTCTCTATCCCATCTCATTAATAGGTTACAAGATGATCCTAATTCCTCAGAAAACTAATCTTGGAAGGATGAAGTTCTTCGCTATAAGGATAGGGTAGTACTATCGCCGACCTCCACCCTAAAAACCTGCATCTTGGAAGAGTTGAAATCCTCTTCGGTCGTAGTAAATTCAGGCTCTCAAAATACTTATGCATGAGTAAATTTTTATTTCTTTTAGACCGACATGAAGAATGGCATTCTCAATTTTGTAGTAGAATGCGACGTATACCAGCATAACAAAGGGGAAACCATCAAGCTACTTAGAACCTTACAACCCTTTTAACTCCCTTCTTATTTATGGATGGATGTCTCCATGGATTTCATTACAGGCCTCCCAAATCTAGGAAAAAAATTAGTCATCATGGTGGTTGTTGATATTATTTCCAAGTATTCTCATTTTTGTGCTCTACCATACCCATTCACCCCAACATTGGTGATTCAAGTTTTCATGGACCAAATATTAAAACTCCATGGCATGTCAACTTCCATTGTATATGTTCGAGACCCCACCTTCACCAAAAAAAAATTGAAGGAAATTTTCAACCTACAGGGCAAACAAATTCAACTAAGTACAGCTTATCATCCCCAAACCGATGGTCAAACTGAGAAGCAATCAAAAAATGTTTGGAGACCTATCTGCAGTGCTTCACTTGAGACAAGCAGCATCAATGGCACAATTGTTGCCTTTAGTTTAATGGTGATATAATACCAACTATCATGAAACCACTAATATGACACCATATGAGGCATTGTATGGCCAACTCCCACCTTAAACAACTTCTTAAATTCCTAGACCTTCCAAAGTAAAATTAGTTGATAAGCTCCTACCAAATTGTGCTTCCATCATCGCTCATATCAAAGATAATGTACATCAAGTTCAGAATAGAATGAAGCAACAGGCTGAACAACACTGTTCATAGAGATCATTTCAAGTAGGTGATCGGGTGTTCTTGTGACTCCAACCTTATAAGCAGACCTCTTTCAAAGAAACAGGTCACCAAAAACTAGCACCAAAATTCTATGGGCCTTATCAGGTACATCAGCGTATTGGAGAAGTAGCTTACAAAATGGCTCTGCCAACTACTTCAAAAATCCACCCAGTCTTCCATGTATCCTGCCTCAAGAAAGTTGTGGGGAAAAATTCTAGGGTCCAAACAAGTCTTCCATAATTGGATGAGGAAGGCTCACTTTGGATCTGCCCATAACAGGTCCTCACTACTCATGAAAGAAATCTCTATCATCTCACGATCAAGGAAGTCCTCATCAAATGGAAAGACACCTCTCCAAAATATGTGACATGGGAACCAACCACTATTCTTTAGAAATTTCCTTAGCTTCAGCCTTGAGGAAAAGCTTTCTTTTGATGGGGGAGGGCATGTTAGGGTCCAACCCTAACCCCTTTATTTATTTAATAATCCCAAGGGTCCTAGTTAGAGTCATAGTTATTTGGTTGAGTTAATAAAGCCTACAAGTGGTTATCCGCATTAATAAAAATTGTAAGTGTTTGACTGAAATTATAGAAAAGGGACCAAAATTAGTTATAAACAGGCCATAGTTAATAAATAAAGTGGTTAAGCTGTATTATGCAAGGAACCACTAGTAGTTATGGTTTTGAATTTCATAAAGCTATAAATAGTATTAGTTATCAAGGGAAGAATCTGTATAAATTTATAGAAGCTTTGGTACAATGTAGAAATTCTATCAATGGATTCAATCCTATCTTGTGATGTACTAAAACAAGATACTGGATCCTTCTAAAATATTTGCGAAATAAAAAACATGATCATTCAATCACATGAAAGTAAGAGAAATAATTTAATCAATCGCACAACACAATATGTATCTTGGGAAGAGCAACGCCTAAAAACCATGTTATCTGTATATTGTATAAAGTCAAGGAATCATGAAGCAATGAAATGCTTTGTTTCTCACAATAATCTCCTGCACTCTACCAATTATCTCACACTGATCTAGGAAAAATTGGACAAGCACATAGCCAATTCTCAGCCTTCCTTCAGCCTACCTTTCTCACACAATTTCTAAAGAATTAGGCCCCTATTAAATAGGAAAATAAACCTTTCTTGATTACACAATCCATAATGGCATCCCCATGACTTTATAATTGCACCCGGTCAAATTTCTATAAATACAACTGATAGTTATGTTCCCTTTAACCTCTGTCTCAACTGGGTCTTCCTCAAAACTGACATGCATGCAACTATTCATACCAAATTATTAGTTATCTGATTGATCACTACTTGTGAATTAAATCTAATTTAATTCAATGGTCCTCTCACTAGCTCATAACTCAGCTATAACTAGTTAAATTGATATTAACTCAATTAATTGTGTTAACTGATTCACACATGCACCCCAATAGTGCATTAACTGCAACTGAACCCCCAAAATAGTAGGATCACTCTACATGCTTCATATTAGACCCTCAACTCAAATTTCTTGAGCTAACTCAGTCATCATGACTTATTTTTTTTAAAAAACAAGTTTTTATGAGATGAAATTACAATTTATTGTCCAATTTATTTAAGGGAAAAGTAAATTATACGCCCCACATTCCTCACCGGTGTACATCAGATATCCTCACCAGTGTGCACCAGAATTTCCTCACCAACATGGGTGCATTCTTGTTGAATTTCAACACTCCCTCTCAACAAGAAAGGGATTATCAACTACCTCGTTCCTGCCTTTATGGTATTCAAATTTTCTCTTTAACAGTTCCTTCGTCAATATATCTTCATCGTGATCCTATATGGGAATGTACTACAACAACATAATGTGCCTCTGAACACAATCTCTAAGATGGTGATACCATATATCAATATTCTTGGACCTATCGTGGAATACCGAATTAATCGAGAATTTAATGCAAATCAATCTGTCACAATGTATCACTATCGGATTCACCTAATGACTAAACAAACCAACAAGTATCTTCCTCATATAGATAGCCTTGCATGCAGCCTAACTAGATGTTAGGTACTCTGCCTCTGCTGAACTGAGTGAAAATGATCTTTGTTTCCTGTTGTACCAAGAAACATTTGTTGATCCTATGTTGAACATGCCCCTTGATGTGCTCTTCTTGTCTGATAGAGTGTCTGCCCAATCTACATCAGTAAAGCCTTGAAGCTTCACTCCCTCTATCTGCCTCTACCATAATCCATACCTTGTAGTGCTCTTGAGATATCGCAAGACATGATTCCCTGCCTTCCAAAAGAGCTTGGTTGGATTAACCATAGCTTGACTAATTTGTTTAACTGTGTAGCATATGTATGGTCGTGTGTTCACCAAATACATAAGTGAACCCACAAGTTGACTGTAAATAGTAGCATCCACTACCTCACCTAAAGTAGCATCCTCCTTCATCCAGTTTCCTGCAAGAGGAATCTCCATGGTTTTGTTTCCCTCCATGAGGAACTTCCTCAGAATCTCATTTGCATACTTGCAGATAAAAATAGCTCCCCATCTCTTTTCCATTTTTCACAACCAAGGAAATAATGCAAGAGCCCCATGTCCTTCATCTAAAATTCTCTTGCAAGATCATCTTTTCAATAAGTTATGAGATGCTCGTCACCTATCAATATCAGATAATCCACATAAACTACAATAATCAAAATATTACCATCAACCACAATATGATATAGTTTCGCATCCGCTTCACTCTTTGTGAAACCCAACCCAATGAAATATTTGTCGATCTTGGTGTACCAAGAACGAGTTGCTTGCTTCAGCCCATACATTTCTCTCTTGATTCTACACACATGAAATGATCCAGGTGGATATTGGTTGCCACCTGCCTATTCCACTTTGACACCCATCATTGTTTCTTTTAATTTTTTAGTTTCCTTAATTGTAGCACAATTTACTATTTTTGGCATTTTTTCGGGTCCTGAACTTCCAGAGCCGTTTTGAGGCCCTAAACAACGTTTTTTGGGCATGAAATGTCTAGCAAATATGAGTTGGAGAAACAATATTTCTTGTTAGTAATTTTATTCCTCGGATAGATATTTCTTACGAGGTATCATGTGCGTCAAACGGAGATAGTTTTCCAAAGTTACAACCTCGGGAAATTGATGTACCAATTTACCCTAACGGTGCCCATAGTCTAGTGTTTCATCTCCTAGGGTTAGGATTTTGGATGTTTAGGATTTTCCATTGGTTCTCAATAATAAATAGGCCTTTGAGCCTCATTGTAACACAGTTCAGAAGCATGTAGTTGCCACATCTCTTCTCAGAGGTAAGCTACCAACGCCCTAGCTATTTTATTTCCATTCTATCTGTAAGCATATTTCAGTTATGATATATTAATGAAATGAATTCTTATTTCTGTTGCATCTCTGTGTTTATGTGTATTTTTGTATTTTATTGTGTTCCTGCATAAGTTTGGATCAGTGGTATCAGAGTGGTCTACTCTTTCTTGATCCTTCTTTGCATGTCCCCAACGAGGTCGAGGTATAAGGAGTTAGGACTCGATCTGGTTGAACTTTTGCAATATCAGCCTCACAAACCCCAACGACCACCCATGGGGGATGAAAATAAAGAAGAGGGAGCAGAATATCTTATCAAAATATTGCTCGAGGAGGCCCTCAAGAAATAAAGGAACATCATGATGGATAACTTTTCACATATTCTTCAACGACTTCCCACTAGTGGCGCATCTACATCCAGGAGCCACTCTAATGGAGAAACTCCTTTTAACGTACAATTAAACTTTTTTATTCCCATATTTGAGGGCCAAATAGATGCAGAAATCATAGATAGATGGTTGAATCCACTATAAGGGTATTTCTCGGTTCATGAATTTTCCAACAGGGAAAATATTACTTTTACACTCATCAAAGTCGCCCCCCATGTCAAGGACTAGTGGGAAACTTACTATGAGAAAAAGTACGAGAGGGAACCCTCTCTGTTTTCAGCTACACCCAGTTGGAATTCTTTCTGAGATGCTATCAAGGAACAATATTACCCATGGGGAGCTATGAAGACAAGTACATACAATGGACTACGTTGCGGAAGAAAAGGGATCAAGATGTGCATGAGTTGACGAATTTTCTCCATACCCTGTGCACAAAATTAGGTATCAAATATTCGGAGAAAAAATTGGTTCTGAAGTAACGTAACTGTCTGCACAGAAAATTTTAGAAGGAAGTGGAGTTCCTCGACATCTCCTTGCTTGGTGCAACATAATGGTATGCTGCCAAGTTTGAGCAGAAGTTCAAACAGAAAAAGTGAGACTTTGGATCTGCGAATCAGAAGCAAGGGAAAGGTGCCCCTAAACTGCATAAAAAAGGACAAGGCCAAAGCAGGGTGGCCCAGGATAACCCGCCAAAGCCACAAAAAAAGAACAACACCACGAAGCCAAATAAGGACATGGGAAAGTGGTGTGAGTTCCATAAGAGCTCAACTCACAACACAAGTGAGTGTCGGGCCAAGTAGTCACTGGTGACCGAGTTGAAGGCTTCTTAATCGGATGCATGCTCTGACTCTAAATCAAAACCCAACAAGGGGAGTGAAAAAGGGAAGAAATTTATCGAGGCAAAGCCCAACGCCACTTTTTCCACCACGAAGATCCTGAAGGAGGAACCGAAAGATATAGAGGAGGAGGAGCGCCTCTTCCATTCCTAGATATGGGTAAAGGGTTCCCTATTGCAGTTCATTTTCGACAACAGGAGCTAAAAGAACCTCATTTCAGCATAATTCATGAAGTGACTAGGCTTGCGGATCACAACACACCTACAACCATACACCATCGAGTGGCTTCACCAAGCACGGGATCTCCGCTTCAGCCATAAATGTCACCTTCCCTACAACATCAAGCCCTTCATGGATGAGGTATTATGTGACATTGCTCCTCTTGATGTTTGTGATGTATTATTAGGCCAAACATACTTGTGGCAATGACATGTTATATATGAGTCTTGGCCTCGCGCTGTTATTTTTACTTTGGGAAATAAGTTGTACAAGATACTGGAGGTAGCACCGCTTGCCACCATCTCATTGGTTACTGCAAAACAATGCAGTAAGCTCATTTCCAAAACTGGTAAATTTGTTTTCCTAATGATCTGCCCTCATTGCAAGAAGAATATTTTGGCCACAACCTCCACATAGGGCTCCTTCACATGACAACAACAAATGGACAAGGTCGTGGAGGAGTATGGGGACATATTCACCTCACTTGTAGGGGTGCCTCTGCACTGTCAGGTCAAGCACCCCATAAATCTGACCCTAGGTGTGTCACTACCCAAGGGACCAATCTATCAATGCTCTATTCTAGAGAACGATGATATTAAGAGGCAAATTCAGGAGTTGCTGCAGAAAGGTCACATTCGACCGATTTCATCACCTTGTGGGAGCCCGATTGTGTTGGTACAGAAGAAGGATGGGACTTAGAGACTCTGTATTGACTATCAAGCATTGAACAAGATCATTGTCAGGAATAGGTACCCGATCCCACAGATTGAAGACCTTCTGGACCAACTCAAGGGGTGAAAATATTTTAGCAAGATCAACTTGAAGTCTGGGTATCACTAGGTACCAATCGAACCCTCTGATCTGTGGAAAACTACCTTCAAATCCAAGGAGGGCTTGTTCAAATGGATGGGCATGCCTTTCAGGTTTATGAATTCTCCTACAACCTTCATGAGGCTGATGGATGACATCTTGCAGCCATTCACCAACTCATTTGTAGTAGTATACTTGGATGACATC
The DNA here is from genome assembly GCA_034641835.2 of Pinus albicaulis. Classification (NCBI taxonomy): domain Eukaryota; kingdom Viridiplantae; phylum Streptophyta; class Pinopsida; order Pinales; family Pinaceae; genus Pinus; species Pinus albicaulis. Next base: position 1,870,028,822 of record CM076575.1, on the reverse strand, counting down.
CTGATCTTCTGCCAAACTTGGGAAGAGCACCTCCACCACATCTGACATGTCCTCCAAACATTACGACAACACAAGTTGTCTGCCAATTTGGAGAAGTGCACTTTTGGCATGACCCAGGTTCAGTATCTAGGGTACATTATTGATGAGCGGGGTTTGCATGTGAATCCAGCCAAGATCCAATTCATTCGGGATTGGCCATCCCTAACCACTCTAACAAAGCTCCGTGGCTTTCTGGGTCTTGCTAATTTCTACCGTAGTTTTGTGTTGGGATTCTCTCATATCAATTGGCCCTTGATTCAAGTCACCAAGGGAGGAGCAAAAGAAAAATTCTTCTTTACCTTTCATGTGGATTTGCGATGAAGGAATGTCTTTCCTTCACTAAAAACCACATCATATACATGATCCTCCAACATAGCAACTGAAACCAAATTCTTCTTTAGACCTGGTGCATGCATGAAATCTTTTAGTATGAGGGGTTTACCTGACTCTCTCTGGAAATACATTGTGCTTAATAGGGAGGCTTCTTTCCTACAAGCAAGCAACAGGTCAATTGGTTTGTTAAATTGTTAGTGGAACAAAATAACATGTAGTATGTTAGTCAGCTATACAATTTGTCATATCAAATGCTGGCTAAATCATTTTTGGAGCCTTCAAGAAACAATTCTTATTGCTAAAAAATGTTATCTCTTGAAGACTCTTGAAGGCCTCATGCCCTTTGTCTAAATCTTCAATGTTGTTTCCATTTTAAAACTCAGAAATTTTATTGATTCCATAGAGGAAAGATTGTTGCAAAACACCCTTTTCCCTTTTTCCACTTCAAACTAACCTTCATATTTTACCCCTTTCATTCCCATGGAATTCTTCTATTTTCCATTTGTTTCCCATTTCCCCTTCATAAAAAACCTCTTTATAGAGCTTAAAACTCCTTTTTTTTTACTCTGCCGAAATCCTCAAAATCCCTTTGAAAACCATTGAAAATCCATAAAAACACACTTTTTTATTATAGGATTTAGCCCCCTTCGGCTAAGTCCTCTAAACCACTTCCTCACATATGCCTTAGCGCTAGAACCAAGCGTTGAACCATTTAAGCGCTTATCACATCTGAAAAATATAATGCACAAGTTTGTTTTACCATGTTAAAACTTCCGATGTGATTAGCCCATTATATTAAAAACTCTGCCTCCTCCACTTTATTCATATGACTTATGCCCAGGACCAAGCATTAAGGGTCCCAAGGTGCTAATCGCATCGGAGTTTTCCTTTGGGTGCATTTGTAATGTTTTTCCCCCACCTCCGATTGCGATGGCTCGATCGCAATCGCATCGGCCTTCCCCAATCGTGCAATCGAATCAGCCCACCTTCTATCGTCGATCCCCGATTCATTCCCCACCATTGATCTAGCCCTTAGATCAACAGTCCACATCTAATCGCATCGGAGATTTTCGTAACATCCTCTCTCTTTCCTCCTCCGATCATGAGTCCTCTGATTAGATCTGGACCATCCATGTGTCCAGATCGGACGGTCCCAGATTTTTCCCTCATGGTTTCATCGCCCTCCGCCTTCCACCAAGAGGATTTTAACGTGTAATCCCCATCGTTGATCTCTACGCGACTAATGGTTCTGAATTATTTTTCCCTCTGCTCTTCTTTTAACCTCCGTGAATGGATATACACCATTGGATGATGACATCCAACGACCATGCTCTCTCCCCACCCTCTGAAGCAGTTTACCTCAAAAAAAGCAGGATTTCTTAATTGTTTTTGTATTTTGCAGGATTTAAAAGGGTTTTAAAATGTTTCAAAAATAAAGTTGAAAGTCGAGGGTGATGATCCTCCAGACTTTCATTCATTAAAAGGAAAGCCAAATATAGGGTTCAATTTCACGTTTCGTCGATGACTCATGAGCATTGATGCCATGTGGACTTTGTACATACCTGCACATCAACAAGACACAAAGAATTAAATCAAATCAAAGAGTATCAGTGTCGAAGATAAAACATACCAGAATAGAATATTGAAGACGAATTTGTGGGGATTACAGCTAAGAATGATTATCAAAAGCCTAATCCTCCAAATTAAAACAAAATTAAAGAAAAATCAAATGATCATCAAACAGAAAAGGCCTCCATTGCCACAACAGAGGCCAATTGATTCCTCTCAGCTACCACAAAGCCACCTGTTACCTCAAAGCATTCAAACAGAGGCCAAATTTATTGAGAAGAGAAAAGATATTTGCCTCAGCGCAACCCAAATAGTTAATTCTACCAAAGAACTTAATGCAAAAATATCAGCAGAGTTACTACAACATGACACAGAGCCTTAAAAGTCAACAAAGCTCCCACCGAGCTTAAATATTAATGTAAAGCATTTAATACAGAGGACACATATGTAAGCTTCTTCATCGATCCCCTCAAAGGCCAAGAAGTCATTAGTCTGTATTAATTGACCCAGGAGATCTTTTATCAGATCCCACCTCCTCATTCTTTTATAAATACTTCTGTAGAAGATGAGAAATTGTTGGTGGGTTGGTCACTAGTTGTAATACTGGAAACTCTCTGAAATAATACATAGTATGTTGAAGTTTGAAGAAGAAATTGAAGTCTTGGAAGCTGGATGATGTTGTGACATACTTGTTCTTGAGAAGGCTCTACCATTGGATTCATGAGCTTGGCTATTGGTGATGTATTTTGAATTGTCTGTTGTTTTTCCTGTTTTCATTATGTTTCATAATTTCTTACTACAGTAGGATATAAAGTTCTAGGCTAAGAAATGACTGCTGGAAGCACCTTAGACCTGTTCATCCTTCACTATTTTATGTTTTCATCTGCTGAGGTATTTTAGAGTCTTTAATCTCTCTCTTTAGTCCTCATGCTTGTTTATTTCTCTAATAGCTCAAATAGTTGGTTTCGGCATGATTTATGGTTCACCCTGCTTGTCTGCTATCACTTGAAAGTTGTTATTGAAGTCTCCCTTTGAAGTACCATTGTTTTAAGTTAGCCAAGGAGGTTTGTTTTGATCTTGCCCTTTTTCCTTGCTTGAACAGTTGTTTTAAAGGTCTTTATAGTTGTAATCATAGATGTGTTAGGTGTGCCCTCTTCTATGACTGCAATTATCAGTGAATCTTTTATGTTTTCTAAGTCATTTGAAATAAAATCTTTGAGGAAATAGGGTGTTCCCAAAATCTTAGATTTCATTTTAAAATTTGTTTTGAAATCATTATTTGCTTAAAGGTGTGATTTGTAGAATTCATGGTTTTCCCTGTCTATCAAATAGCTCTTTATTGTTCAAATTGTGTTTTCAAATTCCAGTTGTTGAGAATTAAAATTCTCTTTCCAAATCATTGATGTCCATCTCATTTCAAAAACCAAAGGATCCTATGGCCAAGTTAGATTTGCCCTCTGATATCCCATATCCATTGATAAGTTTTTCATGACCTCTTTTTGACTCCATTTCCCAATGAAGCTACTAATTCCTCTTTCTACCTACCTTTCCTAGACCTTTCATATTCTGTTGTATCAATTCAACCAAACAAACAATCAAACACCTGCATTTAATAACTAGTCTAAAACCAATACTCTAAGCACACAAGACAAACCTTTGCAAACAAACATTTGAGAGATCCCTCTCTGAGAACAGGAGGACTAGATCCTGTAACTCTAAAGATTGGTTCTGATGTTGCCTTGTCTTTTGATTTGCCAAACTATCAAAACACAGGACACCAACATAATGGCGATCACGGTGGGACCTAGTAAGAATACAGTGGCTTGAAAACACTTCTTAAAACTCTCTAGGCCCTTAACTTGATAAATAACACCTGCTGGACTTATCCCACCGCTCACACCAACATAATGGCGATCACGGTGGGACACTGAGTTCATAGTTACCTAGCAAGCTCTTATAGACTCATTAGTTTTTCAAACAACCATAGAAACTCAGAAAAACCCAAAAATATTTCAGTTTGGCTTCATAATAAACATGGTGGTGGAACCATAAAACATTTTACCTTCACAAAAGCTAAAAATTTTCCACCTGGTGACTCCATTGGCCTCCAGTAGGCCTATTACCTCCTTAGTCCTTGTAAGCTCTCATGGGAATGCATTGAGCAAACACAATCATGCTGTTGGTGGACAGAAAAAATTCCAAATCTTCCACCTCGCGACTCCACAATCCCAAAAGACCTAATGACTCCACTGGCAGAAGACTCTAAAATGCTTAAAAAGATACAGTGACCTCTTATTACAAACATGGATCCAAGTATGGACGGAGAAGCTAAACTAAACACATTATTGAACCTAATTGGGAAAATAGTGTACATACTTCATAAAAGATTGGAAAGGCATGAGGATGATATATATGTTGATTATCCAGAGCAACCTATGCTTTTCCCGGATCAAACACAAACTCAACCACTACAAAACCTAGACAATGAGCAATATATAGATGATGATCAAGACTTTATAGAAGAAGGTGAGCAAGATTATAGAGAAAACAATAAAGAAAAATTATTGATCATGATGGAGAAAATGGTGTACATGCTTGGGAAAATAATTGAAAGGAATGAGGCTAATTTAAATATTGATGATCTAGAGTAGCCCATGCTCCTTTCAAATCAAGAACAAACCCAAAATCTACAAGATATGTATGATGAACAAGATTACAAAGAGAGCAATGAAGAAGGTTGTCAGGAAATTCCTGATTACCTACCTATATCTTGTACAATGCTATTAAGAGAACTTCATGACCAAATTGCAAAAAATAATAGTGAGCAGTGCCTTGAGGAAAACATAAGCCATTTTGAATCCACAAAATCTGAAATAGGAGAAGAGACAACACAACCATAGTCTCTGCCTTTATGTCATGACTCATTTCAGATGATTAAAGAAGAATGGCATCCTGATAATCTATCAGAAACAACTCCCGAATCCCATATTTTAAATAACTGTTACAAAAATCATGAGGATTTGTTTAAAACTGAGGTAGACCAGGAAAAAAAATAGAATCCTCAAAGGTCCCCTGCAAACACAAATGAAGATCCCTTAGAAGAGGCTTAAGAAGACATCAGGCCTCAAAATCAGCCAACACAAGAGAAAGAAGATTGTTGTACACCTGTCCTAAGCAAAAAGAAAATTCCTTTTCTCTTAACAAAAGAAGAGATTGATCTAATATTAAATAGACAACCAACCTCCAAACCTCCATTTGAACAAAACACTTCTGCTCATCTATTTACTGAACCTTGTTGTCTTGAATCAGAAAACACGGTTATAGAAAAGCTCAAAGAGGAACAAAATGATAACCTAATATGTTTGATTGGTGAAATTGTGTATATTAATGATTTTTTAACTTCTGATCAATCTGATGATGATGATGAGCGCCAAACAGAAACTAATCATGCAGGGCAACCAACAGTGGATTGGTGTCATGAAATTCATTATCATCAGCGTGAAAGCAACAATCAGCCCATCCAATCCATCAAAAATAGCTTTCACATAATTGGGAATTAGAAATCTATTAGTTTTAAGGTTGAGATTAAAAAAGAAGAGAAATTTCTTGAGCAGGATGAAGATAAGGAGCCTTCTCCTGAAATAGTTGAGGTAATAAAGGATACCCCTGCTCAAGAATATGATGATCTCTTTACAAAATATATTCCACTGAATCAGAACATATCAAGACTACAAGCGGACAAAACTGCAATATATGATGAAACATCTAGCTCAGATAATGATGAAGATGAAGAAAGGGTTCTTTCTCAAAAGAATATTTTCCTTGATCCAATGGAGAAAGAAGAGACGACCCTGGTTGAAAAATATCTTCCAAATACTCACAACCAGGCATTGTTTCAAGATCCCTGTTCTCACTTCTTGAAGACATTTAAAAGAGGGATAAAGGTCATTAGGAGCAATGTATTACCAAAAGTAAGAAGATTATTTAGCACTGTTGCTAAAAAACAAAGGGAATGGGATTGGCCCTGTTTGTCCAGCCTTCCTACAAAGATGAACAAGGACCAATCATGGAATCATTTACTGGATTGGTTGTACTGGAAAAGGGAGTCCATTTGCTAAACATGTAAATATTCCAAGTTAGATTAGGATAGATAGGAATATCAATAAGCTCAACCTTTGAGCATTTTAGATAGTTGATTGATTTTTGTCTTGAAGGAAAAAGAAAAATACCAAAAAACAATAGAAAAGAGAAAAGAGGGCAGAAATGAAAACAAGAAAGGTACAGCCCCATACCAAAAAAAAAGACAAGAAAAATCTGAAAGTGTGAAAGCTCAAATGCCACTGCTGAAACACACTTCTAGTTAGTCATACAGCCTAATCGTGGCTAATTAGTTTTAAATTGACTACTGATAGGTTAGTGAAATTAGATTTGCCAAACAGTTTAATCTTGGCTTATCAGTAGGTAGATTAGGATAGAAAATGAAGGTTCAAACACGTTCAAAATCCGAACCTAAGTTTCCAAAGAGAGATGACTCAAATCTGTTTTATTTTCTTAGTCAAAACTGATGTAAACTAGTTTTAATCAGCTCAAAATCTGAACCAATTGAACAAAAAGAGTAGCTCAAACAAAAGTAAAAACAGAGCTGAAGAATAGAGAAGGATGTTATTAAAACTTTTAGATCTTATTCCTTCACCATTTTGATTTAAATTTCTACAAATAATAATGTCTATGTGCAGCTTGTTTTTATGCCATAGACCAACATCAAGTTAGACTGTTCAATCCTAGCTTGTATGCTTTTTAATTTCTATTGTAGAAATTAGAGAATAAAAATCTGTTAGACTATTTAATCCTAACAGATTAGTAGATTAGGTAGAGAAGCATCTGAACTCAGCTGTTTAATATGAGTTCAAGGAGAAATAAGGATAGAAATAGATTAGTTTCTTGCTTTCAAAATAATAAAATGTTGTAAGAGAGTTTTCCAATCAAAGTGCACTCTAAAGAAGAAAAAAATGTTAGATCAGTAGGATTGGGTAGGTAGAAGCTGGTATTGATGAAAGTCCATTTATTTTTCATGGTTGCTAATACTTTTAGAGAAAAAAGAAGACCATTCAAAATGAATAAAGCAGACCAATGGATAAGGCACTGATCAACCCCCAGAGAATGCAAGTCTGAAATTCTTGATACCTTCAATAAGGCATCATCCCCATGTGGAGCCACTGTTAGTCAGCTATAAAATTTGTCATATCAAATGCTGGATAAATCATTTTTAGAGCATTCAAGAAAAAAGTCTTATTGCTAAAAAATGTTATCTCTTGAAGACACTTGAAGGCCTCATGCCCTTTGTCTAAATCTTCAATGTTGTTTCCATTTTAAAACTCAGAAATTCTGCTGATTCCATAGAGGAAAGACTGCTACAAAACACCCTTTCCCTTTTTCCACTTCAAACTAACCTTCATATTTTACCCCTTTTATTCCCATGGAATTCTTCTATTTTCCATTTGTTTCCCATTTCCCTTTCATGAAAAACCTCTTTACAGAGCTTAAAACTCCTTTTTTTTTACTCTGCCGAAATCCTCAAAATCCCTTTGAAAACCATTGAAAATCCGTAAAAACACACTTTTTTATTACAATATTTAGCCCCCTTCGGCTAAGCCCCCTAAACCACTTCCCCACATATGCCTTAGCGCTAGAACCAAGCGCTAAACCATTTAAGCGCTTATCGCATCGGCAAAATATAACGCGCAAGTTTGTTTTACCATGTTAAAACTTCCGATGCGATTAGCCCATTATATTAAAAACTCCGCCTCCTCCACTTTATTCATATGACTTATGCCCAGGTCCAAGCGTTAAGGGTCCCAAGGTGCTAATCGCATTGGATTTTTCCTTTGGGTGCATTTGTAATGTTTTTCCCCCACCTCCGATTGCGATGGCCCGATCGCAATCGCATCGGCCTTCCCTAATCGTGAAATCGCATCAGCCCACCTCCGATCACCGCTCGCCGATTCATTCCCCACCGTTGATCTGGCCCTCAGATCAACGGTCCGCATCTAATCGCATCATAGATTTTCGTAACATCCTCTCTCTTTCCTCCTCCGATCATGAGTCCTCCGATTGGATCTGGACTGTCCACGTGTCCAGATCGAACGGTCACAGATTTTTCCCTCATGGTTTCATCGCCCTCCACCTTCCACCAAGAGGATTTTAACGCATAATCCCCACCATTGATCTCTACACGACCAACGGTTCTGAATTATTTTTCCCTCTGCTCTTCTTTTAACCTCCGCGAAGGAATCTACATTGTTGGATTATGCCATCCAATGGCCATGCTCTCTCCCCACGCCCTCTGAAGCAGTTTACCTCAAATAACGCAGGATTTCTTAATTTTTTTTTGTATTTTGCAGGATTTAAAAGGGTTTTCAAATGTTTCAAAAAGAAAGTTGAAAGTCGAGGGTGACGATCCTCCAGACTTTCATTCATTAAAAGGAAAGCCAAATATAGGGTTCAATTTCACGTTTCATCGATGACTCATGGGCATTGATGCCATGTGGACTTTGTACATACCTGCACATCAATAAGACACAAAGAATTAAATTAAATCAAAGAGTATTAGTGTCGAAGATAAGACATACTAGAACATAAGATTGAAGACGAATTGGTGGGGATTATGGCTAAGATTGATTATCAAAAGCCTAATCCTCCAAATTAAAATAGAATTAAAGACAAATCAAAGGATCATCAAACAGAAAAGGCCTCCACCGCCACAACAGAGGCCAATTGATTCCTCTCAGCTACCACAAAGCCACCTGTTGCCTCAAAGCATTCAAACAGAGGCTGAATTTATTGAGCAGAGAAAAGATATTTGCCTCAGTGCAGCCCAAATAGTTAATTCTGCCAAAGAACTTAATGCAAAAATATCAGCAGAGTTACTACAACATGAAACAGAGCCTTAAAATTCAACAAAAGCTCCCACCGAGCTTAAATATTAGTGTAAAACATTTAATACAGATGACACATATGTAAACTTCTTCATCGAGCCCCTCAAAGGCCGAGAAGTCATTAGTCTGTATTAATTGACCCAGAAGATATTTTATCAGATCCCACCTCCTCATTCTTCTATAAATACTTCTGTAGAAGATGAGAAATTGTTGGTTGGTTGGTCACTAGTTGTAATACTGGAAACTCTCTGAAATAATACATAGTCTGTTGAAGTTTGAAGAAGAAATTGAAGTCTTGGAAGCTGGATGATGTTGTGACATACTTGTTCTTGAGAAGGCTCTACCATTGGATTCATGAGCTTGGATATTGGTGATGTATTCTGAACTGTCTGTTGTTTTTCCTATTTTCATTATGTTTCATAATTTCTTACTACAGTAGGATAGAAAGTTCTAGGCTAAGAAATGACTCCTGGAAGCACCTTAGACCTATTCATCCTTCACTGTTTTATGTTTTCATCTTCTGAGGTATTTTAGAGTCTTTAATCTCTCTCTTTAGTCCTCATGCCTGTTTATTTCTATAATATCTCAAATAGTTGGTTTCAGCATGATTTATGGTTCACCCTGCTTGTCTGCTATCACTTGAAAGTTGTTATTGAAGTCTCCCTTTGAAGTACCATTGTTTTAAGTTAGCCAAGGAGGTCTGTTTTCATCTTTCCCTTTGTCCTTTCTTGAACAATTGCTTTAAATGTCTTTATAGTTGTAATCATAAATGTGTTAGGTGTTCCCTCTTCTATGACTGCAATTATCAGTGAATCTTTTATGTTTTCTAAGTCATTTGAAATAAAATCTTTGAGGAAATAGGGTGTTCCTCGAATCTTAGATTTCATTTTAAAAGTTGTTTTGAAATCGTTATTTTCTTAAAAGTGTGATTTGTAGAATTCATGGTTTTTCCTGTCTATCAAATAGCTCTTTATTGTTCAAATTGTGTTTTCAAATTCCCGTTGTTGAGAATTAAAATTCTCTTTCCAAATCATTGATGTCCATCTCATTTCAAAAACCAAAGGATCCTGTGGCCAAGTTATATTTTCCCTCTGATATCCCATATCTATTGATAAGTTTGTCATGACCTCTTTTTGACTCCATTGCCCAATGAAGCTACTACTTCCTCTTTCTACCTACCTTTCCTAGACCTTTCATATTCTGCTGTATCAATTCAACCAAACAAACAATCAAACACTTGCACTTAATAACTAGTATAAAACCAATACTCTAAACACACAATACAAACCTTTTCAAACAAACATTCGAGAGATCCCTCTCTGAGAACAGGAGGACTAGATCCTGTAACTCTAAAGATTGGTTCTAATGTTGCCTTGTCTTTTGATTTACCAAACTATCAAAACACGGGACACCAACATAGTAAACTAAGTAAAGAACATAGCATGATACATTAAATAAGAAACAAGAAACAAAATACTCATGTACAATGCCAAGCTCAATTGAGTCAAACACTATAATAATTCAAATGGAGAACTCTCTCCCTTTATTAGTTGTTTATGGTATAAGAGAATATGATGCTAAATCAATTGCAATGAATCCTTAAAGCTATGGAGTTCTAATATTCAAGGAAAGGGGTTATCTTCCCTTTAACCTTATTACAATACTCTCTCTCTCCTCGACGAATGGTAGAATAATAGACACTTGGTGAAATTCTTCTCTTAGATTGAGGCGTTGGGTGGCCAACAATTGAATCCTTCCACTCCCTACTGCCTAGAAAACACAATTTTGGTTTGATCTCAAGAAATTTGGCCAGCATAACAATGTTTTCTCGTGTTCCTCTTCACATGGCAGTATTTTATAGAAAAAATTCAAATTCTCCCTCCCTCTCTTGGTACAAGATGGATGTTGACACAAGAGTGGGAGGCTGATTCCTTTGTGTGTTTCACTAAGGCCTCAAGGTGGCTCCAAGGCAGTTGTACCTGGATGGCTTGAGTGGGAATATTCTTCTTCAAGTGTGCCAAATGGTCTCAGATGGTGACTTTCCACATACTCAGGACGACACGACTATCTGAGGGATAACCACGATGATATTTGCTGCTATCGAAGAAAAGGCCGCTTGGATCACTTGGGGTCAGTGCTTTCTATGTACTATTTGATAAATTTGCATGCTTGACCTTAGGAAAAGTTAAATTTTTCATATCCTGTAATATCTTCCTTCCCTGTAAATCCTTATCTGTACCTTCTACTTGACATTTCCTAATGTCTTTTTCTTGTACGATTTTCCAGTGATAACTATTTCCCCCTAATGTATGAGGTCTAGGAAGAACTGTATAGCCGAAATACATTATAGTTCCTTTTTCTGTATAATCTGTTTGAGAGAGAGAGAGAGTAACTTGTGTGAAACCTGAGGTTGGAGACCCCTTGCCGTGAGTAAAAGAGGTACCATTCTTTGTTGGAAACCTACAAGAGATCAAATAAAACCAAAATTTCTACTAGGCGGGCATGTCCCATGCTCATGATGTTTTGGCTACTTAAGACTATTTGATAGATAGAGGTTATGTATGTGTCACTTGTGGTAGTGACTTGTTGTTTGGTTGATGAAGATGGTTGCTGACGCCCTCAAGGGAATTTTTTCTTTGACAGTAGGTTAAATGTGGTGCCCACATGCATAATCTTGGTATGGCATGTTTTAAGAGTAACTGCTCATTATATGCATGGGTTTCTAATTGGGGACCTTCCCATGTAAGCATTGCTGAAATAGATGCTTATGATGGCACGGGTCTTCAACAAATTCTGACAGAGTGCAACGGTTTTAAAGTAAGATACCATCTTGACATGAAATCTTATGTTGAAGTCAAATGTGAGGAGTATAGATGACATCAATGGGCAATTATGAATCCCATATTTCCATCTGAGAATGCCCCTATTGAGGTGAGGAGCTATCCAAGGTACTGCATCCTTCTTGGAAGATGGTTGTTGAAGTCGACAAGAAGGAAGCCTCAGCCGACAGAGCGAAGTACTGATGCCAGGGACCAACATATCTGATGTAGTAGGGGGGGTGTGATAGGTTAACTTAGGCATGATGACAGGATATGGTTGTAATTGATGATGGAAGTTCAGTGGCCCAATGTCGGAGCTTGTAAATGCAAGCGGTGACAGTCATAACAATTTCTGGTGAGGAAATCCTCGGGGTCGGTAGGACTTCCAGGGTGGATATGTGGTTGTTATGAGAGTCATGGTGGGGTTGGGTAAATTATTTGAAGCTCCGACCAAAGGGTGATTAGGAATTGCTACTAGGTGAGAAATGTGGATGGGTGGGTCGGAGTGTTCTCCTAAAAAAAACTTTGTACACTTTCCAAAAGAATATAGAATGGATCTGGATGTACAAGCACAGAGATGGGTGCCCCAATAAACATGAAAAGGATCCCTCACTTATGGTGTGAGGAGGGTATTTTTGCTGAGGGTGGAGGCCCCATTGGTTGGTCTCATAGCGAGGATGGTGAAGTGGATGAAAAGTGTCACGGATGGGCTATGATGATGGGGGTGTGGTAGGCCAAGTGCGAGACATGGTGGTGCATATTCGATCTGCTTATGAGAATGGTAGTCCGGGAAATGGGTTTTATCGTGACATGGGTAAAAATTGACTAGATGTATGATGGATGAATGAACATGAAGTGCTTCCCAGACTTGGATGTTATGGCCTTGGCTCCAGATTTTTAATGTATGGTCTACTTCAGTGATGGATGCCATGGAGGGTGAGGCTCTACCGACCACCAAGAATTTTTATCATGTGCAAGGTTAGGTGATGACAAAAATGGTCAGGTGACTAGAACCTATGGTTGATTTAGGTGGAGAAATGATGTTAGGATATGCAAAGCTTCTTTGGGGAGCCTATCATGCTAGGGATAGAATGATACCTGCTCTTGTACCTTTAGTGGCTGGGGCAATACGTGATTTGTCATGCTTGTAATGCCTACAACCAATACCCCAAGTGACAAAATATTTTCTATTCAAACATATTGAAAATAACGTTGAATGGAAAGCGATAAGAGAGGGCATACCTGTCGTAACTGAAAAAATGATTTTTTCTGAGGCGTGGATATGTGAAACCTACTTTGAACATGATGAGGTGTTGATTACTGTGTTTCTTGCAGTTTTTCAATTGGGAATTTTGAGCTCCCGTTATGGTTTGTTGAATAATGAGAAAAGGGCGATATATGGGTTAATATGGCTTATTTCAGTTCATTTTTGTCATTTGAGAGTTTGAGGTCAAAGTTGAAACCCTGCTTCCAAGTATTTCTTGTCATTGCGGTTAGCCTGAGTACTCAGGATTTGCGCCATCAGTTCCAGGTAGGGCTCTGAACGTCCTGTATTTCATTTTTTTCAGTTTTGTCTGGGGGGTGCATACAAATAAGGTTTGTACGGATTATCTGCCACTTTTTTTCCTTGATTGCATGAGCGATCAGGCAGAGGCACGTGAACCTCACGGGGAAGGAAAATTTCCCATGAGGTTATCGCGCATGGAAGTTTTTTTTCATGATTACCCATGCATATGTTCTTGATACAAACGAGTGAACATTGCACCTGTGTAGAAAACATGTTCGATAATGAGCCTGTTAGTGCTCAAATCTACCTTAGGCTGAATTAAGGTACAACTCAAGGCTACATCAAACCACGCTCAGCCTCATAGCTAGCCCTACGAGGACAGGAGAGGGCTCTCTCCGTCAATCTCGATAAAATGAGCAATAGGGTGCGAGATGACTTTAAAAGGGAACTGATTTTAGGCTAGTAAAGAGATAGGTATGTTTGATTTTTGATTTTTGGGTTTTCGCTGGAGAAATGGGAAAAACAAATTTTGGGTCCGGGGATAAGGTCAGACCTTTGCAGATTTCGAGTTGGGGCGAGGTAGGTGAATGTCTTGATGCTTTAGATTGGATATGTGGATGGATCAGAACGAACAGGAGCTGAAAAGGGCAAGGATGAACATGGATCCTTTTCAAACAGTGGAAAACATGAAAAACTAAATGAATTCAAAGGCAGAGCACTGTAAACAATGGATTCAACCTCATCTACTCATTCATTTAATTTAAGAAGCATGAGTGAGAAATGGCATACATTAAACATGAGGAACTTACAGTAAATAGAGAGAAAACACCATCAAGAACAGAACACCACAAGGATCCCAACAGGTGCTGCAAAACCTCTGATCTTTCCTTAGCCAAAATATGAAAAAATATGTACAATGGTGCCAAAAGCTTCCCAAGAGTCCAACCTCTCCAACCTCTGAAAATAATTGAGAAATTACATCATATAGAGAATCCTAACCCCTTCCCATGCCTCTAGGGGTCGAATTCCTTCTTCAGGGATCAGTTTCAACCAAATTCTAATCAAGGAACTAGAATCTAGGCAGCGAACAACTTGCCTCTAAAAGAGTGGAAACTGATTCATTTACATGATTTTCACTTTTTTGAGAGTGAATCTTCTAGAATAGGTAGAAATGAGCCAAATTTACATGCCAAACATAAATTTACATCATAATAACTCAAAAATTTCATCCCCAAGCAAAACTGGTCCAAACTGGCCGAAAATCTGAGCTGGAAGTTGAAAATTCAGCCAAAAATTTAAGTGGGTAACGCCCCTGAACTGAGTGGGTCGCGCGCCTTTCAGCCTGATTTGGAAGTACCTCCTGGCATCCAAATTGAGATCATGATAGCTATTTGGAAATCTCTGGATGTTTTCTATCCAACCCAAGTGGAATTTCCCAATTTGGAGCTCCTTTGCCCCTCCAAAAGCTCATTCTCCCAGAAGTACTTCCTGCTGGTGCAAAAGGTGGCAGAGTGATTTTCATGGTGTTTTTGGGCCTTTTGACCATCTAGAACCTAATGAAATGCTTCAGCAATAATTTGAGCATGCATAAATTTTCATGACAAATCCAAAAATATAAAGTTTTCCTCCAGCCAGTGTCCCAATCATATGGGTCGCGCCCCTGAATTAAGTGGGTCGCGTGCCTTTCAACCTGATTTTGAGGTACTTCCGGACATCCAAATTGAGCTCATGATAGCTCGTTGGAAAGCTCTGTGTGTTGGATATCCAACCCAAGTGGAATTTATCAATTTTGAGTTCATTTACCCTATCATAAATCAAATCTCCCAACACTACTCCCAGCTAGTGCATCAATTCTCTTGAGGCAACGGTATTTTTGACATTTCTCTAAAACCATGACACCTGTGTAAAATATGAAGGAGGTTTTTCTTCCTTGACATGTTTTGGACAATAACCTCTCTCAGTTTTCCAAAATTCATCTTTTATTTCTCTGAAACATATTTTTAGTGAAACTTATCCCGATGTGTGAAACAAGGGATTTTGTCGAAATGAAGCGAA
Source organism: Pinus albicaulis (assembly GCA_034641835.2). NCBI lineage: Eukaryota > Viridiplantae > Streptophyta > Pinopsida > Pinales > Pinaceae > Pinus > Pinus albicaulis. Next base: position 1,870,013,565 of record CM076575.1, on the reverse strand, counting down.
ATGAAGGGGATAAGGGGCTTATAAATTCTTGGGGAAATTTTGGGAAGTAGGGAGGGATGTTAGGAAGCAGGCGAAAGTGGAATCTCAGAGATTGAGTGAGGGGAAGGGGTCCAAAAGGGAAAAACACAGGCCTAGCCTAGAAAATTGCCAAGTTGTGGCAAGAAACTAGGGTTTGTGCAAAAATGAGGAATTTGGGGGATCTCAGTGATGGGAAGTGTTTAATAAGGTGAATCAATGATAGGGGAAGGTGTATGAACATTAGGATACAAGTTTTTTCGATGATTTGACCATCCGAGATAAATTACCTCCAAAACCCTAGGAGAGGGAAATGGACCTTACCTAGGCACAACTAAAGCATGAACAAGGTGTAAAATGACCCAATGGAACTTGACATGATGATGAAAACCCTCTGAATGATGGCACACTCAGCTGAATGGTGACATGGACCGACATTTGGACACCTTTGAAAAGAGTGAAAACAAACCCTAGACCTAATGCCTAGTGACCAAATTTTGCTTGAAGACTCATTGAAATGAAAAAATTTGACCTTGGCACCTTAAAATCACTTTGTAAGAGCATTTTTGATCACTGAAGGAAAGCTGCAAAAGCTGACTCTAACAGAGCCAAAAAAAAATTGTTTAATTTTTTTTATTTTTTGGTTATTGGGTCACTGATTTGCTTTTTATCTAGTGACAGGATGTTGTGGCGCGAGTGTGATTGGCCTGACCTATGCATTTTTGTGGCCCAGGATGCCAATGCATGGAGGCTCCTGGCACAGTGGGGCCTGTTAAAGTTCTTGGAGAACGATATCCTGAGATCATAGGATAGCCTGTTGCATTTCATAGTCTGCTATTAAAACAGGAGATGGAGAGTGATGGTCCTACAGTGTAGAGACGTCCCCATCCATCCAAATAAATATGTGTACTTTGTGACTGGCCTACTACCTCAAGGTGAGGCACTGCCACACCCACTCCCTCCTGGGCGAGTGAATACCCGGTGCTAGGCATCGCAACATTGCAACAGTGCGATGCTTACCTAGGGGTGTGTCTATATCGATTCGGTGACAGACCTGGCTAACCATTGTGCCTTGGTGATGATAGTCCGCCTAACTGGGTCATCATCGCCCAATAGGGCGTCAGGGCCTTATATTGGTGTCTTGCGTCGGCTCTGGGCTGGTCACTTTTATGACTGGGCGCACGATGTGTATGATGGTATGGTGACACAGCTAGGGAAGGTCTAGGGAGGATCTTCCAGAGTGTTCACATATGCGAGCATCCTCTGTAGTATCATGTTCTATAGGTTGGTGATGTTGCAACCCATTGTGTTTGTGCCTATTGGTCCTCGTCGGGATCCTCAGATTTGGCGGTGGGCGCCTGCGATGCCTCGTGGCGGAGGAGGGGAGGCAGGTCGATATTGGGATGCGACCATGGAGGCATGATTCTAGGCAAACCCGTAGATGTTCTTGGACTATCCATACTCGGGGATGTATTTTCAGGGGTATCTGAATATGGGTCTTCTAGTCGGTTATGTGCGGGGCCCTCCAGGTATGACCTTTTGATTTTTTTTTTCATTTTTTGAGTATTTTATGATGTGTGTATCTATATGTCCGTTGTGTTGACATTGAGACTATCCTTGTTTCTCTTGCAGATGTGGGAGTCGTTGGGCACCCTATTACCCACTTAGTGGGGCAACAGCTACTGAGGAGGCACCCAGGTGGGGCTACTCAGCCCCAGGTTGGGGGCGAGGGTGATGGTGTTGGACCCTCAAGGGAGGGTAATAGTGTGGTTGTTGTCGAGGATGTTGCTCTTCTTACTTGCATTGATGCAGCTAAGGCACGAGTAGCGGCGGTTGACGAGCAGCTAGCTGCTACTGAGGCTTGTTCAGCAGACTTGGCTGACTCATGGAGTCAGATGGAGAGGTTGACCCGAGGTATGTTGACCCGGGGTTTTGTTGATGATTTGGACGACGCTTGGCTTGAGGTGTTGATGGCTCGAGAGAGGGTGCATGGCCCTACATTGCATTGTGTGGCACTTGTTGTTTTTACTTATGCACCTGCACTAGCACCAGGTGTAGTTGTGGTTCCAGAGGACCCACCTAGCGAGGCTCAACCCTAGATACTTTGTGTATTCATGGAAATCACCCGTCATGGGGAAGCTTCCCTTATTTTTTTATGACATGTAAACATACTTTTTGGCTGAACTGCTAGTCAGAGACATGGCTTGTATATTGTGACTCACACATATTTTTTGATATATATATGTGAGATATGTATTTTTTTAGCTCTAATGATGTGTTTATGGTTATGTTATTTGATGTATGTTGTGTACCGATGATGGATATCTATTTGTTATGTTTTTTTCTTTTCTATGGATGATGGTTTATACGAGATGAATTCCAGTCTAGAATGTGATTAGCTATGAGATCAGTTATATGGTTTTGATTTCTTGGTATATGTGTGAATGTAATATGATCAAACTGACGACTTAATCTTCATGCCTGCAAATAATTTCTAAGTAGTTGAGAATCCTGTACTTCAAAATCTTGGTTTAACTGTGAAACCACTATCTCGGAATCAAGGTAGATATGAAGATGGTGAATGCCTTGGTTGAAGGCATCACTCATCAGCCCGATGACTACATCGTATTCTACCTGATTATTGGTGGTTGATCTGATGCACACTCCATTGGTTAAAAATCATGATCGGTCAGGATAGTAAATGGCCCAGGTGGCTGCTACTAGATTTTGAGACCATTGCGATGCTCCATTAACGAATCCAAAATAGTAGATGGGGAGATGATCCATCTGTGACACCAAAGCACTTTTCTAGAACAAGTCTTTGATGATTGTAATCATCACAAAAAAAGATTATGCTACATGCATCTTATCTCTAAGGCTGAGACCTCTTGCCCTTATGGGTAAAATGTTTTGAGGTAGAGCCCATTGTTGGGGTTAGCTAGGCATGTACCGTCAAGCTCTAACAGGATGTATTCCCCCTTGAGGAGGAAATGTTTTATGATGTCGGGACCTTTCCATAATGTTTCGAACTTCACAGGTCCTAGGGCCTCTTTCACGACATCGTATCGGAGGACTAACTCTCCCTCAATAAATGAGCGAGTGGTGATGCTGTGATAAAATGACGTTTTTACCCTTTTTTTATGTGCCTCGTTATGTTGGAGTGACTCTCGTCGATTTTCATCGATGAGTTCTAGTTGTACCAATCGTTTTTCTAAAGGTTGGTTATCATCGAGGAGTTCGATCTTAGCGTGCAAGTTAGGGATTTCGTGTTCTATGGAAATCCTGGCTTCTACCCTATACACTAGTTGGAAGGGTGTGAATCTTGTTGAGTTTTTAACTATTGTGCAGTATGCCCACAGGGTGGAAAAACTCATGTGGTGCTATTTTGTCCTATGGTTATTCACCATATGTTGTAACATTATTTTTAGCACTTTGTTGAAAGCTTCTACCTGTCCGTTGGGCTGAGAATAGTATGGTGATGCAAATTTGTGTGTGAACCCTGGGTGGTGAGACAACTCCTGGAATATTTCATTTTCGAAATGCTTTCCGTGATCGGAGACTAAATCTTTAGGCACACCGACACCAATGATAGATGAGAAGACAGCACGGGTCGTGGTTCTCATGCATGATCAGATGAATCGTATGTGGTGTTGTGTGTCATCAATGTTTGATGGTGGAGGAATTTCCATTGTGGTGGCTTGCATGAGAGAAATATTATGTTCCTCACGTGGCGTACTAAGGGTACTTGCACTTTCCTGGATTTGGAATTTGTGCTAAGTGTAGAGGTGCCTAAATGTTTCCATTAAGGGAAATGACTCTGTTTCGTGATTATGACTGGTGCAAATGGTGCACGGTGTTATGGTGCTCATTGAGTAGATGGTATGAGAACCAATGCTACTCTTTGTCCCTAAAGTGGATGCTCGGAGAAGATTGGGCATTAGGGCATGATTCTGCTTTTTCCATCTCTGATTTTTTGGTTTTGGATGGTCTAGCTCCTTCGGTGATTTTAGACTTAACGCTACCTTTTCTGCTCGTATCCTTGGGTGGTCCTCACAATCCATCATCACGGTGGAATTGTGAGCAAATCCTGCAATAGTAGCATGTGATCTTCTCTTGATTAGAGAGATTGATCTGTGGGATGGGGGTGACCATGCGAAGGCTGTCAGTAAGGTTCTTTAGTTCCTTACATTGATTGAATCGATGGTTGATTATATTGCATAGCCTGCATGTCGTCCTTGGTCGGTCCTGGGCCCTGCTAGGACGATGGGTTGTTTTATCTCTTCTAATGTTTTGGTAATGATGGGGGGAAGGTTGCCTTGTGTTAGGTTTCTTGGCTCTGGAACAACTATATCCGAGTGTTGGGAATCCAATGAGCCTATGATTTCTATCAAAGGGAATACTTGGGAAATGTAAGTATAGTGTCAAGTCTGATGGTTTCCTTAACAAAACAGACAAGTCTATATTTCCTTAGTACTCCCTTCCCTCTAGGATGCTGAAGTGATTGGATACCATTTGCACAGCCATTCTAGGTCTAGGCATTGGGCGGCCAAATTGTTACATGTTTTTCATAATGCGAAGGTTGGTCTTATCCATGGAGGGTGGTTGGGGGTGACGATGTGCCCCTTTACTAGCCACTTTTCTGTTGACACGAAGAAAATGGACCTGCTTGTCACATCTTCTTGCATTGCCGAACTTTCCATGGATTATGTATCCGATCTGTCTACTGTGGTGATGCGTACTATGGCCATGCGTAAACTTTTTAATTTCGAATGGAATCAGGGGATATAATGGAAATGAAAAACTGGGTGGTCGCTAGAACACACCCGACATGAATACTAGACTTCTCGTAAGCCGTCATAGTATATAGGATCGACAGGATACCATCTTTGAAACAACTCTAGGGTTGCGTAATCAGAAATGAAGCGATCACATTCATCACAGAGCATGCAGATTTGAATAGGATTTGGGGGGGTGATAATGAGGGGGATGTGGTCGTTCAGGTGACTACTTCTCCTCCTGTAGGTACAATATGATTCTAGGTTTTCCCTCATCCATTTGCATGCGTGGATTTGAGGGATCCTTTTGGTATGATTGCTCTAGGGCTTGCAATTCATCCCTATATCATGGCATATTTGGGCAGTGATGACTGTAATGCCCATAACGGTCGCAGATTGCGCACGAGTGGTTGGTGCGTAATGCTTTCCCTTGATTTTTAATGGCGTGTTCCTTTTCATGGGAACTTGAGGCCGTGGCATTCCTTTTGGTGCTTAGAAGAGGTTTTAGTTTATCTAATTCCAGGAAAATATTGGTAGGATGGCCTACGATATCACATATTGCACAAGGTTGCAATGCCCTAAGTATTTTTGGGTTATCGATTTTCTTCCCGTTTTTGTTGGTTTTCTTGGTCGCTCTAACTGGCGCTACTATGGAATTTTCATTAATCGGTGTCACCTCCTGAGGAGTGATGGGAATTATCCCTATAGAAGTGATGTCATGGCTTCCTAGCATGGCTGGTGGGATCAAATACCAGACAAGTATTGGGAAAGACATGTTTGGAAATGTTACAGTTGCCAAGAATTACTTTGACACGAAACTATGTGGAGGGTATAAGAATGGGGTTTGGGAGATGGCGTAGGGAAGGAAAGCCATTTCAGTGGCTTTGGTTTCCATACTACTAGTCTCTATCTCTAGGCTAGTCTCATTGTTTGATGATAGCATCATGCACACCGGTGCACCTATGACTTACGGGGATGCCTTTGGTATGACAGGGGGATCTCCTTGGAATGATCCAAAGATTGATAACGGTTTGAATTGACCGAGGCCATATTCTTGGTACCACATGAGAAACTCCATATTTTTTTCTACATAAGGTAGAATGACATCGATAGCCATCATGGGTTTCTTATCATAGTATGTAAGTTGGTCAACTGTGATGATTTGATCCTCGTGGGGGAACATCATCACCCGGAAAATGGAGGAGGCTATGGAAGTTATGGCACACATATAACTCTGCCCAAGGTGTATATTTTAGTCAAGTTGAACTTCCAAGACTTCAATGTCTATGACTGCCGTTTTTCTAGCCAAGTTAATAGGGACATTCTAATATAGACCGACGGGAGCAAAAGGTTGATCGTCATATGTGTTGAGCATGATGTCAGATGGCTTCAATATGGGTGATCCCAACTTTTTCCAAACAGACTTGGACATGATGCATGTAGATGCACCTTTGTCAATGATACATCTATGTATGGTGATATTTTGGAATGACTCCAGTATCTAAAAGGAAAAAATGAAGGAAGGGTTGATGGCACCTAATGTGGAAAGTAAGGTTTTCTGTTGTTTTGGGCAAGATTGCAAGACCTCTAAGGCAGACATGACAGCAGGAGATTGTGCTAAATCATCCACGATGTTGTAGTTATAGGCATATTTTGAGTGGTGTCCTACACGCCTATTCGGCCCCTTAGCCATATTTGGCAGGGGTTTTATTGGAGCGGGGTCCCCTAAGTCTGAAGAACATTTTTTTCTATATTTTTGTAATAGTTTAGTCGTGCGCAGGGGCTTTGGGGTGGGTCAAATCCCCTCATGAATTGTAATGGGTTAAAAGGGTAGATCAAGAGGCCACAAACCACGATTTGTGGACCATAGAGTAGCACAGGCTAATAGTATAAATATAAGTCTAGATCGAGTCTAAGAAAGTATTTTTTGGATAAGTCTAAATGTGAATGTTAGATCTGGTGACTTTGTGATATTTTGTGTATATTTTCTGGGTAGAAGGCTCCTGCTGGCTATGTGCGTGAAGACCTTAGTCCTACTATGTGCAGACCCCACTGGTTATGTACGCGGGTTGTTGAAGGGTTTTGTATGAAGGATCTAAACTCATATCAATAAAGGAATGTTGTTACAGATTATTGAGTTCTATATGCATCTGATGTTTATGTTATGAATGTTTCTGCATCTTATTTCCGATTTCTGTACTATCTGCTAATAGATATCTTGCGCAATTTTGTTTGGATTTATATGAATTCTTATTGGATGGATCTGATGATAAAAGGTTCTGATATTATGTGTTAAGGGTTATTACTTTGATTTTGGATGTTGTGTTAACTTGCACAAGTTATTCTGCATATTTGACATAAATCTATCTATAAGGGTTTACTGGTTAGGGCTATTGTTGTGAAGGTTTGTTTATGAATATTTTGGATCTTAAGGCACCCACATCATTCAACCTCTCTCAGGGTGCAGAAACCTGGTTCCAACACCCCCCCCCCCCATATTGCTTCAGGTGAGACTTTGTCTTGCACAACCAGGTCACTGCTGAAAAGACAAATAGTAAGAGGGTTTTGTTGGTTAACCTCAACTCCGAACCTGGGTTAGCACCCCTCAAGCCAACAAATGGTTCAGTTGTTGGGACCAGGATCATTTTGAGAGAGTTTGGTTGATTCCAAGAGGTCATTTCCAGCCATTAAAGCCTGAACTTGAGGACTAGTTTGAAAAACAGATTCAGGAATTTTCCCTAAAAGAAAACAAAAGTAAGAAATTGTCTGCTGAAGAGTCGAAGAATAAGTATATTTTCACTGAGGTGCATGAGATCTTCTTTGTAACCTTTTCACATGAACTGCAGGAGAGGTTGGAAATGTTAGCATAATTCCAAACCTATTGGAAGGATGATCATGTCACGCAGTGGACCCCTGAATTAATCCAACAGTTGGAGAATATTGATAATTCCATTACCCGAACTGTAGATCACCAGGTTGAAAGCATCTTGGTTAGGTTTGTAACATAGTTTTTAGTTGATCAGTTTGTGCCCTACTCTGAAGCTGAAAGGATATTTTTCAAGGGATTAAGGGCCACACCGAGTGAATGACCCCTGATTAGAGTGAAAGAACTATGCGCAGCGATAAAAATTATAGGGTCAATCAGAGAGGGCACAGATCTGTACACATTCCTATGATAAATTCCCTTGATATAAATGAAAGCAAGGCTACGCACATTGAAACTAGCCCTCCTACTATGCCACCATCAAATTATCAATCCTCCTACCCCACCCCACCACCACCTGTGGAAGATATGGTCGTGCATATGAAGCTACCCACCTTTAAGGTGCGGGCGATGAGGATATGGAGCAATTTTGGTTTGTGGAGAATGCGATGTGGACTATGGATAATTTCAATACTGATGCTATCAAGAGAGCGCAGCTGGCTATGGCCTTTGAAGGTCTTGCTTTAGATTAGTTCATGGGATACCTTACTCAACATGTAGATCCCACGGTTCAGCAGATTAAGGATGCCCTGAAACAGCAATTCTAAAAGCCAAAATCCTATTCTCAATGCATAACAGAACTGAAAGAAATTAATCAAGGGCATACAAAATCAGTTTGGGAAGTTGACCAATGACCGAAGCAAGCCATCAGTGATGGAGGATTTTCTTATGATGATAAGCAACAAAAGGAATGTTTCATTGTCGTGATATTGCCACATTTTCATGGGCCTATTGGTCAGCACAAGATTGATTCTCAAGAAGAAGCTCTGAAGATTTCTATGAAATTAGAAACTGCACCGAGGGACGATTCTCAATTTGGAGCGCTACAAATTCAAAGACAATTAGAAGCTATGCACTTGGAAACTCAGAATTCATGGAGAGACCATGGCAAGGAGGTTGTCATAGATTTTTGGTGCATACACTGCAAGGGAGATGGCCACACCAAATATCAGTGCCCTCTGCGGTCAGATTATATGCAAGCTAGGGGACCAATTCCATTGTACCCGAGAGATGTTGCTCGACTTAGCACCCCCCCACTGTGGTGCGTTGATTTTCAGGTGGTTGGGCGACATGATACAAACCACTACCCACGGTTAGGAACCTATGTACCTGAACTAAAGCAATAGTGGTGCAATCTCTTCTCTTCAGTTGGTCACGATGAGCACAACTACCGAACATATGACCTGATGATTAACAGAGTGAACCTTTACAGAGTGCAGGTTGACCCTTCATCGCCAGCATCTCCCTCTGGACAAGGCGGATCCCAACAAGAGGACAGGGAGGGGGGAGAGGTGGAGGTGCAGGTCAAGGGAGAGGACAACTAATTTATTACAACTATAGAGACGTTGGACACTATGCACACAACTGCTCGAACCCTACTCGGCAATCATGTAGGTATTGTAGGAAATTTGATAATGTAATTGAATATTGTTAGGTGCTTATAGCTAAAATGCAATAAAATCAGTAGACGCCAATGCAAAACATACAGATGGTTAAGGCTAAACCATGCGATGATGGTCTAATTTTAAACGTAATTCCACAAAGCCACTGATCAGAAAGGAGTCTAACAAAAAGGAAAGCCCCAACCTGCAGAAAGAAAAATATATTTTCATCGAGTCCAGGAAATATTTTGCTAATGCAGGAGCATCCACGTCAAGGACTCCCATGGAACCAAAAGCTGATGATGAAGTTAAATTTTTCCTACAAGCCTGCATTAATTTACTGTGCAATCAGAAGGCAATAGATAATATCTAGGACCTGATAGATAGATGCGTAGAAAAAGAGGTGCCTCGGACAGAAACCAAAGTCTTGAACAAGGTTTATAAGCAGAAGAAGAGAACAGGTAGGGAGATGTGCATGACTTTGTATATTAGAGACTATGAGATGGATCGGGTCATCTTGGATCTGGGGTCTGATGCAAATTTCTTACCTAAGCAAACCTGGAAGAATATGGGAGAGCCAAAGTTGGAATGTTCCACCATTCAGCTATGCATGGCCAACCAACAAAAGATCATTCCACTTGGTAGGCTTCCACAAGTTGCGGTAAACATCACTAGAGTAGAGGTATGCATTGATTTTGAAGTAATACAAATTGTGGATGATGCACACCCCTACCCTGGACTATTGGGATTTTATTGGGCCATTTATATGAGAGACATCATTAACCTGAAGCTTAGAAGTATGATTTTTAAGAATAATGGTACGCGAGTGATAGTCCCAATGGATCCAGCAAATGGAGAAATGGAGAACTAGCAAAACTAGTTGCACGATGTCTTTGCGCTGAACTGCCTCAATATCACAAAGAACTTTCGGTGCATATCCTCTGAGGTAAGATAACTACCCTAATTTTATGGTTCTGGTAATGTCAAATAATTTTTGGAAGCATTAGAAAAAGTTGTCCCAGAGGAATAAAGATTATGGGCACTTGATTTGGCTATGCACGCAACTCCAATGCATTGGTGGGAGACACACAAGGGAGCCTTCCAGGACTGGGAGGAATGTAGAAAAATTATGATGTTGTGCTTTGAACCTCCATCCACCCCACCAATTGAGCTCTTTTATGGTTGGGGGGATCCGCGCAAGCACCTGGCCATGTGGATGGAGGTATGGGATGAAAATAGATGGAATGAATGGGTTCATAGGTTTGTCCACTCGTTGTGACCAGTACCTACCACCTGGTATCTAGAGGTTGAGCTACACCAAGGTACTCGAGAATAGTTTACAATGATTGAAGATTTCTTGGAAACCTTTGGCTCTGCAGGTGGCTCAGAGAAATTGGATGAATCCCTATAGGACATCGATGCTCTGGTATTTGATGAATCCCGACCCCGTAGGGAGTGCGTTGCGCTGACCTAGGATGTGCAGATGCAAGGCATCATCAACTGTAGAAATATTTCAATCAAGGATAATGAAGATGACTAAAGGAATGTTAATACCCTAGAGTCTGAAAGAGAGTGCTCAGTTGCAAGGCCTGCATTAGGGATGGTGGATGTTACTAAACCTCTGAAATTGAAGGAAGTCAACATTGGGACAGAAGAGCAGCCCAAGTTGGCCAAGATTGGGGACTATTGGGATGATGATACAGTAGGAAATATTGTACAGCTACTGACAAAGTATCAGGATCTGTTTCCTGCAAATTTCTCTGAGCTAAAGGGAATTGTAGGGGACTTGGGTGTTATGAAGATAACACTGAACCATATGTGCACCCTATCAAGCAGTGCCCATATTAATTGAACCCCAAATATAAGCAGAAAGTAAAGGAAGGATTATAAAATATGGTAGTTGTAGGCATCATTTAACCATTCGAGCAATCTCATTGGGTAATCCCAATAGTGGTTCAAGAGAAAAATACGAGAGGAGCAATAAGGATTTGTGTAGATCTGTGCAAGTTGAATGATGCATGTGTGCATGAACCCTTCCCTACTCCGTTCTCTGATGAAATCCTATATAATGTAGGAGGAAAAGAAGCTTATTCATTTACTGATGTATTTTTACGGTATCATCAAATATGAATTGCACCAGAAGACCGCATCAAGACCACCTTCGCCACTAAATGGGGCTCTTTCCAAAACATTGTCATGCCATTCGGATTGAAAAATGCACCTGCAATCTTCTCACGTGGTCGTGGTTGTGTTTAAGGAATTCATGCATAAATTCTTGGACGTATATTTTGATGACTGGACAGTGTTTTTATTGGTAAACAAACATGTGTCAAACCTGCACATGATGCTTGACACCTGTAGGAAGCACCAGATTTCTCTCAACCTGAAGAAGTGAATATTCTGTGTACCTTTTGGGATTTTGTAGGGGCATATAGTATGTCAGCAAGGATTGATGGTAGAACCATCCAAGATCGCATTTATCATCAACGTAGAAGTTCCTACCAATGAGAAACAATTGCACTCCATCCTAGGACACACTGGTTATTACAGGAAGTTTATCAAAGGGTATGCTCTAATCACTGCGCCAATGGAGAAGTTGCTAAAGAAGGATGTAGAATTTTTTTGGGATATGAATTTCAGAAGAGCTTTGAGATGCTAAAGGAGAAAATGGTCACTGTGCCTATATAAATATTCCTAGACTGGTCTAAGGTTTTTCATGTGCATGTGGATGCATTCGGTATAGCACTTGAGGTTGTTTTAGCACAGCCAGGAGAAGGGGACATTGATCACCCAGTCACTTTTGCCAGTCATAAGATCTCTAGTGCAGAGAAAAACTACTCAACTACAGAAAGGGAAGGATTGGCCATGGTATACACACTACAAAAATACAGACACTATTTGCCAGGAGGGAATTTCAAAATGTTCACTGATCATTCTACTTTGAAATACCTAGTCAATAAGCCTATGTTGGGGGGGCAGATCTGCCGATGGTTGTTGATTTTTTAGGAGTATGACTTTGAGATTATTGTGAAGCCTGGGAGACTGAATGTTGGGCCTGGTCATCTATCACAAATCAAGAATGGGGAAGAACCAAGCAGTCTGGAGGAGGGGTTACCTGATGCACAGATATTCGCTATCAAGGTGTTTGAAGAGCACTTCGAAGATATTATTCATCTTCTGACCACAGGAATAACACCTCTATAATATTCAGTCCAACAAAATAAGGATTTGGTTACGTGCGCAAGTGATTTCAGCCTAATTGCAGGTTAGTTGTATAAATTAGGAGCAGGTGAAGTATTAAGGAGATATGCCTTGGAACATGAAAGACAGGATATCTTGGCTGAGGCTCATGGAGGACTAGTAGGAGGCCACTATGCTAGGAAATCCATTATGCATAAGGTGTTGCGTGCTAGGTTATGGTGGCCCACACTACACAGTGATGCACAGGAATACTTTCGGGCCTGTGATGCATGTCAGAGAACATGGAAGCCTTCACGAAGAGATGAAATGCCCCTACAACCACAGATGGCCTTGCAGCCATTTGAAAAATGGGCTATCGATTTTGATGGACCAATCAAACCTCCTAAAAATAAGGCTGGAGCATGCTATATCATTACTGTAATTGATTATTTAACTAGGTGCGCAAAGGCAAAGGCAATTAAGTATTGTACTGCAGATACTATTGCACACTTCATCTTTGAGCACATTTTGACCAGGTTTGGATTCACGAATATTTTGATGAGTGATAGAGGTACGCACTTTGTTAATGAAACAATTGAAGCTTTGACAAAGGAATTCGAGATCCATCACAAGAAGAGTACCCCTTATCACCCACAAGAAAATGGCGCAGTAGAAGCTTTCAAAAAGATTTTGGAGAATGCACTTACAAAGATCTGTAATGCCAACTGAGATGTTTGGGACATGTGCATCCCTTCTGTGCTATGGGCTTATAGGACAACATGCAAAAATTTGATGGGAAAAACACCTTTTGGGATGGTCTATGGGTAGGAAGCCATCATGCTAATGGAGTACATTGTACCAAGTCTACGCATCATAGCTTTCACTAATATGGCCAAGCCTGACATTATGGAGGGATGGTTAGCGCAACTCGTTTCCTTAGAAGCAGATCAGTTCATTTCTAACTTCCACCAGCAATTACAAAAGTCCTGCAAAAAATCCTGGCATGACAGGCACATCAGGCAGAAGGTGTTCAAGGAGGAAGACTTGGTGTTTTTATATGACAGTCAGTTTTTGCGCCACCCAGGAAAGTTCAGAAAGCATTGGTTGGGGCCATACATTGTGAAGGAGATCACTAATGGTAGTGTGATGCACTTGGCCACGCTGCAAGGAGAGAACCTTCTTGGGTATTTCAATGGAAGCTGTCTAAAGTCGTATAGGGAAAATCCGATGCTGACCAAATGAATATATGGCCAAAGCATTAGAATCAAATGATCTGCACGCAACATATAGGAAGGGCATAGGCAGGTGCAACAGAAGTGCAGGTGTGACACGCAGGTCAGGAAACTAGCCCTTGGAACAATAAAAATGGGTGAAAACGTGAAATTGCCATTGGATGGAGCGGATTTATCGCATTTAATGGGGTGATCTTGGAGGAATTTTTACCGTTTCCTTGAGGGTAAGTGGAAATTAATGATAATCCAACCGTTTTTACCATGGGTGGCTTATAAAAAGGTGGGTGTGGGTCTCAATTGGTTCCTTTGCTGTTTGAATATTTGGTGCCATCTGATTGTCTGTAATATATGTTATCTTTTTGTATGTGAGTTATGTATGTCTGGTCTTGAATCTCACTCTAAAATTAGTAATCCTGAGTTCATATTCCACCCGATAATGATGGCCACCAAGCCTATGGAGGAGCATTCGGTGCCCCTAACTGTTTCCACAGAGATGGGCTCAGATGAGGTTAGAGAAGTTGTCCCAGAGGTAGAAGAAGTTGTGTCCACTCTGGCAAAAGAAAAGGGAAAGGGGAAAATTTCCAAATGGGCTACTTCTAAGCCAAGAACCTCTTTGCGGAATGTAACATCCCCAAGGCAAGCCTCGAAGGATCAATCCCCCATTGATTATCCATCAAAGTGCCCAATGAGTGCTAGACAAGAAGCGATGGTCATGGAGCCTATCTCATGGCGGTCACTCTATGTTAAGCCGCGAAATCCCTCTACGCGCAAGCCATAGAACATTGATATTATTTAGGAGTATCTGCAGATGTTTTTGATCCCTCAGGATGTCCCTCTGATTCTTGAAATTTTTGGCAAGATCCCTTAGATAAATTTTGACGATTATGAGCTCACAAATGAATCAACATTCCCAGAGCTCGCACAAGAAAATTACTTGGAACGGGTGATGTACGATGATGTGCCAAATGTGGAGCCGATGCACTGGGCATGCGGGCTACACAACGCGGGAGTCCTAATCTGCTGAGGATTCCATATTTCGGGAGGTACCCCATCACAGGTATTTTCATGTGCCAGCTATTGACCTTGGTCCACGAGGTATCCTTGTGGATTCAGGGGAGAAATCCTATAGATTTTGCGTTGATCCATCGAATCACCGATTTTCCCAAGAAGGGGCCCCTCTGATCAAGGGATTTGATAAGAGGAACAAGTTGAAGGTGAAAAATGATGTGACTAACAAATACAAGGTGGGACGGGATAAGAGGGGATTTTTGGTCCAGACAATCGCTGACCCGGCAGTGCGCAGGGAACCCTCATCCTTGGATGCAAGCTTATGAGTAAGTGTCAGCCAAAAACAGACCCCGCGCACATCATTGCCTTGGTAGGGAAATGTGAAAAAGGGATGATGTACAACTGGTCGCATTTTTTATGTGAAGAGTTTTTGGAAAATGTGTGCGAGGTGCAGGAACTAGGGAAGCAGTTCTGCTACTCATGGCTTCTATTGTTGATTGCATTGGTGGCATGGGAGACCCCAGCTGATGCATTCCTTCATGAAATAGAAATAGGCGTATGCGAGGGGGCGCGCTACGCGAACTCATGGGACTCATCAAACCCCTGACGAGTTGAAGAAATAAAAAAAAAATTGGGTACTTTTTGAAGGCGTGCTGGCGCAAGCTATCCATTCCAGACTATGAAGCTTGCCACATTCCATGAGAATTATAGAAGCGTCATGGAATTTCAAGTGACCATGCACAACGTTCAGATAAAGGCGCGCAAGGACTCAAACTGGTACACCTTACCTTATATGGTCACGGAGGCAGAATTTTACCATGTCGTCGCAACATGGCGCAATGCATGGAAGATCAGGCTTGGCTCCACCCAGCCCATTACATCATCCATTTCAACAAAGTATGTAACTCCAAAATATCCAGCTCCAAAAGACACAAAAAAGCCATGCACGGAGACAAGCAGAAAATATACTGGAGCTAAAGCAGAAAAGGACTCAAAGGCAGAAAAAGACAAAGATCAGGAGTTGGGAGGTGACCACGAGGAGGTGGACCTCGGAGGTTTGGACAACCTCAATGGAGATGGTGTTCAATCTATGTGTGGCACTAATCATGGAGGAGAAACATCTAAAGGGATGCACAAGAAGCGAAAAGGGTCCAAGGCGGGAGGAGAGGAAGAGGTTACTCTAAGAGAGGTGGACCTCGACAAAATTACAGATGCAGTTGCTTCAGCATCAGAGGACAGTTGGAACACCATGGAGACCCAATACAAGGCCACGCTGGAAGCCTTGCATTCAAGCTTACAAGTTCTACAACTAAAAACAGATACATTGCAACCGAGCATGGATCAAGCGAGGCCGTTGCAAAAGAGGATACCATCTACTTCAATCATTGCAGCTATAGGAATCAGAATCTTCCCCTTCCCCTGTGCAGCGGTGTCCATGGAGTAAACAGATTTGTGCGCACAGGTCCAAACCTGCCCCGAGGTCGGCATCGACATGGCGAAGCTACCAAGTCGGCAGCTCCATGCTCTACATATCTTCATATCTGCAAAACTGTAGAACAGAGAGGCTCGTGCTAAACAGTAGATCAGCGATACCGAGCATATTACAGCAACAAAGATGACAAAGTCTACACAAGATCAGATAGTGCAACAAGCGGCTGTAGCTCAGCGCGCGGAGCTAGAGACCTTCATCGACTACTTATGTGGTGAGATTCCAGATGTATCCATCCAAGCCTCCACAACACCACAGGCCAAAATTGAGAGCCTGGTCGCAACCCTCAAAGCTTCCAGGTCCAAGATTCAGAATTTTAAGGCTAATTTTGAGAATAAAATCGTTGTATTGGAGGCGAAGCTGCAGCCTGAGACCCCTCCGGAGGTGTGCCCACAATGGGTTGTGCTAGTAAAAACAACATTCACTAGCATCTCCACGAATGTTGAGAAGGGTTCAAAGCTTCTAGAGAAAACCATGGAACTATGGACCTGTGTAGATAGATTCACTGGTCAAGAAAATTACCCAGGAGTTGTGGGCAAAGGAGCAGGAGTTTGACGACTTGTAGGAGGCTTTGCCTACATTCATCCCTTCTCATAGATTAACACGCCTTCAGACCAGCCAAGTGTTGCAAGATGAGGTGGAGAAGCTCCGTCGTAAGAAGCAAATAGTTACAAAGCATATGAATCCATGGGCGGATGAGACCATGAAGCTCTCTCAGGACCTTGATCTTGTAGTCTAGAACCTGAACGAGACATTGCAGAACATCACTTTGGCCACTGAAGGGCTGACTTCAGAAAAACTAGTGGAGACTGTGTAGAGTGCAGTGAATCAAAGTGCGGGTGTCTTGGCACCATTTGCAGCTACTATCGAGGAGCTCTAGGACAAAATGAATAATCCAGTGCCAGTGTGACTCAGGACGAGTCACAAAATTGTGTTGGGGGCCTATTGGAACGTGGTCCCCTAAGTCCGAAGATGGTTTTTTTCTATATTTTTGTAATATTTTAGTCGTGCGAAGGGGATATAGGGTGGGTCAAAGCCCCTCATGAATTGTAATGGGTCAAAAGGGTAGATCAAAAGGTTGCAAACCATGGTTTGTGGACCATAGAGTAGCACAGGATAATAGTATAAATAGAAGTCTAGATCAAGTCTAAGAAAGTATTTTTTAGATCAGTCTAAATGTGAATGTTAGATGTGATGACTTTGTGATATTTTGTGCGAATTTTCTGGGTAGAAGGATCCAGCTGGTTGTGTGCGCGGAGACCTTATTCCTCTTGTGTGTGGACCCTGCTAGATGTGTGTGTGGGTTTTTGAAGGGTTTTGTATGAAGGCTTTGAACTAATATCAATAAAGGAATGTTGTTACAAATATCTGAGTTCTATATGTATCTTATGTTTATAATATGAATGTTTCTACATCTTATTTCTGATTTATGTACTATTTGCGAATAGATATATTGTGCAACTGTGTTTGCGTTTATATGAATGCTTATTGGATGGATCTGATGGTATAATGTTATGATATTATGTGTTAAAGGTTATTACTTTGATTCTACATGTTATGTTAACTTGCGCAAAGTATTCTGCATATTTGACCTAAATCTGTCTGTAAGGGTTTACTGGTAAGGGTTGTTTTTGCAAAGGTTTGTTTATGATTATTTGGGATCTTAAGGAACCCACATCATTAAAACCTATCTCAGGGTGCAGAAACCTGGTTCCAACACCCCCCCCCCCACCACATACTGCTTCAGGTGAGACTTTGACTTGCGCAAGAAGGTCACTGCCGAAAGGGCAAGTAGTAAGAGGGTTTTGTTGGTTAACCTCAACTTTGAACTTGAGTGAGGACCCCTCAAGCCAACAGGTTCTATAAGTAATTTGGATATGATCAATGATGCAGTAGGTGCACTTTTTCTCTCCCATGATGGGTTAGTGTCTGGGGGGCGTCATAGTTTTGATTCCTTTTCTGGAAGAACATTTCTTCGCCGGTCAGGTAAATTTCATTATTGTCATTCCCGCAATCATTTTGGGGTGTTTTTTGTTGTTGGGTATTAACTAGTCCTTGGTGCGGGACAGACTCCTGCATTACAGCGGTTTGCTGTGAAGGTCCCCCTTGTCCATGGTTATCTTGAAGTTTTTTCAGTTCAGGGATCTCAGGACAATGATGAGTGTAATTTTTGTACTTACCACATATGGCACAAGAATGTTTTGTCCTCAGACTGGACCTCTTGTTCTTCCCTTGGGAGTCATTTTTTGACTCCTTATTTTAATTTTGGTTGGGGTTGCCCCCAGATTGAGATCGCAGGGGGCGTTGCTGGTTACTGCCCCCCTATCCAGAGTCTCCCTTTTGTTTATTCTTAGGCTGATTTATTACAGCATTAGGAGGATTACAATTCTCCTGGTCATACGACTAGCACGGCTAAGCCTAAGAAGGTTGCACGAAGTTCACCGGCACGTTGTTTTACGATGGTGGGTTTTGTGTGAGGGAAAGGGAATATTGGTTTCCTTGTCCGTGGTTGGTGTGTGGTTGTTGGAGGGGCCTCTTCCATCAGCGTTCATAGTTGAGTACAGGGTCCCCTATGAGGGAGGGTACGATCTTCCCTGCTTATGGTGGTATGATGACACCCTATTTGTCATATTCTACAGAGTTGCAGATTGACTTTGGTGGTAGCCAAGTTGCATGATGTTCTGGTTAGAATCATATAAGTAACGTGGGTACTTGATACTATTGCTTAGGTGACCTTGAGTCAATAACCCAATCAAGTTTTTTGCAGTATTCGACACGTCTGGCAATTCTCTATAAGTTTATAGATGTGGGGTGTTAGGCAGGACATTGTAAATGTATCCTGACTGGGTATAGAAAAGTTCGAGTTGCTAGGCTTTGAAAATGGCGTCCTCCTCGTAGGTATGTCCTTGTGCCATCACATCTTTTGAGATATTTTATATGAGAGTTTTCAAAAACAAGTCCAGTAAAACTCTATTGTCGAGTTTGGCTTTGCACAAACTACGACGTTGTCATCGTTCGTGGAGATGATCCGAGATATGGACAGTTGGCATTTGCCTAAAATAAGTCAAAAGCTCCATCCTCAAATCCTGGTGGATGGGTAGTTGAAATTATGTGAGGAACGTGATAGCAGGAGCGCTAAAGGTTCCATGTGAAGTAGAAGGCTGCTCCACATACCATTTCGCGACAGGTCTGGTTACAGTGCGTTGAAATAGTCTCAGTTGACTAGTATCATCAATAATACTATTGGAGGAACACCATAGGTGGAAATTCATAACATGATTTCCAAGGTCTTCTGCTTACTTCCCTTCAAATTTTGGTATGTCTGAGGGGAGTTTCATGGGCGTGGGGGGCCAATTGAGGTTGTGTGCAATGGGGTCTTTAGTTAGCTTTGATAGATCTGGAAGGTTTAATGATGCTAAAAAGGGTAACTGAGTATTGACTGCCATTGTGTACTTTGGAAACACATGTATCTGAGTGTGATGATTTATGGGGGGTGCCTGGGGAATGCTACCCTGTGAAGTACCCTACTGTGTGTTATGTTAGTTCCTCAAAGGGGTACTGCTTCTCTGCCATCTGAGGGTTGTGGGAGGATTTGAGTGCGGTGACCTTGCTGGAGTTTCCATGGGTGTGGTGTTAGGTGACCCTTGGGGGTTTCCAACTAAATATGCCCTGATAAAGGATGAACCAATAATGGTGGCAGTGTGTCATATTTGACACCTAAATGGTGAAATACCTAGCACTCCTCCCTCTAATGGGGGGAGGTCCAAAAAACATCTAGATCAATGAGGTCCCGTTGGGTCCATTATGGTGTCTACTCGGTTAATTTTGGAAATATTTTTCAGTTTTTTGAGAGGAGGGAGATTATGTCCAAAGAAAATATGATCACATACATAAAAAGTGAAAAATAAAAGGTAATTTTTCCTTTCTATTAATTTTATGTGATCAAGAAAGAAAAAAATATGATTTTGGTTGTTTTGCGTATCAGATACTCAAAAGCCTAAAAAGACCTAATCGTCCTCACACTCTCAAATGTAAATGGGCCTTGTGAAGATATATTCTAATGGGTACTGGGGCTAATGTCCCAAAAGAACTAGTGATGCCTTCCAGTAGCAGAAGAATCGACCAAGGTAAAGGTATGAGGATCTAGTGTTGCCTGAATCGTCACCTATAGGGAAGGACACCCTAGATTTGGCCACTAAAGTATCGTCGTCCCATGTGAGCGTTTGAGTCTTGATCTTCTTGGTATTCAACTAGCAGTAATGAGCACTAGATGGGTTAGGGAGCCCCAAAGAGTACCGCACACACTGGGCCTAAGCTTAACCCCCTCTGAAATGAGTCTCTATAACCCTCGGGTATTCTGTTCCTTGGGCGGATAGATGGATTTTAAGCTCCCTAAAATTTCAACATTTATGTTTCAAAATGTAGCATAACCATGGAGGCTTATTGGATGCCTACCCTCGATGATCCTAAATTGAACTATAGTTTATTTTGTGGCCCCTATGGGGATAATTTAGTGAGTTCAATTATTGGTTAGTTTTATAGAGTCTTAATTTTCTTAAGGTGTGACTTGGTGAAGTAACTGTAAGGAGAGGAAAAAGGTCCCAACAAACTGGGTGCCTTTTGGTCCAATGCTTACCACTTCTTCGTGTGTTCTTTGGAGTGTACAATCACAAGTGTTATAAGATATGGATATGAGGTGATCCTTTACAATCCTTCTCTAATTACACTATGTGTGATTGTTCCTTGCAAAAAATAAACAATGTGTGAATGATGGGTCGCTTACACTTTTCCTAGTTAGACTAAGTTTTGCACTATAGGGAGATGGAAAATTATCTTAATAAAGATTTCATATGCTCACCCAGACTCACTGAGAGGTGCAAGGGTGGAAAATATTACTTGCCTTTGTTTCGATATTTCGCTCTTGGTCCCGAATCCTAATGCAAAAAATTGAACAAAACTAATGAAAAAATTTTGAAAAAGAAAAACTAGACAAAGATGTGTGGATGTATGGGCCACTTACTTTTCCGCTAATTATTCTATGTGTTTGGTATCTTTTACCAGCAAATATTTTGTTCAAATATAATTTGTGAATTGAAGGCCACTTACTTACCCCTTCTTAAACTATGTGTGATTTGCAATGATAAAAAAATAAAATTAAAACCAACTATTTGCTAAGCTAAACTCTAGAAAAAAGTGTCCTAACTAGTAATGAAACACTAGAACACAGTGATGGAAAATTTCTTATGGGTTTCCAACACCTTAAAACTACTAAAAAATGAGAAAAAGCATAGAAAAAAGAGCTCACTTCCTACCATGCGGCTTATTTTCACATAGGCGCGAGGTTCACATGTCTGTCTAGGCTGAACGTGCGTAGATTTACAGTATCTGAAAAATCCGCCTTCTCTGAGCCAAATTTCTCACTGAGGATGATTGAAAAGTGTTGAGAGGAAGCAGGAGTGATCTTGCAACAAATATGGGCAAGAGAGAGGACCTGCAATCAAAAACCACTAGTTTAAATGAAAGAAAGAAGTGGAGTCGCCATTCCTGTTGTAGTGTATTCGACGCATGGGCAGATGAAATACATTGTGCTTAATAGGGAGGTTGCTTTCCTAAAAGAAAGTAACAGCTCAATTAGTTTGTTATATTGTTAGTGGAACAAAATAACATGTAGTACACTAAGTAAATAACATAGCATGTTACATTAAAGAAGAAACAAGAAACAAAATAATCATGTACAATAACAATCCCAATCGAGTCAAACACACTAATAATTCAAATGGAGAACTCTCTCCCTTTATTATTTGATGATGGTATAATATCATATGATGCTAAATCACTTGCAATAAATCCTTAGAGATATCGAGCTCTAATATTCAAGGAAAGGGGGTCTCTTCCCTTTAAGCTTCTTACAAGCCTCTCTCTCTCCTTGGTGGATGGTAGAATAACGGACACTTGGTGAACTTCTTCTCTTGGATTGAGATGTTGGGTGGCCAATAGCTAGACCCTTCCACTCACTGCTCCTTGGACAACACAATGCTGGTTTTCTCTCAAGCAATTTGGCTAGCATAACAATGTGTTCTTATGTTCCTCTTCCCATGGCAGTCTTTTATATATAAATTTCAAATTCTCCATCCCTCTCTTAGTACAAGAGTGGGAGGCCGATTCCTTTGTGTGTTGCACTAAGGCCTCAAGGGGGCTCCAAGGTAGTTGTACTTGGCTGGATTGAGTGGGAATATTCTTCTTGAAGTGTGCCAAGTGGTCCCTTATGGTGAATTTATGCATACTCAGGACTGCGTGGCTATCTGAGGGATAACCGCGATGATATTTGTTGTTATTGAAGAAAAGGTCGCGCGGATTGCTTGGGGTCAGTGCTTTCTGTGCACTATTTTATAAATTTGCGTGCTTGACCTTAGGAAAAATTAAAATTTTCAAATCCTGTAATGTATTCCTTCCCTGTAAATCCTTATATGTACCTTTTTCTTGACATTTCCTAATGTCTTTTTCTTGTAAGTTTTTCCAATGATGACACTCGTCATCAACCATCTCGATGTGCATCTGAAGATCCTTCTCCTCCAAGCTACTAAAGAATTCTTTGTTGCTATTCATCTGGAAAGATGCTCCACTATCCAAGTACCACATAGATCCCATCACTATTTACACCATGCATGTGATGAGAGAGAAGTCGAACTTAAAATGTGAGGCCAAAGCTTCACCTGTTGTAGCTCCTAGAGCCTTCTTGATGTTCTTCTTCTTTTGTGGACAATTTATGGCATAGTTTCCATGATCATGACAGTTGAAACATTTCACCTTTGACATGTCTCGTTTCTTTCCTTCTTTGTCAGTCTCAGATTTGGATTGGGACTTCTTCTTCCCTTTCCCTTTCTTTCCCTTGACAGCTAAGGCACAATTTTCCTCATCATCAGTCTTGGATGAGGATCCATCCCTAGTAGTCTGATCCAAATCCGACCATAGTCGCTCCCACTTTGGTAAGTGCTCCTTCCCATTCACATAGTCCTGGTAACTATTCCATCTCTTGGGAAGGCCTATAAGTTCTAGGCTCACCAATTCATCATCAGCCATAGTAATCCAAACACTTCCAAGCTCATCTCAACAATGAGTGAACTTGGTCAAGTATTTCTGGATTGTGTCACGCTTCTCCATTTTGATTTCATGAGCTTGTCCTTGAGTGCCAATTTCCTGTGGTCATTGATTCTTTGAAACAGATATATCAAGACCTTCCACATAGCATATGGAGTTTCCTTTCCATGGCGACTTGAGACAATATGTTATCGAACTCCCTCTAATGAGATCTTCCTCACCTTTGCAAGATTCTTCTTCCATGCTTCATGTTGCATAACATCTGTTGGAGCGGGCTCAGGAATATCAACATCAATGAATCCCTTTAGTTCATTGTCCTCCAATACTACCTCCATCCTATCCTTCCATGCAATATAGTCTGAATTTCCCTCTAGTGCATATTCGAGTCTCAAGCCACTGAAAGACATCATGTTCAGCTGCTAGGAACCAAAGAATGAATCTGCAAATTTGAATATTGTTCAACACAAACTCTATTTATTATCTTCTATTGTGATTACAACATGTAGAAACTTATAGAAGCTTTGATACCATGTAGAAACTATGAAAGGATTTAATCCAATATTGTGATGTACTAAAAAAAGATATTGAATCCTTCTGGAATATTTGTGGAGTACAAAACATGATCGCTCAATCACATGCAAGTGAGATAAAGAAGTAAATCAATCGCATAACACAAGATGTGTCTTGGGGAAAGAAACTGCTAAAAACCCTGTTACATATATATTGTATAAACTCAAGGAATCATGAAACAATAAAATGCTTTCTTACTCACAAGAATCTCCCACACTCTACCAATTGTCTCACACTGATCTAGGAAAAATGGGACGAACACATATCCAATTCTCAGCCTTCCTTCAGCCTGCCTTGCTCACACAATTTCTAAAGAATTATGCCCCTATTAAATAGGAAAATCAGCCTTCCTTGATTATGCAATCCATCATGGCATCCTCATGACTTTATAATTAAACCCAGGAAATTTTCTATAAATACAATTGATAGTTATGTTCCCTTTAACCTTTGTCTCAATTGGGTCTTCTTCAGAACTAAGATGCATGTATATATTAATAGTGAATTATTATTTATCTGACTGATCACTACTTTTGAATTAAATCTAATTTAATTCATTAGACCTCTCACTAACTCATCACTCAGGTAGAACTAGTTAAATTGATTTTTACTCAATTAATTTAGTTAACGTATTCACACATGCACCCCACTAGTGAATTAACTGCAACTGGACCCCTAAAATAATAGGATCACTCTACATGCCTCATCTTAGACCCTCAACTCAAATTTCCTGAGCTAAATTAGTCACCATGACTTAGTTAACTGACACATGTTGTTATGAGATGAAATTACAATTTATTGTCCAATTTATTTAAGGGAAAAATAAATTAGATGCCCCACATTCCTCACCAATGTGCGTCAGAAATCCCTCACCAGTTTGCATCAAAATTTCCTCACCAATGTTCATCATAATTTCCTCACCGATGTGCATCATAAATTCCTCACCAGTGTTCATCATAAGTCCTCACCAATGTGGGTGCATTTTCTTGATGAATTTCAACAGAATCATTGAGTGTTATTGTAATTGAGCTCTTATCTATTGGGAATTTCCCCCTCAAAGAGGAAAATTAACATTATACTTTCCCTCTGAATAATAAAATATCTTTGCAGCTTGTCTTAATTCATGTGAACTTTTTTTGTTTCTGCAAATATTTTTTCGTATTTATGGCATTCTATTATTCTCACAGGCCAAGTGCATAACACAATTTTGTAGACTAATTGCAAGATATAAATTGTTTCCCTCATTAAAGTCACCAAAATAGAAGTGTTGATAATGTATTAGACAAATGACATACTCCATTAAATAGCCTTCAATCCATATTAGGAAAAATTCACTCAAGTAAAATCAATCTTGATTCAATATTCAGAATAAATCTAGTCAAGCATCAATAGTAGGTTATAAATATTTAACCATGGATATAGAGTGTTGGTTTAGAATTGAGAAACAATTATTATTTATTGGTGTCAAAACTATTTACTTTATCTAATGAATGGATTTGGAATAATTCCAGTTAAAATTTAGGATATATTGAAGCCATCATGGTTGGACCATGGTGATAATTAAATTGTGGTAATTGTATCCATTTACACATAGTTGGTGGAAGACAATTACTTATGTGTAGGTCTTTTAGAGTTTTTTCATTAATGTTAAGTGAATACTGAGATTAGAATCAATTTTGGTTGGGTGGCCCTTCCATGCCATCTTGTCGGAAATTTCATTGAAACAACTATCACAGATTCAAGGTAACATGAAACTATTGTATTGAATGGTTTATGGAGAGTGAAAAGAATTATGTTAAAAAAAATTAGCAATTACCCCATTCTTGTAACTGTAAAATGAGAGTCAGGTAACCTAGTAAACACCTCTAGTTAAAAGGGTCGGTTTTTACACAAGGTAGTTCTAGAGTACATACTTGTAGGTGCTAAGGTTGATGATGTTCTCGTGGGGTCCAGACCCTAACTTCTCATCCTAAAGTTGAAAACCTGCGAGATGAACAAGAATTCATACACACATCACACAATTCAAAGTATATATGCATATAATTCAAGTCAAGCCATAAAAAATAGCCATTATACATTCACATTCATAATAAATAAACAATACAAATAGAAATAGAATATTAGTCTCTTTATTGAAATAGCAGCAACAAAGAGGAAGTCATCATACAAAATAATCCAAGCTACCAGAACTAACAGAACCATCCTCCATATCCTTCCTACCTAGACTAATGAGAACCTCCTCTCCAATAATAGCATTGAGATGCCATATAAAGGGGCTCAACATCAATGCAAGGAAAATAAGTTTTCCTCAAGATAAGGAATTATAGAAAGCATAGGATAATGAAAACCTATGTTAGAAATACTGAGAGGGGGGGGTAAGTTAGTGTTTCATTCCCAAATTAAAATTTACTTAACGTATCCATTTATTTATAGTGCCTATGATCCATTATATCATTTGCAAAATATTGTGTTATGGATGTGAGCTTATTCAATAAACCATGAGAAGAATCAAGAATAAAAGCATGCAAGTAATAAATCACAACAACACATCAATTACATATGGACACGAGGATTTTAGTTGGAAACCCGGTGTGGGAG
Organism: Pinus albicaulis; assembly: GCA_034641835.2. NCBI lineage: Eukaryota > Viridiplantae > Streptophyta > Pinopsida > Pinales > Pinaceae > Pinus > Pinus albicaulis. The sequence goes on along the minus strand of CM076575.1, from coordinate 1,869,987,238 downwards.
AAAACCACCACTACTGTCATATCATCTTCTTATTTTATTATAAAGAAAATTCTTCTTTAGATATTTTTCTTGTACTAGTGCAAACTCCTGCCAGCACATAGGCTCCTACCTGGAGGAGGCTACAACCTCCACACATTTTCTAGCACCAGCTAGAATGGAGCTACTACCCCCTGATCAATTTTACTGACTCCTGCTCTAACTCCATTACTGAAGGCTACAACTCTCAACACCTTCATGGGCCTCATTTCAAAATTTCCATACTAGATCCATTGTCTCAATAAACCATCAAAAACATGCAAGCCACCATCCACACAAACCATATACCAAACTAAATCACTTAATATAAATTAATCAAATCAAACCACTGAATAATTGCATACCAAACCACTAAATACCAATACCAATATTGTTATGAAACTAGCTCCAAAAATAGAAAAAAATAGAGATCAACGCCTTAGAAATCAGCCACTTCGAGGGGGAAACCTGCAATATATTACATAAATGAACAATTATTGGATGATAAAAATGAAAAGACCTACTTCTGTATATAGGATTCCATGGGATCACAATATAATCCTATACGACCTAACAATAATAATGTAAGGGGACAATAATAACAATATTAAGGTTACAGGGGTACAACAATGACAATAAGGGGGTTAAACTAACAATAATAAGGGACTATACTAGTAATATAGGGACCTAACATGCCCCTCTCCTTCAAAAAAAAAAATTCCTCAACGCTTGAGTAGCTTTGGATGTTTATGTATAAAATTCTCATCCTCCCATGTAGAATATTCATTAGGTAAGTTCTTCCATTTGATGAGATATTCTGAAATTGATCGATTTCGTAGTTGTTGAGTTCTTGTTTCCGTGACTACTTCAGGTTCCAATATGATTTTTCATTCCTCATCAAGTTCTAGAAATATTATTTGAACTAGAATTTTGTCCCCTATAACCTTCTTTAAGCATGAAACATGGAAAACTGGATGCACTCACGAAGAAGCAGGAAGCTCCAATTTGTATGCCATAGTACCAATCTTTTGCAACACCTTGTAAGGACCATAGTACTTTTGCGATAATTTATTATCCTTCTTAGCTTGATTGAGGGACATTTTTTTGTATGGTTGTAGCCGTAAAAATACCCAGTCTCTTACATCAAAACTTCTCTCGCTGCGATGTTTATTTTCCTGTTGTTTCATTCAATTTTGTGCCAAATTTAGGTTATCCTTTAAGAGTTGGAGAACTTCTTTTTGATGCTCGATGTGATCTTCCACTGCTTTAACCTTAGAATTTTCTCTTAAATAAGATGTGATGGATGGTGTATGATATCCATAAAGTGCCATAAACGGGGTCATTTTTGCTGCAGTATGGAAAAAAGTGTTATACCACCATTCAGCGAGAGGTAACCACTTGACCCATTGTGTTTGCTTATCAGATACAAAACAATGAAGATATCCTTCCAAACATTTTGTTATCACAAAATTGGACCTGATAGGCTACAAATAAAATCAATCTCATGTAACTGTTTCAAACCAATCTTTTGATTGAGGCTTAGCCTCCTCAACCTGAGAGAGCTCTCTCAAGGGTTAATGATTTTTTATAAAATATAGATGGCCAACTCTAAGTGGGGTAATAATCAGATAGATGATAAATGTTGGTTTAAAATCACATCAACAAGTACACATTGGGCTTATGGAGTCAAAACAGTTTCAGTAAACCAATAAATCTACTTAACATGGAAGTTGAGGCATATCAGAGTTTTAATCAAGAGATACACATGTGAAACTGTAAAAAAACACAGTCAGTTCATCTATATAGGAATTCAGAGCATCAAAGATGAATTCTAAGTAACATAGACAAACTCCACTGCAATGGGATAATAGAGAGATGCAAATAGAATAATAACACACTAAAACTCCTTATGAATCTCAAGTTGGTTAAGTAGAAATTTCCTGTATTAGCTGAAAACCAGTCAATTAAAAAAAACACAGTCTTTTGCCAAAAAATGTCCAACCCTGATACATTCTACTTCTTGGTCCTTTATAGACCATTTACAACATGAGATACTCTTATCTTGTGCTAGATACATCGAATTCCTGACTCTTAACACCTTGCATAACTATATGACATGGTATTTATTACAAAAAGACAGTTAATCTACTAAACAGTCCTATTACAAATAGGATTCAAACTCCTTATCTCTATCCATAACAACCTTATCTAAACTAAATTACATCATTTTCCAATTGTATTCACACATGTTCGAATCTGGATGATAGGCTTCAAATTTTTATGACCATAATGCTGACCTCCATCAAAGTAGGAAACAGTCCCCTGTTTTCTAGGCATAGGGTCCTTTGCACTTTAGAAACATTCTGACCATCATGAACTCATTATTTCGAGGTCCTTTGCTATTAAAAATTGAAGTAACACCTACCAAAAATCCTCCCTAAGCTCCAGTTGTCCAAAACCATCTTCAAACTGTTCAAATGAGTTGTAATAGACTGCACTACGAAAACAACACAGTTTCGTAGTGCCTTTCGTAGCGCTACTCTTGAACCCTTTTTTCTTCAAAATATTGACCTATTTCCTCCAAAACTAACTTAAGTATCTTTAAATACATCCTCCTCAGTATTTTCAGTTCTTGATTCATGTTTTTACCCCTCAAAATTTGATGAAAAAGGGCAAGAAATGCTGTTGTAGCAGTTTCGTAGCGCTTTTCTCCCTTTTTACACTGTCTGCGCTATGAAACCGCTGAGTGGGCAGTTTTGTCCAAAATTTTCCAAAATGAAAATTTCAAATGTACCAAAACTCAAAATAAAACTAATTCCATCATATCAAAAAGCCATATGAACTAAAAACACAGTCATTTCAGCCTTCATGAGGTCCCTTCTTCATCTTTACTTGATTTAACTTTTAACTCTTCAATGATTGTCATTTTAACACCTTTGTTCTTTAACTCATCCTGAATCAATTTTAGCTGCTGCTCCAAGTCCTCCACTTGATCTTTAAGTTTCTTGTTATTAGCTCTCAAGTGACTATTTATTACTCTGACAAATTTGGCTTCCTTTATTGCTAGGACTATCCATGTGAAAAATTGCTCTGCACTACTTGGAGTTTCAGAAATAGAACCAGTTTTACCTTCCCACATTGCCTTCATTCTTTCAAATTCTGCTTTCTCAACACTGTGCTTTCTATCCCTCTTTCTCATCACAACAATTTCTTGGTTTTCTAACCTCAATTTCTCCTCAAGATGTTTAAACTGTGTCATTTCTTCTTTTCCCTTCTTTGTTCCCTTCTTTGTAGGTGATGAGAGATCAACCACTTCTTTAGGGGCTTTATCTATCTCAATGGGTTCTTGAACTTCCTTGCTACCTTCCTTGAGTTTCTTACCATGCCTAGTTATAGGTTTTCTTGCCTGAAAGATGAAGGCTGCATCCTCCCCTTCAACCTTAAGCTTTTTTGCAGACTTAGCCTTTTTCTGTTTATGCTCATCTTCTCCAATGAAATTAGCTTGAAAAATGGGTGTCTCCTCTATGTCAATTGCATGAAGGATTTCATATAAATTTCCCTTCATTACTGGGATGTCCTTTGTATCCGTAGCAACTGTTTTTCCCTTTAATTCCATTGCTTGGCTTCTTGTTACTCTTATGATTTCCTGCTTGCTGACATCGTGTTTATGTTTTGCCTCTTTGACAATATTTCACCTCTATTTTGTAGGTGATGGAGTTGGTGTATCAAGCACTTGTGTCTGCTCTTTCCTTTTCTCAACTTGTTTCCTTGGATTCAGTTTTGAAAATTCCTTTGGTTTTGCAACCATAGGTTGACTAGACTTTGCTACTTGTGGTGATGGAGTTCCTTTAGTTTTAGGGTTTCTAGCAGGAGTTAGGGTTTCCAACTCAAAACCATTTATAAACAAAAAGGATGACCAATCCATGCCTATCTTCTGAAGCTCATTCAAAATAAATAACTTCATCAAACCATGATGAAACAAAGATGTTTCACAACCTTCAAATTTGGCTTGTACTTTATCAGCCATTTTTGCAAGACTCCTCTAAATGTTGAACAAAAACTTTGCATAAGTGTCTTTGATGCAGCTTCTAGGGATAGCATTATTGAGGTCCATATCTGCATACTCAGGTTTCATGAACTCTTTGCATGGATCCATATCAAATTTAAAACTTTTGAACCAAGTTTCTTGACCTCTTGGTATCTCTATAACAGCAACAATCATATCTAGTGTAATTGACACACTTAGCATCCCAACCTTGGTAGTTGTTCCATTGAAATTCAAGGCAAATTATTTGGACACCTATGTGTGGAAACCCTGCAAATTTCCACAAAACCAAAGACAACATACTCTTCTAAATGCCTCCATCACTACTAGGTCTTCAATTATGGCCTTCATATCTTCAGGCTCATGCCTTAAGCAGTGTCCCCCTCTGTGAACTTTCTTTTCCTCTTCCATGATTCTCAGAAATCTTGTTAGCCTCGCTTGATAAATTGAATTAGCCTTGCTTGAAAATGAGAAACAACAGCCTCGCTTGATAAGGATGAAGAAAACCTTTTTACAAAACCGCTATAGGTTTGGCTCTTACACTTCAGTGCTCAGACATCTCGAATGGAGGCAAAGGAAATGAGAATGACTAATTAGGCAAGATTTTGAGTTTGAAATGGCATCTCATAACTGAATGATGCCTCATTCATACCCTATCATGACCATGATGACTGCAACGTGGGTAATTACACTGAATCTCATCATTAACTAACTCCTCATACCACTAACTTACCATTTCCCAACGGTTTCTGACCTTTTCCAGCTCAGATTACAAGACAGTTAAGAAATCATGCTTCCATAGTGCCTATAGTGTATTTTTCCCTATTTGGGCTACGAAACTATTAGCGCTTTCGTAGCGCAAATCAACTTTTTTGAACTAGTGGTGCTACGAAAACGAGTTTTCTTAGCTAATTGACCAGTTTTGACATGAAACTTTAGGAAATGACCCACAAATGAAAATTATGGATACTTGACAATGAATGGACCATAAAAAAGACTTTATTTGAACTTAAGGATGTGCTTTGAACTTATGAAAATCTAACCTACCCTTAATCAAATCCTAAATTGACTTCTAAACCTAATTTTGAACCATGACCAAAAACAAACTTGACACAATGATGTTTTGAATTTTTTTTTGGGTGATAACAGTGGCTCCACTTGGGATAGTGCGCCCCTGTGGTACACTAAGAACCAGTAGTTCCAGTGCGGCTATCCATTTTCTTGACCAAAACAGAAAAGCTTTGAAATTGCCAAGCTTTCTCCTCAAGCTCTAATGGCCTTCACCTTGGGCTTAAGCTTGTTGATTTAGCTTGTCATTATTAGCAGAAAAAACTCATAAAATGGAATATGTACAATGACATGAATGATCAATCAGATTTTTAGGAAGAGTAATGCTTTAAAAACCTACCATTGACAGGTCCTCTAGCATATGATTTTCCATCCATCTCGTACAGTATGTAAGTATTGTTTCCATGGAAAGCAGCTATCTTGAAAGGACCTTTCCATAAGTTCTCAAACTTACCATGTTTTCCTTTCTCTTCAATTCTGGCCTCCCATTTCTGCACTTCATCCTGAATTTGAAAACTTTCCTCCTTGATCTTCCTATCAAATGTCCTCTTGATTCTGTTTTGAGATTGTTGATTGCTGTTATAAACTTCATTCCTCTTCTCCTGCAGAGCTATTATCTGATTGATTCTCCTTTGGACTGCATTTGGTTCCTCTTCTAACCCTCAAATTAGCTTCATGACAAGTATCCCTAGAGATGTAGGAAAAATGGCCTCAGGCCCATATACCAACTCATATGGTGAGGTTCAAATTGACCTTTTTGTGCATATCCTATCAGCCCATAAGGCATACTTCAGCTTCAAATTCCAAGCCTTCTTATTCTCCTGCAACACCTTTTTGATGATCCTCACAATGCTCTTGTTAGAAGATTCAGCAAGACTATTCCCTTGCGTATAGTATGCACTAGAATTCCCAAGAGTAATATGATATTGATGACCAAAATTGATCAGATTCTTAGACTTAAATGCCTATGCATTATCAATTATAATCTTCATGGGGCAACCAAACCTAGACAAGATAGTATTTTCTAAAAAAGAAATAATAACAGAATCATTTGCTTACCTAGTTGGGGTTGCTTCAATCCATTTGGTGAAGTAATCAGTCGTTGTGAGAATCCAGCGATGTTGTCCTGATGATGATGGATGAATCTCTCCAATAAAATCTATCCCACACTACTAAAATGGTGCTTCCACGTAGATAGGCATTAAAGGTAAAGGTACAAGCTTCTTATTACCCTCGAAAATTTGGCATTCATGGCAGGCAGAAATCTTTTTGTAGACATCCTTAAACATATTAGGCCAATAATACCCTACTCTAAGAATCTTTTTCACTGTGGCCTTCCAATAATGGTGACCTCCAAAATCTCCTTTGTGGAACTCCTCTATTACTTTATCGGCCTCCTCTTCCAACAAACAATTCAGCAAAATTCCGCTAGTATCCTTCCAAAACAAATTTCTGTAAAAAATAAAATATCTCAAGGATTTTAGCTTTACAAACCTTGCCTTAGACTTTGTTAGATCAACAGGTGCCTTATGATTTTGTAGGACAAAAACAACCTCCTTGTACCAATCTAAAGTGATGTATTTCTCTTCAATAGGGACTAGTTCTTCTTCCTCATCTGAAATTTCTGATATTTCCGCAATTAGGTTTATGTCAAGATATTCAAAATTTGACTGCGCCATCAACATTTCTAAGCCTTTACCTTTGACCAATTTTGTTGGCTTAATCTCTATATCATACTCCAGAAATTTAGAAATCCATTTTCCCCTCTTACCATCAGGATCGGATTGAGTGAGGATGTCTTTCACAACAGTATTAGGAACAAAAGCCACAATATGAGAATGCATAATATAAATCTTGAAATCTTTGATAGCCTTCACCAAGGCATAAGCTTGCTTCTCTAAGATATTACACTTCAGCTCAGAGTTAGCTAATGTCCTACTAAAGAAGGAAATAGGCTGCTCAATACCTTGCTGTCCCTTTTGTAACAAAACTCCAACAATAGTATTCTCTGATGTGAAAGTAAAAACCAGAAATTATTTTGAGAAATCAGTACTGATCAATACCAGTGCTTGGGTAAGTGCCCTTTTGATCTCTTCAAATGAGTGTTTTGCTTTTTCTGTCCACTTAATGTCAACTCCTTTCTTCAGGATCCTTATTAAGTCCTTCACAATGTCAGCAAAATTAGGAATAAATCGCCTTACAAAATTTACTTTTCCAAGGAAAGATTGAATCTCTTTCCTGCTTCTTGGAAAATCCACCTTCTGAATTGCATTGACCCTGTTTGGATCAATCTTAATCCCATCTTTACAAATGATGTGTCCAAGTAATTTACCTGAAGTTAAAGCAAAAATAATTTGGTGGGATTTAGAGAGATGCCAAACGTTCTACACTTCAGCAGAATTCTTTCTAGGTGTTTCAAGTGATACTTTTCCCTCCTTGAGAAGACTGTTATGTCATCAAGATAAACAACCACCATATTGTCCTTTTCTTCAGAAAAAGAAATGTCCATCGCCCTCTGAAAAGTAGCTCCTGCATTCATGAGACAAAATGGCATCTTGGCGTACATGAAAGTACCCCATGGTGTAGTCTATTTTTTCCTGAAAATCGGGATGTACAAGGATATGATTATAACCTGAAAAACCATCAAGCATAGACATTATCTGAGAACCAACAATATTTTGAAAAATTTTGTCCATCTTCGGGAGAGGATAATTTTCCTTCAGAGAGGCTTTATTCAAATTTCTAAAGTCAATACGTATTCTGATTTCTCCACTCTTTTTCCTAACTAGAACCAAGTTTGTAAGCCAATTTGAAAATCTGATTGGGACAATGATTTTGGCATCAAAGAGTTTTTTGAACTCCTCAATCAATGGCATGAGAAGTGGATTGATCCTCCTTAACTTATTCTTAAAAGGCTTTTCATTTTATTTTATGGGAATAGTATGCTGAATAATAGTGGGGCCATATTCTTTCAAATCAACATAATTCCAAGCAAACACATCTATGAATCTCTTCATCATTTCAATATACTTAAACTTCATATTAGTTGAAATAAACTTTGAAAGTTCAATCATTTTGGGCATAGCTACTGTACCAAGGTTACAACTCTCAACTTCTTCATCATCATCTTGTACTTTAGGGGATATAAAAACATCATTCTGATCAAAAAGTTTTTCTAGAGGTATGAGTCCCTTTGGTATGGAATTTTTCTTTAGTTGCAAAACTTTAGAATTCCCTTTAGACTCAGCAAGCATATTTTGCTGATCTACTTGTATATTTTCAAACTCTTCTTTCATCTCAATAAATTTCTTCACTTGTTGATCATCCTCAAAAACTTTCCAATGAGAAATATTATCAGGGATAGCTGGTCTATGGCGAATCTCAACATCATATTTTTCTATGGAATGCATGGGTGTTAGGGTCCCGTGATTTGGCTAATTGGCAAGCCAAATGACAGTGTAACATCAAACCAGTCTTTGGAGCCCAAGGACCTAGCCTTCCTGGACTCAGAGAGGGCTCTCTCTATTTGTGTAAGGGATATCTGTGTGTTTGCTTATTGTGTTATGATTTTAGGCTAGTTATGAAGTAGGTTTTTTGGTTTTGGTTTTTAGGTTGTGAGGGATGAAACTGATCAAAGATATAAGATAGGTAAAAATATGTCAGATCAACTGGGCTATGGGGTCGAAAAGGTCAAGAAAGCTATCAGACAGTGATACAAGGTTGTTGAAGGGCCGATTTGATTCGAGGTAGAAAAGATCTTTGGGCAAAATGGAACAAAATGGACATCAATTTTGGGAACAACAAAGGATTTCAAGAATAAATAGTTTAATAGCTGACATAAACATGGTAGGGAAAACCATTAATCATGAGAAATGTAATTATAAGCTAATCAATACATAGAAATAAACATTCAAGCCATGCATAGAGATATATAACTCTCTAACTTTGGGAAATGACTATCAAACTTTAGGGAAATATAGTTAGGAGAGACAAACAACTCAAAACACTATGCCGGAATGCCTAAACACAATACTTCAAGTTACTGGGCACTTTGAAAACAAGATTACATAGTCTTAGGCAAAGGGCAAGATCGAAACAAAACCTCCTTGGTTCAACAAATGACAATCTAATCAGTCAAAGAGAAATTTAATAGATGGAGCTATGGCTAGCCATTGGTAAGAAGGGCGTATCTTAAATCATACTTAACATGCATAGAACCATGAATGAAATAAGCAACAATATCCTTAAGTTATTAAAGAGCAATCAAGAATTTTTTAATGTGACTAAGGAAGAAGAAAACATGGAAGCTATGAAGAAACAGGAAATATGAGGTGCCTCCAAGGGCATGTCTAAAATTTGTTCTCTACTGATCTATAGCAAGCAAGAAACATGGATTCATGAATGAAAACTAGAAAACAAAACAAAGAAAGAGACACTATACCATTCAACCAAGTCATGGAATCCAACAACAATCCTCTTTCATCATCCAAGAACATCCAAGAGACTATCCAAAAGCATGAGACAAGTATTTCTTCCAAAGATTATATGACCATATATTGCTTCTATCATCTAGTTCAGCCTTCTATTACAATGAATCCTCTTGAAATATATAGGCCAAAGAGGAGGAAAACCAACCAAGGCAACTAGCTAGCCATTGGTTCAAAATAAATATCTAAACTTGTCCTTGAGGCTTTGCAAAGCCCAAGGCACAAAATATCTTATAAAATATATAAAAAATGCTAAAAGAGGGAATTAAATTGACTTTTCATAACTTCTCATGTGCAAAAATAGCTAAACGCACATGAGGAAAAAGCAGTTTTTAAAAGGTTCAAGTTTTACAAAAATACTCAAAATTTACATCAGCAAAAGGTCCCCCGACTTGCCGGCAACTTTTGGCAGCCTTCCCGATGTCGAAACGAGGCTCATGATAGCTCGTTGGGAAGATATGAGTGTCTAATTTCCAAAGAAACTTGAAATTTCTCAATCTAATGCCTAGAAGTCCTCCAAAAATAGGCCTGTGTATAAAAACCCAGAAAATAAACCTTGCTGATAAACGGGGCAGAATGTTGAAAAAGTGAGTGTTTTTCGCCATTTTGGGGGAGAAAATGATCTTCAAATGTTTTAAAAATCGCTGAGTATGTGCCCCTGAAATTATGGCATCCAATGATACCATTCTCATCCTTTGATAATCCCCTAAACTGAAATGGCAATGCTCATGAAGTTTGGCCAAAAACCCAAAAATGACAAAAAACCAAAACATGTCGAATTTCGCTCAATTTTGGTGAGCATGACCCTCAAGGGTTCTCAGCAAAATTATGCGAAGTAGAGGCCAAAATCTGAAGTCCTGATGTGTCCTTTCTCACTTTCCGTGCCGGGCGCTTCCCTTTAACCTCCTTGAGCTTTTCTTGAACAACCTTTAACTTGCGTCGGGCAAACTGATTTAACTTTTTGTAATGCTTCGTCATTCTCCTTTGAAGGTCTAGATCCCTATTTTCCCTCTCCAACTTCTTCTCCAAATGGTCATTGACTCTCCCAAGCCATGCCTCCCTTTTTTTCTCTAAAAAACCAAACTTCCTCAAAAAGGATTTCAAGAATGTTTTCTCAAACAAAACTCTTCCTTCTTTGTCAATCACTGTTTTGATCAAGGTAGATTTGCCTCAAAGATGTGTAAAATGTTTTCTTTGCTATTGGGTCCTTGCTCCTCTCAGAACACTTCTCTTTCCCCTCTGTATGCCAATCAATCAAGTAAATTTAATAATAAGCACACAGTCAACAAAATATGCACAGTCCAGTGATTCCTGTGTTTGTGTAAGGTCACATGGCTCTAGGTGTTTTGAGGTTAACAGGACAGCCTTGTATTTTAGACAAAGGCAAAACAAAATTCCTCCCAATTCAAAAACACTGCTCTTCTTCTTTGTATTCCACTCAACAAGTAGATTTAAGAACATAAACACAGTCAACAAAATATACACAGTCAAAAGGTCACTGTGATAGTGCAAGGTGACATGGCTTTAGGCGTTTTGAGGACAGCACAACAGCCTTGTAGCAAGCAAACACTTCTCCTAATCAAGATACTGCCCTTGTATTCACCAATCCTGACCCACAATTTTGTCAACATCTCCAAATGGCAACCTACAGTTTCATATACTATAATCTATTTATGGTCGAGAAGGCGGCCTTGATTCTGCTCTTCACCACACCGAAGCAAACTTTGAACAATGACCAAGTGATATATGGATGATTACTATGGTTTAAATTAGGGCGATTGTCTCATTTTTTAAACACTGAGTTTCTGCTTTAAAACAGTGCCTTCATCTCTTACCCTTGTTTTGAAAGCAATTTATAGGCTCTTTGAAGCTAGAATCAACCCTTTACTCTCAACCAACTATTATTCTCTTTCAAAACATTCACTTAAAAAAAAATCTTGACTTACACCACGGCCTTTATTGCCTCCAACACTGTCTAGCAATTTTTGAATTTAAGGGGGGGCAAGACAAAAATACCCTGAAACACGATGGAAATATTTGCTTGAGGGTTTGAACAACTTTTTAAAAACTTTTGGAGGTGTTTTAATGCCTTGACATATGCGCGGCACGTTTGAATGAGAGAGCGCCGCGCAGACATACTGTTGGGTCACTTGTCAGGCCGACAGAACCAACGCCCACAGGCGCGCTACGCCACAATGTATTCATTTGTAAAAACTGCACCAAAATGTGCAACACAGTTGTACAGGCGCGCCGCGCAACTTTTAAGCCCAAAAAAAACTGTGTTTTTTCGCTCACAAATTCTTTCTCCGGTCTTGTGAACAGCAAGGGGGAGTTTGGCTTGTGCTTTGGAATTTGCAAGATGTATGGTAACATTCCTTAACCCTTTTGAAAATGAAAACACCAAAGTTTCTTTCACATTTGTTTGGTGAGGGTTTCTTTCACAGATATTTGAAAAGGCCCCTTTTAAATCAAAACTGGAAACCCTTATCTTTAACTTGATACATTTTGTTCGAATAAGTGTCATAGTGGCAATGAGCAGTTCTTTTATGAACCTGACCCCTTCTTGACATGAAACAACCATTTGAGAATTTAAATTTGACTGTTTTCTTAATAAAGAGAATGTTGGGGCCCTTGTTTTTGTTTAAGTTTTGAATTTTCAGCCAAGACATTTTTGAACTTGGACTCTTTTTGAGTTGCGGAGGAAATACACATAGCTAACGCGACCGCACCGCGCGACCAGGAGTTGCGGAGCTACCAAGGCGGTGCGGAAGCACTTGATAACTGGAGATGGAACAGAGATAAGCATAGATGAAAAAGATACAGCAGAAAACAGGAGGTAGAACATGCAGACATCAGAAGAGAAGTCGGGAAAAGCCAGAGCAAAGACGCAGAGAAGCCGCCAGTCGCGACGAGCGGGTGAATAAAAGGTGATCACCCGGCTGAAGAAGAGAGAGAGGTTGGTTGATCGGTTGCTGTTGAGGTCATTGTTTAGGGATGATTGAATGCGAAAGCATCCGCGGAAGAATCAGATCTGTTCTCTCCATTGGTTCCTACTTTCTATGTTCGTCCTTTCTGTTCTTAGACCCATCTGTATCTGATTTATGAGTTATCAGGGAAGAAAGCTATGTAATCATGTAATTGGCCCGAAGAATAATATAAAGAAGGATTGCTGTCTCTATGCTTTGGTTATGTGTTATGATGTGTTTGCACTGCTTTAAAAATTTTAAGTTGCGACTGTCTGAATACTTGATTAGTGATCTTGCATGTACATTCTGGTATATGTAATGGATTCTCTTTCTTTCTATGGTTGCGAGTTTATTCCTTACCTGTGATCCCATCCCCTTACTCATGTTGTCGCGGCACGCCTCGGGTGAGACGCTCTGCTCTCCCAGAGCAGGGTGAAAATGCCGGCGTGTTACTAGACTACATCGGACCCCTTGTTGGCCACAACCCTTTGAACCTGGGTCTTGCCCGCGAGACCTGACTTTTCGCCAACAAATGGTTCCGTTGCCGGGACCTGCATGTTCTGAGGGGATCTAGATCATGGTCTCGAGGATCTTTGAAGGAGCAATACGGCGATGGTGGGATGATCATCTTGACCATTTCATTACTCAGCAGGCGGAGCTGATCAAGAAAAAGGAGGCGGCGGTCAGGGAGCTTGTTATTTTCTCTGACTCAGCTAGCGATACGTACGAAATTTTCTGGGGAAGGTTTCCCACGGATCTTTACAACTGGTTGCGGAGGTTGCGAGCGAAGGTGGCCCAAGAAGGCTTGCGGAAGATAAACCGCAGGTGGGCGCACGAAGATTTGGTAGCGCTGCACTGGGTAGATACTGAACTAACCCGCGCAGTGGATTTTTGGGTAAAGACCACGTTGGAAGGATACGTTGTGGAGTTTGCCGCTGAGTGCTACCAATCTTTCTCGAAGGCTGAGGTTGTGTTTCACTCAGGGCTGAGGGGAAAACTGTTGAAGGAGATTCCGCTGTGGATCAAAGCCCTAATGGTGGACGAAGGGTTGATTGAATTCCAAAAAACGAGTATGGAAGCGTAAACCACCCGTACTGGGGGAAGGATTGAGGGGACCGATGCTGTGTAGACTGTAGGAGTAGGGAACGGGGGATGGACGTTGAGGCCGCATGCAAGTTGCGGGAGTCACGTGCACATCGGCGGGCACAGATCGCCGATAGGTGGCGAAGAAGGGTAATGAGAGATTTGAAGAGAAGGGAGATCGAGAGGAGAAATCAGAAGGAGGCGCCTCATAAGACAAGAACCATGGGTTTGAATACCCGGACAGGAGACGGGACGGCAGCAGACGTACAGTGGGTGCATGGGAGCCCAACGACGCGAGAAAGAGAAGTACCGACTAGCAAGGATAACGAAAAGATTCAGCTCGAAGAAAGTTCCGATGACGAATGGCACGACGTGATGCAGCAGATGTTTCAGGATCAGACGACACCCACCCCTCCAGGCAGCCCTACGTCCCACCTTCCGCATGGCCAGGATCCCGACCTTCCCCTGGTACTTTATCAACCTTTAAGAAATATTTTTGTTCAGTTACAAGCATTAAGTCAGTTATCTAGTAGTTCAGTGGCGTCGGTAACGCCCAGTAGCAGCAGCGTTACTAGTAGTAGTATTTTCCCCAGTGGGACCGTTACGCAACCAGGACCCGGAGGTTTTATCCTGGTTAATTCTCCGCAAGCATACATGGCCGGATCCTTCACCCGGTACCCCGAGTTCTCGGGTCGGGGGAATGACGACGTAGAACAACACTGGTATCTGTGCGAAGCCATCTGGAGAGCTCGACAGACACCGGATGCAGGGAAGTTGATAGAGTTTCAAACCACGCTCAGAGAGAGAGCTCTGCGTTGGTTCATCAAGTGGTCCGAGGCGCACCCTAACCCTGTAATTGCGGATGTGAAGCGGGATTTTGTCCGCGAATTCAAGCTTCCCCAGACAGACCAGCAGGGCCTGTCCGAGCTGTGGGAAATTAAGCAGAAGGAAGGAGAGACCGCGTGGGAGTTGATGTGGCGATTCAAGGATGCGATCGGGAAACTGAGCTACCCGATCGATCCCAACCACCAGAGGGACTGGTTCATCAATGCTCTGCTCCCCTTGACACGAACCCCTCTCACTCAGCAGAAGATTGATAATCTGCAGGATGCTTTGGAGCAGGCCATGAAGATTGAAGCCATGGCGGGATACCCCCAGGAATACAGGGGGGGGGCTGGCACCGCAAGACCCTTCTCTGATAGGGTTGCAACACCAGATCGCCAGTTTGACGGAGAAGCTCAAGGAAATTCAGCCAGCAAGACCAGCGCGACCGAATGTTTGGTGTACTCATTGCCTGGTCGAGGGGCACGTCGCAACCGAATGTCCTCGGTTGCGCAGCGCAGGAGTTGGACCCTCAGTTGCGGCTATCCAGGGGGGTCCACCACCAGGGGGTGGCGCAGCAATGAACCCGCAGGGAGTATACCAGCCGCAACAGGCCTTTGCGGGGTTTCCACCGCAACCGGGGTCCTCCACCCCAGAGTACTGTGAGATTTGCTGGACAATGGGGCATCCTCCTCGGATGTGCCCGATATTACAGAAGTACTCCACGGTACCGAATAATGTATACTGCGAATTCTGTGTGTCTACAACGCACACCACTGAGCAGTGCAGGGCGCTTGACGCACTTGCGGATCGACTGGATCGTCCCTCGTACAGGGTGAACGAGGCTACAAGGGGAAGAGGTGGCGGCATGCGCGGAGGCCGGACTGGAGGACGCGGTCTGGTAAAGTGCTACAACTGTGACCAGGAGGGTCATGTGGCTTGAGAATGTCCCCTTCCGCGACGGCCCTGGTGTTCCCAGTGTCGGGTCAATGCCCATGCTACAGAAGACTGCCCGGAGCTCATCAAGAAATGGGAAGAACGGGTGCGGCAAAGGGGAGCAAACCTGGTAAACTCAGAACTGCGCAGCACCGCGACTCCCGATGGGCAGAACGTTGCGATAGTAACCCGAGGTGGAAAGAAGACTGGAGAGGATGCCCACGAGAAGGAACCAGCCCGAGTGGTGCGGCCGGCATCCCCAAAGAAGTTGATCAGGCCCGAAGTCCAGAAGAAGTACTTTCAGGAGGCGGTTGAGGCATTCGCCCAGTTGCGGAATGAGGGAGGGCTGGAGGAGCCCCGGCGGCCGGAAACCGGTGCCCAGAACGCCACAGATGCTGTGGTCGAGGACTGGCTCCGGATATTTCTCAGGATTGTCGATGACGCTAAGCAGCGGCAGCAGCTCAAGCATGTGTTAGACAGAGCACTGCAGGGGCGCGCAGAACCCAGAAATCTGGTGGACACTAGGCCTCAATACGTGCAACGCGTCAAGCGGAACAAGCAACGAACAGGCAAAGAATTCCGGCTTAATACGTAGGTCGCGGGATTCCAAATCAGCGACACCATGTTGGACTTGGGGTCTGACGTTAATATATTGCCACGGAAGACATGGGAGGCTCTTGGAAAGCCACGGCTCGCTTATTCCCCAATCCAACTCAGGATGGCGAACCAGTACTGTATTTTGCCAATCGGCCGACTCGAGGGTGTCGAGGTTGATGTTGCGGGGGTGAAGACATACACCGACTTCGAGGTTATTGATATCATGGGCGATAAGGACCCCTATCCTGCTTTACTTGGCATTGATTGGGCTTTTGAGAATTATGCGATCATCGACCTCAAGAAGGAGCTGATGATTTTTGAGGATGGGGAGGTAAGGGTCACTCAGCCTCTCGACCCGTATCAGGGTCCGCAATACACAGAACCGGTGGACAGTCGGGAGGATGCTCAGATGATGGACCACCTCTATCAGATGACCGCCGGGAGGCGGGACGATTATATCAACCCGACCGCAACAGGATCTATCAGTTGGCGGAGTGTGCAAAGCTCGGAACTCGGATCCGAGCTTGCGTGGGAAGACTGGCAGCAAGGGGGATACGAGACCACCACGCGGCGATGTGCCGCCATCGTGCAGGTCTGGTGGGTGGAGACCGAGATCCGCGGGTACCCCACATTGTCAAACATGCAAGCAGTGAATACTTTTATCACCAAGGTGGAAGACCGGGTCCCAGAAGAATGCCGGATACCCCTGTTGGATGTGGCTTTGAAGTCAACATCAGGACGATGGTGGAACAATCACCGCAACACTCTGTTGCGATGGGAGCTGGTGGCGGATGCACTACGGGCACGCTTCAAAGAGGATGAAGGGCCTTGCATTACACTTAAACATCATGGAGCTTCAGACCCGCGACAGCACTTGCGGGCGTGCGAGGAACAGTGGCGCAGCGCCAGGTACCCTGAGGAATTGTGGGTCCACAGATTTATCCACTCCCTGGGTACAATCCCCCAGGCCTGGTACCTAGAGGAAGAGCGGAAACGGGGGACCCGCTCTTGGCAAGTGGTTGCGGAAAAGTTCGTCCAGAGCTTCTCGTTCGAAGGAGAGACGGCGCAGGAATCTCAGGCCCTACAAGCCGTCAAGGCGGTTCTGTTTTTCCGCCATCCCGAGCCCAATGAGGGCCCGGTGGCGTCACGCTCAGGGATCAAGAGCGAAGTGGTTTGCCAACGGGTTGACGGCGAAACAGGGGACGACAGTTTGGAGGACCTGAGGCACCTCTATTTTGACGAGAAGGAGGGCGAGCGGAGTGTCCGTGACGAGCCGACGACAGAAGGAGTCCATTTACAGCCCCTAAAGACAAAGAAGCTGAACATTGGAACGGAGGAGAAACCGAAACTGGCAACGGTGGGAGATTACTGGGACGAGGAGACGACCAGAGAAATTTTCAGTCTCCTCCGGGAGTATGAAGATCTATTCCCGTCTTCAGTTGCGGACCTGAAGGGGATTAAAGGGGATTTGGGCGAGATGCGCATCACACTGAAACCAGGAGCCCGGCCAGTGAAGCACCGACCTTACCGGTTGAACCCACGTATCAAAGAGAAGGTCAAGATGGAGATCGACAAGATGCTGGCTACGGGACTCATCTTTCCGGTAGAAGAAGCTGAGTGGGTAAGTCCCATTGTCATCCAGAACAAGAAGGACAAAGCAGAAATCCGTGTCTGCGTGGATTATCGGAGTTTGAATAATGCTTGTATTCATGATCTGTTTCCCACTCCCTTCAGCGACGAAGTTCTAGATCACGTCGCGGGAAACGAAGCTTATTCCTTCACTGATGGGTTTTCGGGCTACCATCAAGTGCGCATCGCCGAAGAAGACAAGGCGAAGACAACATTCACGACTGAGTGGGGATCATTCGCATACCACGTCATGCCGTTTGGTCTGAAGAACGCACCGGCTGTGTTTTCCCGGATTGTCATTGCTGCTTTCCGGGAGTACATTCACAAGTTCCTGGAAGTCTATATGGATGATTGGACCGTTTACAACCTGCTGAAGAAACACGCCTCCCTGTTGCGTGTTATGTTCGATCGGTGTCGCCAGCTGCAGATTTCCCTGAACTTGAAGAAATGTATTTTTGCAGTACCATTCGACACACTCTTGGGTCACGTGGTGTGTAAGCAAGGGGTCTGCGTTGATCCCGCCAAGGTCGCGGTTATTGTCTACATGGAGGCCCCCGAGAACGTGAAGCAGTTGCGGGCACTGCTAGGGCACATAGGATATTACAGGCGGTTTATCCGCAACTACGCCAAAATCACTGCCCCTCTGGAGAAACTGTTGCGGAAGTCCGAAGCATTTGAGTGGACGGCGGAGTGCAGGACGGCACTCGACACATTGAAGGAGAAACTGGCGACGGCTCCAATACTGGTCCATCCGAATTGGGATAAGCAGTTCCATGTGCACATCGATGCGTCCGGGATTGCCCTTGGCGCCGTATTAGCGCAACCCGGGGACACGACAGTTGACCACCCGGTATACTTCGCAAGCCAACGGTTATCTAATGCGGAGAAGAATTATACCACGACCGAGCGAGAGGCATTGGCGATGGTGTACTCTCTCCAGAAGTTCCACCACTACCTTCTGGGCGGTAAGTTTACATTTTTCACGGACCATTCGGCCTTAAAATATCTGGTCAATAAGCCTGTGTTGGAAGGGAGAATCTGCCGATGGCTTCTACTCTTTCAGGAGTTCACGTTCGACGTAATTGTCAAGCCGGGCAGGTTGAATGTTGGTCCCGATCATTTATCCAGGTTGGAGTCGGGGGAAAACGATGGTCCGTTGGATGATCAGCTTCCGGATGCTGATCTATTTCGAGTTGAAGCGGTCCCAGACTACCTGGCTGACATTGCCACGTATCTGACCACGGGACAGTGCCCCGAGGATTACACGCCGCTTCAGAAACGCCACTTGGTTGTCCGGGCGGCCGATTATCAATTGATCGCAGGGCAGCTGTACAAACTGGGCCTGGATGAGGTGTTGCACAGGTGTGTTCTTGACCATGAGCGGGAAGCAGTGATGTGGGAATGTCACAGCGGTGTTGCGGGAGGACACGTGGGTGCTAAACCCACCGCAAGGAAGGTACTTCAAGCTGGCCTATGGTGGCCAACGGTGCATACAGACTGTAAGGCCTATGTGAAACGTTGCGATATTTGTCAGAGGACGGGACGGCCTTCACACATGGATGAGCTTCCGCTACACCCTGTGCATGTGTTGCGGCCATTTGAGAAGTGGGTTGTTGATTTTGTAGGGCCCATTGCACCAATCGCTCGCCATTCCAAAGCCCGGTACATCATTACGGTGACTGATTATCTCACACGATGGGCTGAAGCAGCAGCGGTACGCGACTGCTCCGCCGAGACCGCTGCTCGATTCATCTTTGAGCACATCATCAGCCGCTTTGGCTGCCCCCGAAGCTTGACCAGTGATCAAGGCACGCATTTCATTAATGCCACGGTCAAGTCGCTACTAGACACGTTTATGATTCAGCATCATAAAAGTAGCCCATACCATCCGCAGGCCAATGGTACGGTGGAAGCCTTCAATAAAATTCTTGAAAAGGGCTTGACGAAAATTTGCAACGCTCAGCGGGATGATTGGGATGAGCGGCTGCCAGCGACATTATGGGCTTACCGGACCACGGTAAAACGGTTGACAAACCAGACGCCATTCCAGCTGGTGTACGGCCGGGAAGCTGTGATTCCCGCCGAGTTCACCGTCCCCAGCCTTTTGATCGCAACGTCCCTTCACTTCTCAGAGGATGCGTCACTGCAGGAACGAATCCACGAGCTACAGGAACTGAACGAAGCTCGGTTTCTTGCGGAATTCCATCAGAAGGTTCAGAAGGCCAGACAGAAAGCGTGGCATGACCGCCACATCAAGACTAAAACTTTCCAAGTTGGCGGCAAAGTTCTCTTGTACGACAGCCGGTTCCAGAAGTTTCCGGGCAAGCTCCAGATGCATTGGCTCGGACCGTACTTTGTTATCGAGATCCGCGACTCAGGAGCCGTTCGATTGGCACAATTGGACGGCTCAGTTCTTCCAGGATGGGTGAATGGCGCACGCCTGAAGCCCTACCAGGAGTAGGTACCTTCTCCCTTTCCATCAATAACTCTCGCAACCGAGAGCACCCGTAGAGTAGCGTAGTTGAATAAATCTCCCGCAACCGGGATGAGCATAGTTAGTCTTTTCCGTTCCCTTGCAGTCAGTCAAATAAACCGTCAGTTGCGGCATCCATACCGCAACCGCCCACGGCGCGGAGCGGGCCAGTCTAGCGTGTCGCAACGCCAGTCCAGCGTGGCGGCGCGCCAGTCCAGTAGGACGCCGCTCCCAGTCCAGCGTGTCCGGCACGAAAGATCTGTCCTCGTGCCAGCGTCAGTCCAGGTCATAACCGTCAGTCCTTTCGTCAGTCCGTAGGATAGCTCAGATTTGGTCATAAATTCCCTTAATGGAGAGTAATCATACCGTAATCATTTACCATCAGCCGCAGTTCTCTCCGCCGTCGGGTCCGCCCATCTCCCAATGACGCCGTCAGCAACTGTCAGATTATACACCGGCCTGCGATTGATCGCACGATTAGCGCAGGCAAGAAAGATAGCAAGAATTAATTGCTGTTATGGAGTCTCATCAACCCCGCGCGTGCCAGCAGATGGCCCAATTTGCATGAAGGCTATCGGCGCCAGGATGACGGACCAATTCAGTTTGGAAGTTTCAGCGACTCCGGAGCACTCGCAGTACCAGAGCACTCAGCACTTAGCAGGAAGTTACAGACGAGTTGTCCAGGTCTATCAGAGGCGCACCAAGATGCCGAGAGCTGTTCTCTCCGTGCCTGAACCAGCAATTGATCGCAGAATTCACCGACTTGAATCACTGGTCGGCAAGTACGACAATGCACCCTGCATGGACGCTAACTTGTCCGACCCGGCTGAGTTTCCCCATCTGCATTGGCAGACGTTCATGGAACACCATTATACACCGGGGAGCAGCTCTAACAGTCGAATGAAGGACGAATTCCGGGGTCTCCAGTAGTCGACGTTGATGAATTTGCGAAGTCTTCCTATCTTCGGCACCACCGGACCAGTGCTGCAATGCACCCGGTTCCTCCTCAGTCGGGTGCAGAACGGGTCCCTATGGTTGAACGAGGAAATTCCAATACATGCAGCAGACATTGGTCGACTTACGGGGCTCTGCCAGACTGGTGCAGATGTTTCCTCTGCGGGGCAGACAGCCCCCAAGCGCGCCCGGAAATCGGCTGAGGCGGACCTCTACACAAAGTATGGTACTCGCCGGGGTGGCAAAGGTGCCAAGATAGATCTGATCAATGTACCAGCAATCCGGTTTGCTTGCTACCTGATAGCTAGCAAGACCATGCGCCATTACACCAAGGGTGAGTGCACTTTGGACACCATTTCGATTGCGGAGCACTGCGTCAAGGGGGCCCGATTGAATTGGAGTGCGTTTGTATTGAAGGAACTCTTCGCGGCTTGCAAAGACAATTACAGACGGACCACCAGTTTTATCTATGGGTACTTGCTCCTCGCATTCGCCATGTGGAAATGGCATGTTCCTCCGATACGGACACCGGCGGAGCTCACCGGGAGCCAACCGTTCGCGATGCGATATTCTCCCTGGTAGGTGTCCACGGCCCCCAGCAGCAGGCAGGTGAACGCAGAGGCGTTCCGAGAATGGTATGGGTGGATGATCGATGTGGTCGCTTCTCAGCAACGGGTACCCCGGAACCTGTTGGATGAATACAGCAAACAAGTGTGGTTTGGCGTCAGCCATAACCACACCTTCATCCGGCCGGCTTGTGTACCACACCACACGTTTCATATGGCGCCCTTGCGTTTCCAGTTGAATGATAATGTCTTCCACAGAGAGGTTTCTACCTGGCCGGGGGTCGTCCAGCACGTTAGTGATGGAGTCTTCCGATACAACTTTGATGGGATGCGGGCTGCACAGCAGCCTGCCGCGACCAGTGCCGGGGAATCTTCCCAAGTTGCGGTGGCGACGACCACAGACGCAGCGGGGACCGCAGCGACCCTGCCCGAAGTGCTGGTCCCCGTCGTGGAGCATTTCAACGACCAGGCTCGGAGACTCAACGTGGTAACCCAGGTTGTTTCTAGTGGCGCCCCTATATTTCCTTCTTTTAATGAATTTCGTCTTAATCGGTCACTTGGTCTCTCCACCACCGCTTCCCTCACTTCCCCCATTCCCACTTCCCTGTTCACTTCTACCACCCCCATCATCACGACAATGGGTGAACCGAGCCCCGAACCCGATTCCTCCAGGCCACCCCCATCCAAGAGGGCCCGCACTACGGCCACAGATCCCGTGGTGGACCTTACGGAGGATGATCCACCAGTCACGCCGCCCACAGCTACCCTGATTCCGAAGGAACCGCTGATTGATCCAGCGGATTTCCTCAACATTCGTCTCCCTCCCACCTCGTTCACTCCATCCACCACCCCCTCCACCAGCAGACCACATGCCACTTCCCCCAATCTGTCCACTTCATCAGCCACTGTGTCCGATTCGTTGATCCGGGAACTCTTCGGCGGTGACCACGGGGCGGAGGTCACCTCCAGTACTGCAGCTGTGGTACCACCTGTTGACCCCGTGGCCACATCCCGGGATCCCCTTGCCACTATATTTTTTCAGCCAGCCAGAGTTGGGGTTGATTCAACCGCCCCTTCCACAGAGCAAACCACGCAGCCGGACCGGCCAGAGCCTGCTATGGCCACTTCGGTGCAACAGCAGACGCCGGTCCACCTTCCAGAGCCTTCAGACAGAGCAGCGGCCATGGGCCAATCTTCACAAGAACAGACGCCCGAGCAGGGTGCCCCGAGCACAACGAATGCAGAACAACTGAGTCCAGCACAGTTATATCTGCTCATTCGGCGGGCGGCCTTCAAGGCCGAGCAGATTCATACGGAGCTACAGCGGCGATGCACCGAGCAGCGGAACCAGATCACGGCGCTTACTGAACAGCGCAATCAGCTGCTGCAGGAGAAGGCCTACCTCCAGGAACAGGCCAACATTGTTAATCAGGCGCTCTCCAGCGTATGGCCGGAGGCACGGGCTCACAATGCCCCACTCCCTGCTCGCATAGAAGAAGATAGTATAGCTTTACAGGCTCGCCAGCTCGGGGACGTTTTCACCACCATTTGCAGAGAGAACCAGGAGTTACATGCGGCGTTACCCACACGGCCTACCCTCCCAGATCCACCCACTGATTATTCAGGACAGGTAACTGCCAAACAGGCACAGGCAGTCAATCTACAAGAAACTCTCCATTCCATGACAGCAGCGGCTTCGGCCCTTTTACGCAGCTTGCAGGAGTGCTCCCTCGCACTGACAGTCAGAACGCAGCCCATTGCTGCTCAACTGCAACAAATCTCCACCCAAATTCGGGCGACCACGGACCCGGCAACATTAGATCAGCTCTACGCTCAGTCGAACGAGCTGGAACTTCAAATGCAGATGACCGAGGCCGAATCAGCAGCAACTAAGCACACTCTCCGGGAGATGCGGCCGCCCCTTCGCACCCATGCCGAGGCAATGCATCAGCTGGATGCCACTGCCGAGTCCCAACTCGCCACACTGTTCGGGGATGCCCCGACGCCCATCGACGAAGCTGCAGCCAACTGAATTGTTCAAGATGCTGACCTGCTTATGCAGGAATGGCAGCAAGCAGTGGCAACTTTCAGAGAGCTTCGAGATTCAGCACTCCGCCAGGTCCCGGAGTTGGGGCCCTTGTTTGAAACAGCAGGTGGCGGAGCACAACAGGAAAGGGCAGCAGAAGAAGGAGCAGCAGAGCAGGGCACAGAGGCCGGCGAAGGTATGGAGGTAGAGACTATCATTTGCGATTGACTCGCGGACGAGTCAAAGGATTGTGGTCGGGGCCTGTTGGGGCCCTTGTTTTGTTTAAGTTTTGAATTTTCAGCCAAGACACTTTTTGAACTTGGACTCTTTTTGAGTTGCGGAGGAAATACACATAGCTAACGCGACCGCACTGCGCGACCAGGAGTTGCGGAGCTACCAAGGCGGTGCGGAAGCACTTGATAACTGGAAATGGAACAGAGATAAGTACAGATGAAAGAGATACAGCAGAAAACAGGAAGTAGAACATGCAGACATCAGAAGAGAAGTCGGGAAAAGCCAGAGCAAAGACGCAGAGAAGCCGCCAGTCGCGACGAGCGGGTGAATAAAAGGCGATCACCCGGCTGAAGAAGAGAGAGAGGTTGGTTGATCGGTTGCTGTTGAGGTCATTGTTGAGGGATGATTGAATGCGAAAGCAGCCGTGGAAGACTCAGACCTGTTCTCTCCATGGGTTCCTACTTTCTATGTTCATCCTTTCTGTTCTTAGACCCATCTGTATCTGATGTATGAGTTATCAGAGAAGAAAGCTATGTAATCATGTAATTGGCCCGAAGAATAATATAAAGAAGGATTTCTGTCTCTATGCTTTGGTTATGTGTTATGATGTGTTTGCACTGCTTTAAAAATTTTAAGTTGCGACTGTCTGAATACTTGATTAGTGATCTTGCATGTACATTCTGGTATATGTAATGGATGCTCTTTCTTTCTGTGGTTGCGAGTTTATTCCTCACCTGTGATCCCATCCCCTTACTCATGTTGTCGCGGCACGCCTCGGGTGAGACGCTCTGCTCTCCCAGAGCAGGGTGAAAATGCCGGCGTGTTACTAGACTACACCGGACCCCTTGTTGGCCACAACACTTTGAACCTGGGTCTTGCACTTGAGACGACTTTTAAGCCAACGAGAGAAAAAATATTCCCTTTGATATCTGCACTGTGAGAGGAAAAACTATTCTGAGCCATATGAGGATTACTGATGTGCCTTTGAGTGGTACTGCCTTTTTACTGAGGAAGAAACTTAACTGCCATTTCAATATCTCCTTTACACCTCTTGTCTTTGTATGGCATATCTGTGGTTACTTGAGTCATATGAGGTTTTCTTTAACACCTTTGAAGAAGGTAGCTTCACCTTTTTGAAAACCCAAACTAACATTGTTTGCTCTTGATGCTTTAAAGGTGATAATGTCTACTGTGAAAACTGATGTAACTGTTAGGTGTCCTTTGAGTTCTTCTTCTGACAGTGGGTGAAAAAATTCAGTTGTATTTACTCATGATTAACCATTCTCTGCCCATTTAAAAGGGAACTTCTTTAGACTTCTCCTTTTACTTGGAATGCAACAGTGAAGTGCCTTTGACTCTTTTTATAAGGAAACTACCTTCCTTTGTAATGGTGGTATGCATATATTTCTTTTATTGGGTTCCAGAACCTAAAAAGCATGCCATGATCTTTCCTACACATTTATGAACACATTGAAGTCATAACTTGACTTCTTATAAAATTTTCATGACAAAATGACATACCCATAGAAAAATCATTTTTATGATTATCGTTGCCTTTCCGCCCCCAAATTTCATTATAAAAGCCACAGATCGTAAATCTGAAAATCTATCAGGCCTAGCCCCTTCGGCCAAGCCTCTGCTCCTTTCCTCCACGGGACCAAAAGCCAGACAAGCGCTAACTCTATGCGGCAATCAAGGATATCGGGAGCATTTCGAGCGTAGATACATGCAAGATCAGACGATGTTTATTTGTCTCCGTCGTGCCCGTATAGACCTCTCGACTGCAAATAGATTAGACACGAAATCAACCGGTTCGCGCTGTCTGAAAGTGGTCCCCATGTCCGCTCCCATTGCAAAAACCAGTGGTTTATATCGCACCGCCTTTTCGGCGGTAGGTGGTAATTCTCCTTGGGCCAGCGATTCCATACAGCGCTCACCACGTGTCCCTGCGTACAGCCCTGAAACCGCTCTCCATCACGCATTATTGTTCGGACAAAGACGCGTAGCGATATTCATTACGGCCATCTGATCTGAGGGCCTTCATCCGACGGTCATTGCACTCCGAAGCTGCACGAGATTTAATCCAAGCCCATTGCGCCCCTGGCCCACCTTCTCATTGCCTTCTGATGTGTTTTTAACCGTCTATCTCGCTTAGGGATCGAACGGTCCAGATCATTTGCATACTCTGCCATTGATTCCGTTCCTCCACGTCACCATCCCACGTGTTCATCGCACTTTTCCTTCGCCACTTATGTATTCAATTTGTACGTTATATTTCAATGTTTTGCATTTTAGCTCTGGCTAGCTCGTCCGCCATTCCTCCGCTACATTTTTACGCCACCCAACTTTGTTTCACCATATCACAGTCTACATGATTGTTTCCATTAACCTTGCCATTATCCCCACTGTGTTCACCTTCCCGTGCATGGTTTTCTTTAACGAGTTTACGGATTTTGCAGTTGTGCAGCGACGAAGAACTATTATGACTCACAGTCTTAATTGCTGTGATATAACGCACATCAAAGGATCAATTTCAGAGCAGAATTATGAAGAAAGTCCTCGAACGCCAAATCAACAAGACTTCAATTAAAGGAGCAGGGTTCAAATTTTCCAAACCCTGCAGGGACATTCATGGCGCCAATTTCACAGATGAGAACATTAATGGAACAACAGAGGAAGATCAGTGGATGGTGGAGGAATTCAATGTTCGGCATTGAAGATTTTAAAGCTTAAATCAAGAATGGGAAGGCAGAGAGTACAATGCACAGAAAATAATGCCCTCAAGGTTTTCTCTAGCAGAGTTTTCTTTCCAGGAAAGGATGGATATTTATGGGATTTTACTGCTTTGTTGTGTCCCTGGAGAGATTTCTACTTAGTTCATTTATTCCAGTTAGCAGACCACAGAGTACAAACAGCACAGCATGGTCATTCAACAGTATGGGCGCAATTGTTTCCACCATTTTGTTTTTATCATGCAAATTAAATGTTCATCACCTGCCTCATTTACTGGATTTTGGGTCTTCTCCTATAAAAACCATGAAAAAACGCATTGTAGGGGTTCCAGATTTTTATCAGAAAATTATGCAGTGAAAGACATTTTGCATACACTTTGTAAAATTCTTGTATGAAGGCTCAGAGCCCATAGGGTCTCAGTGAGGAGGACTTCTATATGTCAAAGAGGATTCTGGTCTTTGGTATTTCACAGTCTGTAACTCTCTTTATTGTGTTATATTAATAGAACATTTCATTTCATCCATCTATCTTGTATCATGTTTTAGAATGCGAGTGGCTCACTGATTTCTGGTATCGATTCATCCTAGTTGATGCCCATGCTCGGATCAGTCAAGCACTTTAAATATGGCTCATGCATGATATTTTGTTCCATTACTCATCTAAACTGTGTTTTTGCTATATTAGTTGCTTTGGGAGGATGCTTTTAAAATGCTATTATCATGTATGGATTCTTATATTGGTAAGCCCATGCATGGTGGTATTGTATATCTGGGTATCAGCTCAATTTTAACTAGTATCTTCTCAATATTTCTTTCACTACATACACCTTCTGATAATTTATGTCTGTGAAGTATTTCTGAATCGGCCCGCTTTGTAGTAAGTTGTCTCTGAATTTTCTGTTGCTTTTGTATTAGAAGTTCTGCATCTTGCCTCTGAAGTGTCTCTTTTCCTGTGTCAGTTTCTGAGATTTTGGTCCCATTCTATTTTATTTCCCTGTTTACAGGAGATAGCATGTGAGCTGAAGCTGACAACTTCACACATTATATTATATGCTCCTTTCTATGCTAAGAGGTCCTAGGCATTGGTCTATCACAACTCTAGGCTGTCTCTAGGAGCGACAACATCTTTATGGCACCGTTGCCTGGGATGAATTTGAGAAAATTATAATCCCTGGGCCTCGAAAAAATCATATTCACTCTCTAAGTAGGTGAGCACAGAGAGTTGAGAGTTGTAAATCCCTCACCTTGGCGACTCCACATTTGTTATTTGATAAATCTATTTGCAGTCCTTGCTCCTCGCAAGCCACACCTGAGGTCAGATTACTCTAAGCCAAAGACACCTTCAATGTATGACCCTGACTAGTTTATACATAGAAGAAATTGGAGGGAGAGGAAATCAGCCCGTTTCCAAATCCCTGAAGTGTCTACAGAAGATTTTCCATCCTCTTCTTCTCAAGAAACTCAAGTGCCAAATCCCAAATCCACTGTGGGAGATACTGATTATTATTATTCAGATAGTCCACCCCGAGAGGGTGTCAGAAATAAAAATAGTCTTCATCCTACTCCTGAGGTTGAGGAGGTCAAGGAAGTAACCGAATTATCTGTTGTTAATAGAACTTTGTTCCCCTCAACCCCTCAAGCTGCAGTTGAGTATATTCCTATTATTATTCACACTCCACTTCCACCTCCTCCTCCTCCTCTTTCTCATCAAACTATTTCACTACCTCCACGTCCTCCAATGGCCAATGTTCCGGCTTTCTTGATGAATAAATATGCTCCCTTGGCATTACCTCAAGTGTTGAATGATATGCCACAAGATTATTTGAAGATCTTGCCTAGATTCAATGGGGAAAATGAGATTGATGCTCAAAGACATCTTGATACTTTCTGTTCCTTCGTAGAGAACTTTAATGTTGAACATTTAGATGTGGTCTTAAGACTGTTTTTGCAATCTCTAGATGGTGAAGCTCGAAAATGGTTCAAGACATTGGCTGGCTGTTCTATTACCACTTGGGATAACATGGAAGACACTTTTCTCAGGAAATGGGGAGAGAAAAAAGATCAAGGAAATTGTCTCATTGAGTTCAATACACTAAAGAAAAGACATAATGAAGGAGTATCAGAATTTAGCAAGAGATTTAATAACTTTTATCTGAGTCTCCCTATTGATATGAAACCCCATCAAACTGCTACTAAGGTTGTCTTTGTAGCAGCCTTTGACTCAGAATTTGGTTTCTCTCTCAGAGAAAGAAAGCCCGCCACTCTGGATGATGCTCAGGCAGATGCACTAGAGTTGGAAGCAAACTTTGCCTCCACTGGAAAATCAAAAGGAAGAGCTGAGCAGGATACCAGAAGAAGGGGCAAAGAGGAGGAATCCACTTCTATTCAGGACAGAGACTCAGACAAAATGGAAGAAATGAGCAAATTGATTTTAAAAATGGTCAAGCTTGAATTGGAAGCCAAGAATTCAGCCTGCAAAAATTTCCAGAATGCCCCAAACAGAGGTTACAATCCTCAATATAGGAAACCACCCTTGCAAATATTGCCAAGGGAAGCAAAGGAGCAACAGGATCAAGTGCCACACCCATTGTACCTGGAAGGTCGAGTAGATGATTCTACTGAAGACACTGCCTATGTACTGGAGGATGCAAATATTGCCTTTTAAAATAGTGATGGAGAGGAATGCCCTTTGCGAGGGAATGATGAAGTTTGGTGCTCATTGCAAAAAGAAGAAAAGATTAGAGACGCAGAGGAAGCAGAATTTGATCATTACTGTAAACAATTTGATGATTTCATGCAAGCACATTTCAATAGAAGATATGATCTCAGATCTTCTAGGAAGAGGACCCGTACTCAAGAGAAAGAAGAAGAGCTACCCCAAAAGGAAGCACCTGCTCAGGAGGAGTCAACACAGCAGAAAGACACAGACAAAGTTAAGGGCCCTCTAAACAAACCTTTGCAGTCTAGTGATCAAATTCCTTCTGCTTCAAAAGCAGTCTTCCCCCCTAATTCCAAGTCTGTGTCTAAAGAGGTCAAGCTCCCAATTGAAAATAAAGAGTCAAAAGAGGTTGTGATAGAAAATTCCCCTCCTGATTTTAGCCTGCAAAAGGAACTTGAAAAGGTCAAAATCCCAGTCCCCCTGACTGAACTGTTAAAACAGCCAGCATATCAATCTCAAGTCACATCTTTCATGTTTCCTCTAGAAGCACCAATCATCCCAGATAGTCTCAACCTTCAAGAAGAAAGACCCATGGTAGTTTTTGGCCCTCATGTTGAGGAGATAGATCCTTCTACTCCTCCCTTCTATGTGTCTCTAGCGATCCATGACCTGCTATTACATAATTGTATGTTAGATTTTGGAGCTTCCCACAATCTTATGCCTCTGTCAGTCATGAAACAACTAGGTTTACAAATCACATGTCCTTATAAGGACCTCTATTCCTTTGATTCCAAAAGAGTTAAATGTCTAGGTATGATCAAAGATTTGGTGGTCAATTTGGCCCAAATCCCAGCAAAAAGTGTGGTCATGGATATTGTGGTGGCTAACATCCCAGCTCGCTTTGGCACGTTGCTATCAAGGTCCTGGGGAACAAAAATTGGCGGATCAATTAAGATGGACTTAACATATGCCACAATCCCAGTTTTTGGTGGCCAGGAGAGGAGTTTATACAGGGAGACTAGATTTGTCAAGATGGTGACTAAGGCTGACAATTCTGTAAATTCACCAGTTTACAGTAAGGAAGGAGATTTTTCATACTTGATGCTGGAAGAAGATCAAGATTATGCTCATGAACCATCCTTCTGCCAGATCAAGACTGAGCATCCCTCAGAAAACATGGAAGCAGGAATATGGACACTTCATTTTGATGGAGCAAATTCAAGAGAAGGAAATGGAGCTGGAGTGTTACTGATCTCTCCTGCAGGAAAATGGATCCCACTGTCTTTAAAACTAGAATATGCAGCCACCAATAATGTGGCTAAATACGAAGCACTTCTGTTGGGATTGCAGACAGCCAGGAGCATGGGTATACAAAGTTTAAAGGTTCTGGGAGACTCGGAACTAGTAGTCAGACAAGTCAGGAATCAGTGTCAGACCAAGCATCCTAGGCTAAGGGCTTATAGGAATGAGGTTTGGGACATGGTAGAGAATTTATTATTGGCATTTAATATCCATTTCATGCCCTGAGAACAGAATAGAATGGCTTATTCCCTTGTTGTGGCTGCTAGTACGTTTCGACCACCTCAGAACCCTATTTTAAGATATGAAGTAGAGGTGCGTTATCGGCCTTCAATCCTAGATAACATCAAACACTGGCAGGTATATGAAGATGAAGAAAATATGAAGAGATTCCTAGAAACAGTAGGAGAATTCTCCAATATGGAGATTGATGCTGATGAAGAAGAGGAAGAGACCGAGGACATTTCAAAAAGAAATTGGGAAGAAAAAATGGCAGGAAATAAAGTGTTGCAGTTAAAGGGAAACATAATACCTAGAGGGATGGTGCCTCTAGAAAGACTATTTGACAGGAATGATGTCCCACTGCAGCCAAGCAAAGTGGTAGAAGAAAATCAGGTTGAAGACCTGAATTTGGGTACTGAGGCTGACCCCAAAATTGTCAAACTGTCCAAGAAAATCCTTGAAGAATATAAAAAGCTATATCAGAAATTATTTCAGTCTTACAGAGATGTGTTTGCATGGTCCTATCAGGACTTGAAAACTTTTGATATCAGTATTATGCAGCACAAAATTCCATTGAAGGTAGATGCAAAGCCCCCATAAGCAGAAGCTCAGACAAATAAATCCCCTGCTGCTGCCTTCTGTTGAGAAGGAAATTAAGAAGCTGCTAAAAGCCAAAATAATTGTACCACTGAGGTATTCTGAATGGGTGGCAAACCTTGTCCCTGTACGCAAGAAGAATGGAGAAATAAGGCTTTGTGTGGATTTTAGGAATTTAAACAGAGCATCCTTAAAGGATAATTATCCATTACCTAAGATGGATTACATCCTGCAAAAGGTGGTTGGAGCTTCTAGGATGTCAATGATGGATGGATTCTCTGGTTATAACCAAGTGGCTGTACTTCCAGAAGATCAAAAGAAGACTGCTTTCACCACACCATGGGGTACATTTAGGTATGATAGGATGCCTTTTGGATTGATTAATGCAGGGGCCACTTTTCAGAGAGCAATGGATATTGCTTTTGTTGGGGAGAAAGATAAATTCCTGGTGGTCTACCTCAATGATATCATTGTATTTTCAAAAAATGATGCTGAGCACATTGAACATCTATGGAGAACTTTTGAGAAATGCAGAAGGTATGGTCTCTCTCTGAATCCTCAAAAGTCGTTGTTTTCATTGGAAGAAGGAAAGCTTTTGGGCCATATCGTGACTAAAGATGGGGTGAAGATAGATCCCAAGAGGGTAGATGTTATAAATGGTATTGCATTTCCCATAAATAAGAAAGAGGTACAAGTATTCCTAGGGCGCATTAATTTCTTGAGAAGGTTTATCCCTAACTATGCTAAGATAGTTAGGCATATAACAGATATGCTAAAGAAGGATAATGAGGTAAAGTGATCACAAGAATCACGGGAGGCATTTACCAGGATAAAGAATGCTTTTGCAGAAGCCCCTGTGCTGGCTGGACTAGCTTATGATAAACCTTTCTTGATTTTTTCTTTTGCATCACCTCATACAATAGCAGGAGTTTTATTGCAGAAAAATGATGAGGGGTATGAGCAGCCTATTGCCTTTTTCAGTCAGGTGCTCCGTGATGCAGAATTAAAATACAATATATTGGAAAAACAAGCATACGCCCTAGTGAAATCCCTCAAAGCATTCGACGTATATATCTTACAGTCCCACGTCACTGCATTTGTACCTATAGCTGCTGTAAAAGATATCCTTATTCAGGGGGATAGTGAAGGAAAAAGGGGCAATTGGATTGCCAAAATATAGGAGTATGACCTGGACATCCGCCCTACTAAGCTAATTAAAGGATAGGGGCTTGCCAAAATTTTATTAGAATCAAACTATCAAGCCCTAGGCATAAATTTGTCCATTATAGGAGGTGAGGAATCTTAGGAGAAAGAAGAATGACATGGAATTGGGGTAGCCACTCCAGAAACACATCTAAAGTACCTCACCAGCATGTGGTACAAAGAGATAGTAGAATATCTCCTTACACTCAGCAGCCCCCCAAGTTGTGATAAAACTAAATACAGAGAATTACAATTGAAATCACAGAAGTATATAGTTGCTAATGGCCGGCTATACTGGCGATATCCCTCAGGTATCTTACTCCTGTGTCTCACAAAGAATGAAGTCGAGAGTATTATAGCAGAATTTCATGAAGGGATCTGTGGAGGTAATTATAGCTGGAGGGCCACAGCTCATAAAATTCTGAAAGCTGGCTTATATTGGCCAAAGCTTTTTGGAGATGTCTTTGCTAGGGTAAGAGCATGTGATAAATGTCAGAAATTCACTGAGAGACAGAAATCTGCACCATTTCCCCTGATTCCAGTGCATGTGGATGAACCATTCAAACAATGGGGTATTGATTTTATAGGTGAGATACATCCCCCATCAAGTGGTCAACATAATTGGATTTTAACGGCCACTGATTATTTCACTAAATGGGTGGAAGCCATACCTGCAAGGAATGCTACAGATAATGTGATCATAAAGTTCATGGAGGAAAACATCATATCCAGGTTTGGCTGTTCTGCTAGGATAGTGACTGATAATTCAAAGGCCTTCAAGTCTGCAAAATTTGTGAATTTCTGCCAACAATACAATATCACACTGAGTCACTTTACAGCTTACTATCCACAAGGGAATGGCTTAGCAAAGTCTTCAAATAAAACTCTGGTGAGGGCCTTGAAGAAGACTATCAATGAAAATCAGAAGAATTGGGATTCCCAATTGAAGTTTTCTCTATTGGCTAATAGAATCACCAGCAAGAGGGCAACTGGGAAATCTCCCTATGAATTGGTATATGGAAGAGCAGCATTTTTTCCTGTACAACTAGCCTTACCAGTGGCCCGCTTCG
The DNA here is from genome assembly GCA_034641835.2 of Pinus albicaulis. Classification (NCBI taxonomy): domain Eukaryota; kingdom Viridiplantae; phylum Streptophyta; class Pinopsida; order Pinales; family Pinaceae; genus Pinus; species Pinus albicaulis. The sequence goes on along the minus strand of CM076575.1, from coordinate 1,869,953,555 downwards.
TGCAAGAAAGCCAGGAGGAACCTGATGATATGATCAGGAGAATAAATCAATTGGTGGAATTAGAAGAAACACGGGGCCAGGTGAATCAGAGGTTAATAGAATATCAAGAGAAAATGAAACACATTTTCGATCAGCATGCAAAATACAGGAGGTTGCAGATTGGTGATTTGGAGCTCAGATGGGATGTTCGAAGAGCGGAAAAAGGTAAACATGGTAAATTTGATCCCCTCTGGTTTGGTCCTTTCAAAATTGTGGAACAGGGGGGTAATAATACCTTCAGGTTAGGGAACTTACAAGGTGACCTGTTGGATACCCCTGTAAACGGTCAATTCATCAAGCCCTACTTTCAGTTTTGATTCAGGCAAAGGCAGCCTGATGTATTATATTGTATAATAGTTTCCTTTTGGTTTTCATTTGAATAATGTCAGTGGCATTATGAATCATAAAGCAAAAATGGATGTGCCGGAGAGCAGAGCCTGCGTACATGATGATCATAGGGTCTACGAGTTCTCGACACGTCTAGGGATGAACGTGCCATCCCCAGGTGGAGCCAATGTTGATCATAACCAGCTTCCTATAAAATTTTCACAGGAAAACTGGCTTATACACCCTTAGAAAAATCATTTTTATGATTATCGTTGCCTTTCCACCCCCTAATTTCATTATAAAAGCCACAGATCGTAAATCCAAAAATCTCACAGGCCTAGCCCCTTCTGCTAAGCCTCTGCTCCTTTCCTCCATGGGACCAAAAGCCCGAACCAAGCGCTAACTCTATATGCACTTAATCAAAGGGATATCGGGAGCATTTTGAGCTGTATATCTGTACAAGATCGGACGGCATTTATTTGTCTCTGTCACGCCCGCAGACCTCCTGACTACCGTCCGATTAGACACGAAATCAATGGTTCGCAACCTGCCTGTCCTGGTGGTCCCCACGTCCGCTCCCATTACAAAAACCGGTGGTTTATATCGCACTGCCTTTTCGGCGATAAGTGGTAATTCTCCTTGGGCCAGTGATTCCATATAGCGCTCACCACGTGTCCTTGCGTACGGCCCTGAAACCGCTCTCCATCGCGCATTATTGTTCGGACAAAGACGCGCAGCGATATTCATTACGGCCGTCCGATCTGAGGGCCTTCATCCAACGGTCATTGCACTCCAAAGCTGCACGAGATTTAATCCAAGCCCATTGCGCCCCTGGCCCACCATCTCATTGCCTTCCAATGTGTTTTTAACCGTCGATCTCACTTGGAGATCGAACAGTCCAGATCATTTGCATACACTGCCATTGATTCCGTTCCTCCACGTCACCATCCCACGTGTATATCACACTTTTCCTTTGCCACTTATGTATTCAATTCGTACGTTATATTTCAATGTTTTGCATTTTAGCTCTGGCCAGCTCGTCCGCCATTCCTCCACTACATTTTTCCACCACCCAACATTGTTTCACCATATCACAGTCTACACAACCGTTTCCATTAACCTTGCCATTATCCCCACTGTGTTCACCTTCCCGTGCATGGTTTTCTTTAACGAGTTTGTGGATTTTGCAGGTGTGCAGCGACGGAGAAATATTATGACTCATAGTCTTAATTGTTGTGATAGAATGCACATCAAAGGATCAATTTCAGAGCAAAATTATGAAGAAATTCCTCGAAAGCCAAATCGACAAGACTTCAATTAAAGGAGCAGGGTTCAAATTTTCCAAACCCTGCAGGGACATTCAAGGCATCGATTTCACAGATGAGAGCATTAATGGAACAATAGAGGAAGATCAGTGGATGGTGGAGGAATTCAATGTTCTGCGTTGAAGATTTTAAAGCTTAAATCAGGAATGGGAAGGCAGAGAGTAAAATGCACAGAAAATAATGCCCTCAAGGTTTACTCTAGCAGAGTTTTCTTTCCAGGAAAGGACGGATATTTATGGGATTTTACTGCTTTGCCGTGTCCCTGGAGAGATTTCTACTCAGTGCATTTATTCCAGTTAGCAGACCACAGAGTACAAACAGCACAGCATGGTCATTCAACAATATGGGCACAATTGTTTCCACCATTTTGTTTTTATCATGCAAATTAAATGTTCATCACCTGCCTCATTTACTGGATTTTGGGTCCTCTCCTATAAAAACCATGAAAAAACGCATTGTAGGGGTTCCAGATTTTTATCAGAAAATTATGCAGTGAAAGACTTTTTGCATACACTTTGTAAAATTCTTGTATGAAGGCTTAGAGCCCATAGGGTCTCAGTGAGGAGGAGTTCTATCTATCAAAGAGGATTCTGGTCTTTGGTATTTCACAGTCTGTAACTCTCTTTATTGTGTTATATTAATAGAACATTTCATTTCATCCATCTATCTTGTATCATGTTTTGGAATGCGAGTGGCTCACTGATTTCTGGTATGGATTCATCCTAGTTGATGCCCATGCTCAGATCAGTCAAGCGCTTTAAATATGGCTCATGCATGATATTCTGTTCCATTACTCATCTAAACCGTGTTTCTACTATATTAGTTTCTTTGGGAGGATGCTTTTAAAATGCTATTATCATGTATGGATTCTTAGATTGGTAAGCCCATGCATGGTGGTATTGTATATCTGGGTATCAGCTCAATGTTAACTAGTATCTTCTCAATATTTATTTCACTACATACACCTTCTGATAATTTATGTTTGTGAAGTATTTCTGAATCGGCTCACTTTGCAGTAAGCTGTCTTTGAATTGTCTGTTGCTTTTGTATTAGAAGTTCTGCATCTTGCCTCTGCAGTCTCTCTTCCTGTGTCAGTTTCTGAGAATTTGGTCCCATTCTATTTTATTTCCCTGTTTACAGGAGATAGCATGTGAGCTGAAGCTAACAACTTCACACATTATATTATATGCTCCTTGCTATGCTAAGATGTCCTAGGCACTGGTCTATCACAACTCTAGGCTGTCTCTAGGAGCGACAACAGAACCTATGTGTTCAATTGCACTGTCCCTTTGGGAAAACTGAGCTCAAAATGCCTTTTGTCTTTAATGATCATTTTACTTCAGAAAACCTAAGTTGCTGTCTCACTGTAACCAAAGTTGGTCCTTACAGTTAGTGAAAGGCTTAAAAATAGATTTTGTTTATTTTCCCTCTGCTTATAGATGAAGGAGGCGCTCTTAACCCTCTGCTTATAGATGAAGGAGGTTCTTCAGTCTTCAGACCCTCTGCTTATAGATGAACGAGGTTTTTTTCAGTTATGTTGCATCATCAACCTTGTGACAGTGCTAGTTTTCCTTTTACTGTCCTTTCAGGTTTTGAGTGTGGTCGCAAGAGCTTGATGAAAAACTCTTCGCTCTGTAGCTGCATCCCAGGTTCAAGATCACATTGAGAAGCAACTGTCTTCTCATGTGGAAACAAATATTGTCTTCTGGGATGCTGGTGTGCCTTTGTCCCTGAAAGATCCGTCAAAACATTGTAAAAACACCTAAAATCAGCTTGACTTATGGTCCATGTATTGTTGAGACTTGAGGGTGTATTAGTGGCGCGACCTATGGCTATAACCAACTTTATTTGTAGAATGGGAAGGTTTGTTATGACTGACCTATAGCAGATGGAGGTTCTTTGGCTTTAGGATAATTCGCCAAGGGAGAAATGCTTAAAGCGCCACTTCCTAACTTAGGGGAGACTTTTTAGACAGATTCAGATTGTTTGTTTAGAGTTAATGGGAAGACTAGGATGGCTGAGGCTAGGTGGAATTGATAATGAGGTTTCATCTCGTCATGGGCAGATAGAAAATGTAAGAGGGTAAAAACTTTTATGGGTGTTTTTCCAGCTGGCAAATTTGACAAATTTTTAGATCAGCTGCTAGAAAACTTGGCTGTTATAACTAGTCATCACCAACAAGTGAAAAATACTGATGACTAATAGTGGCTCCATTTGGGGAGGGCAGCTCCTTTTAGGAGGTGTCCAGAATTTCAGATCTTTGGCTTATGAAGACCAGTGCCTTACCCATTTGCGCAAATTTCATCCTTCCTTGATGCTACTTCTGAAAAGTGACAACATGATTAGCATCAATGATATCTCTACTTACCCCACTATCTTTCCTAACACTTTTTTCTTCTTTTTGGTGCATTTGGACTAGCAGCCTTTTGACAATATATATTTTTTCTTTTCGGAAAATGAACCTATCTAATTCTACACTTATATATGTCGAGAGTTCAGATTAAACTGATGAACTCCTTCATTACTCTACCTATGCTAGATCAACTGTCAAGATTAAGTTGTTTGACAGGATTTTGTTCTCTAATCTAAAACATGAAATTGAAAATATGATCAAATCAGGGTTTGACAGTCTGATTTGTCATGTATTTGCGGCATGAAAGACAAGCTGCACACAAATATTATTTTGCAGAAATGGAAACTAGGAAAAACAAGGCTAAGATGCACAATTTGTTTTTCATCCCTGCTTCCCTCTTTGGTTCTGTTTTGGGCGTGTGGAACCAGTATCTTTTCCTAATCTACTCTCTTTGATAAGTCAAGCTTACACAATGTTGACCATATTTTTCACTCACTAACTTATCAGCAAATAAATTTAAACATGTTCAGCTATGATTAGGCTAGATAACTGAACAAGACATTTGAGTACTAGTAACGGCATTTAGAATTGCGCGCTTTCCGAATGACTATTTTTTGGAACATGGGGCCTTTTTCTATTTTTCAACTGCCCTCTTTTATATTCTTCTATTGTTTTTTACTTTTCTGTTTTATTGATTTTTCAAACAGTGGTATATACAATGATTGAAAATGCCTTAAACTCAGAAATCTTGAAAATGGCGAAACTTAAGCATCTTATCCTTGTAAGGATCTCCTACCATTCTTGGTTTATTTAACTCCTGAAAATAGAAATTTGGGAAATTCTCTCTTTCCAGCATGACATAAGGATTCATGCAAGAATCTCTGAACGAACCCGTATCTTCCCGCTGTACCTCTTTGTACCTCTGATTTCCACTCCTTCCTTTACTGTACATCTTCCTTAAGTAATGCATATACTCTTGGTCATTTTTGAAATAAATAATGACATCATCAAGGTATGTAAATATGCAGAAATTAAAGACTGGAAACATGGCTTTCATGAGCATATTTTTTATATCCGATGGTTTTGCAATTTTGAGTCTGAAACTGGAATTACTTCCAGCATACTGGAAAAAATCTTTGAGCTATCTACTTTGCGAGGGAATCATTTGACTATAACCTGAAACATCACCTTGCAAAGGCATATGATTAAAAGCACTTTTCATCGGAATATCATGGTCTTGGGTAGGAAGGATAAAATTTCTGTTATAGGGATATGCATTAATGTTTCTAAAATCAAAACAGACCCTATGACCAGCTATTTTATCTTTGATCATTATTGATTGGTTCAAATTGTTGTACTTTCTTTTGTCAAAGTTGTTTCTTGGAGTAATGTTAATGGCATAGTTTTTGTCATTGTTTTCTCTGTATGAAGCAGTATTCTGCATGAGATTTCCAATTCTAGCAGTTTTGAGTCTTTGATGGAATGACAGGATTTTAGCCAGTTCAAGTAACTCAGGTATACTTGGATTGCAGCCATCATCTTTTCTCATAAGAAGTTTATCGGGCATTTTTTATGGATTTTGAGCTGTAATGGCTATGGTCAAAGTTTCATTTGCAGTGGAAGAGTTATGTGATGGTAAATCTTTGAGGTATGGTAGAAACATTAAGCTTCCCTGCTCCCGAGTTCCGAAAAGATTTGTGATATGTAAGTCCTCTAATGCCTTAGTTCTGAAAAATTTTCCTGATGTAACTGCTGATGTTTGACTAAGGTTTGAGCAATTCGCTTGATAATACATAATGGTTTGCGCTTCTTGCTCTATTCCTATTTCAAAAGGAACACACTTACTTTCCTCAAGACATAGTTGTTCATGATTATGGTAGTTTTGAGTGTCTAGTTCGTCATAGAGAACTAGGGGCAACTGATGTGATGGATATAAGTTTGTTTCAATTCCTTCTGACCTTTCTTCAATGCCCTCATCAGTGTGCAGAATAAAAGAGTTCAGCTCAGAATTCAAGGAATAAATTGGAATTTTATCTGGCCTCTCTTGGCTACTAATCATGTATTTCATATGTGACTCTCGATAGAGTATTCTTGTTTGGTCAAACACAGGAATAGTGGCATATGACATATCCAGTTTAATATTTCCTTGGAGCTTGGCTCCCCAAGATCTGGATAGAAGCATTCCGTACTTGGGAGGCATGTCTGCTACCACTATGTCCATGATTAGATGTTTTGCAGGTATCTGGGTCAAGCTGAAGCAAAGGTCTTTGATCAAACCTAGGCATCTGACTCTACTCGAGTCGAAAGAATACAAGTCTTTGTATGGTCTTGTGATTTCTAGGCCTAATATTTCCATTACAACCTTCGGAATAAGATTATTCGAGGCACCAGAGTCTAGCATGGCATTGTGAAGGATTTGGTCATGGATATTTAGACTGATGTAAAAGGGAGGAGTGGTTCCTTCCTAGAATTTCCCTTCTATTTTTGGACTAAACAACACTTCAGGAGTGTCATCAACTATATTAAGGGTGTTCACATCATTTCCTAGATTCAGGACTTTTAACACTTGGGATTTATAAGGGCCTTGAGTGATAATTTCAGTGAGAGGCATGGTAATCTTTATCTTGGCGATCTCTCCCTCAAAACTGAAGGGCATTTGTAGTTTAGACAGGTTTGTCTCAGCTTTTTCAGTCATGACCTTCTCTATGTTCTGAGTTTGTTGGCTCTGTTTCGGGATTTTGTTTGCCACAGCCACCTCGGGAATCTTTGTGGAAGTACTAGGAGCATCTGAGTCAAGACTAGTTTGGGTAACCCTATATTTGTTTTGGTCATTTTTCCCGACCATGATTTTGTTACTGTTCACTACTTTCTTAAGGATAGTATTAGGGGTTTTAGCAGTGTTTGAGCTACCTTTCTTGGAGTTGTCTTGATTTTTTCTGCTTCTAAGGTCACACTACCTGTGAGCTTCTATTATGGCATTCTGAAAATCTATGGCAGGATCCTCAGGATCTTCATAGTTGGTTTCATCCTAATTCAGAGAGAAGAATGATTGTTCTTCTTCTGTGAGATACACCTCACTCTCATTATCAGACCCTATGAGGTTCAAACGACTTTCATCAATGGGTTTTGTATCCCTATCATCTTCTTCCACATAATTTTCATTAAATGGTGGCCTAATTTGTTGGTCATTTTCCCTTGGTTTGTTTTGAGGTTGTTCCCTCCTAAAATTTTGGTTCTGGTTTCTATTTGGAGGGTTTGGCTGATTTTCCCTAACAGGGGCCTTCTCACTTATCTTTTCCCACATTTTGGCCATGGTCTTGACTAATTCATCTATTCTAGGATCTAAGGGAGGCGCTGAAGTGGAGACCTCATCCCGGTATGTGACTTTCCTTTCTGATCTAGTTCTAGCTCTTTTTTCTGCTAAGTTGGCTTCTGCTTTTATGGATACTTGTTGCATTTCCTCTAGGGTAGGGGGGTCCTTGTCTCTTAGTTGATATTTCATGTCTGGATCAAAACCCTCGGAGAACTTTGCCAAGGTTGAACCAAGTGGGGGTTTGAAGTGAGGTGGGAGGGTGTTATACACACTGTTGAACCTAGTGCAGTATCCTTGGACACTTTCCCCATTTTCCCGTTTTAGATTGTTATATTCTGACAGGATTTGAATAGGATTCTTTCGGATTTCCCACTTGTTTATGAAGGTTTGGTAAAGTTCTGGGGGGTTGTGGATGTTGTTTGGAGTTAAGCTCTTAAACCATTTTTTGGGTTCTCCGCCCAGGCTTTGGGTGAACATTCTCATTCTGATGGTCTCGTCTTCTCATTCCAAGTATTCAAAGGCATTGCTAATCCTACTTACATGCTGTTGAGCTGTGGCAGTCTCTTCTCCGGTAAATTGTGGGATTTTGGCTTGATAGTTATGTGGCAAGGGAGCCAAGGGTTGTGGCAACACCAAGGGTGCGTACCAAGCTGCCATGACGGGAGCTAATGGATGATGTACAAGATGAGGGTTTGTAGGATGAGCTGAGGTGGTTTGAACAGTAGTGGTTTGGATGGGTGTGGTGGATGTACTTGGACTAGTGACCTGATTTTGAGCAGATCTGGGATGGTATGAGCCAAAGTGATGGATAAGCTGAAATTCGGGAGGTGTGGTAGGTGAGGCTTCTCTACTAGGACTCTGTGGCAGATCTAGGGACTCAAAATCGTCAAAGTCTATCTTACCTTGTGACTTGCTTCTAAAAAGGGTTTTTGCTGATTTTAAGTCAAAGGGGGAATCCTGCAAGGCATTGAGATGTTCGAGTACTGATCTTGCTTTACGAATGGACCTATCGGTAGCTAAATCGCCAGTTTGGGAAGCTTGCCACATAATCTTCTTTGGGTCATGTTGAGTCCCGAATTTGCCTCTTTTCCATACACTTTTCCATATCTTTTTCACTCACCTAAACCTCCAAAATTGTCAATATCATGTGCAAAAGGGTATCTAACATGGTTTTTAATTATGTTTTTGTGTTTTCTATTTGATTTAGGTTTTGTTCATACAGCTGCGGAAACTTGTCACTTTCCGCAGCTGCTGCAACTTTCCGCAGCTATTTTGTGGAAATCGATGTTACAGGTGTCTACGAAGGAAATGAGCCACATGGGCAGGCTAGGAATGACAAGGACATGGTTCGTGTCCTATTGGTTCAAGTAAATTCGTCAAAGAAAGCCGCGGTCAAATCCATCCACGTGGAAGTCAACTATGGAGTTCTATGTCGGCTGGACTCTGTTTCGTGGCATATAAACATCCATACGGCCGTTTCTAAGCTTGCGGAGGTTAATTGACATCTGTGCAAAGTTCTGGAGTTGAATTCAAGCGCCCACCATCCATAGATCCGTTTTCCAACATGGCCATACTCCTATATCCGTGGCCTTAGTGGTCTACGTGCTGGCTGCTATCATAAACTTCAGGAGACAGTTACAGTTTATTGCTTTATATAGAGCGTTTGCATACGCATGTAGAGTTAGTTGATCATAGCTATTGAGTTGTTAATTGATAGTTGATGTGCGTACTCTGTTATGTAGTGATTACGCTGCCTTGAGCCGTAATACTACCAGTCTGTAATGAACTGCTTCTTAATGTGAAAAGACTCCGTTTTCAACTTAATTCGTGTTGAGGATCGTTACCAAAGCTGTGTAGAGGGCCCCTGCTCAGCCGAGGTTCTGTGTATTAATGTATATATATTTCATTTCATTTCTTTAAAAAGTCACTGTATCATAATTCATTACATGTTCATATTTCATAGTTGTTTCATTTTTGTTCATACATTTCAATGATTTCCATTGCATTCTTGTCTTTCATGTTTTTATGATTGTCAAGTCACTGATCAGTTTTCTTGTGCAGGTTTTAGGTAGACAGCCCGGGCATTTTCATAGTATTTTGGCTAATGATATGAGACTAACATTATTCTGCTGCTAGTTTCCTTTTTATAGCATTTGTTTAACTTCAGTCTTGTTTTGTACACTTCAGTTTTGCTTATCTGATTCAGTAGTTAAAATTAGACATATTAAGCTGCTCATAGTGTCTTCAGCTACCTCCGAAAGCCACAGCTGGACTGATGGTGAGGGGCTGCATGATGAAATGTGTAGTTTAGTATTAGTTTCTTTTCTGCAAAATTAGATATATTAAGCTGCTCATAGCGTCTTCAGTTACCTCCGAAAGCCACAGCTGGACTGATGGTGAGGGGCTGCATTATGAAATGTGTAGTTTAGTATTAGTTTCTTTTCTGCAAACTTAGATATATTAACTCATGTATGACATCTTCAGTTGCCTCCGAAAGCCACAGCTGGACTGATGGCGAGGGATTGAATCATGTGTGTATGGTTTAGTATTAGTTTACTTCCTGCAAATTAAATAATCAGTTACACAAGTTGTTTATGATTACTTCCGCAAGTCATAGCTGGTCTAATGATGAAGGGTCAGAAAATGAATTGATGTAATCTGATTTAGATTTATTTCATTGCAATTTTGAATTTCCATAAGCTTAGTTTCTTTTGTGTTCAGTTGGCAGCAAGAATAGTTTAGTTTTCATGTTCACTAGTTTCTTGTTTTGATTCATTAGATTAGCAGCACTTTTCATTTCAGCAGTACACTTTTACTTTCTTTTCAGTTTTGTCATTGTAATTTCAATTTGCTTTTAAAGTTTCAAGATTGGTAAATCATTATAGGGGGATATCATTTCCTTGGACAAATATAACCAAGCTTGTTTTTCACTTTATAATTTCCATTTTACCCTAGAAAGACCAAAAACGACAAAAAGTTAAGAAAGAGGTTATCTTGCACATATAGTGCGCCGCACTTCATCAGCTTACGATTCCCGGATTGACAATTAAATGCAGAAATTTAGGAAACACTAAATTGACCAAACAGGTCATCTACTATGATAGGGGGATTTGGGTCTGGATGAGATCTGGTGTTGATTCTTCGTGAAGCTAGATTTCAGGTCTAGAGTTTAGAGAGGATGTTATTTGTGAAAGTTTCGGATGGATGGCCTCTCTAAGGCTATACTAATGTGAAGGATGGTCAAAACCAAAAGGATGAACTAGTGGAGTCGCCAGGTGGATTTCATGAAAACTATGGTCCACCACCAATACTATCAAAGATGCTTTGGGAAAAAGTTGTATAGAAAACTTTGAGATGAAAACTTGCAAAGAAGAGTGATTCACTTGGTTTCAATAGTTTGCTAGGCTGTATGGACAAACTAATGGTTCTCTTGGCAAGAAGGTTTCTGCCTATCTCCTATGTTTAGGTGAGGTTTTTCTGAATCGCTAAGTTATACTTAGTTTGTCACTGATTACAAAGTTTCCACCCTAAGTTTTAAGTTCTTGGAAAGATGAGTTAGCAGAAAGTTATGGTTTATGAAATTTTTTTGGTTTTTTGTGGAGTTTTTAGGCCTACTGGAGGCTAGTGGAGTCGTCAGGTGGAACTTGGTTGTTTTTGTAAAGATGTAGCTATGGTCCACCACCAGTAACTAGGAAAAAAACCAATCTAAGGGAGTTTTTTGGGGATTTTCTAAGTTTTATGTGCAGCCTATGGTATATTTAAAGTATTCTAAACCTGTTTCATCACTTTTCTAGGGTGGTGATAACAAAAAGATTTTACTCTAAATGGTTTTATGGACTGCTTGCTTGTTTAAGTTTTGAAGACTAATGAATCTACAAGAGTTTGCTAGACTATTATGTACTCGGTTAGTCCCACCGTGATCGCCATTATGTTAGTGTGGCGATGAGGTGGCTCAATCGGATAGTAGCCTAGAGTTTAGTAAAGTAGTAAGGCCTACTGGAGGCTAGTGGAGTCGCCAGGTGGATTTTTAGTTGTTTTGAGGTATATGTGTATGGTCCACCACCAGTACTGACAAAAACCAATATAAGGGAGTTTTTTTGGGGTTTTTCTGAGTTTTTATGTAGTCCTAAGGTTTATAAGAGTGTCCTACAGCCGAGTCATCATTTTTCTAGGATGGTGAGATAACTAGATTCTACTCTTCTAAGTTTGACTGAAATTTTGAGAGTTCCTAAGGGATACCTAGGATTTTTTGACTCAAAGTCCCACTATGATCGACATTATGTTAGTGAGCGGTGGGATAAATCAATCAGATATTTTTCTCAAAAGTCTCTAAAGATTAGGGAAACTAAGTTTGTTTATTACTCAGGGTCCCACCGTGATCGCCATTATGTTAGGGTCCCGTGATTTGGCTGATTGGAAAGCCAAATGACAGTGTAACATCAAACCAAGCTTTGGAGCCCAAGGACCTAGCCTTCCTAGACTCAGAGAGGGCTCTCTCTATATGTGTAAGGGATATCTGTGTGTTTCCTTATTGTGTTCTGATTTTAGGCTAGTTATGAAGTGGGTTTTTTGGTTTTGGTTTTTAGGTTGTGAGGGATGAAACTGATCAAAGATATAAGATAGGTAAAAAGATGTCAGATCCACTGGGCTACGGGATCGAAAAGGTCAAGAAAGCTATCAGACAGTGATACAAGGCTGTTGAAGGGCCGATTTGATTCGAGGTAGAAAGGATCTTTGGGAAAAATGGAACAAAATGGACATCAAGTTTGGGAACAACAAAGGATTTCAAGCATAACTAGTTTAACAACTGACATAAACATGGTAGGCCAAACCCTTAATCATGAGAAATGTAACTATAAGCTAATCAATACATAGAAATAAACATTCAAGCCATGCATAGAGATATATAACTCTCTAACATTGGGAAATGATTATCAGACTTTAGGGAAATACACTTAAGAGAGACAAACAACTCAAAACACTATGCCAGAACGCCTAAACATAGTACTTCAAGTTATTTGGCACTTTGAAAACAAGATTGCATAGTCTTAAGCAAAGGGCAAGATCGAAACAAGACCTCCTTGGTTCAACAAATGACAATCTAATCAGTCAAAGAGAAATTTCATGGATGGAGCTATGGCTAGCCATTGGTAAGAAGAGCGTACCGTAAATCATACTTAACATGCATAGAACCATGAATGAAATAAGCAACAATATCCTTAAGTTATTAAAGAGCAATCAAGAATTCTTTAATGTGACTAAGGAAGAAGAAAACATGGAAGCTATGAAGAAACAGGAAATTTGAGGTGCCTCCAAGGGCATGTCTCAAATTTTTTCTCTACTAATCTATAGCAAGCAAGAAACATGGATTCATGAATGAAAACTAGAAAACAAAACAAAGAAAGAGACACTATACCATTCTACCAAGTCATGGAATCCAACAACAATCCTCTTTCATCATCCAAGAACATCCAAGAGACTATCCAAGAGCATGAGACAAGTATTTCTTCCAAAGCTTATATGACCATATATTGCTTCTATCATCCAGTTCAGCCTTCTATAACAATGAATCCTCTTGGAATATATAGGCCAAAGAGGAGGAAAACCAACCAAGGCAACTAGCTAGCCATTGGTTCAAAGTAAATATCTAAACTTGTCCTTGAGGCTTTGCAAAGCCCAAGGCACAAATTATCTCATAAAATATCTAAAAAATGCTAAAAGAGGGAATTAAATTGACTTTTAATAACTTTTCATGTGCAAAAATAGCTAAACGCACATGAGGAAAAAGCAATTTTTAAAAGGTTCAAGTTTTACAAAAATACTCAAAATTTACATCAGCAAAAGGTCCCCTGACTTGCTATCAACTTGTGGCAGCCTTCCCGATGTCGAAATGAGGCTCATGATAGCTCGTTGGAAACCTCTGAGTGTCTACTTTCCAGAAAAACTTGAAATTTCCAAATCTGATGCTTGGAAGTCCTCCAAAAATAGGCATGTGTATAAAAACACAGAAAATAAACCTTGCTGATAAACGGGGCAGAATGTTGAAAAAGTGAGTGTTTTTTGCCATTTTGGGGGAGAAAATGATCTTAAAATGTTCTGAAAATCGCTGAGTATGTGCCCATGAAATTATGGCATCCAATGATACCATTCTTATCCTTTGATGATCCCCCAAACTGAAATGGCGATGCTCATGAATTTTGGCCAAAAACCCAAAAATGACAAAAAACCAAAACATGTCGAATTTCGCTCAATTTTGGTGAGGATGACCCTCAAGGGTTATCAGCAACAAGCTGCAAAGCAGAGGCCAAAATCTGAAGTCCTGATGTGTCCTTTCTCACTTTCCGTGCCGGGCGCTTCCCTTTAACCTCCTTGAGCTTTTCTTGAACAACCTTTAACTTGCGTCGGGCAAACTGATTTAACTTTTTGTAATGCTTCGTCATTCTCCTTTGAAGGTCTAGATCCCTATTTTCCCTCTCCAACTTCTTCTCCAAATTTTCATTGACTCTCTCAAGCCATGCCTCCCTTTTGTTCTCTAAAAAACCAAACTTCCTCAAAAAGGATTTCAAGAATGTTTTCTCAAACAAAACTCTTCCTTCTTTGTCAATCACTGTTTTGATCATGGTAGATTTGCCTCAAAGTTGTGTAAAATGTTTTCTTTACTATTGGGTCCTTTCTCCTCTCAGAACACTGCTCTTTCCCCTATGTATGCCAATCAATCAATTAAATTTAATAATAAGCACACAGTCAACAAAATATGCACAGTCCAGTGATTCCTGTGTTTGTGTAAGGTCACATGGCTCTAGGTGTTTTGAGGTTAACAGGACAGCCTTGTATTTTAGACAAAGGCAAAACAAAATTCCTCCCAATTCAAAAACACTTCTCTTCTTCTTTGTATTCCACTCAACAAGTAGATTTAAGAACATAAACACAGTCAACAAAAGATACACAGTCAAAAGGTCACTGTGATAGTGCAAGGTGACATGGCTTTAGGCGTTTTGAGGACAGCACAACAGCCTTGTAGCAAGCAAACACTTCTCCTAATCAAGATACTGCCCTTGTATTCACCAATCCTGACCCACAATTTTGTCAACATCTCCAAATGGCAACCTATAGTTTCATATACTATAATCTGTTTATGGTCGAGAAGGCGGCCTTGATTCTGCTCTTCACCACACCGAAGCAAACTTTGAACAATGACCAAGTGATATATGGATGATTACTATGGTTGAAATTAGGGCGACTGTCTCATTTTTTAAACACTGAGTTTCTGCTTTAAAACAGTGCCTTCATCTCTTACCCTTGTTTTGAAAGAAATTTATAGGCTCTTTGAAGCTAGAATCAACCCTTTACTCTCAACCAACTATTATTCTCTTTCAAAACATTCACTTAAAAAAAAATATTGACTTACACCACGGCCTTTACTGCCTCCAACACTGTCTATCAATTTTTGAATTTAAGGGGGGGCAAGACAAAAATACCCTGAAACACGATGGCAATCTTTTCTTGAGGGTTTGAACAACTTTTTAAAAACTTTTGGAGGTGTTTTAATGCCTTGACATATGCGCGGCACGTTTGAATGAGAGAGCGCCGCGCAGACAGACTGTCGGGTCACTTGTCAGGCCGACAGGACCAATGCCCACAGGTGCGCCGCGCATCCATACAGGCACGCCGCGCCACAATGTATGCCTTTGTAAAAACTATGCCCAAACGCGTTGCGCGGTTGTACAAGCACGCCGCACAACTTTTAAGTCCAAAAAAAACTGTGTTTTTTCGCTCACAAATTATTTCTCCGGTCTTATGAACAGCAAGGGGGAGTTTGGCTTGTGCTTTGGAATTTGCAAGATGTATGGTAAAAGTCCTTAACCCTTTTGAAAATGAAAACACCAAAGTCTCTTTCCCATTTTTTTGGCGAGGGTTTCTTTCACAGATATTTGAAAAGGCCCCTTTTAAATCAAAACTGGAAACCCTTATCTTTTAAACCATAACTTGATACCTTTTGTTCGAATAAGTGTCATAGTGGAAATGAGCAGTTCTTTTATGAACCTGACCCCTTATTGACATGAAACAACCATTTGAGAATTTAACTTTGACTGTTTTCTTAATAAAGAGAAAAATCTTCCCTTTTGATATCTGCACTGTGAGAGGAAAAACTGTTCTGAGCCATATGAGGATTACTAATGTGCCTTTGAGTGGTACTGCCTTTTTACTGAGGGAGAAACTTAACTGCCATTTCAATATCTCCTTTACACCTCTTGTCTTTGTGTGGCATATCTGCGGTTACTTGAGTCATATGAGGTTTTCTTTAACACCTTTGAAGAAGGTAGCTTCACCCTTTTTAAAACCCAAACTAACATTGTTTGCTCCCGATGCTTTAAAGGTGATAATGTCTACTGTGAAAACTGATGTGACTGTTAGGTGTCCTTTGAGTTCTTCTTCTGATAGTGGGTGCAATAATTCAGTTGTATTTACTCGTGCTTAACCATTCTCTGCTCATTTAAAAGGGAACTTCTTTAGACTTCTCCTTTTACTTGGAATGAAACAGTGAAGAGCTTTTGACTCTTTTTATAAGGAAACTGCCTTCCTTTGTAATGGTGGTATGCATATATTTCTTTTATTGGGTTCCAGAACCTGAAAAGCATGCCATGATCTTTCCTGCACATTTATGAACCTATGTGTTCAATTTCACTATCCCTTTGGGAAAACTGAGCTCAAATTGCCTTCTGTCTTTAATCATCATTTTACTTCAGAAAACCTAAGTTGTTGTCTCACTGTAACCAAAGTTGGTCCTTACAGTTAGTGAAAGGCTTAAAAACATATTTTGTCTATTTGCCCTCTGCTTATAGATGAAGGAGGCGCTCTTAACCCTCTGCTTATAGATGAAGGAGGTTCTTCAGTCTTCAGACCCTCTGCTTATAGATGAAGGAGGTTTTTTTCAGTTATGTTGCATCATCAGCCCTGTGACAGTGCTAGTTTTCCTTTTACTGTCCTTTCAGTTTTTGAGTGTGGTCGCAAGATCTTGATGAAAAACTCTTCGCTCTGTAGCTGCATCCCAATTTCAAGATCACATTGAGAATCAACTGTCTTCTCATGTGGAAACAAATATTGTCTTCTGGGATGCTGGTGTGCCTCTTTCCCTGAAAGATCCATCAAAACACTGTAAAAACACCTAAAATCAGCTTGACTTATGGTCCATGTATTGTTGAGACTTGAGGGTGTATTAGTGGCGCGACCTATGGCTGTAACCAACTTTATTTGTAGAATGGGAAGGTTTGTTATGACTGGTCTATAGCAGATCGAGGTTCTTTGGCTTTAGGATAATTTGCTAAGGGATAAATGCTTAAAGTGCCACTTCCTAACTTAGGGGAGACTTTTTAGATAGATTTGGATTGTTTGTTTAGAGTTAATGGGCAGACTAGGATGGATGAGGCTAGGTGGACTTGATAATGAGGTTTCATCTCGTCATGGGCGAACAGAAAAGGTAAGAGGGTAAAAAAGTTTATGGGTGTTTTCCAGCTGGCAAATTTGACAAATTTTTAGATCAGCTGCTAGAAAACTTGGCTGTTATAACTAGTCATCATCAACAAGTGAAAAATATTGATGACGAACAATAGGAATAATGAAAATACTTGCAGAGACAACAAGAGAACCAGCAATGGAGTTTTGTTCTCTAGTTTTGACCATGAATGAATAAGCTTGAAATTTTTCCAACATGTCCAAAACTAAGTTCCTATATGCCCTCATCCTTATATCATTTGTTTGATAAACACCTTCAACTTGTTTAATGACTAATTCTGAATCTCCAAAAACAGAAATTTTTTGAGCATTCATTCTTTTCAAAACCTCTAAGCCCAAAATCAAGGATTCATACTCAACCATGTTATTCATGCAATCAAAGTTCAATTTATAGGAAAATAACTTACTCTCGTCACTTTGACTTTTGATCCAAATCCATGCTCGTGCTCCTTCTCTACCTGTTGATCCATCAAAATGAAATTACCACCAACCTTCCACCTCCTTATCACTGACTTGTTGATCTTCTGTTTGCTGATTTTCAGACTGCTGAATTTCAGAATTCTGATTTTCTGCTTTCCTCTCCTCTTCTACTTCATTAGTCAACTCATTGAAAAGAATAGCAGAACCAAGTTCAGTATCAATAGCATAAATTGGAAAATTTTGGGGTTTTTATTTACTACTCACCATGTAGGCCATTCTTGTCTCTCGATACTGTCTTATTTGATCACCAAAAACAAGAATGGTGACATAAGTAAGGTCCATCTGCATTGTAACTTTGATTTTCGCTGCCCATGACCTTGATAATAGCATACCAAACTTTGGTGGAATGTATGCTACCACGATGTCCATGACCACAGTCTTAGCAGGAACTTGTGTTAGACCAACAACAACATCCTTAATTAAACCAATGCATTGAAATCTTTTCGAAACGAAAGAAAACAAATCTTTATATGGCCTATTTATTTCTAACCCCATTCTTTCCATGATTACTTTGGGCATAAGATTGTGAGAGGCCCCTGAATCCAACATAGAATTATGCAATTTCATGTCGTGAATGCTAAGGCTCACATAAAAAGGAGGCACCTCCTCATTTTGTTCATCTTCTAGTCTTGGACCCAAGTATATGGTTAGATGATCCTCTAGTACATTCAAGATATCAACAACTCTTGGTTGTGAATTCAACATTTTAAAAATCCTGCTTCTATATTCATTTACCTTGAGAATCTCACCAAAAGGGACTGATATTTTAATCTTAGAAATTTCATTCTCAAGGCTGAAAATAGAAACATATTTTTCAGCTTCTTTGATAAGAGGAAGAGCTGGTGTATCTTTCTTACCTTCAACGACCTTAGGAGCATCTTTCTTGCCATCAGAAACCTTAGGTGTATCTTTCTTAGGCTGTGTTTTGTTTGCAATGATAGGCACATTTCTATTTCTAATATTGTATTGTTTTTGCATCTCAAAAATAGCATGTTGATACCCCTTTATATAATCTGATGTTTCCTCTCCATGATTACTTTGGTCTGATTGATCATGTTCTTCTTTAGTCAAGAAAATTCCAGAAATTTCTTCATCTAAATAGTGAATAGACTCTTCAGAAATTTTAGGATCATCTTCTTCATCAATCAAGTTCTATTAGAAAGGAGGTCTCACTGGAGGATCAAGCTGTTGATTTATGTTTTCCCTTGGTCTTTGTTGATTCTAAGGTCTCCTGAACTGAGGGTTTCTAAATTGAGGTTCATGTTGTGCAGGAGGAGCAGAGGTATTCCCAAGGGCCAACCTATCCATCAAATTTTCCATTATTTTCATCATTGAATCCAAATTATCCTGAGAGGTAGAGGAGGAAGGCTTCTCTTCTTCTTTCAACTTAGTCTTACCCATTTTTTAATTTTTAGCTGCTATCAAATTAACCTCCACCTTCACTGCATCATTTTTCATTTCAGCAAGTGAAGGGGATTCTTTCTCTCAACAGTATAGAAAATACATAGTCAAAAGCTTCAGCATATCTCATCTGAGCTAAGGCTTGTAGCAGTTTCAAATGGGCAGGAATAGAATCATACACCTTGTTAAACCATTTTGAAATTTTTTGAACAGATTCATTAGTATCTCTCTTCAAAGTGCTATACTCGGTGAGGGCTTATACTGGATTAGTTCTATTTTTCCATTTTCTCAGAAAATTATCTTCAAACTCATTCCAATTATGAATACTTCTAGGAGTGAGGGCTTTATACCACTTCCTAACTTCACCAGTAAAACTTTGAGCAAACAACCTCAACTTAACATCTTCATCATCCACCTCCTCCCTATCTATAAAATCATTAAATTGGTCTACATGTTCTTATGTTGTAATGTCTTCATCACTTCCCCAAGTTTTGATTCTAGCAGCATATTTTCTAGGGATGTCATGTAAGACAGCTGGAATAACAAGAGGGGCATATCTAGCAGGTGCAGCAGGTGGAGGAGGTATGTTTCCAGCCATGGTTAAAGGGACTGTAGTAGCTTTATGGATGGCAGAAATAGAGGATGAAAAACTGTTATGAGGAGGATTGTTTGGTCTTTGTGGTCCACTAACAATGGAACTCCAATTTGGAAGAGGTAAACCAACTTTGCTTTTCAACAAGACTTCAAAAGGATCAAGCTCTTTCAATTTTTCTAAATACTCTTTTTCAAACAACAACTCAGAAGTAACATCTTCTAAAAACTCTTCTTTGTCTTCCTATGTTACTAGAGCTGAGGTATCAATACCTCCTTTATGAAAGTCTAAGACAATTTCAGTTAGCTCTTTTTCACTTTCTGATCTAAAAAAAACCTCTTGAATTTTATCATCAACTTTTTTATCTTCAGGACTTCTTAAAATTTCAGAGGACAAGGATTTTGAATGTGATGGAGTACCTGATATTTCATAAATGACTTGACTGCCTCTGGAAATGGTGTTTGGATTTTCCACAATGGTAGGTGGATCTGGGTCAGGATTACTACTCGTGTATCTCCTTATCGAAGCCACCTTTGATCATATAAATTATGAATGGAGTCACCAAGGTAGATGCAGCCTTGAAAAGCTTCTTGAGCTCGTGCTACCTTTAGAAGTTCAGCTTCAAAATTTCGGGAAAATATAATCTTCAGACTCCCGGCAGACGCACCAAAATGTTATCACAAAATTGGACCTGATAGGCTGCTAATCAAATCAATCTCATGTAACTGTTTCAAACCAATCTTTTGATTGAGGCTTAGCCTCCTCAACCTAAGAGGGCTCTCTCAAGGGTTAATGATTTTTGATAAAATATATATGGCTAACTCTATGTGGGGTAATAATCAGATAGATGATAAATGTAGGTTGAAAATCACATCATCAAGTACACATTGGCCTAATGGAGTCAAAATAGTTTCAGTAAACCAATAAATCTACTTAACATGGAAGTTGAGGCATATCAGAGTTTTAGTCAAGAGATACACATGTGAAACTATAAAAAACACAGTCAGTTCATCTATATAGGAAGTCAGAGCATCAAAGATGAATTCTAAGTGACATAGACAAAATCTATTGCAATGGGATAATATAGATATGCAAAGCGAATAAGAACACACTAAAAATTTTTATGAATCTCAAGTTGGTTAAGTAAAAATTTCCTGTATTAGCTGAAAACTAGTCAATTACAATAAACATAGTCTTTTGTCAAAAAATGTCCAACCTTGATACATTCGACTTCTTGGTCCTTTATAGACCATTTACAACATGAGATAATCTTATCTTGTGCTAGATACATCAAATTGTTGACTCTTGGCACCTTGCCTAACCATATGACATGGTATTTATTACAAAAAGACAGCTAATCTACTAAACAGTCCTATTACAAATAGGATTCAAACTCCTTATCTCTATCCATAACAACCTTAACTAAAATAAATTACATCATTTGCAAGTGTTTTCACACATGGTCAAATCTGGATGATAGGCTTCAAATCTTTATGACCATAATGATGACCTCCATCAAAGTAGGAAACAGTCCCCTGTTTTCTAAGCATAGGGTCCTTTGCACTTTTGAAACATTATGACCATCATGAACTCATTATTTAGAGGTCCTTTTCTGTTATAAATTGAAGTAACACCTGCCAAAAATCCTCCCTAAGCTCCATCTGTCCAAAACCATCTTCAAAGTGTTCAAATGAGCTGTAATAGACTGTGCTACGAAAACAACACAGTTTCGTAGCGCCTTTCATAGCGTTTCTCTTTCACCCTTTTTTCTTCAAAATCTTGACCTCTTTCCTCATAAACTAACTTAATTATCTTTAAATACATCCTCCTCAGTATTTTCAGTTCTTGATTCATGTTTTTACCCCTCAAAATTTGATGAAAAAGGGCAAGAAAAGTTGCTACAACAGTTTCGTAGCGCTTTTCTCCCTTTTTACATTGTCTGCGCTACGAAACTGTTGAGTGGGCAGTTTTGTCCAAAATTTTCCAAAATGAAAATTGCAAATGTACCAAAACTCAAAATAAAACTGATTCCATCATATCAAAAATCCATATGAACTGAAAACACATTCATTTCAGCCTTCATGAGGTCCCTTCTTCATCTTTACTTGATTTAGCTTTTAACTCTTCAATGATTGTCAGTTTAACACCTTTGTTCTTTAACTCATCCTAAGTCAATTTCAGCTACTGCTCCAAGTCCTCCACTTGATCTTTAAGTTTCCTGTTATTAGCTCTGACAAATTTGGCTTCCTTTATTGTTGGGACTATCCATGTGAAAAATTGCTCTGCACTGCTTGGAGTTTCAGAAATAGAACCAGTTTTACCTTCCCACAGTGCCTTCATTATTTAAATTCTGCTTTCTCAACACTGTTCTTTCTAGCCCTCTTTCTCATCACATCAATTCTTGGTTTTCTAACCTCAATTTCACCTCAATATGTTTAAACTCTAGCATTTCTTCTTTTCCCTTCTTCTTTTTGTTGGCTGCATGCTTTACTGTATGTGATGAGAGATCAACCACTTCTTCAGGGACTTTAGCTGTCTCAATAGGTTCTTGAACTTCCTTGCTGCCTTCCTTGAGTCTGTTAGCATGCCTAGTTATAGGTTTTCTTGCTTGAAAGATGAAGGCTACATCCTCCCCTTCAAACTCAACCTCTTTTGCAAACTTAGTATTTTTCTGTTTATGCTCATCTTCTCCAATGAACTCAGCTTGAACAATGGGTGTCTCCTCTTTGTCAATTGCATGAAGGATGCCATCTAAATTTCCCTTCATTACTGGGCTATCCTTTGTATCTGTAGAAACTTTTTTTCCCTTTAATTCCATTGCTTGGCTTATTGTTACTCTTTTGATATCCTGCTTGCTGACATCTTGTTTATGTTTTGCCTCTTTGACAATCTTTGACCTCTGTTTTGCAGGTGATGGAGTTGGAGTATCAAGCACTTGTGTCTACTCTGTCCTTTTCTCAACTTGTTTCCTTGGCTTCAGTTTTTCAAATTCCTTTGGTTTTGCAACCACAGGTTGACTAGACTCTACTATTGGTGGTGATGGAATTCCTTTAGTTTTAGGGTTTCTAGCAGGAGTTAGGATTTCCAACTCAAAACCATTATAAACAAAAAGGATGACCAATCCCTGCCTATCTTCTGAAGCTCATTCAAAATCAATAACTTTATCAAACCATGATGAAACAAATATGTTTCACAACCTTCAGATTTGGCTTGTACTTTATCAACCATTTTTGCAAGACTCCTCTGAATGTTGAACAACAGCTTTGCATAAGTGTCTTTGATGCAACTTCTAGGGATAGCATTATTGAGGTCCATATCTACATACTCAGGTTTCATGAACTCTTTGCATGGCTCCATATCAAATTTGAAACTTTTGAGCCAATTTTCTTGACCTCTTGGTATCTTTGTAACAGCAATAATAATCTCTAGTGTAATTGACAAACTTAGCATCCCAACCTTGGTAGTTGTTCCATTGAAATTAAAGGCAAATTATTTGGACACCTATGTGTGGAAACCCTGCAAATTTCCACAAAACTGAAGACAGCCTACTCTTCTAAATGCCTCCATCACTGCTAGGTCTTCAATTATGGCCTTCATATCTTCAAGCTCATTCCTTAAGCAGTGTCCCCCTCTGTGAACTTTCTTTTCCTCTTCCATGCTTCTCATAAATCTTGTCGGGCTCGCTTGATAAATTGAATTAGCCTTGATTGAAAATGAGAAACAATAGCCTCGCTTGACTAATTTATATTAGACTTGCTTGACAAGGATGAAGAAAAAATTTGTATAAAACAACTATAGGTTTGGCTCTTACACTTCAGTGCTCAGACATCTCGAATGGAGGAAAAGGAAATGAAAATGACTAATTAGGAAAGATTTTGAATTTGAAATGTCATCTCATAACTGAATGATGCCTCATTCATACCCTATCATGACCATGATGACTGCAACGTGGGTAAGTACACTGAATCTCATCATTAACTGACTCATCATACCACTAACTTACCATTTCCCAATGGTTTCTGACCTTTTCCAGCTCAAATGACAAGACAGATAAGAAATCGCGCTTTCGTAGCACCTACAGTGTATTTTTCCCTGTTTGCGCTACGAAACTATTAGCGCTTTCGTAGCGCAGATCAACTTTTTTGAACCATTGGCGCTACCAAAACGAGGTTTCTTGGCTAATTGACCAGTTTTGACATGAAACTTTAGGAAATGACCCACAAATGGAAATTACGGATACTTGAAAATGAATGGACCTTAAAAAAGACTTTATTTGAACTTAAGGATGTGCTTTGAACTTATGAAAATCTAACCTACCCTTAATCAAATCCTAAATTGACTTCTAAACCCAATTTTGAACCATGACCAAAAACAAACTTGACACAATGATGTTTTGAAAAACAATTTGGGTGATAACACATTTATTCACTATCTTAGTTTGACCATTAGATTGAGGATGATAAGATGAGCTATGAGCTAGTTGAGTACCCAAACAAGAAAATAATTCCGTCCAAAAGTTTCCAGTAAAAATGGGATCTCTGTCACTTACAATAATCTTTGGGTTTCCATGTAGCTTTTGAATTGTTTCCATAAATGTAGTAGCAACTGTATTTTCTTTAAATGGATGATATAATGCACAAAAGTGTGCATACTTGATAATTATATCAACTACCACCATGATGACACTCTTTCCTTTGGACTTAGGTAAACTTATGATAAAATCCATTGAAATCTCCTCCCAACGTTGACTTGGAATGGATAAAGGTTGTAGAAGACTCGGGGTCTTAATTGTCTCAAATTTATTTTGCTCACAAACCAAAGATTCCACCACAAAATTTTGAATATCATATTTAAGGCCATCCCAAAAAAATTATTTCTTCACCCTGTGGTAAGTTTTTAAAAATCCTGAGTTTCCTCCTAAAGGAGAAGTGTGCAATTCCAAAAGAATATTTTGTTTTAGTTGGGAATTATTGCAAATATATAAGCGATCTTTGTACCATAAGGAATCATTTTTCCAAATAAATGTATCAGATGTACTAGGATCTCGCTGCAATGTTTGAATGAGTGTCTACACTTCTTCTTCCTTCTTCCATTCATCCCTTACTTCGGTTATCCAATCTAGTTGGATAATAGAAATGGCACAAAGAAATGCTTCCACCTCTTCATCCTTTCTTGAGAGCGCATCTGCAACAACATTGAGCTTCCATTTTTTGTAGATGATTTCAAAGTCATAACCAAACATCTTTGTGACCCATTTTTCCTACTCTTCCGAAGATAGTCTTTGTACAAAAAAATGTTCAAGACTATCATGATCAGTTTTTACCTTCAAGTGTCTTCCCATTAGGTAAGGTCGACATTTCTTTAGTGCATATAGTATTGCCAACATTTCCTTCTCATAAATAGCTTTCTATAAATACTTTCCTTTGATTGGATGAATTTAAAAATCAATCGGTCTTCCTTCTTGCATTAAAACAACACCAATTCCATTTCTTGAGGCATCACATTCAACATTAAAGGTTTTTGTGAAGTCTGGCGTAGCTAAGACTGGTGCTAGGCACATTGCCTCTTTAGGATGTTCAAAGGCCTTAGTTTCTTCAGGAGTCCATGAAAATGAATATTTCTTCAATAATTTTGTTAGAGGTGCTTCTATTCTCCCATAATTATTAACAAACTTGCGATAATACCCTGTTAACCCGAGAAATCCTCACAACTTCTTTATGGTTGTGGGGACTTTCCATTCCTTAATGGATTTAATTTTGTTAGGGTCTACCTTAACGCCCTCATGAGATACAATATGACCCAGATATTCCACCTCTTGCACTCCAAAGAAACATTTGGATGTTTTTGCATATAATTGTTTCTCCTCCAATAGTTTGAGCACCCTGTCAACATGTTCAACATTATCCTTCCAAGACCTATTGTAGATTAGTATGTCATCAAAAAATACTAGCACAAATTTTCTAAGGAAGGGTTTGAAAATAGAATTAATCAACCCTTGAAATGTATAAGGTGAATTGGTAAGGCCAAAAGGCATGACCAGATATTCATAGTGACCCTCATGAGCTCAAAATGTTGTTTTAAAATATCTTCAATTTTCATTCTAATTTGATGATATCCTGAACGAAAATCCAACTTGGTAAAATAAATTTCTCCATGTAATTCATCCAATAATTCATCAATCATAGGAATGGGAAATTTATCTTTAATAGTGAGCTTATTGAGCACCCTATAATCCAGACACATGCACCATGATCCAACCTTCTTGTGCGCCAATGCTATTGGAGCAGAGAAAGAACTTTGACTAGTTTGAATTATACCAGCCTCTAACATTTGTTCAATCATTTGTTCAATTTCGCTCTTTTGGACATAAGTATATCTATAAGGCCTGATGTTTGGAGGAACACTTCCTGGAATTAAATGAATAGCATGATCATGATCACGAATAGGTGGGATTCCTTTGGGAGTTTCAAACACCTTGGAATGATTTTCCAAGACTTTTTGGAGATCTAGAGAAATAAATGATTTTGATGTTGGAACTTCTAGTGAGCATAATTGTGAAATTATGCCTAGTTGTTCTTTTTTCAGAAGCTTTTTCATGACATTAGAGCTTATTATCTTTCCTAGCTTCCCTTCGATACCCCGTAATTAGATTTCCTTTCCTTCCAAAAAAAACTTCAAGAAAAGTTCTTGAAAATTAAAAGATATCGTCTCCAAAGATTGTAACCATTGTACACCTAGTACAACATCAGCATTTCCCATTGGAATGGAAAGCATTGGATTATTCAATCCATATTCCCCCATGGTTAGCTTGATATTATGGCATTTTCTAGAGCAATTTATAGTTCCTCCATTTGCAACCATCACTTGACATTCCGGTGTTGGGTATAGGAAACAATTCAATTCCTTGGCTACCTTACAATGAATAAAATTATGGGTACTACCCAAATCAATCAACACTATTACCTTTTTCTTCTTGATATGTCCTTCTATATTGAGAGTTTGAGGAGTGGTAATTCTTTCTAATGTATTACACGATATGGTCAGACTCATTTCTTCTTCTTCTAGGGTTGGTTCCTGGTGTATATCCTCTTCTTTTGAAGTTTCTTGTTCATTTTCTTCCTCCTCTTCACAATCTATGAAAAATAATTTCTTCTCAACACACTTATGACCTTTAGTGTATTTGCTATCACAACTGTAGCAAAGCCATTTTTCTCTTTTTTCTTCCAATTTTTGTGGTGTCAACCTGGTAGGTTGTGGAAGTCTAGGAGTAGCAACACTTCCATCTTTATAGATGTGAGTGGTAGCCTTCCTTGTCGCCATAATTTTACATTCACTTTTTCTTTCCAACCTAAATGCCTTCTCTAATGAATCAGGTTCCCAAATTCGAACTTCATGTTGTATGTTATCCTTTAAAGTCCCTATGAAGACATCAATCATGTGTTCCTCCGGAATATCAGTTACCCTTATATTCAATTTTTGGAAGTCCTCAATGTGCTCCACCACTGAACCCTTTTGTTTTAGATTTATCAATTGGCTAAAGAAGGTGTTTCTCTTTGTATCTTCATAATGTGCTATCGTTTCCTCCGTAAAAATTGACAAAGTAACAATTTTTTTACAGGAGCAAAGTCGTCGATACCATGCAAATGTATTTTGTTCTAAATGTAAAGTTGCAACGCGTACTTTTTGTGTGTTTTGCACATTATTGAGATCAAAATATTGCTCCATATGTAGTATCCATATTACAATATCCTTGCCATCAAACTTCCTTATATCCATCTTTCGAATATGGTGGTTCTTCAATCCAACATTAGAGTTTATGAAATCATTAGTAACATTTATTTTTTTCTCATCATGATTTTCCTGTACTATCTTTCATCCATTAGGAAACATTTCTTGTATCAACTTTGTCAAACCTTCCATGTCTGCTTTTAGATCATTCTTCATGTTTTCCATTTTTTCATCGATCTTAGCTTCCATGTCATCCATCTTAGCTTCCATGCCAGCTTCCATTCCATCCATTCCATTCTTCAAACCCTTCATGCAATTCTTCAAACCATCCATCTTAGCTTCCATTCCTTTCTTCAAAACTTCCATTTCATTTTGTGTTGCTCTTTGCGAGAGCGAAATTTGGCACACTTGCTCTTGTAATTTTGATATGTCATGTTGCATTTCTTCGTCTTCATGAGTCATAGTAGAGCCTTCTGAAGGCTTAATGGGTGTTGAATTATTTTTAGGGGGAATTTTAGAACCAAATATAATATGCCCTTGGAATCAATTCAAACGGATTCTTCCAACAAGACTTATGCAATTCGGAAAAAATAAATAAATAAATAAATATACACACATTTTTCTTGCTTTTGAGGAGCTCAATATTGAAACTAAATTATCTCGGTGATTTAGGATCTTTTGTTGGCAATATGATGCAGAGTGTTGTCCTTGACGACAACCCACTTGATGAAGATGATGGCAACCTCCTTGATGAAGTTGTTCTTAACTTGATGAGCTGGTAAATGATGAACATCTGAAGTGTCTACCATCAGTACAGAAGGTGCAGAAGAAAGAATTTCCAGAATGGGCCAGAACAATGATGAAAATGTGGGTTACAAGGCATACGCGGGTTTGTCAAGGAGAAAGTGTGTATGCACGCGGAAAAGTACGTGGAAAGTCGCGTATGGTATTTTGCGCTCCAAATTTAGAATACCAAGGGGCATTACCATGGTATTGACCCATTGTATTGAGCGCTGGATTGTCTATTTGATCCCGTCCAGGAAAACCATCGGAAGTAATGTGGGTTTGACCCATGGTATTGAAAAAGGCTAAATCTATATAAGGAGAAGAATTTCATTGTGCAATTGGTGTAGGTGTCTGGGCTTTAATGAATACTTCACTCTGAAGTATATATGCATGGTTGAACTCTGCTCTTAATTGATAGATCTAATTCTATGATGCATCTATGAACATAATGAAGGTTCAAGATCTCTAGATCTTGGAATGGTGAATCTCTTGGATGATCTGAAAAGAAGTGATGAAGACCTAGCGCAAATCTGTTGAAGAAGTTGAAGAAATCTGGGTAAGTTCATAGATCTGGTCTGTTCTACAAAATTTATCTTTTATAGATCCATACGCAGGTTCAGTTCGTAAAAAGCGCGTGTATATGCGGCTCTATTCAGGAAAAAGCGCGTATGGGCAGTTAGGGTTTATTTGAAGAATTTACTGAAGTATACGCGGGTTCGTATTATGAAACACGCGTACATACACGGGTCTGATATACTGAAAGTGCATATGGCACGTGAATTAATGGGATCTCAAAGTTGAATGCGTTTCTGATGTCTGTTCTAAAGTCTGGGTTATCTCTGATATTCTGGTTACAGTGGTTTCACTGTTCTGTTTGTAGCATTGGGAAAAGTATGTTTGTTGAGAAGTGAAGGGTTGTGTTGGAGCTGTTGGATCCAGTTTGAAAATTGATGAAACGTGGTCTACAGTGGATCTGAGGGTTGAAGCCTTCAGTCTAAAAGTAGAAGCTTTCTACCAGCAGAAGCTGGTGCTAAGATCAGGGGGTAGTAGCTCCCTTCCAGGTGAGGCTGGTAAACGAGAGCAGGGGGTTGTTGCTCCCTTCCAGGTGTGGCTGGTAAACGAGAGAAGGTTGTAGCCTTCTACAGGTGGGTGCCTGCGTGCTGGTATGAGTCTGCGCCAGTACATGATTGTAAGAAGTTTTTCTTTATAATAAATATTGAAGACTGAGACGACGACAGCGGTGGTTTTCTCCCGAATTGGGTTTCCACCTAAAAATCCTGGTGTTCATGTGTGTTGATTTCATGTGTGTTGACTATGTGTGATGATTATTTTGTTCTTTCTGCACCTGTTTACTCTTTTCTGAAATATCTAATGAATGAATAATACAATGATCTGAGTTAAGATTTGAATGCATAATTAAATCTCTGAGCATACGCGAGTTCTATAAAGGATATCCGCGTATATACGCTAGTTGTCTTCAGAAAAGTAGCGTATGGGTTTTTAGAAATGAAAAGTAAAGATTTTTTTGTCTGCATTAAATACTGATTCACCCCCCCCTCTCAGTATTTTTCCAACAATTGGTATCAAAGTAGGTCCTTCTAAAAAAAGCTTAGCCGCTAGAAGGAAGATCAAGCAAGATGAGCAATCAAGATGGAACAACATCTATCAAGCCTCCACTCTTTAACGGAAGAAATTTAATCTTCTGGAAAATAAGGATGAGATCCTATCTTCAGTCTATGGGAGCAGATATATGGGCCATTTTTGAACAAGGATATCAATATCCAGCCGCAGTACCAACAGATCCAACGGAAAAGAAGAATTATGAAACAAATGCAAAAGCGGTCAATGCACTATTGGGAAGTCTAACTGAATCAGAATTCGTCAAGGTTATGCAGCTGAATACAGCAAAGGCAATATGGGACAAAATCATCCTAAGTTATGAAGGTGATGCAAAGGTAAAAAGTGCAAAACCCCAAACTCTCAGAATTGAATATGAAAATTTGAGAATGCATAATGATGAGAGTATTGCTAGTTTCTTTTTACGTCTTGATGATATTGTAAATCGTATGAGAAACCTGGGAGAAACAATAGCAGAATCTACTTTGGTTGAGAAAATCTTAAGATCGCTAACAGCAAAATTTGAATCAAAAGTCTCTGCTCTTGAAGAAAAACAGGATCTTCAAACTCTTACTGTGGTGCAACTTCATGGCATATTGACTGCATATGAAATGAGGAGAGGAGGATCATCTGAAGTCAAAGAAGTTGTTTTTAAAGCTTCTAAAAAAGGGAAAGAAGTTCAAAAACCAGAAGGATCAGGATATATCTCAAAAGAAGATGAGGCAAACTTTGTGAGAAGACTCCAACTAGGAACCGAAAGATTCAAAGGTAAGCTTCCTTTCAAATGTTTTGATTGTGGAAGAGTTGGTCATTATGCTGCAAAGTGTCCTTATAAAGAAACATCTACTAAAGGGAAAGAAGTAGCAATAAGGAATAAGAACCGATCTAGCACTAAGAAAAGTTATTATACTAATGAAGACAGTGATGGGTTATCTGATAGTGAGGAAGAATGTGAACAAGATCTTAGACTTCTCATGGCATTTGAAAATGATTCTAGAGAAGACAAGGATGTTTTTATGGATGCTCTAGATGACAATGATATTCTTGATCAAAACAATCAACTCAAAATATGCTTGGAAGAAAGTAAAATAAGCATAGAGACTCTGAAAAGGCAGAATGAAGAAGCGAAGAAACATAATGAGAATTTAGAATGTGAAGTAGTAAGTCTAAGAAAAGAACTTGAGAAATTAAAGACTCTGAATCTTAGATTTTCTAAAGGATCTGAAACCTTAGATGAAATTATCAAGGTTCAACGTTCTCCTCTTATAAAGACAGGTCTTGTATATACCGGAGAATCTTCTCATACTTCAGCACCAAGTTATCTAAAAGCAGCTACAACTGGTTTACTACATTCAGCCGCTTAGCAAGGGAATAAAGAATCCTTACAGGCAAAGCATGATCATCACAACTCAAGGAACACTAATAGGGATATCTCTCAAAGGAGCAACAACCAACAGGTAAATTCAAACAAAAGATTTCATGATCACAGAAATTTCTACTTCAATGGACAATGTTTCTCATGTCACAATTTTGGTCATAAAGCTGTTCAATGTGTTGCATATAAAACCATCATGACAAGAGAAGCAAGAAAGAAAAGGATGGATATTGAACCAAATAAGAATACCTATAAAAAAAATTCTCCTCTTCAAAATGAAGTTGAATGTGCTTATTGCAATAACTTTGGCCATGAAGAATCTGAATGCAGGAGCAAAGTCCGATAAACATGTTCCTTCAAGCTCCAAAGTATGGAAAAAGAAGGAATTACAGGTTGAAAATTGTGGCATAGCGTTATTTGCAGAAGATGAAGAAAACCAATGGTACATTGATAGTGGATGCTTAAGACACATGACAGGTGATAAAAACAAACTTCTTGCATATAGTGCTCTAGAAAAGGAAAAGAATGTTACATTTGGAAATGATACTCCTGCGGTAATTAAGGGAAAATGGTCTGTTTTTCTAAAAGAAAAGGTGAAAGCTAATGAAGTCATGTATGTGGATGGATTAAAGCATAACCTTTTAAGTGTAATTCAAATGTGTGATCAAGGAACTGAAGTTGTCTTTAGTTCAAAAGAATGTGTGGTACGTGATCTTGATATAGGTAAAGCAATTATAAAAGGAAAAAGAACTCCAGCTTAACTGTATGTATTGAAAAATGAAAAGATCAATGTACTTGAGCAAATCTTAAGAAAATTTGCTATGGCTGAGAAAGGTGAGGCATCTAAACTTCTCTCAAATCAGCAAACAGCCAGGACTTCAGTGTTGTTAATGGTCTTCCCAATATTACTGCGGAGAGAGGTATCATATGCAAATCTTGCTGGTCCCAGTACCATGGAACCCAGAGTACAATTTAATGCAAAGAAGGATCATCAAGTAAGCCTCTTGAACTCATTCATACTGACATATGTGGACCTATGAAGAAAAATTCACCACATGGTGAGCAATACTATATATTATTTATTGATGATTTCTCTAGAATGTGTTGGATTGGGTTGATTAAACACAAAGATGAAGCATTGGAAAAATTTCAGACCTTCAAAGCACTGGTTGAAAATGAATTAGATCTAAAAATCAAGTGTCTTAGGTCTGATCGAGGAGGAGAATATACGTCAAATGAATTTTTTGAATTTTGTGAACAACATGGCATAAAAAGACAGTTCTATGTAGCTGGTACTCCACAACAAAATGGTGTAGCAGAAAGAATGAATAGAACAGTTCAACAAATGTCTAGAAATTTATGCTTGATGATTCTAAAACTCTGACATGTTACGGGAGAAAACGGCCCCATACAACGTGACAAACATTCTCAACAAAATACATATTAGGGTAAATAGTGACAAACTCCTTACCATGAACTGCGAGTAGCAGTAAAGATTACTCCCTCTGTGGAAAAGAGCATTTTAGAGTTTTTGGAAGTAAATGCTTTATCAAAAATAATGATGAAAAGCTTGGCAAGTTTGCACCTAGATCAGATGAAAGGATACTTCTTGGTTACTCATCTACAAGCAGAGCATACAAATGTTACAATAAAAGGCTTCGAAAGATTGTTGAATGTATTGATGTTGTTATTGATGAGTCTCCTGCAGCTCCTAAAGAAGAAAAACAAACAACAGCAGTAGACGATGATGACATATGTCCTTCTGCTTCAAATAGAAATAATATAGACGGTGAACCCAATGAAGAACATGAAGATGATTTATCTAAAAAGGCTCCTTCCAGATATGTTCAAAAGAATCATCCAGAATCTCAAATTTTGGGAGATAAGGCATCAGGTGTACAAACGAGAAGGACTCTTATGGGATCCTCTAGCTATCTGGAATTTCTGTCCACTATTGAACCACACAATTTCAATCAAGCCAGCAAAGATGAATGTTTGGTTCAACCCATGAATGAAGAGCTTGATCAAATGGAAAAGAATCATTTGGGAATTCATTTTCAGAAACTCATAACAAAATGTCATTGGAACTAAATGGATATTTCAAAAACAATTAAATGAGAATGGGGATGTTATAAGAAACAAAGCTAGACTGGTTTGCAAGGGGTATACTCAACAAGAAGGTATAGACTTTGAAGAAACCTTTGCTCCAATAGCTAGACTTGAAGCCATAAGAATGTTTCTTGGTTTTTCAAGTTTTCAACAAATCAGAGTTTATCAAATGGATGTTAAATCTGCTTTTCTCAATGGTGATCTAGAAGAAGAAGTGTATATAGAACAACCGGAAGGATTCATTTTGGGAAATGATGAAAATCTTGTTTGTAAACTTAAAAAGTCTCTTTATGGTCTCAAACAAACTCCAAGGGCATGGTATTATCGTCTTGACAAATATCTTCATCAACAAGGATTTTCAAAGGGGTCTGCTGATAGCAAATTATACACAAAAGTTGAAAATGATAAACTATTGATTGTGGTTGTATATGTTGATGATATCATTTTTGGGAGTAATGAAGAATCTATGAGTCAGAAATTTGCTTCTGTCATGTAGCAAGAATTTGAAATGTCTGTACTTGGAGAATGTCCTTACTTGGAGAATAACATTCTTTCTTGGCTTGCAAGTGCATCAAACTACAGATGGTATATTCTTATCACAAGAAAAATATCTTAAGAAAATTCTGAAGAAGTATGGCATGGAAGAATGCAAACATGTAAGTACACCAATGATAACCAGATGTAATCTCAGTTCTCATGATGATTCTCCCGCGGTGAATCAACCAGAATACAGATCAATGATAGGAAGCCTACTTTATCGCACTGGGACTAGACCAGACATTATGCATGCAGTTGGGATTGTTGGATGATTCCAAGCTAATCCAAAAGAGTCTCATCTTCAGGCTGTCAATAGAATATTCAAATATCTACAAGGAACTCAAGACTTTGGACTATGGTATCCAAAGAATGCTGATCTTACTCTTCATGCTTACACTGATGCAGATTGGGCTGGAAATGTTGATGATCGGAAAAGCACTAGTGGTGGTGCATTCTATATGGGACCTCGGTTAGTATCTTGGTTCAGCAAGAAGCAAAATTCTATTGCCTTATCTACAGCAGAGGCAGAATATGTGGCTGCCGTATCTTTTTGCACTCAACTCCTTTGGATGATGCAAACTTTACAAGATTTTCAAATCAAATGTTCACCTCCTATTTCCATTATGTGTGATAATACAAGTGCAATCAGTATCTCAAAGAATCATGTTATGCATTCCAAGACCAAGCACATTCCCATCAATTACCATTTCTTACGTGAACAAGTGCTTGAACAAAAGGTGAAGTTGGAGTATGTTCCCTCCAAAGAACAAGTTGTTGATTTATTTACCAAACCTCTGCCCAGGGAAGCATTCGAATATCTCAGACAGAAGATGGTAGTAGTCTCTGCCATGCAGAGGATCAGATCTGATTAAAATTCTGAAGATTAATTTGGATATGCGGGTTTCCTAAAAGACAGTCGCATATATACGCGAGTTCATACATAGAAAACTGCGTATGGTTGGTTGCTGACAAATTTTTAATTGGGGTCAGCATTTTTCAGCACAGTTACAATGCTGTTTGGTATCTCTGGTGATGTTTCAGCTCTTATATTTCTGTTTCATTCTCTGATATTGGATGAAGATGCCTTGATGATTTTCTGTTGAAAGTGTTCAGGATGCAGAAGCTAAGGGGGAGATTTGGTCTTTTGGAAAGGATGCATTGGATGCAAAGTTTCAGGGGGAGCATTAGTCTTACTGAGTATGATGCATTGGTGGCATTATGTTGGTTCTGAAATATGATCTCTCTCTTGAGGTCTTTTGGTATTTGGTACAAAAATTCATTCTTGTAATTTGATGAAAAGGTCATGTTGAGACCTATGATGTTGATGTAAAATGAAATATTCAGTCATGTAAGGACTTGTTCAATATGAAAACCCACTTGGTTGGGTAGTTGAGTCTCATGTGTAAATCCACTTGGTTGGATCTTTGATGTAAGTATGAGTCCTTGGTGATAGGAAAGGTCATAGAGTCATATACTTCATTGAAAAATATGTTTGAAGATTCAGCATGAACTCAGGGGGAGCATGGCCACTTCAGTGCACATCAGAGCTGCAGAGCGCTTCTTCTACATGAGGAGAAAAAAAAACCTTGTCTTGGTTTTGGTCCGCCCTTTGCCCTTGATGTCAAAGGGGGAGAGTGACATGGTGTTTGAATAAAGAGAAAGAATGGTGTCAAAAGTGACATGGTGTCATTGTATTCTTAATGTATCTATCTGTTGTGGTGATCAAACACCATCGTGGTTGCCATCAAGTCCAAAGGGGGAGATTGTTGGCAATATGATGCAGAGTGTTGTCCTTGATGGCAACCCACTTGATGAAGATGATGGCAACCTCCTTGATGAAGTTGTTATTGACTTGATGAGCTGGTAAATGATGAACATCTGAAGTGTCTACCATCAGTACAGAAGGTGTAGAAGAAAGAATTTCCAGAATGGGCCAGAACAATGATGAAAATGTGGGTTACAAGGCATACGCGGGTTTGTCAAGGAGAAAGCGAGTATGCACGCGGAAAAGTACGTCGAAAGTCGCGTATGGTCTTTTGCGCTACAAATTTAGAATACCAAGGGGCATTACCATGGTATTGACCCATTGTATTGAGCGCTGGATTGTCTATTTGATCCCGTCTAGGAAAACCATCGGAAGTAATGTGGGTTTGACCCATGGTATTGAAAAAGGCTAAATCTATATAAGGAGAAGAATTTCATTGTGCAATTGGTGTAGGTGTCTGGGCTTTAATGAATACTTCACTCTGAAGTATATCTGCATGGTTGAACTCTTCTCTTAATGGATAGATCTGATTCTATGATGCATCTATGAACATAATGAAGGTTCAAGATCTCTAGATCTTGGAATGGTGAATCTCTTGGATGATCTGAAAAGAAGTGATGAAGACCTGGCGCAAATCTGTTGAAGAAGTTGAAGAAATATGGGTAAGTTCATAGATCTGGTATGTTCTGCAAAATTTATCTTTTATAGATCCATACGCAGGTTCAGTTCGTAAAAATCGCGTGTATACGCGACTCTATTCAGGCAAAAGCGCGTATAGGCAGTTAGGGTTTATTTGAAGAATTTACTGAAGTATACGCGGGTTCGTCTTATGAAACACACGTACATACGTGGTTCTGATATACTGAAAGTGCGTATAGCACCTGAATTAATGGGATCTCAAAGTTGAATGCGTTTCTGATGTCTGTTCTAAAGTCTGGGTTATCTCTGATATTCTGGTTACAGTGGTTTCACTGTTCTGTTTGTAGCATTGGGAAAAGTATGTTTGTTGAGAATTGAAGGGTTGTGTTGGAGCTGTTGGATCCAGTTTGAAAATTGATGAAACGTGGTATGCAGTGGATCTGAGGGTTGAAGCCTTCATTCTGAAATTAGAAGCTTTCTACCAGCAAAATATGGTGCTAAGATCAGGGGGTAGTAGCTCCCTTCCAGGTGAGGCTGCTAAACGAGAGCAGGGGGTTGTTGCTCCCTTCCAGGTGTGGCTGGTAAACGAGAGAAGGTTGTAGCCTTCTGCAGGTGGGTACCTACGTGCTGGTATGAGTCTGCGCCAGTACATGATTGTAAGAAGTTTTTCTTTATAATAAATATTGAAGACTGAGACGACGGCAGTGGTGGTTTTCTCCCGAATTGGGTTTCCACCTAAAAATCTTGGTGTTCATGTGTGTTGACTATGTGTGATGATTATTCTGTTCTTTCTGCACCTGTTTACTCTTTTCTGAAATATATGATGAATTAATAATACAATGATCTGAGTTAAGATTTGAATGCATAATTAAATATCTGAGCATACGCGAGTTCTATAAAGGATATCTACGTATATACGCTAGTTGTCTTTAGAAAAGTAGTGTATGGGTTTTTAGAAAGGAAAAGTAAAGATTTTATTGTCTGCATTAAATACTGATTCACCCCCCCCCCCCCTCTCAGTATTTTTCCAACATCTTTAATATCTGAAATTTGGCCCTGTAGTAGCCCTCTGAATCTTCTTTCAAATGCCACAGGTCTGACCTGATTTGGATTCTTCAAGGCAAAATTATGCCCAATCTCCCATAATGACCTAATTATGGACTAGTTCAGTAGAGAAAACTTGTACAGTGTGCTAAGTGTCATTGTTTCCCACTTTAGCTCTCAAATTGATACAAATAAAACTACAGTACGTGTACATGTGGCCACGTTTTACAAAATTCCAATATGATGCTCAGAGAGAGAGTTATTATTATTTTACCACATTCACCTCTTTGAGATGAAATTCAGGAGCCTGAACAAACTCTAACTTCCACATATCATATCTCTGAAAAAGTTGCGTAACAAGATCTGAAATTTTTACAGGTAGTTCCTCAGGAATTTGGCTTCACTCTATAAAAATTTCATCTTCTGACCCTTTTTAGAAAAAATGTTATAGCGCAAATTCCATGATGACCTGTTTTAGGTGAAATTCGGGAGTGTGAAAAAATCCTAACTTCCACAGATCATATCTCTGAAAATATTGCGAACCAAGATCTGAAATTTTTCCACAACGTTCCTCCAAATTTCATCTTTGCTATGTCAAAATTTCATCTTCTGAACCTTCTGTTGTGGCCAGCAACAACCCCCCCTTCTTATTTAGTATTATTAATAATACTAAATAAGTGGGTACTCTTAGTCAAAAATCCAAAAAATTAATTAGGGCTTGTTTCCTTTCTAAAAATAAAACTTACTATCATAACTTAGGGAAATTCCTTGGGAAATCTTTAAATAAAGTTAATTTTATGATAGATTAAAATAAAATTCTTCTTTGAAGAAAATATCGCATCCATCGCAAAGAAGTAGATATCCTTTGCAAAGCAGAATCTTCTAAAAATGCGATAGCACGATCCCAAAAAACTATGCATTAAAATATTCATCGTAAACCGCATATCGCAGAAAAGTTGTTTAACAAATATCTTTCATATGTTATATTTTGCGATTTGTGATTTCGCGATTTTGCGATGATTGTGATTTTTGATTTTGCGACTTTGCGATGATTGTGATTTACAGATATTGTGATCTATGATATTGCGATTTTGCGATTTTGCGCAGCAAAGCACAGATCGCATTATCGCAGATTCTTAAAAGTTCATTGTACGAAGTAAATCTTTTCGTAAATCGATATTCGTTATGCGCTTTAATGTCAAGTTAATGAATGGATTGTCAATTATTGACGAAAAGGATTTTGTTTTGATTGAAAGTTTGTTTCACGTTAAAATAATATATTTCATCCGCCTTAAGCATTTAAAACTATCTCGTCACCTTTCTCATATCATTACTCTCACTTAATTTGCAAAACCGTAGGCGCGAAGAAGCAGAAGACTATACAAAGCAATCGCAAAGTATTATGGGAAAGAAAGAAAGAGCTCCAAGTTCCGAAAATAAAGAGATGGCTTCCTTGTACGCAGATACTGCTTGCAACAAGGACGTCGGTATCACCACAGGGAGGGTATGCATAATTTGCTCGAAGAAGAAAATCCCAAAGTAATGAAAGTTGCGGCTACTTCAGGCTCAAGTAATTCTTCTGAAGCATCTCTTAAAGAGTTGGCTTGTTCATTTTTGCACCAAATAGCAGCAAGACCGAGAATTCTTCCATATACAGATATGGTAAAATGGGTGCTGGATAGCACCGATATTTCGGACAGGAAATTTAGAACTCAAGGTCAAGAGCTCATCGGGTCGTTCACTACAGAAAATTTGAGACTTATGTACCATTTGTTGGAGCCTCAGGCGACTTACAACAAACAATTTATGGAGAAATTTGCCAGGGAAAATGCAAATTTGGCGGAATGCACCAAAGAATGGACCAAAAGAGATGAACCACTAAAGAAATACAAACACGGTATGTACAGTACTGGTTCACTCACCTCTCCATATTTTTTTGCTGCTGCTATGTTATGTAGGCTTTTTGGAAAGCCTGACATCAATAAGGTCTTGCCTGAATGGCTTCTGTTATTGAATGTTGTTGTTAACGCTACCATTGTGGACTGGGCCAAAATATTGTCTGATAATTTAGCCACTGCTATTTTCAATTACCGGTCTAAACGGACTGTCTCTCAGAGGATTTATCCTCCTTTTTATCTGTCTGCCTATGTTATGGATTCAATCTGCTTTGTTTCTAAATTCCCTTTAATGGGTTGGCAATGGACAATTCATGATCCTTTTCCCATTCATGTATATCACAAAGAACTGTGGGAATCAAAGTTTGTTCCTCATTTTTACAAGATTTGCCATGGCATAATGCTGCCTCTGTACAGAATGTTGTATAATAAGGATGCTCCAAGGTTTTCCTCAGAAGCAGAAGTCAACATTCTCCCTGTCGCAAGATGGTTTGGAGAAGAGTTGTTTACTTGTGTGAGGGTTTTTGGAAGTTTTTCTTCTCCTCATGTTTTTCCCCTGTATGTTCTGGATAAACTTATAGCCCAAGAAATTGCATATCAAACCTGTGGCGAAGGAGGTTTGACAAAAGAATTAAAGGATAAGAAGAAGGCCATCTGGCCACAATTTCCTGTGGCCTGTGGAACATTTTCATTGTTTGATGTTGGTCATGCATTTAAAGAAGTAAGCAATATTACATGCTTACAATTGTTCAAGTTTTCTAGAAGGTTATTCGATCCATATGATGTTGTCAAGGATTTCACCACTGCAGTCAAAGTAAGATTATTTTTTGGAGAAGAAGATCCTTTTGATGATATGCTTCAAGAAAAATGTTCATTTAAAGAAATTTTTCATTTAGCTCAAACACGGTTTTCCCCAGAAGAATTTCAAGAATTTAAAATCTACAGAGAAAGAAGATTGACCACTATCCATTTGGATAATTTGCACTTGGAACCCGCAAGGGAACCAACTCCTAGTGTCAGTCTCAGTGGTAGCTCAGATACTGAAAGGTCTAAGTCAAAGTCTGGCAAAGAAACTTCTGAGCGTTCTAAAAAATCTGATAATGATAAAAGTGAAGGCTCAGTGAAGGATACAGCTCAGTCAAAAGAGCTTTCACAACTACAGACTTCAACCACTCCACAGTTGAATCTCCCACCTCTCACTATACAGCAACCATCCACCAGCACTCAGTTAGATAAAGAATGGGAAACGTTTAATGAATTGTTTAACGTTGAAGGACAGAATACACAGACCCTTGAACAGACAACAAAAGGTTTAAGCACAGGAATAAGTGGCAATATTACAAACACAGAGCATATACCTATCACTCCCTCTTCTGAAATTGTACTTAATATAGAGGACATTCCTCCTCTGGATATATTCTACGGCCCGCATTATAAAGCAGTAGTGAGGAAGCAAAGGAAAAAGAGAAAATTAGAGAACACAATCTCTACTGATGCAGAACAGTTAGATGTCCTATGGAAAGATCCTACTACGGATCCAACTAAGAACCTTGCTAAATTATCTCAGATTACAGGAGCTTATGCCTCCAAAACTATTGACAAAGCATCTGAGGTAAGGCTGTTATTAAATGAAAAAGAGGATCAGATACAAGTTCTGCAACAACAATTGCAGCAAGCACATGCCAACAGTGAAGCACAGATGAAATTTGAAAAGTTACAGCAAGAATTTCAGCAAATAAAGATCGGGTATCAGAAAAGCTTGGCCGAAAAAGAAAAAAAGATATAGATTATACAAGAAACACATAAAGAAGACCCCAAGCTTATAGAGTTTATTTCAGAAACTATTTCTTTGAATAATCAACTGCTGCAACAACAAGATATATTATGCCAAAAGATTTCACAGTGGAACTCTTTTTGTCAAGAAAGTGATAGAATCACTAATCATGTCGTAGAATTACAACATGATTATGATTTAACAAATGAAAGAGTTACTAATTATTTGGCATGGCAAAAGACAGAGGAAGGAAAAAGAGTAGGAGCGCCAATAATCAATGACAGCCATAAAGAAATGCTCTTTAGTATTTGGGATGCACAGATCAGAGAGGCAGAAAAAACAGCAGAGGAAGCAGCTACAGTGGCGAGCAACATTACTGATTGTGTAAATGAGAATTTGCACAAGGTTAATTTAATTTCAGAAACCATTCCGGGATACCTACCACAAGCACAACAATTGCAAACAGAGTGGAAACAGAAAGCGGAAGAGAAGGAAAAATTAATTCAAGAATTGACAAAATTAAACTGGGATTCTTACTGGACCTGTCTAGTAAAACCACACAGTCAATGCAGTACTCTTAATTGCATCATTAATTCTGCGGAGAAGGTCGCGCCAGCACTTGCTGACTCCGTCTTTTCGGGACAATTGAAATCTGAAGTCGGCCAAACCCCTCTTCTCAAATCAATGTTGGATGCTTGCAAATTCAAAGACCAAATTCACAAGTAGTTAATTGTTAAATTTAGTTTTAGATTTAGTGTTAGTTTTACTTTATTTTTGCCTAGAAAAAGGACGGTCATTTAAACCGAATCCTAAATTTTTGTAATAAACTATAATTAGATTTAGTTAGTAGTATTTAAACCCTTCTCATGCATTTAGAGAAGGGTCCTGAAATTTGTCAAAAACTTGTCCTCAAAACATGCACTTCTGCACCCTCAGAGAAGGTTTTAATGAATGAATGGAACGAGATTTATTGATATATGTGTCTAGTATCTGCTACTGATTTTGCATTTCTGTACTCTTAGTAGATGTTGGATTTAGAAGATATAAATCATTATTGCTTCTAGCTCATGAGTAGAACCAGTTATAAATGGTACTTTTATCTCTTAACTTTTTCTTCTTCTGTGTTAAAAGTGATATTTATGTTCAGTTGTTTATATGTTAATGTTTGAATACTTGAGTTATCATTTGGCACTTTTGTACGGTGATAGCTATTTATTTGTGCTTGATATATGAATAGCTTAATATGCGATATGTTTTTCACAACTGTTTCATCTAACTTTTTATATGAAGTGGTTTATCTTTATTGAATTATTTTCTTACAACAGTTGAATGATCTTTATTATCGATTATTATCTGAAATCATTTTAGATCGCATTAAACAGAAAGATTACATCCCGGGTTAGTTTAGAGTTAGATATTTCTTAGAATATAACTTGCATATGATTAGATTAGAAATAGAATAAAAGCGTTTTACTTAGGGATTTTAGATAAGAAATATCAATTCTCAAACACACAGACACATATTGGGAAACTGGTCCCATTATCCCCAGTCGGACCCACTACACCAAACGGAAAAGGAGCTGCTAACCAAGGTCCGGACCGGGTGGGTATCCCCCTTGTTGTAGACCCGGTTTTCGGGGCTTCAACATATTTTGTGCTAGAAGGAGGGCCTGAACTATGAATGGAAAGTAAATCTAAATCTAAATACCATTCTGAGAGTAAATCACCCTCACCATCTCCCGCGACTTCTCCATCGCACTCAAAAATTGTAAATCTAGAGCCAGAAGTCACAAGAACAACAAACACTGCCACAAACCCTAACTTTTCAGAAGAATCTGCTATTGAACCTCCTAAAGTTGAATCTTTGGTTCATAAACTTCAGCGATTCTCAATATCACCTCAAAGATCTGATAAATCTCAAGGTAGTGTAACTTCACAATATAATCCTACTCATCCTCTTACCAAATCACAGAGTGAAAAGCTTAGCATTCAGCCAACCAAATTACCTCTACCTACAAGGAAGAGAGCTAGGAAATCACCTAAAGGGTCTGACAGTGAGACTCTTTCCTCATCATCATCCATTTCAACCTCTTCACCACAAAGCCAACCATCCACCCCTCCACTTCAGACTATTGTTCCTCATTCCACTGGAACTTCCACATCACCTTCTCAATCATCTGTAATAGTAATATCCTCATCACAGACATCATCTTCTGCACTTTCCTCTGTTAGTAGTTTAGCGATGGCCCAAATGCCATGGAATAATCTAGTGGTAGTCTTAATGCCTGCACCCTTGAGTCAATTACCAGCCTATCCTGAAAAATGGATGCCTAAGTTTAATCCTGAAGCAGGCATGTTAGCAGAAGAACATATAAACAATTTTATGTTGTTTATAAATCTCAATGGAGTTAATAATGAAGATGTTGTTGTCCGACTATTTCCCTATACTTTACAAGGAGCAGCTGGATCATGGTATTTTTCATTACCATCTGGATCCATTACTACTTGGGATATCTTTCAAGATCAATTTTTGACTAAATTTGGTGATGACAGGTCTACAACAACATTGATCAATGACTTGTCTAATCTTAGAGCTGATTCAAAAGAACTTGTCAAGGATTTCAATTCACGTTTCAATAAATTGTTGAACAAAATCCCTACTGTTTCCAAGCCTAGTGAAGAAGTGCGAAGTGAATGGTACATTTCTGCTCTACCATCAAACATAGAAATCTTTGTTGATAGGGCTAACAAACCAACTTTAGCAGAAAACATGAAGGAGGCAATAGCGGTAG
Organism: Pinus albicaulis; assembly: GCA_034641835.2. NCBI lineage: Eukaryota > Viridiplantae > Streptophyta > Pinopsida > Pinales > Pinaceae > Pinus > Pinus albicaulis. The sequence goes on along the minus strand of CM076575.1, from coordinate 1,869,910,151 downwards.
AAAAACGTATCATTGCTTTAGACAAGAAAAATGCGATAGAAGAACGAAAATCCAAGAAAGTCACTTTTAAGGAAGATCCCAAGAAAAAGCAATCAAAATATCCATTTGATTTAGAAGGACTGCAAAAAGTTTTGAAAACTATCTAACGAAATGATTGACATTAAGAAACAAGTGGCAGAAACTTCTTCTAAAAAATCTTTTAAGCCTTTTAGAAGAAACCCTTCAACTGATCCAAAGCCACCAAATGCTATAACTAATGCTGAATCAAAAGAAGAAGAAGAGGAAACTGCTATAGAGGAAACTATTGATGAAGAAGAAGTTGTAGAAGTACAAGGTATGTGGGATTTCATCCTTCCAGATGAGGAAGATCAAGAAGCATCCCCGGTTAGCACTCGTAGTAGAAATCAACTTGATCCTCCTCAGTCTACTCCTAAGTCAAAGAGCATAATCTCATTGAATAAAGATAAATTTGCACCCAAGAAATCGACATCTAAAGCAATTCAAACTAGCCCAGTCCAGACAGATTCATCAATTCCATCGAGAACACTGATTGTTCCTGATGAAATGGAGTATAATATCATAGAAGACATGAAGAAGACTAGGGCTAACATCACTTTTTATGAATTGAGCAAGTTAAAACACAAAAACAAGGTACTTTTGAAAGAATTACATGTTGTACCAGAAAAACCTTTGCCTGATCCTGTGATTTCTCAAGCTTCCAACGAGATGGGAAGACCTCCAGCTAATACGATCAATAAAGTTGATCTAGAAAACATCGCTTTAATTGGAGGAAGGTCGAGATCTCATACTCCTCCATTTATTCTTACTTATGAAGTTTTCAATAAAAAATTTCATAATTGTTTAGTGGATTCTGGAGCTTCATCTAATATTCTACCAAAATCAATATGTGCAAAGCTGAACATTCAACCACAAAAATATGTTGTGCGCATAGTCCAGCTTGATCGATCGCAGGTTGAAGTAATTGGCAAATTAAATCAGGTTACCATAAGGCTGTCATCAAATCCAAAGGTATGTCAAGTCATTGATATTTTAGTTGCATATATTCCATAATTTTATGGCTTAATTCTTAGCAGAGATTGGTCAAAAAAACTTCATGGATATTTTGTAACTGATTGGTCGCATATGTGGCTTCCTTACAATGGTAAACCAAATCAGATAAAGGTTGAACAAGAAAAACATCAGAAATACATAGTAACAGAATTGGAAGGAGAGAATGAACCAGTTGCATACAGCAGTAATATATTTGGCAATTATTCAGTTGATTCTTTCTTAGGAAATTTCAATGCTCATACTTCACCTTATTTAGAACATTATTTTTTATCCCAAATAGAAAATTTTTCTCAAACAGATACTTCTAAATGTATTAATTTTGTAGATACCCCTGTAAATAAATCTTTATTTTGGAAATTATTTTTTGATGGCTCTAAGTCTAATGAAGGAGCAGGAGCAGGATGCGTTTTGGTTAGTCCAGAAGGAAAAAAAATTATGCTAACTTGCAGACTCAAATTCGATTTCACTAATAACACCGCAGAATACGAAGCTTTAGTCCAAGGACTATACAAAGAAATTGGATTAGAAATCAAGTATCTACAATTTTTCGGAGATTCAGAAATTGTAATAAAACAGGTACGCAATACTATACATTGTTTATCAGGTCATTTAAAGCATTATCAATCTTTAGTTCAAGATCTGACTGAACATTTTATAGCATTTAATATTTCACCAATTCCCAGAATTCAGAATGCTAGTTCAGACCTCCTAGCTAATGTAGCTTCCAAGCTCATTCTTGCAGAAGATTTTAGTCCTGATCGATTTTCAATTGAATTAATCTTTAGACGCTCGATTCCTGATAATGTTACCAATTGGAGGATTTTCAATGATGATCCTGATATTGTAGATTTTCTCACATCTGAAGGATCTTACACCAATCAGATAATTGATGAAGACCAACATGACAAACAATTGCTCCAAGATAGCACTAATAATTCGATGCCAAAGTCAGTAGTCAAGTTAGAAGACCTTTATGATTTGAAAGATCGATTTAAAATATCTACCAATTTAAAACTGCAAAGTTCGACTTTGAATTATGAATTAGTAAATCTAGGAACTGATGCCAAAACACATAATATCAATCTAGGCCTTGGCCTAGCTCCTGAAGAAAATTCAGCGTACATTCATCTTCTAAAACAATATAAAAGTGTCTTTGCTTGGAACTATGATGAACTGAAAACTTATGACACTTCTATCATCCAACATACTATCCCAATGATCAATGATGAAAAACTTATCCAACAAAAGTTGAGAAAGATCCACCCTAATCTAGAAAACCAAATCAAATATGAACTCAATAAGTTATTGAAAGCCAAAATTATTTTTCCTGTTCGACATTCTAAATGGGTTTCCAATATGGTTCCTATTAGAAAGAAGAACGGAGACATTAGAATTTGTATTGACTTTCGAAATCTTAATAAAGCCTGCCAAAAAGATAATTTTCCTTTGCCTCCCATGGAGCAAATATTACAGGCAGTTGCAGGATCAGAATTAATGTCTTTCTTAGATGGTTTCTCTGGATATAATCAAGTGTTAGTCCATCCTGATGATTAATTAAAAACTATATTCAGAACCAAATGGGGCACTTATGCATATCAAAAGATGTCTTTTTGTCTGATCAACGCTAGTGCCACATTTCAGAGAGCTATGGACATTGCTTTCAAGGGATTAGTTAACAAATCAGTGGTAATTTACTTGGATGATATAACTGTATATTCCAAAAAACGAAGCAATCATCTTAGAGATTTGAAGCAGATATTTCAACGCTGTCAAAGGTATGGAATTTCACTTAATCCAAAAAAGTCCTTTTTTGCATTAAGTGAAGGAAAACTTCTTGGATTCATAGTATCAAAATCTGGAATTCATATTGATCCTGATAGAATCAAAGAAATTTCTGAAATATCTTTACTTCACAACAAAAAAGCTATGCAATCTTTTCTTGGCCAAATTAATTTTGTAAAAAGATTTGTGCCAGATTTTTCGAGAATTGTATCGCCCTTGCAAGAAATAATTAAAAAGAATGCAAACTTCAAATGGGGCAAAGATGAATACGAGGCATTCAATCTGATCAAACAAGCAATTATCAATGCTCCATCTTTAGCAACTCCAAATTTTTCCGATCCTTTTATTTTGTACACATTTGCCTCTGATAAATCTTATGCTGCAATACTCACTCAAGCAAATCAAGACAAAGCAGAAGCTCCAATTGCCTTTTTTAGTTCAAATTTACAAGTAGCTGAATTGAAATATTCAGATGTTGAGAAACAAGCTTATGCTGTTTTCAAAGTAGTTAAATATTTCAGACCCTTTCTACTTAAAACCCATACAAAAATCATAGTGTCGTTTCCAGCGGTAAGAAATCTTTTAGTCCAAAAATATGTGGGTGAGAAAAGAGCCAATTGGGTTACTGCCTTACAAGAATACAATGTTGAAATCAAACCAGCAAATATTGTAAGAGGTCAAGGTTTTTGCAAAATACTAGCTGGAGCATCGCTTATTTCTAAAAAACCATCTAAAGAGATACAAACATATGAGGTAAGCCTAAATGATGTTGAATCATTATATGCTGATATCATATTTTATCTGAAGAATGGATATGCTCCTCCAAATCTCCATCACACCAAAAAAAGAGCTCTAAGGTTGAAGGCTAAACAATATCAGCTTGTAAATGATGTTCTTTTTAGAATGAATTATGATTCTGTTCTTCTTAGATGTCTGGAAAAATCTGAAGCTGAAAAAGTCTTGCAAGAACTTCATGATGGGCCAGCAGGTGGACATTATGCTGGAGATGCCACTGCACATAAGATCCTCCGTGGAGGCTATTACTGGCCCTCATTATTCAAAGATTCACATAACTATGCAAGGAAATGTCAAATTTGTCAATCTGTAGCCAGAAGACAAAAGAAACCTTCGTTACCATTACAACCAGTCAACATTGAGCAACCTTTTGATCAATGGGGATTGGACATAATAGGTGAGATCGTTCCTCATTCTTCTAAAAAACATAGATATATCATTACAGCAACTGATTATTTTACGAAATGGGTGGAAGCAGTCCCTCTCAAGACTTCTAATGCTGAACATATCATCAAGTTTATAGATCAGTTCATAATCACCAGGTTTGGTTTACCTTCTGCTTTAATGTTTGATAATGCATTGTATTTTTCTGGTAATGTTATGACTGAATTTTCACTCAAGAGAGGTTTCAAACTTAAATATTCTATCAATTATTATCCACAGGGAAATGGGTTAGCTGAATACAAAAATAAAAATTTAATTAGAATCATTAAGCAAACCACTGATCAAAATCATAAAAATTGGCATAAATCTTTAATATATGCTTTATGGGCAGATCGAATAACACATAAGGCTTCTATTGGTACTTCTCCCTTTAATTTAGTTTATGGGAAAGAAGTAGTTCTTCCAACTCATTTAGCAATTCCTTTTTCGGCCTTAGTTCAATATATCGATGAAGAACCAACTTCTTCTTTACAATTAAGGCAGATGGAAATAATTAAGTTAGAAGAACAACGAGAAAAAGCCAAAGTAACTCATGCTCATCATCAAGCATTAGTTAAAAATTCTTTTGATTCAAACATGATAACCAGGAAACATTTTCAGATAGGAGATTTAGTTCTAAAATGGGACAAGGCTCATGAGGAAAAAGGAAAACATACAAAATTTCAACGAATGTGGCTTGGTCCTTTCCAAATTGCAGAGATCATAGGTCCATCTACTTTCATGTTACAAGATTTAACAGGGAGAAGAGAGTCTTTACCTGTTAATGGAAAGATCCTTAAAAAATATTTTCCATAGGAAATCATTCTTCTATTTTGTATATTAGTTTTCTTTATTGTCATAATAAAACTAGTTGTTAATGGTTACATTTGGAATTCACCAAAAAAGATACAAGTTCTCTTTTTAGATTTTATTTCTTCACTTAATAAATAGAATTTTTTTTAGAATATTGATCGTTATTGTTCAAAGATACAGTTAAAAGCTTTAACCTAGAAATGATATTAGTTTTAACTTTGAAAATTTTGATGAAAAGCAACTTTTGGTGAAAGATTGTTTTATATCAGTCCAATGAAAGGTATCAATAACAAAACGAAGATTCTCTGTAGAAAAGTTCTTTTCTAAAAAAACTCTATTATTGTCGTCCAAAGCTATCTTAAGGAAACAATGACTTCCTCCCCACTTAGGAAATTACAATGTTCAGGAAATAATCCAATGATACACTTTTAACTTAAAGAGTAAGAGGTCGCATCACGAGCCGACTTATCATGATCATAGATATTATAGCTTGCTGACTTTGCCAATACTGCATACCACAACAGGGCAATGACTTAAGATTATTGTAATCAAAAGGCAAGGGGTCTCATCACGAGCCAGCTTGTTCAGAATAGTTATAAATCAAGTGAATGACACTGTCATAAATTGGCTACCAAACCAAGACATTGTTCTTTAAGGATTAAAAAGAAAATAAAAGCAATAAGTGTGAATATGGATTTCTCTTTGAAAATTTTATATTTCTCTAAGTGGGACACAGGATCATTGTTGGGTAACAGGTAACCCTGTCGAGGCTATAAACGCTTGCTAGCAGCAGTGGCTATACCTACGACAAATGAGCATATTTAAAATTGATTTACAAAGAAGCCTTTCGTCTTTATCTTTAAAACCAAGTAATGACTGATGTAGATACAGGAACTAGCTTGAGGAAGTGAATAAGTCAAAGTTGATCATAGAAGAAATGAAATATCATTTTTAGATTAAAGCATAATGTACTTTGTCTTTTTATAATAAAGTTTGATTTTCTAAAAAAATTTATGTTTTGAAAAGTTTAGAAAATTCAAAAGAAAAGTAGAGATAATTGGTTCTTCCAAGTGAATCGCCAATTGTTGTGGCCAGCAACAACCCCCCCTTCTTATTTAGTATTAGTAATAATACTAAATAAGTGGGGACCCTTAGTCAAAAATCCAAAAAATTAATTAGGGCTTGTTTCCTTTCTAAAAATAAAACTTACTATCATAACTTAGGGAAATTCCTTGGGAAATCTTTAAATAAACTTAAGTTTATGATAGATTAAAATAAAATCCTTCTTTGAAGAAAATATCGCATCCATCGCAAACAAGTAGATATCCTTTGCAAAGCAGAATCTTCTAAAAATGCGATAGCGTGATCCCAAAAAACTATGCATTAAAATATTCATCGCAAACTGCATATCGCAGAAAAGTTGTTTAACAAATATCTTTCATATGTTATATTTTGCGATTTGCGATTTCGCGATTTTGCAATGATTTCGATTTGCGATTTTGCGACTTTGCGTTGATTGTGATTTACAGATATTGCGATTTTGCGCAGCAAAGCGCAGATTGCATTATCGCAGATTCTTAAAAGCTCATTGTACGAAGTAAATCTTTTCGTAAATCGATATCCGTTATGCGCTTTAATGTCAAGTTAATGAATGGATTGTCAATTATTGATGAAAAGGATTTTGTTTTGATTGAAAGGTTGTTTCATGTTAAAATAATATATTTCATCCGCCTTAAGCATTTAAAACTATCTCGTCACCTTTCTCATATCATTACTCTCACTTAATTCGCAAAATCGCAGGCGCGAAGAAGCAGAAGACTATACAAAGCAATCACAAAGTATTATGGGAAAGAAAGAAAGAGCTCCAAGTTTTGAAAATAAAGAGATGGCTTCCTTGTACGCAGATACTGCTTGCAACAAGGACGCCGGTATCACCACATGGGAGGGTATGCATAATTTGCTCGAAGAAGAAAATCCCAAAGTAATGGAAGTTGCGGCTATTGCAGGCTCAAGTAATTTTTTTGAAGCATCTCTTAAAGATTTGGCTTGTTCATTTTTGCACCGAATAGTAGTAAGACCGAGAATTCTTCCATATACAGATATGGTAAAATGGGTGCTGGATAGCACCGATATTTAGGACAGGAAATTTAGAACTCAAGGTCAAGAGCTCATCGGGTCGTTCACTACAAAAGACTTGAGACTTATGTACCATTTTCCGGAGCCTCAAGCGACTTACAGCAAACAATTTATGGAGAAATTTGCCAGGGAAAATGCAAATTTGGCGGAATGCACCAAATAATGGACCAAAAGAGATGAACCACTAAAGAAAGACAAACACAGTATGTACAGTACTGGTTCACTCACCTCTCCATATTGTTTTGCTGCTGCTATGTTATGTAGGATTTTTGAAAAGCCTGACATCAATAAGGTCTTGCATGAATGGCTTCCGTTATTGAATGCTGCTGTTAACGCTACCATTGTGGACTGGGCCAAAATATTGTCTGATAATTTAGCCACTGCTATTTTCAATTACCAGTCTAAACGGACTGTCTCTCAGAGGATTTATCCTCCTTTTTATCTGTCTGCCTATGTTATGGATTCAATCTGCTTTGTTTCTAAATTCCCTTTAATGGGTTGGAAATGGACAATTCATGATCCTTTTCCCATTCATGTATATCACAAAGAACTGTGGGAATCAAATTTTGTTCCTCGTTTTTACAATATTTGCCATGGCATAATGCTGCCTCTGTACAGAATGTTGTATAAAAAGGATGCTCCAAGGTTTTCCTTGGAAGCAGAAGTCGACATTCTCCCTGTCGCAAGATGGTTTGGAGAAGAGTTGTTTACTTATGTGAGGTTTTTTGGAAGTTCTGCTTCTCCTCATGTTTTGCCCATGTATGTTCCGGATAAACTTATAGCCTGGGAAATTGCATATCAAACTTGTGGCGAAGGAGGTTTGACAAAATAATTAAAGGATAAGAAGAAGGCCATATAGCCACAATTTCCTGTGGCCTGTGGAACATTTTCATTGTTTGATGTTGGTCATGCATTTAAAGAAGTAAGCAATATTACATGCTTACAATTGTTCAAGTTTTCTAGAAGGCTATTCGATCCATATGATGTTGTCAAGGATTTCATCACTGTAGTCAAAGTAAGAGTATTTTTTGGAGAAGAAGATACTTTTGATGATATGTTTCAAGAAAAATGTTCATTTAAAGAAATTTTTCATTTAGCTCAAACACAGTTTTCCCCAGAAGAATTTCAAGAATTTAAAATCTACAGAGAAAGAAGATTGACCACTATCCCTTTGGATAATTTGCGCTTGGAACCTGCAAGGGAACCAACTCCTAGTGTCAGTCTCAGTGGCAGCTCAGATACTGAAAGGTCTAAGTCAAGGTCTGGCAAAGAAACTTCTGAGCATTCTAAAAAATCTGATAATGATAAAAGTGAAGGCTCAGTGAAGGATACAGCTCAGTCAAAAGAGCTTTCACAACTACAGACTTCAACCACTCCATAGTTGAATCTCCCACCTCTCACTGTACAGCAACCATCCACCAGCACTCAGTTAGATAAAGAATGGGAAACGTTTAATGAATTGCTTAAGGTTGAAGGATAGAATACACAGACCCCTGAACAGACAACAAAAGCTTTAAGCATAGGAATAAGCGGCAATATTACAAACATAGAGCATATACCTATCACTCCCTCTTCTAAAATTGTACTTAATATAGAGGACATTCCTCCTCTGGATATATTCTACAGCCCGCAGTATAAAGTAGTAGTGAGGAAGCAAAGGAAAAAGAGAAAATTAGAGAGCACAATCTCTATTGATGCAGAACAGTTAGATGTCCTATGGAAAGATCCTACTACGGATCCAACTGAGAACCTTGCTAAATTATCTCAGATTACAGGAGCTTATGCCTCCGCAACTATTGACAAAGCATCTGAGGTAAGGTTGTTATTAAATGAAAAAGAGGATCAGATACAAGTTCTGCAACAAAAATTGCAACAAGCACATGCTAACAGTGAAGCACAAATGAAATTTTAAAAGTTACAGCAAGAGTTTCAGCAAATAAAGATCGGGTATCAGAAAAGCTTGGCCGAAAAAGAAAAACAGATACAGATTATACAAGAAACACATAAAGAAGACCCCAAGCTTATAGATTTTATTTCAGAAACTATTTCTTTGAATAATCAACTGCTGCAACAACAAGATATATTATGCCAAAATATTTCACAGTGGAACTCTTTTTGTCAAGAAAGTGATAGAATCACTAATCATGTCGTAGAATTACGACATGATTATGATTTAACTAATGAAAGAGTTACTAATTATTTGGCATGGAAAAATACAGAGGAAGGAAAAAGAGCAGGAGCACCAATCATCAATGACAGTCATAAAGAAATGCTCTTCAGTAATTGGGATGCACAAATCAGAGAGGCAGAAAAAGCACTAGAGGAAGCAGCTACAACAGCAAGCAACATTACTGATTGTGTAAATGAAAATTTGCACAAAGTTAATTTGATTTCAGAAACTATTCCAGGATACCTACCACAAGCACAGCAATTGCAAACAGAGTGGAAACAGAAAGATGAAGAAAAGGAAAAATCAATTCAAAGATTGACAAAGTTAAATTGGGATTCTTACTGGACATGTCTGGTAAAACCACACAGTCAATGCAGTGCTCTTAATTGCATCATTAATTCTGCTGAGAAGATCGCGCCAACACTTACCGATTCCGTTTTTTCGGGACAATTAAAATCTGAAGTCGGCCAGCCTCCTCTTCTCAAATCAATGCTGGATGTTTGCAAATTCAAAGATCAGATTCATAAGTAGTTAGTTGTTAATTTTAGTTTTAGATTTAGTGTTAGTTTTACTTTATTTTTTCCTAGAAAAAGGACGGTCATTTAAAACGAATCCTAAATTTTTGTAATAAACTATAATTAGATTTAGTTAGTAGTATTTAAACCCTTCTCATGCATTTAGAGAAGGGTCCTGAAATTTGTCAAAAACTTGTCCTCAGAACATGCACTTCTGCACCCTCAGAGGAGGTTTTGATGAATGAATGGAACGAGATTTATTGATATCTGTGTCTAGTATCTGCTATTGATGTTACATTTTAGTACTCTTAGTAGATGTTGGATTTAGAAGATATAAATCATTATTGCTTCTAGCTCATGAGTAGAACCAGTTATAAATGGTACTTTTATCTCTTAACTTTTTCTGCTTCTGTGTTAAAAGTGATATTTATGTTCAATTGTTTATATGTTAATGTTTGAATACTTGAGTTATCATTTGGCACTTTTGTACGGTGATAGCTATTTATTTGTGCTTGATATATGAATAGCTTAATATGCGATATGTTTTTCACAACTGTTTCATCTAAATTTTTATATGAAGTGGTTTATCTTTATTGAATTATTTTCTTACAATAGTTGAATGATCTTTATTATCGATTATTATATGAATCATTTTAGATCACATTAAACAGAAAGATTACATCCCGGGTTAGTTTAGAGTTAGATATTTCTTAGAATATAAATTGCATATGATTAGATTAGAAATAGAATAAAAGTGTTTTACTTAGGAATTTTAGATAAGAAATATCAATTCTCAAACACACACACACACATATTGGGAAACTGGTCCCATTATCCCCAGTCGGACCCACTACACTAAATGGAAAAGGAGCTGCTAACCAAAGTCGGGACCGGGTGGGTATCCCCCTTGTTGTAGACCTGATTTTCGGGGCTTCAACACCTTCGTAGAAGAAAATTTATAGCGAAAATCCCACGATGACCTTTTTGGAGCAACGAAACCCTAGAATCCAAAGCTCTGATACCAAATGTTATGAAACCAGCTCCAAAAATAGAAGAAAAGATAGATCAACACCTTATAAATCAGCCACTTCGAGGGGGAAACCCCCAATACATTACATAAATGAAAAATTCTTAGATGATTTAAATGAAAAAACCTCCCTCTATATATAGGAGTCCATGGGGTCACAATATAATCCTAGCTGACCTAACAATAATAATGTAAGGGCATAATAATAACAATATTGGGGTTACATGGGTACAAAAATAACAATAAGTGGGTTGCACTAACAACAATAAGGGACTATACTAGTAATATAGGGACCTAACAAATATTGAATACCATTATTCCAATCAAATCATTATACCAATCCACAACCAACCAAGCCAATCAAACCATAATCTTGTCAAACAACAATACTATCATGTGAAGCCAAAATTTTCAAGTACCAAGCCTAATCAGATATTATGCTCATCAAACCCTAGTTTTCATATAACACATTAATCATTCATCAAATCCATTGTCATAAGAAAATTTTCACTAAATACAAGCCCTGGAATACCAATTATACCTCTGCAACAATATCACCAACATGTACAGTCAATACCATACCAAACCCTAGCTATCATCACTATCAAATTCCAAGTCATATAATTCATCATCATAATTTTTCATAGTCCAACTCGTAGCAACAAATACTCATCCATACTCATCATCAAAATTGTCACTATTAACCAAGACTCAAATTTTCAAGCATAATTCCCAATTCTACTCATGTCAATATCATTGTCAATACAACTTTGCCAAATCTAATTCACAAGTTGTGAAGTACCATGCCCTAACAAGTTCTGCTAATTCTATCATATCCACAATATAACTCAATTCATCAACATACTTCACAAGTTATCATGTATCAAGCCATACCAAAATAACTATCAACACCATACTAAACAAAATGTTTTCAAGTACCAAGTCATCTGAGGAATACCCAAGTCAAATCATGTCACAGTCAAGAAACAATTTCATCAAGTTCATATTGCTAAATCATATCACCAACATAAATATTCAAGCAACAACATAAATTTAAGCAACCATATAAAATTTTTCCATACATATGATATCCATTCACTGTGATATTCAAGGAAACATTAATCATTGCAAAAATTATGTTCTCTTTTCCTTTACCACATTAACCATGTTAGTCACAATGTTCTACATGCAACAAGGTTTTGTCATATAGGTCTCTGTTTATCCCTGAAAACACCATTGAAACCACTTTAAAAACAATAGATCTCTGATCTACAACATCATACAACCAAACAAAATAATCTCACTACAAACACTTTTAACACAAGTGACTATATATTCTCCCAATGTCAAGGTCACTACAAAGTGATGATCTCTACATATACACTAGTGAACCATAAGGAATAGGCTGAGCCAAAGACCACAAGCATCATTCAAATCATTATCATTCAAAGGCATACAATTCTCTGCATACATTATTAAACTAGAGAAACAATTCATGGGAAACAATAAATTGTCTACATACTAGAAACAATGAGATCCTCTCTGTAAATAATGTCAAGTAATCTCTATATCAAGTATGAAAACATTAGGAATAATTTACCATTTAATCCAAATATTATGAGTCTCTTCCCATACACAAAATCAAACACATTCTATGCATTATTGTCTAACACCTGCAGCAAAAATTAGTCTCTTCAAATACATAATCAAGGTTTTCTTTGATATAGTTGTTTGTTCCTAAACCAATTCGATATTAAATAGATCTAGACCTTTACTCATCCTGCAATCATCCCAGTTAGTCATATAAGTAAATCCATCAACTCCATGCTTTTAGATTTATTAGATATGTCTCTTCCATGCACTCTCCTATAGATATGTGCGATAAAAACGACACAAGGGACTCATCGAATGCACAAAAAATTCTCTATTTCACTCCTTATATAGCCATTCAATTCTCCCAATACCTCAAGAAACCAAGGGAAATTATTGACCATTTCAATCTAGTCCCACGCACACTTTATTTTTTTATTTTATTTCACTTACAGGCCTGACCACACCCACCATGAAGACAAATTTTGGTTGGAAGAGGTCTAGTTGCCCTAATAGGCCTCATTTTGTGATGTTGGAGCCTTCTAGCCACACGCACAAGCCTTCATTTGTGTGGTTGGGGCATAAGCTAAGAAAACAACTTCTTATTTTTCCAAAAAAATTCCAATATTTTTCCACTTGTTCTTCACCTCCTCTACATGCCTATGATTTTTATGTAGCTCAACCATTCAAACCATTAATCCATGATGGCATGTTCATATGACTTGATCCTACACTGTTCACATATATTTCACTCTTCCCTAGAGGTTGGCACATTAAACATCAATAATATCACTTTTGACACTTCACTCCTACACTACAACTCATGTAGACATAGTGTGATAGAAACATAGATAGGTTGACATTTGTATAGGTTTCCAATAAGGACAACACTAGATCCATCATTCCAACAATATCCCCCTTTGGATTTGATGGAAACCTTCTGCAAAACACCAAGTTTATCTCCCCTTTTGACATCAAGTGCAAAGGGATGAATTGAACCAAGAGAAGAGCTCCCCCTGTTATGTACAACATTCTAAGTATGATCTTCTAATGTGAAGCAAATAGCTCAATTGACCATGCTCCCCTTGAGCATATGCTGGATCCTCTAGAAATATGCAATAAAGGTACAAGGATTAATGAAACAATAATAATTACATACATAAGCACGCTGAACACAACCATTCATCTCCCAAGGTAGAATGACCATACATCCATCAATAATTAGTATCATAATACTAACTTCATTATGATCATAATATCCATCAACAATAGGATGTGTAGAAACATATGTGAGCAGTCATTATAGAAATTTTGAGGTAAAAAATGGGCCTCAAAAGAAAAATGTACAACCAAAATCAAATTCATAAGAACCAATAGGATTCAAGATGATGATGTCAACTATGGGGGATGATTCGCCATTTTTGGAGTAAAAAAAGGAAAAAGATTAAAATATAAAAAATAAATAAAAAACTATTTTTTAAACTCATATTTTTAACTTATCTCCCTAGGATTTTACTCAAATTTCGAGCGGAAACACTCATTGGATGCAGAATTTAATTCCTGATCCAAGGATTACCCATGTTGTATACTTTCAATAAACCCTCCTACATGAAAATTAAGAAATACATGAAAAACATGATTGCAATCACGTTTTTCATGTATCTCTCAATTTTCATGTAGTAGGGTTCATCGAAAGTATGCAACATGGGTACTCCTTATATGAGGAATTAAATTCTACATCCAATGAGTCTTCCCACTCGAAATTGAGTAAAACCGTAAGGAGGTAAGTTTAAAATATGATTTGAAAAATAGTTTGTTTTCTTTTTTCCCTCTAAAATTTTATGATATAATCTAATTGTTTTTTATTATTTCCACTATTATTTTATAATATTCCTTAGGAATCCCATTTTATACCTCAAAATTTCTCTAATGGTATCAACCAAAGATATGCAACTTAATCAACAGTGATAGAGACAATAGCAACCCAATAGCATTGCATAATAATCAAGATAGATACCAATCAACAAGAAGACCGATTAGCAACAATAATCAACTATGACACCAATAAGAATACTAACAATAGAAATAACCATACATCATCATGAGCCAATAATGAAATATTGGAAGCATAAGAGAGGATCCCCTGAACATATGCAAATCCTTCATCACCAATCTAGATCACAATAGTTGCATCAACAATCACAACCATAATGTCAAAAATGAGTTGTTGGAATCAAATCATTAGAGAAACTTTGAGATCTAAAATGGACCTCCTAAGGAATATTATAAATAATAGTAGAAATAATAAAATAATATTAGATTACATCATCAAATTTTAGAGGGAAAAAATTAAAACCTTTTTTTTAACTCGTATTTTCAACTTATCTCCTTAAGATTTTACACAAGTTTCGAGTGGTAGCACTCGTTGGATGCAAAATTTAATTCATCATCCAAGGATTACCCATGTTGCATACTTTTGATGGAACCTGCTACATGAAAAATGAGAAATACATGAAAAAATGTGATTACAATCATGTTTTTCATGTATTTCTCATTTTTTATGTAGCAGGGTCCACCGAAAGTATGCAACATGGGTACTCATTATATGAGGAAGTAAATTTCACATAGAACGAGTGCTCCTGCTCGAAATTTGAGTAAAAACATAAGGAGATAAGTTGGAAATACGAGTTGAAAAAGTAGTTTTTTATTTTTTATTTTTTAATCTTTTTACTTTTTTACTCCAAAAATCGTGAATCATCCCCCATGGTTGACATCATCATCTTGAATCTTATTGGTTCTTATAAATTTTATTTTGGTTTAATAATGAATCACAGAAGCATCCATTCTAAGAAAGTTCATTTTGGTTGTAATTTTTTGTTTTGAGGCCCATTTTAGACCTCAATATTTCTCTAATATATTAGCTCCCCCTAAACATGTAATATATTATCTTGTTCATCACAGATGCAATGTTTGAAGCATAAATCATTACCAAGAATAACATAAGAAATCGTCAATGCAAGGCTCCTCCAGAGATCATGCGACATTGATCTTGTGGATCTGATTGTTCTGTAACCCTTTCAGAGATAACATCAGATATAATAAATTGAAATGGAGACTATTTCCTTTTACTCTAAATCTAAAGAAGAGGAGTTATACCTCTTCTTTCTACCTAGATTCTTCTTTAGTACATATAATTTATCTTCATTTCAGTATCCCTTTGCTATGACTTCTCTAGTGTCTTCTTCTATGACCTCGCATCCAGTTGATGTAAATATGATTACAATTCCTTTATCATCTATTTGGCCTACACTTTGAATGTTTTGATTTATCCCTTCAACAAATAATACATTATTTTCTTCTTTATTCTTAACATCAAGATTAGCCTTACCCATTCCTAGCACTTTTGTAGATGAACCATTTCCAAGAATAATCTTACCTCTCTTGTGTTGCTTAAGAGAGATAAATTTGTCCTTATTTTTGTTTTGGGAAATGTTACCCTAAAGGCCTTGGGTTGATAAACCTTCACAGATCAGGGGAATTTCATTACAAGAAGGACTCACTTAACCAACTTCTATGCTTTAAACTAGAAACTACGGGTTGCAGACCTTACCTAGATATCCTTCGATTGTAGTAGATCTCGCGGGGTGCAAACCCCCTGCAACTCTTTGTGCTCTGAAATTTGTAAATCAACAAAGAACGAACACAAAATCCTAGTTGTGCAGCATATATGTGTTCTAGATGTTAGTGAAAAGTGTGCATAATCTCATAAAAACAATATCAAATGAACAGCTTAAGATCATTACACATGTATAAAATATTATTGACACGTAAACATTAGGAACAAGATGGCACTTCTATTATTAATGACACATATAGTAAAAAAATGTGGAGAGATCACCTGAAATCTACTACGGCCTTCGAGCATACCGTCCTCTGAATCTGTCCAGCCCTAGCCTCTCAAGATTTCTTCCAAGAATAGTGTACAATGGATGTCACATAGGGTGAGTGAACATCTCAAGGAAACAAGGGTTTCCTGCAAATATTTGAGAAGTGCAGGAGTCACAGGGAATATATCAGACTTGGATAGGGCTCCAACAACGTATAATATCTATATTTCTCTCCCTCTTCCTCCCTTAGGCCATTCCCTTAAGGGGCTTTTATACTCCCTCAAATTAGTTTCTGCAGTTGGGAACAATTAGGCCACAGGTTGGGTTAGTTAAGTTACAGGAAAAACCGTAAACCCCGCCTCTAAAATAGGGAATTTATTTATTTTTTGATGTCAAAAAAATCATACATGGTTCTCTATGTATGGACTCGCGTGTATACGCAGAAAAATCTAGGTAGAATCGCATATGGGTTTTAAGAAACTGTTTTTTGAGAAATATGTCCAAGTCTAAAGGGAAGGGTTTCCCAAGGCCAATGTATAACTCATCAAGTATATGCTGGTGATAAATGATGCTATAACAATTTCCAAACATATGATGAAATCATCTGCTATTAATGTACCATTTATCTTCTACTTCAAATGCACATAAAGCAATGCACACCTTACTTATTCTTCTTCGTTATTATTAATATGAGTAGTTTTGGTGGATCCAAATTTCTTGTATGTTTTCTTTCTTTGGAGGGAGTCTAGTTGTTATTTGAATGAATTCATTTTTTTGTTTAGGTATTCTTTTGTTACATGCCCAAACTTGTTACATGTATAACACCTTACATGACCAAAAAATGGAGCAAGAGAATCATAATGTTTTCGCTTCATAATTCTCTTATTGCAATCAATAGCTTTGCGACCAAAAATATTGCAAGAAAAACAATATCCCTTAAAGAAACCTGAGTACATGGGAGTTGATGATCTTCATGTGAATATGCTTCTACAATTAGTTGCATTGTGTCCAAATTTATGTCAGATAAAACATTCAATATCATTGTCCAAAGGAGAGAATGGATTGTTATTTCTATTATTATTAGAAAATGGTTTCCTTTCAAGCTTCACTTTTCTTTTCTGTTGGTTTGGTTGATTGCTTAATTCTACCAGGATTTTCAGAGTTTTCTTTGTTAAACTCAAAATTGATTGCACAAGCTTTTGATCTCGATTATCCCTTCATAGTTTCATGAATACCAAGACCAAATTTAATGGATGGATATATTTGAATGTTAATAATATTATCCAATATCTTTGAGATATCTTGAAATATCAGTTTCTTATTATTTTCTGCTAATTTACCTTCTATTATACTTACCTCAAATTATTTTTCACCTCTAGTATTTTCCAATTGAGTTCTCAACTCAATGATCTCCTTTTTAAGCTAATTTTCTTTTCATTCAAATAATTGAAGTATCTCCTCATATCGTTTGTTTTAATTTTAAATATCGTATTTGAGATATATTTTTATGCTTCAATTCCTTCATAGTAACTGATTATTTCTTTAATTTTATTAATTGTTGCATCTTTTTCATTTTTCGTTGCCTCCTGCAGCTAGGCGATTTTATTTCCGAGCTCATTTCTTAATGAAGCTACTTCATCCTCCAGTATTTTAAACTAATCTTCCTTTTCCTTATATTTCTTCCGCATTCCTTCTTCAATTTTTCTTCCCTCCTCCAGATGAGTCTTTAATCTAATAATTTATTCTTTGTAGGAACCTTCCTTTTCATCGAAAAGTTGTAGTAACTTTTGATGGTGTCTATTCTCAGCTATGAGTCTTTTTTTTTGTTCAAGTTCTCTATGCTCCTCCAGAATTGACCTATGGCTTGAAGATCCATGACCCATGAGCATCTAAGCTGTTAAAGTCACCTAGGGATCACACCAGGCCTCAGCCACACTAGCCCTTAGCTTACTGGAAGTTTTAGCATGTCTCCTCCCCATAGTGTAGAGCACAACCACCCCCCCCCCCCCAACTTTTGATCATGGGTCACCTTGGTAACAAGGCCCATATTCAACCAGTTGTGCTAGTGGAACTTGAACTCATCTATAAGCCTTTTAATATCTACTTCTAGGGCCATTATATTTTAACTATTTTTTCTATAGAATGAATGCTTTCACTTCTACCCATGAGATAAATTTCAGTTGATTTATTATCATCCTCACTACATGAGATATCAAATGGGAAATCATTTATACAATTATCATCATGATTTCAATTAAAACAAAAACCAATACATGATGTTTCCTAATCACTATATTCACTATCCTCTTCATTCTTTATTAACAGAAAATAGGGTGCTCCTAAATTTGAATATTTGCTGACATATTTCAATAGAGTTTGTCCTTGATCTATGGTTTCTAATATTGCCATTATATTAGATACTTCACTGTCATTGCTTTCCTAGATTGGTCTTTTCCTTTGTGTTGTTTTCTTCTTTTGATTCCTTCCCATTTTCCTTGATCCACTCTCAAGTGGTTAAGCTTCTACTAGAGAGACCTTCTCTGATACAAATTGTTAGAAATACTAAGGGGGGCAGGGGGTGAATTAGTATTTCATTCCCAATTTAAACTTAATTTATTATTTTATTTACAATGTATCTGATCCATTATATCATTAGCAGAATATTGTGTTATGGATGTGAGCTTAGTTAATAAACCATAAGTTTCAAGAATAAAAGAGTGTAAACAATAAATCACATCAACACATCAATCACATATGGACACCAGGATTTTCGGTGGAAACCCAATGTGGGAGAAAACCATTGTTGATGTCGTCTGGTCTTCTTCTTTTATTATAATGAAAATTATTCATTACATCCTGTTCTTTTATTGGCGTGGACTCTTTCCAGCATGTAGGCTCCTACCTACAAGAGGTTACAACCTCCACTCATTCTTTAGCACCCGCTAGAAGGGAGCTACTACTCCCTAATCAAGTTTACCAACTACTACCGGAAGGAAGCTCTGACTCCCTTATTGAAGGCTACAAGTCTTAGCCCCTATATGGACCTCATTTCAAAATTTTCATATTGGATCCACCTGTCTCAATCAACCATAAAAAACATGCAGGCCACCGCCCATATAAACCATATACCAAATTGAATCACTAAATACCAGTTGATCAAATAAAATCATTGAAGAACTATATACCAAACTATTGAATACCAACTAAATATTGAATACCAATACCAATATTGAATACCATTGTGCCAATCAAACCAGTGTACCAATCCACAACCAACCAATTCAATCAAACCATAATCATGTGAAACCACAATACTTTCAAGCCAAACTAAAATTGTCAAGTACCAAGTCTAATCAGTTTTTATTCTCATCAAACCCTAGTTTTCATATAGCACGTCAAACATTCATCAAATACATTATCATAAAATACATGTCACTGAATAAAAGCCATGGAATACCAATTTTACCTCTGCAATAATATCTCCAATATGTACAATCAATACCATACCAAACCCTAGTTGTCATCACTATCAAATTCCAAGTCATATAAGTCATCATCACGATCTATATAGTCCAACCCATAGCAGAAAATACCCATTAGGGGAATTTTGAGGTCTAAAATGGGCCTCCTAGGAAAAATGTACAACCAAAATACACTCTATAAGAACCAATAAGATTCAAGATGATGATTTCAACCATGGGGGATGATTCACCACTTTTGGAGTAAGAAAGTAAAAAGATTAAAAAATAATAAAATAATAAAACTACTTTTTCAACTCGTATTTTCAACTTATATCCCTAACGTTTTACTCACATTTCAAGCAGGAGTACTCATTGGATGCAAAATTTAATTCCTCATCCAATGAGTACCCATGTTTCATACTTTCGATGGACCTTGATACATGGAAAATGAGAAATACATTAAAAAATGTGATTGCAATCATGTTTTTCATGTATTTCTCATTTTTTGTGTAGCAGTTTCTATCAAAAGTATGCAACATGGATACTCCTTGGATGAGGAATCAAATTATGCATCCAACGAATGTTTCCGCTCGAAATTTGAGTAAACCCATAAGGAGATAAGTTGAAAATACGAGTTGAAAAAATAGTTTTTTCTTTTTTCCCTCTAAAATTTGATGATGTAATCTAATATTATTTTATTATTTCCACTATTATTTTATAATTTCCTTAGGAGGCCCATTTTAGACCTCAAAATTCCCCTAATGCATCCATACTCATCATTAACAATGTCACTATTAACCAAGACTCAAATTGTTAAGCATAATTCTCAAGTTTGCTCATGTCAATATCACTATCAATACAAATTTCTCAAAATTTATTCACAAGTTGTCAAGTACCATACCCTGACAATATCTACCAATACTTTCATATCCAAAACATAACTCAATTCATCAACATACTTCACAAGCTATCATGTACCAATCCATACCAAAATCATTGTCAACAACATACTCAAAAAAATATTATCAAGTACCAAGTCATCTAAGGCATACCCAAATAAAATTATGTCATTGTCAAGCAACAAATTCATAAAGTTCCTCATACTAGATCATATCACCAACATAAAGAATCAAGCAAAACTATAGATTTAAGAAACAATATAAGATTCAGCCATACATATGAGATCCATTCATTGTGAGATTCAAGGAAACATTAATCACTACAAACATTATATAATCTTTTCCTCTACCATATTAACCATGTTAGTCACAATGTTTTGTATACAACAAGGTTTTGTCATTGTTATATATTAAATTGTTTCCTTTTTTACTACCTTTTCTCCCTCTCCTTTATCTTTTTGCGAACATTTTTGTAGCAGTCTCAACATACTCAAGGTTATTTAATCTTATAAAATGTATTAATCATCTATGTTTTAGAATATATGTTTCTTTATGAATTATAATGAAAAAATATCTACAATTAGAGAATCTTGATCATTCTATAGCTAATGTTGAATTCTGTAGCCATATCCATGATTAGACAGGTTGCAATGAATCAATAAAGGGATGAAAGGTATCTAAATATGAAAAATGTTCACCACATGGAAGACCACCTATTGGCATGACTTGGAAGGCTACAAATATTGGGATATCTAAAATTCAAACCCTAAGTCAAACTCTGGGTATGACAGTGTAGGGTTCAAGCAAAGATAGATAGGAGATCACGATGAAATCAGGCAAGCGTGGAAAAGACTTGTTTGATTATGAAGATGTGATTTGAGAAGATTTCCTCGTGATTTTCTCTTTCAGTAGAAAATCATGAGGAGATAAAGTTCTAATATAAGTCTACTTCTTAGATGGCATAACAGTTTCATTTCCTATCGACATAAGGCTTTTGAATTAGTCTAATGAAGAATATTATAAAATCCATAAGGAGAAACCAAACGAATATTTGGGAAGTTAAGTATGTTGTGGTTCATTTCCAATATTGTGAAACTCTGTTTTTAATTAATATAGTCCTATTTTTTTAATGCATAGCCAAGAAATAATTTGATCAATGATAGACTTACACTCACAAAAGGGTCCTCTGGTGAGCTGTAAGGATAGTTAGTTTTGTTTCCATTTCAATTTGTTCATAGTGTGGTAGTTTCATGGAATTTTTTTCCTTGAATAGTTTCATTACATTCATGTTTTAATTATTTTTTGTTTTGATTTTAGAGCGCTCATGTTAGGGCGCTATATTACTAGTGTAGTCCCTTATTGTTGTTAGTGTATCCCCCTTACTTTTATTGTTGTGCCCATATTGCTATTATTGTGCCCCATAATAGCCCACTATTGTTATTGTTGTGCCCTTACATTATTATTGTTAGGTCGGCTAAGATTATATTGTGACACCATGGACTCCTATATATAGAAAGGAGGTTTTGTCATTTGAATCAACCAATTTCATTAATGTAATGTAAATTGGTTTTCCCTCTCGAAGAGACTGATTTCTAAGGCATCGATCTATATTTTCTTCTATTTTGTGAGTTGGTTTCATAACATTTGGTATCAGAGCTTTGAATACTAGGGTTTCTCTGCTTCAAACAGGACTTCGTGGAATTTTCGATATAAGATTTTTTCTATAAAGGTTCAAAAACTAAGACAAAAAACCATTTGTGAATCAATCATGAAGAAATTCATGTAAAAGTTTCAGATCTTGGTTCGCAATATTTTCGGAGATATGATATGTGGAAGTTAGGGTTTTTCAATCTCCTGAATTTCATCTCAAAGAAATTTAGAAAACCTTCTACAACCTTTATCCATTCCAAGTCAACATTGGGAGGAGATTTCTAGGCATTTTATCACAGGTTTACCTAAGTGCGAAGGAAAGGGTGTCATAATGGTGGTATTTGATAGACTTACCAAGTATGGACAACTTTGTGCATTATCTTATCCATTTAAAGCAAGTACAGTTGCTACTTCATTTATGGAAACTAATCAAAAGCTACATGGAAACCCAAAGATTATTGTAAGTGATAGAGATCCCATTTTTACTGGAATTTTTTGGACGGAATTATTTTCTTGTTTGGGTACTCAACTAGCTCATAGCTCATCTTATCATCCTCAATTCGATGGTCAAACTGAGATAGTAAATAAATGGTTGGAAGGATATCTTCTTTGTTTTTTATCTGATAATAAAACACAATGGGTCAAGTGGTTACCTCTCGCTGAATGGTGGTATAACACTTCCTTCCATACTACAACAAAAATGACCCCATTTATGGCACTTTATGGATATCATCCATCGTCCATCACATCTTCTTTAAGAGAAAATTATAAGGTTCAAGCAGTGGAAGATCACATCGAGCATCAACAACAAGTTCTCCAACTCTTAAAGGATAACCTAAATTTGGCACAAAATCGAAATAAACAACAGACATATCAACATCGCAACGAGAGAAGTTTTGATGTAGGAGGCTGGGTATTTTTATGGCTACAACCATACAAACAAATGTCCCTCGAGCAAGCTAAGAAGGATAATAAATTATCGCCAAAGTACTATGTTCCTTAAAAGGTGTTGCAAAAGATTGGTACTATGGCATACAAATTGGATCTTCCTACTTCTTCACGAGTGCATCGAGTTTTCCATGTTTCATGCTTAAAGAAGGTTATAGGGGACAAACCTCTAGTTCAAACAATATTGCCAGAACTTGATGAGGAAGGAAAAATCATATTGGAACCTAAAGCAGTCACAGAAACAAGAACTCAACAACTATGAAATCGATCAATTTTAGAGTATCTCATCAAATGGAAGAACTTACCCACTGAAGATTCTACATGAGAGGATGAGAATTTTATACAGAATCATCCGGAGCTACTCAAGCGTTGAGGACAACGCTTTTTTGAAGGAGATGGGCATTTTAGGTCCCTATATTACTAGTATAGTCCCTTATTCTTCTTAGTGTAACCCCCTTATTATTATTGTTATACCCTTGTAACCCCAATATTGTTATTATTGTGCCCTTACGTTATTATTGTTAGGTCGGCTAGGATTATATTGTGACCCCATGGACTCCTATATATAGAAGCAGGTTTGGTCATTTGTATCATCCAAGAATTGTTCATTTATGTAATGTAAAGGAGGTTGCCCCCTCGAAGTGGCTGAATTCTAGGCGTTGATCTCTCTTTTCTTCTATTTTTTGAGTTGGTTTCATAACAAGAGGAGGAAGAAAAGGAACAAGAAACTTCAAAATAAGAGGATATACACCAGGCACAACCCTAGAGGAAGAAGAAATGAATTTGACCATATCCTGTAATGCATTGGCAGGAATTACCACTCCTCAAACTCTCAAGATAGAAGGACATATCAAGAATAAAAATGTAATAGTGCTTATTGATTCAGGTAGTACCCATAATTTTATTCATTGTAAGGTAGCCAAGGAATTGAATTTCTTCCTATACCCAACACGAGAGTGTCAAGTGATGGTGAAAAATGGAGGAACTATAAATTTCTCTATAAAGTGCCATAATATCAAGCTAACCATGGGGGAATATGTATTGAATTTTCCAATTCTTTCCATTCCAATGGGTGGTGTTGATGTTGTACTAGGAGTACAATGGTTAAAATCTTTGGGAACGATAGTTTTAATTTTCAAGAACTTTTCTTCATTTTTTTTTCAAAAGGAAAGGGAGTTGAATTATGGGGGGAAGCCAGGAAAGATAATAAGCTCTAATATCATGAAAAAGATTTTGAAGAAATAACAATGAGGCGTCATTGCACAATTATGCCCACTAGAAGTTCCAACATCAAAATCATCTATTTCTCCATATCTCCAAAAATTCTTGGATAATCATTCCATGGTGTTTGAAACTCCTAAAGGACTCCCACGTAGTCGTGATCATGATCATGTTATTCATTTGATTCCAGGAAGTGTTCATCCAAACATCAGGCCTTACAGATATCCTTACGTCCAAAAGAGAGAAATTGAACATATGATTGCATAGATGCTATAGTTTGGTATAATTCAACCTAGTCAAAGTCCTTTTTCTGCACCATTAGTATTGGTGCACAAGAAGGATGGATCATGTCGCATGTGTCCGGATTATAGGGAGCTCAATAAGCTCACTATTAAAGATTATTTTCCCATTCCCGTGATTGATGAACTATTGGATCAATTACATGGAGAAATTTATTTCACCAATTTTGATCTCCATTTAGGATATCATCAAATTAGAATGAAGACTGAAGACATTCTCAAAATAACATTTTGAACTCATGAGGGTCATTATGAATTTTTGGTCATGCCTTTTGGCCTTACCAATGCACCTTCTACATTTCAAGGGTTGATGAATTCCATTTTCAAACCCTTCCTTAGAAAAAAAAAATTAGTATTTTTTGATGATATACTAATCTACAGCAGGTCCTTGAAGGATCATGTTCAACATGTTAATAGGGTGCTCAAACTATTGGACAAGAAACAATTATATGAAAATACCTCCAAATGTTTCTTTGGAGTACAAGAGGTGGAATATCTGGGTCATATTGTATCTCAGGAGGGTGTTAAGGTAGACCCTAACAAAATTAAATCCATTAAGGAATGGAAATTCCCCACAACCATAAAGAATTTGTGAAGATTTATCTGGTTAATAGGGTATTATCGCAGGTTTGTTAATAATTATGGGAGAATAGTAGCACCTCTAACAACATTATTGAAGAAAGATGCATTTTCATTGACTCTTGAAGCAACTAAGGCCTCGAACATCTTAAAGAGGGATTGTGCCAAGTACCAGTCTTAGCTATGCCAAAATTCACAAAAACCTTTATTGTGGAATGTGATGCCTCAAGAAATGGAATTGGTGCTGTTATAATGCAAGAAGGAAGACCCATTTCTTTTGAAAGTCATCCAATCAAAGGAAAGTATTTACAGAAAGCTATTTATGAGAAGGAAATTTTGGAAATACTACTTGCACTAAAGAAATGGCGACCTTACTTTATGGGAAGACACTTCAAGGTAAAAATTGATCATGATAGTCTTAAATACTTTTTGGAACAAAGACTATCTTCAGAATAGTAGCAAAATTGGGTCACAAAGATGTTGGGATATGACTTTGAAATCATCTACAAAAAAGGGAAGCTATATGTTATTGTAGATGCACCCCCAAGAAAGGATGAGGATGTGGAAGCATTGCTTTGTGCCATTTCTATTATCCAACCCGATTGTATAACTGAAGCAAGGGAGAAATGGAAGAATGACGAAGAAGTATGGACACTCATTCAAAAGTTGCAGCAAGATCTCGGTACATCTGATACGTTTAGTTGGAAAATGATTCCTTATGGTACAAATATCGCTTATATATTTATAAGAATTCCCAACTAAAACAAAATATTCTTTTGGAATTGTACACCTCTCCCTTAGGAGGACACTTGGGATTTTTTAAAACGTACCACAGGGTGAAGAAATAATTTTTTTGGGATGGCCTTAAATATGATATTCAAAATTTTGTGGTGGAATGTTTGGTTTTCCAGCAAAATAAAGTCGAAAAAATTAAGCATTAGTGGAATTTTGAGGTCTAAAATGGGCAGCCTAAGAAAAATGTACAACCAAAATAAAATTTATAAGAACCAATAGGATTCAAGATGATGATGTCAACCATGGGGGATGATTCACCATTTTTGGAGTAAAATAGTAAAAAGATTAAAAAATAATAAAATAATAAAACTTCTTTTACAACTCATGTTTTCAACTTATCGCCCTAAGGTTTTACTCAAATTTCAAGTGGGAGTACTCGTTAGATGCAAATTTCAGTTCCTCCTCCAAGGAGTACCCATGTTGCATACTTTCGATGGGCCCTTCTACACAGAAAATGAGAAATACATGAAAAATGTGATTGCAATCACATTTTTCATGTATTTTTCATTTTTCATGTAGAAGGGTCCATCGAAAGTAAGCAACATGGGTACTCCTTGGATGAGGAATCAAATTATGCATCGAACGAGCGTTTCCGCTCAAAATTTGAGTAAACCCATAGGGATATAAGTTGAAAATACGAGTTGAAAAATTAGTTTTTTCTTTTTTCCATATAAAATTTGATGATGTAAAATAATATTATTTTATTATTTCCACTATTATTTTATAATTTTCTCAGGAGGCCCATTTTAGACCTCAAAACTCCCCTAATGACCCAGGGTCTGCTACAACCTTTGTGCATTCCAAATCAACGTTAGGAGGAGGTTTCAATGGATTTTATCACAGGTTTACCTAAGTCCTAAGGAAAGAGTGTCATCATGGCTGTAGTTGATAGACCTACCAAGTATGCACACTTTTGTGCACTATCTCATCCATTTAAAGCTAGTACAGTTGCTACTGCATTTATGGAAACAATTCAAAAGCTACATCGAAACCCAAAGACTATTGTAAGCGAAAGAGATCCCATTTTCACTGCAAATTTTTGGATGGAATTATTTACTTGTTTGGGTACTCAATTAGCTCATAGCTCATCTTATCATCCTCAATCCGATAAGAAAAATTAGATAGAAAAAAAAAATTGGAAGGATATCTTTGTTTCTTTGTATCTGATAAACAAAATGGGTCAATTGGTTACCTCTGGAAAAATGGCGGTATAATAATTCTTTCCATACTACAACAAAAATGGCCCTATTTATGGCACTGTATGGATATCATATATCGTCCATCACATCATATTTAAGAAAAAATTATAAGGTTCAAGCAGTGGAAGATCACATTGAGCATCAACAACAAGTTCTCGAGCTCTTAAAGGATAACCTAACTTTAGCACAGAATCGAATGAAACAACAGGAAAATCAACATTGCAGCGAGAGAAGTTTTGATGTAGGTGACTGGGTATTTTTATGGCTACAACCATACAAACAAATGTCCCTCAAGCAAGCTAATAAAGATAATAAATTATCACCAAATCACTATGGTCCTTACAAGATGTTGCAAAATATTGGTACTATGGCATAAAAATTGGAGCTTCCTAAATCTTCCCAAGTGCACCCAGTTTTCCATGTTTCATTCTTAAAGAAGTTTATAGGTGACAAAATTCTAGTTCAACCAATATTGCTATAACTTGATGGGGAAGGAAAAAATATATTGGAACCTGAAGTAGTCACGGAAATAAGAAATCGACAGCTACGAAATCGATCTGAAATCCAACCAAGATATTCACCAACTTCTTCTACTGAAGTTTTAGTTGAAGAACCTAAATCCCCAATAGGAGTAATATTTCTATCTTCTACAGGAGAACAACTTCTAGGACAAGAACTAGAAGTCCCTAGTGAATAAGAAGAAGGAAAATATTTTAATATGCCATTAGTAGAGGAACCAGAAGAAGAGCTAGGAAATCTAATTATAGAACCTTAGATTAGCTCTGAGGAATCTACAATGGCAGGGGGAGGAGAAGGAGGAGTACACAATGTAAACAGTGAAATTAGGATTGGAGATGGAAGAGGTTGAGGAGGAAATAGGGGAGGAGGATGAGGACGAGGTGGTATAGGGGGTAGAGGAGAACTAGATCCTTATGGATTTCCAATATTTGATGAAGAAACCATAGCTAGAATGAAAAACATCTCACCCTCCATCCTCTCTAATTTCCATGGCTTAAGACATGAGGACCCTAAAAAATTTATTTTTGAGTTTTAATTTCTATGTAGATATTATTACTACTTACTTGATCCTCAGAAATTGAAATTATTCCCAGCTACTCTTGAGGATGGAGCACTTAAATATTTTATGGGATAAGGAACACATACAATTAGAACATGGGAAGAAATGAAAAATGTGTTCTTAGAAAAGTATAAGGATTATTACATGCCCCATAACCTTAAAGATGAAGTATTTAACATGATGCAGAAAGAGGATGAAAGCCTTGAAGACCTAGCTGAAATATTTTCTTACAATATTAAAAGGGATAAGATGCATAATTTAGATGATGAAACATTAAAAGCCCTTTTACTAAATTCCATCAGAGATGAGTGGATTGACCTTCTCAATTTAATGGGGAAAGGGGATGTTTCTCAACTTTAATTTGGAGAAATTTGTGATTTGTGTAAACATATTTCAAGAGGTAAGGATAGAACTGGTAAAAGTCCAAGAGATCATGTTATGTCCAGAATTAGTAAATCTGCAACTGGAACAGTAAGTAGAGTTGAAATAGGAAATTTTCTTGACAATTTCAAAATAGATATCCTTGGGAGTCTTATGAACAACTAGATACTCTTAAGATACAAAACAAGAAAAAAGTCGACAATGTTGCATTATCTATTTTTTGTCCCAGATGTAGGAAGAAACATGCCTTGAGAGAATTTCCCCTTGTTAGTATAGAAATTTGTGTCATATGTTCTGAAAATCATAATACAAAGGAATTTCCTTTAATACCAGGTCTTAAAGTTGTTTTTCAACATCAGGCTGGAACAAGCCAAGATGAATCACTTTGTTTTATTTGCTAAAATAACATGGAAAAATGAACAAAAAAATATGACTCAAGGCTTCAATGCTCAATCATATGCACAACCACAGAACAAATGGACTGCACCCATGCCTTGGAAACCTTGGCCCCCGCAATCTCAAAATCCCTCTTGGGCATAAGGTTGGAAAAATACTTATGCCAAATATCATCAATAGCCTCAATTCCAACAACCTTATCCTTATTTTCCACCACAATATTATTCTCCTCAACAAAACCAACCCCCTCAATTCCAAAATTTAAATGAACAACTTTCATTGCCATTTCCTCAAAAATCCAATCAACTACATATTCAACCATTCCTGAATCCAAATAATAAGAATCAACAAGTTGTTTATAATGTTCAAGGAAAAAATTGTGAAGCTTGTATGATAAGCCCATTAGGTATAAATGATGTTCAACTTAGATCTGGTAGGTTTTTTCAAAATAAGTGACCAATAGTTTCCATCCAAAAATAGAAAGATGATGAGGTTCCTGAAAAAAGATGAAAATCTTGATCAAGAAAATATTCCTCTAAAGGAATATGTTCCTATACAATCAAAGGATGAGAAAATAAAACAAGCTCCTACGGTTCCTCTAGTAGAACAACCTTCTATTTATTTATAGGGTCCACCTTTTCCATAAAGGCTCAAAATTGATAAAGGAATAGAGAGGAAAATTGTTTTACTAGACTACGATATGCTAGATGAACTTAAGAATATTTGCATCAAAATTCCTTTACTCCAAGTTAAGGAAATACCAATATTTTCAGAAAATATTAAGGAGCTATACATTAGAAAACCAGGAAGAAAAACAAAAGACGTTAAAAAGATCAAATTGGTAGGAAAAATTGTTGATATTATGATGGGGAAACCTATTGCTCAAAAATATCTAGATCTAGGTAGCCTCATTGTAAAAATCCATATCAATGGTATTTACATTCCAAACACTTTGTTGGCTCGAGGGGTCCTGACCCAGGTTCAGAGGTGAAGGTTTGCCAACAAACCCCCATACTACTGGCCCTTTCGGCAGTGACCTGCTTACGCAGGTCAAAGCCTCACCTAAAGCAGTATGGGTGGGTGCTGGAACCAGGTTTCCACACCCTGAGAGAGGATAGGTAAGCCAAGCATAGCTGTGTCCATATTTATAATGAACAAATCCCCTATCTCAGAACCAGATCTATAGATCTCCTCTGCATCCACATGTGTAAGGTCACTATACTTACTGTGCTCAACAGATCATATATTTCTAAAAACAGTAGTGCAGCATTACATAAAACACAACAGAATAGACCTAGATGTCATAGAAACACTTACATAGTACTTTCCCAGCTTAACTTAGAATATGCATAACATAGCAGCTATCAAAGATTCGCATAAACAGTACACATGGATTCAGTCACTCAAACAACCTTTCTCATTCATTAATCCTTCAGTTCCTTCTTGTACCCAAATCGGCACACGCACCCACGGCCGATGGGAGTCCCGCCTGATAGGGTGGGATCTCCGCGCACACAACCAACAGGAGTCCTTTCCCCAAAAACCCAAACAGATCTACTAAGCCACAATTCGCATCAAGATCTCATTCTCTTCTTTTTTTACAATTCAAAATGTCTTTCTATTTATACTAATCTAGCCTAATATTTCATATAGTCTATAAACCATGGTTTTCGGACTCGAGGTCTACCCTTTGACCCGTTACAATTCTTTCGGGGCTTTGCCCCACCCCAAAACCCCTGCACTAGACTAAATATAATAAAAAATATGCAAAATTGGACCAGTTTTGCAGCTTTTAGGAGACCCTGTTCCAACAGTCCCTCGTCCCGAGTCACTGTGGTGGTGCGGTCTCTCTCTGTGCACGTAGGGCATTGATGGCTGCGATCAGTGGAGGAAATACTTCTTGACTCTGAGCGGCAACACTCTGCGCGATGTCTACAAGCTTCTAGGAGGTCGGTCCTTTATTAGCCGTGGTAACTCGCTCTAATATCTGGTTGAGTCGCTCGATTGCGCCATTGGTATCCTGTGATAGCTGGAGGGCAGCATCGGCCCATGGCTTTAAGCCTTTTGTGATAGCATGCCTCATTCGTCGGAGATCCGAAATCGTATCTCGGAGTGCGTTGCTAGTCTTCAAGAGTGCCAGACGCTACGCAGGGACTAAGGAGGGTAAGGTAGCTTCGATCTGATCGAAAGCAGGTTCCTTCTGTCGTAAGTCCTGCTTGATGTTCTGAAGAACCAGGTTGAACTGGACCACTATCTAGAGCTGCATGGCTGACTCGAGCAACTGAGTACCCTGAGTAAGTTGTCCCGTAATGATGTCCGTAGCTTCTGTTACCAACGTAGCACGTTGGGCTCGTACCTCCGGAGGTGTGGCAGGTTGTAATTGGGCCTATAATGTGGTGAGTTTCCAGTCTATTTGGGTCTTGAGGGTTTGTATTTCTATTTTGGATGCCTGTAGTGCTACAACCAAGCCTTCTATGGTAGCCCGGGGCGGAGCTCTAGCCGGGAGCTCATCTAGGACCTCTGTGCCGAGCTGGTGGACCATTGTTTCAAGCTGCACCGTCTGCAAGACAGCAAGGGAGATATCGGTGATTTGTCGTGCAATGATTGGCATGGCCACATCGAGCTGTTTCTATGCTGTCCAGTCACGATGATGGATCTCTTGAAGCACGGCGATGTGTAAACCCTATCACACCTCACGAGGTAGCTGGGCCAAGACCAATTGTAGTTCCGTATTTACTGGAAGGTGGGCACCGACCAGGACAATGCTAGGCAAAAAATAAGCACGGTTTTCGTTTGTAGTTAGCCCAGTACTGCTGGTAGGGAGCAGCATATCCATCTTTGGCCAGAGGTCTCGAAGCTCAACCCGCATGGCGTCGATTACAACCTTTTTTCGTGCTTCTATGGCTGCCCATTGATCCTCTGTAGCCAAAGTAAGTGCATCCGTGATTTACTCAAGTTCACCATCAGCTAACATGAGCGTTGCGTAATATTCTGGGTGTTGGGCATGTTGCTTTTTCCGAGGCCCCTTTGCAAGCTCCCTGTGCCGTTTTGTACCCCAGGGGGGTGTAGGATCTTTTTTAGGCAGCCCTTTCGTTCGCAGGACTAGCTGTGAGTCGACCGTGTTAGCTCTCATAGTGTTTTGCAGCAGTTGCCTAACACCTTTCGTGGCTGCTTCCGAGCCCGTCCGGCTAGACCCTGCGATCATACCCAGTGGGGAAGGGTCGTTATCTACCGTCATATAGCTTTGACGCCAATTCGCGCAGGGTTCAAAGTCAATTTTCCCTGGAGGGAACTAGAGGGAAATTAGCTTATCAATTTCGGCGTCCCCATCCCCCCTTAACGTAACGTCCGCAGGCTCTCGTCTGGTAAGTGTCGAAGCATCCACGGGGTTAGGGGCTACCATATTAATGTTCAAAGGGGACCCTAAATTTGGAGACTTGCAAGCAGTTGAAGTGAGTTGATTGGGTATGAACAGAACGCGAAAGGTCCAGAAAATAATGTAGCAGAACAATACATGTAGATTACAGAGATGATATGGAACCTTGGTTGGAGTTATCCTTTCTCCTTTATAGTGCTAGTGGATGTCCAACGGTAAGGTGAACCTTAATTGGAACTTACCATCAAGCAAACGGTAAAAACTCACAATAAATTGCCTCATTAATTTCTAGCTACCTGTTTTTCGTAACGGTAATATTCCCTTTTTACCAGAGTTCAGTGTTCTGACTGTCATCGATCGCACCCTATAGCCTTCCCATGGATCTACTGACCTCAGATGAAGCATCTGTGCTGCTGGAAAATCCCTAATTATAGCCGAAGTAGGGTGTGCTGCAAAGTGATTCAGGTGCAGCCTAAACAACTTGGCAACCGTGCGCATCCCGTCCAGTTCCGAATTTGGAGTAGTACGGGGATCATCCTTTCCTTCCTACGTTTCCCATGATTCGGATGTGATGTAAAGGCGTGGTCTACCTTGATTCAAGGCATTAGTGTTCTACAGAGCCGTGTCAAGCGCTCCTAGGCCATCCGCCCCCCTAAATTTTTGCAGAAACTCATCCCGCAAAGTCTCCCAATGGTGAGTGTGTTGATGTAGCTCTGCGTCTAAATACCATGCAGCTGGACGCAGTCCCAGAGCATGGATAAATAGGTGGACCCATTCTTTTAGGGTTCTATCGCACCACTGCATTTCCCATGCGAGCAAATATCTGCATGGATTTTCTGACCCAAGGAACTTTTGGATGCGTATTACAGCTGGAGCTTCAAATCGAAAAATCATCCTATCCTGACATTCCTCCCAATCGCGAAATACCTTCCCATGCGTATCCCACCAGTGCGCAGGTGTTCCGCGTAGGGCTAGCTTAAGGGCCCATAACCTGCATCCCTTGGGAACTTCTGCTTTGAATGCGCGTAAAAATTCCTTAATGTTACCCAAATCCCAAAAGTAAGGCAGGTCTCTTACCTCAGAGGAGATGCAGCAGAATTTCCTTGTGACTCGAAGACATCACAGCGCTGAAACCTCATGCAACCGGCCTTGCCAATTCTCTAGTTCCCCATCAGAGTTGGAAAAGAATTCACTGTCATTTTCCCAGCATATTACTCCTTCTGCCGTGGGGTTAATCCAATCTTCATCATGCACAGTCAACTTGTAAATGTGATCTACTTTCTCCTCATCGCATGCTGGCTCTATATACCGTGCACCTTCCGCGGGATCCAACGGTACTATTACTCATGTACTGTTATTTTCAAACACCATGCTTCGCTTTTTGAGATTGATAACACCCCCCATATCTATAGCCCAGTCCAGTCCTACGAGCGCAGGGTAGGGGTCCGCATCTTCTACGATTTCTATTACCTCAAAGTCAGCTTGGGCCTTTACTCCTGCGATATCTACCATGATTTTTGGCAGCCTTCCCAGAGGGATGATCTTCTATTGATTCACCATGCACAGCTGGATGGTGGACCATTCCAACTCAGGTTCTCCCATGCATTGCCATGTTTTTTTAGGTAACACGTTCGCATCTGACCCAAGGTCTAAAATAACCTGATCCATCTCGTAGTCACCAATCTGCGCAGTCAGACACATTTCTCTTCTCGTGCATTTTTTATACCTGTATAGTTTGTGTACATCCTTGGTCCCTAGGGTAGGATCGAGCCGTGTTGCGTAGCTAATCATTGATGCCTGAAGGTTCTCTATAGCCTTTGGGTTACATAACAGCTTCATACATTCCTACAGAAAGGGCTCGACCCCCTCATCTATCTTGGGGTGTGTCAGTACCTGCATAGTAGCTGCTTCATCCTGAGCAAAGTCCTGGCCAGCTGCGGCCATTGTTTCTTGTCCCTTTTTCATGTTTGATCATTCTTGATGGGTCATAGGATCCCTGGCAGCTTCTTCCTTTGGTCCCCGGGTGGCCATCCCACTACGTGTTATGACTTTCACACTTGGGTCCATGTTCCTTAGCTCAGCTTTAACTCTCTGCACATTCTGCGTAGGGGTGGGCTACTTTTCCTGCATTTTTGCTATTAAAATTGGGCAATCTTTGATCACATGGTACAGATGTCTGCAATATCAGCAGGATTGTCATGTTGGATTTGGGCAGTCCCTAGAAAAGTGCCCTGCTTCTCTGCAATTATAGTAGATTAGATGTCTGCATCCTCGACCTGCATTTCCTCCCCGACCTCCTCCCCTGCCCCTTGCTGGAGAGCCACCAAAGTTTGTGGGAGATCTGGGTGATGCAGGGTCTAATTGTACCCTATACAAGTTTCCTCAATCTAGCATCAGATCATAAGTTCGACAGTTCTTCTCATCGTGTCCTACCGACCAGCAGAACCTGCACCACTGTTGTTTCAGTTCTGGGACATACGCTCTTAGTCGGGGGCAATGGTTCGTATCATGAAACCCTGCGATGCAGTATTCATCGCACCAAAACACAGATCCACTTGAGCCTAAATTCACTAATTTGGGTTCTCCACTTGCTCCTCGACGCACCGGACTAGGCCCTTCTGCCTGCATGTAATCTGTCAATAGTGGGCACTGATCCTTCGTATGGCCAGATACCTGACATCATATGCACCATAGATCTGTACTAGCTCCTTTTCCTCGTTCCTTTTGCAGGTTCTGAATTTCCATGTGCATAGCTCCGAACTGCTACTGAATTTGCTGTACTCCTAATGAAGTATCTTCTCTGGGTGCAGCTTCTAGTTTCATAGCGACTTCCACAGCTTTTTCCTGCAACTTGAAGGTTTGGTGACTCATTCATGTGTGCAGGTGGGGCAACAACATAGCGATGAACCATTCCATATGTTGTCTATCGTCATACTCAAATCCTCCTTCCCTGATTGCTCTCTTCAGTCGCTGATCAACCTCCCATACAGATTCAGACGCTCCTTGCTTGAAGTCCTTCACATCTGCTACTAACTGAGAGTAAGATTTTTGCTTTCGGAACTATTGCTTCAAAGCATCCTTAATATCTTGAATAGATGCATTCCCGTTCTGATATATGTATCACATATGCCAGTCCAAAGCTCTTTCTTCGAATGCCAAGGACAGTTGTGCCCTCTTCACCATATCATTTGTCACATTTTGCGCAGTCCATACGGAATCTGCAACAAACAAAAATCGGTCCATATCCTCATCTCCTACCCCCTTAAAGGTAGGTAGTTTCAGGTGCGCATCCATATCATCGTTCGGCGGAGGTGGTGGTATGGGAAAATTCTTACCTTTGCATAGCCTAGGTGGCGGTGTAGCCGGGGGGCTCTGTGCGGCCGTCTCTCGCAGAGGGCTATAGGTGGATCTTCTCCCTTCAAGGTTAGTTCGATAGTATTTACCGTTGTGTGTCGTTCTCTCGTCTAGATCCGAGGTCATTCACTCGGTATGACTACACAGAATACTCTTCTCGCACAGTAATATCTTAATCAGCAAGGGTAATGTCTTCAGAAACTTGCCCCGGAAACCTTTAAAGAATCTCTGCTCTACTTCAGAGTAGGAGACGAACTGATCAATGGAAAATTCTGTCACAAACCCTCCTAGCACACTGTCCACCTAGTGATCCACTGTGCGAGTGATTGTATTATTAGTCTGTTCTAGCTACTAGATCAGCCCTGGAGTCCACTGAGTGACTCGTTCGTCCTTCCAACACTTCTGGAACTCTACAAGCCTTGCCAGCCACTCCTGAAGCTCGATTGCAAATGTTACAAAGAAAATTTCGTAGCTTTCCGTAAGAATGTACCTGTTTTTCCAATTTTCCGTCGTTAACCTCGTGCTGCGATTCTCTTTTACTAAATCTGCTTTTCGAACCACTCTTCAATTTCCTTCCTCTCAGGCTTCTAGTACTCTCTTGTAATTACCCAATCCCTCTCTCAAAATTCTCCAGGTCCCAGCAACGGAACCATTTTTTGGCTCGAGGGGTCCTGACCCAGGTTTGGAGGTGAAGGTTTGCCAACAAACCCCAATACTACTGGCCCTTTCGGCAGTGATGTGCTTGCACAAGTCAAAGTCTCACCCGAAGCAGTATGGGTGGGTGCTGGAACTAGGTTTCCGCACCCTGAGAGAGGATAGGTAAGCCAAGTAGAGCTGCATCCGGATTTATAATGACCAAATCGCCTATCTCAGAACTGGATCTATAGATCTCCTTCGCATCCACGTGCGCAAAGTCACTATACTTACTGTGCTCAACAGGTCATATACTTCTAAAAACAGTAGTGCAGCATTACATAAAACATAACAGAACAGACCTAGATGCTGTAGAAACACTTACACAGTACTTTCTCAGCTTAACACAGAATATGCATAACATAGCAGCTATCAAAGATTCGCATAAACAGTACACCTGGATTCAGTCACTCAAACAACCTTTCTCATTCATTAATCCTTCAGTTCCTTCTTACAATACCCAATCCTGACCTATGCACACAGTAGAAGGGTCCGTACACAGCAGGACTTGGGATCTCCACGCACACAGCCAGCAGGAGTCCTTTCCCCAAAAACCCAAACAGATCTACTAAGCCACAATTCACATCAAGATCTCATTCTCTTCTTTTTTACAATTCAAAATGTCTTTGTATTTATACTAATCTAGCCTAATCTTTCCTATGGTCTGCAAACCATGGTTTGCGGACTCAAGGTCTACCCTTTGACCCGTTACAATGCTTTTGGGGCTTTTCC
This sequence comes from Pinus albicaulis, assembly GCA_034641835.2. Lineage (NCBI taxonomy): Eukaryota > Viridiplantae > Streptophyta > Pinopsida > Pinales > Pinaceae > Pinus > Pinus albicaulis. The sequence goes on along the minus strand of CM076575.1, from coordinate 1,869,872,881 downwards.
CCACCCCAAAACCCCTGCGCTAGACTAAATATAATAAAAAATATGCAAAATTGGACCAGTTTTACAACTTGTAGGAGACCCTGTTCCAACACACTTGGATTGGTCTAGGAGCATCCATTAACATTATGATTAAACAGACAATGGAGAAACTAAAGCTTCCTAATATTCAATATACTCCAACATTATTACAATTAGCAGATAGATTTGTTATCAAACTAGATGGTGTATCATAAGATGTGTTTGTTTCTCTATCTTCTTGGGAATATCTTGTAGATTTCATGATTTCAACTCCCAAGAATAATTTAGGAGTTCATCCATTGATCCTTGGTAGACCTTGGCTAGCTACAGTTTATGCATTCATAAGTTGTAGATATGGTGATATGTATATCTCTTATGGGAATTCCACTAATAAATTCACATTGTATCTTCCTGCAAAAATAACAATTGAAGTAGAAAGTGAAATTTGGATAGATGGTGATGATGAAGACTTTGATAATATGCAATTAGTATATACTATTCACAATTAAATGAGGAAGATCAATTGATAAATTTTATGAATAATGATTCTTATTCATATTGTGAAAAAGATCAAAGTTTTTAGGAACAATGCAATATTGAATATCTATCATTTCACCAAATGGCTTTACATTTTATGGAAATTTTTGGTAATTCTCAAGTAGAAATTTTTCTAGGAAATACATTGAATATTAATAATAACCTTGAAGAGTTTCAAAGAAGAAATTGAAAAAGATGTTACAAAAATATTCCTCTGCTTATGCATGGGAATATATTTATATTAGAGGAATTGATCCTAAAACTTATATGCATCATATTTGTATCCAGGAAAATGTCAAACCATTTAGACAAACTCAGAGAATAATGAGCCCTAACCTGAGAGAAATTTTTAAAGAGGAATTACAAAATCTACTTAATGTGAATATCATTTATCCGATATCAGATAGTCAATGGGTGTCACCTTTAGTGATTTTTCCAAAGAAAAATTGAAAATGGAGAGTTTGTATTGACTATAGGGAATTTAACAAAGCTACTTTAAAAGGTAATTTTCCACTACATTTTATAGATCAAGTATTATATACCTTGGCATGGAAGAAGTATTTTTCATTTTTAGATGGTTTTAGTGGATATAATGAAATCCAAATAGCACCAAAAGATCATTATATAACGACTTTTACATGTCCATGGGGAAAATATTCATATAGGGTACTTTATTTTGGAATATGTAATGCACCTGCCACATTCGAGAGAGAAGTTTTAGGTATTTTTTCTGATCTAATTCATGATTGTGTGGAAGAATGCATGGATTAATTTATTGTGTATGGAGATACTTTTGAGGAAGCTATTGAGAATTTGGAAAATAATTTTCTTATTATATGTAAAGAAGCAAAGATTTCATTAAAGTGTTTTATGATGTTCAATGAAGGGATTGTTTTAGGGCACCACATTTCAAGTGATAGAATTAAAGTAGATACATCTAAATTAAAAGTAATTTCTAAAATTTCCATTCCTATTTTTCAAAGAGATGTTAGAATTTTTCTCGGAGTTACTGGATATTATAGAAGATTCATAGAAAATTTCACAAAAATAGTCTCTCCACTTTTCAAACTTCTTACAAAATATTATGAATTTTTATGGAACTCTAATTGCTAAAAAACATTTGAGACATTGAAATAAAATATTATTGAAGCACCAATTCTAAGAGGACCTAATTGCTTTCTCCCTTTCCATATTTCTATTGATGCTTCAGATACAACTTTAGGAGTTTTGTTGGGAAAAAAAGATTTAACTCCTTATGTTATCTATTATACAAGAAAAAATTTGACTCCAACATAGTTAAATTACACTGTAACATAAAAGGAGTCTTTAACTGTTGTACATGGAATTAATAAGTTTTTTCATTACATCACTGGTTATGAAAAATTTATTCATACAGATCATTATGTTATTAGATATCTAATGAAAAAACTAATTACTAGTGGTAGAATTACAAGATGGTTGTTATTATTACAAGAATTCAACATTACTATTCTCAATAGACCAGGAGAATAAAATATAGTTGTTGATTTTCTTTCTATAATAGAGAATAATAATGATGATGTTCCTGTAAAAGATAATTTTCCTTATGAATATATTTTTTGTATCTACTAAAATGCCTTGGTTTGCAGATATTGCCAATTATTTAGCTACAGGAAAATTACCACCACAATTATCAATCAGGGAAAATCAGAAAGTTATCAAAACCAGTGCACCTTAGTCTTGGATAAATGGAGATTTGTACAAAACAGGACCTGATTTGATCATTCGAAGATGTGTTCGAGAAAATGAAGTACCAGAAATTTTGAAAGTTTTTCATGATGAGCCATGTGGAGGACACTTTGCTGACAGAAGAACTCCTTAAAATATCCTTCTTTTGGGATATTATTGGCCATATATTTTCAAATATGCCAAAGAATATGTCAAAATATGTGATAGTTTTCAAAGAATGAGAAAAAATGTTCCATCAAATGAAATGCCTCTACGACCACATGTACTTGTTGAGCCTTTTGAAAAATGGGTCTAGATTTTGTTGGACCAATAAATCCTCCATCTAATAGAAAAGGTACATACTTGTTTGCATAGATTATGTCACAAAATGGGTAGAAGTTAAACCTATTTTATTTGCAACTGAAAATGTTATAGTTACATTTATTTTTGAGGATATCTTTACTCGTTTTGGTGTTTCAAGAGAAATTGTAATATATCAAGGTACTCAATTTACATCCAAGTTGGTGCAAAAGATCATGGAGCAATATAAAAACAAGCATCAAAATTCTACTCCATATCATCCATAATCCAATGGACAAGTGGAATACAAAAAAAAATTAATTGAAACAATTCTAACCAAGAATTTGCATTTGCATAGGAAAGATTGGGAAAAAAACTTCCAAAATCACTATGGGCATATCGAACCACATGGATAAACACAACTGGACATACTCCTTATGAGCTTGTCTATGGGAAGCAATTTTTGCTTCCAATTGAATTCCAAGTGGAGACCTTCAGAACATCTGCTAAATTGGGCCTTGATCTATCAAAATCTCAAAAACAAATACTAGCACAATTGAATGAGCTAGATGAGATCCGAAAAGATGTTATGCAAAGAACCAACATAATATAGTAGCAAAGAACAATATGGCATGATATATTTATCAAGACTAAGAAGTTCAATCCAGGTAACTTGGCTCTTCTTTTTTATTCCAAATTCAAATATTTTCAAGGAAAGTTTCAAACTCTTTAGCTTGGTCCTTATAAGATAGATATTTTTATGAAGATGGAGCAATAAATATCAAAAATATTCATGGTGAATAAGTTACCTTCCTTTTTAATGGTCGTAGATTAATATTTGATCATAAACCACTACCAAAGGAAGAGTTTGTCAAATATTTGCAAGAAAATTCTGAATTTAATTTCGTTAAGAAAGGAGATTATTCTCCTCATTCTCCAACTCAATTATAATTCTTCTTATCATCTAAAAAACATATAAATAAAAATAAAAAATAAAAGTATAAGTATGAAAACCAACAACGTTGGCATGCTTATACAAAAATTCTTAACTAAAAACCAAGGGTTCCTAGCAATTTAGATTTTCATAATAAATTCCATTCTCTTGTCCATATTTCTTTCTATCCTTCTTTTTCTAATAAATTTCAGGTGGTGATCAATACTTCTCAAGACCAGTTTTCTTCACTAATCACCAAAGCAACAATAGAAATAAAGAGTACTTTCCTCATCGAACAACAAATTTCAAGAATAATAATCAGCAATAGAATTTACGTCATTCTGCAGCTGATCTTCAATCATGTAGCCAAGTCTGAATTCTACATCTACATCAACATCATAAAATCCACAACAAAGGAATATGAAAGGAATACACAAGAAAAGGTATATAGGATGTTGAATTATTTTTCCTATAATAACATTATATTTTAATTCATGGGATGATTTTAACTGGAAATATTAGAAGACCTTATAAGACTGCCAAAAATCATGTTCATTATCATAACTATTATACTCCATTTTATCATCATTACTCAATTGGTCACATCAAATCTACTCAAAATAAAATACATTCCACCGATCCTATGAAATCGGATCTAGAAATCATGGGTAATTATACGAAAAAACAATGCTATCATAAAACAAACACCCCATAAGCACCTTACTCTGTTATCATTTTACTCCATCTCATCCCATTTCACTCCATTTTGAAACCCTCTCCATTTAACTTTGCTCATTTCCTTTGTATCAACTGTCCATCAACCCTGTCAAAAGGAAATAATCGAGGACTGAGACTTCTCTCCACCATGGGTATCATCATCTGGTCTGAACCAAACAAAATCAAGTTTCTTCAAGCATACCTGAGAGTTAGAGAACATTTTCAGCATGTAGGGTTGTTACACAGCATTTTATCACTATCCTTGCAATCCCCATCTCGCCCATTGGAGGGTCATTTCTTTGACCAATAAGCAGCATAATGCCTTGCAAAAACCATCACTGCATTCCTTTACATGAGAGTAACATTCCTCCTGTTGCAAATTCCCTATGCAGGATTGTAAAAAACTTTGTTTTTGCCTTGGTGCAAGTAGCCAGTTACACTCCTGCGCCGAGCTGGAAAATTAACACTGAGCCCGCGCTAGTTGGCGCTCTGTCCCAGTTAAGCACCCGCACCAAGCTGTTTATGGAATGTTTTTTAAAAATAGAGGCGGAGGTTCTATTCCAACCACCTCGAGGATGATTCATTGGGAGTGGTTGAACTGAAACAACCATAGACTCCCTCCTTTAGTTAGTAGTTTCCACCTCCCTTGGAACTCTCCTAAAGGATAGGACTCCCTCCCACCTTTGTAGGGATCCCAACCTCCTCCTTTTCCTCTATAAAAGATGCTATCTCTCATAGTACAAACTAGCTGAACTTGGAGACCTGATACTATAGTTGAATGACTAGAGAAGATAGATAGAAGGAATTATGTTGAGGAGAGCTTGAATCCATGTCCTCATTCCGTCTGAATCCCTTGACAGGTACTGAGACGCGCTTCGGCTGAACCTTGCTGGAGGAGACTGCAATGTCAAAGCATCAGTTGTACCTCTTCCTTCTACTTATATATACATGACTATTGTTTGGTTCCACTATTGTGTTATGATGTTTGTGCAATACGATAGCTTTAGCCCTCTTTGACTGGTTAATAGTTATGAGTGAAACTATGATTTCATATGTTGTTCTTGTTTCTTGTTCTATGTATAGGTATCCGGGCGTAACTGCGAACGGATTGTGATTTGCTAAGGCAGGAGCGAGAGGCTACTACTCTTTTTGCAATGACAACATAATTGGATTCTAGGTAGGTCGATCTATCGTGTCTCTTGTTCATTCATTAACTAGGAAGAAACACTTTAGCGTGTCCTTTTGTTTCTAGACCCACCCTAGGGATAGAGGGATCGTATCTGTCCACAGAGAGGATTTACCTATGTAACAAGGGTGTTTTAGGTTCTTTGAAAAAATAAGTGAGCCTGAGACAAAGGTCACTAAATATTTTTCTCAGTATTTTGATGGGGTCGAGGCAAAAATTAGGGACATCAAGCTTATCTTAACAGAGTCTATAATGGCAAAAGCTACGGAATTTCCCTGAAACAGAGAAATTTGGTTCAAGAACAAGAAAATCAAGGAGAATGACTCGGTAAACTTCCTCATAAAACCAGGTATGGACATATCCATCTTTAAAAATGAATTCTATTTATAGCATTAAAAGGGAAATGGATAAATTTATTATTGGTTATCCAAAAAAATTTAACTTGTGAAGGAAGGTTCAGAACCATGTTTTTCTACCATGCTTGACTCTTGATGCATTTTATTGATGGCAATGAAATCAATTTTCCCTATTTCTTGCTCTGCAGTCTTAGAAAGATGGCATCTAATATACAAAGAGAGTCAAAATCCATTGATAATTCCCTCTACCATCACAGACTTATCAAAATCCTTATAGATGCACACTTAGAAGCTGAGGGAGATAATTAGCTAAATTTTCTAATTCGGAACCACTTTGCAGAAATCCAGGAATAAGAAACAAGTAGGAGGGTTAAAAGAAGCCGACAAATTTTAGCATCAAACCCTAACCCTGAAGAGAAAATTGAAGAAGAAATTTCATAACATAATGAAACAGAGGCACCGAAAGACCTATTTGAATATGATACCCACCCTCTCAATATTTTAAAAAATGTAAACAGAAAAATGAGAAACAAAGTCTTAGAAGAAAGAAATACAGCCTAAATTCTAAGCTACGTAAAGAAAGTGAAAAAAAAGAGAAGAGGAAATAAGAGGTTAGCAAAATAAAAAGTCAAGGCATTGAAGGATTAGGACTAAAACTAAGAAGAAGAAAAATAATTTAAAATTTATTAAATACATGGTCTCGAGATATGATTGATATTGAATAAGAAGGATATAGAACACCACCTCAAACAATGATCCCCACGAGAAAAACATCTGACATTGATCCAGTTCAACAGGAAATATATGATTATGTGGAATCCTTAGAACAAAAGGCAAAACATAAGGCAAATCTCTTTCAAAATAAATAAAATATATTTGATGAATCCCCTATGATAGAACAGACCCCTGAAAAAGAACACAAAGTTGAGGATGCTCTGAGACAATACATATATGAGCTAGAAGTTCTTAATAAACATCTTACACACGAAAGGGAAGCATCAAAGGTACAAAATGGGATATTAAGAACTCAAAATGTCTTCCATTAATACAATAAAAACAAGAAACTCAAATAAAAAAATAGGTTCCTTAAGAATAGAATTAGGGGATTACAGAGGAAAATTCTGATGAATAGACCAAGGGCTACCTTCAGCGTTATAAAGAGAAAGGAAAATACTAGTCTATATGTGCTTGCACAGGCCTCAAAAATCATACATTGAAGAAGAAAAAATAACCAATTTTGACTTTTGGTGCATGAGGACATGCAACACCTTTTGTGTGGGGGAATGTTGAAGTCTGAAATTGTTTCCTTTTATACTACCTTTTTCCTTCTCAGCATTTTTTTAGAATCTATGTTTCTTTATGAATCATAATGAAAAAATCTCTACAATTTTATAATCTTGATAATTCCGCAGCTAATCTTGAATTCCGCATTCATATCCATGATTAGACAGGTTGAAATGCATCAATAAAGGGATGAAAGGTATCTGAAGATGAAAAATGATCACCACATGGACAACCACCTATTGTCATGACTTGGAAGCCTATAGAGATCGAGAGATCTAAGAGTCAAACTATGGGTATGATGTTGCAGCAATCAAGCAAAGATAGGCAAGAGATCATGATGACATCAGGCGAGCGTGAAAAATAATTGTTCGATTATGAAGATATGATTCGAGAATAATCTCTCAAGATTTTGTCCTTCAGTAGCAAATCATGAAGATATAAATATCCAATTTAAATCTACTTCATAGATAGTAGAACAGTTCCATTGTCTATCGGAATAGGACTCTTGAATTATTTGAATGAAGAATTGTATAAATGCCATAAGGTGAAACCAAAAATACAGTTAAAAATTTAAGTACGTTGTGGTTCATTTCCAGTATTGAGAAACTTTTTTTTGATTTCATATAGTCCTTTGTTTTTAATGTGTGGCTAAGAAATCAGTTGATCAGTGACAAACTTACACTCATAGGAGGGGCCCATGGCAAGTTGTAAGGATAATTAGTTTTGTTTCCATTTCAATTTTCTCATAGTGTGGTAGTTCCATGAATTTTTTCTCCTCGAATAGTTTCATTACAGCTATTTTTTAATTATTTATTGTTTTGATTTCAGAGCGCTCATAAAAGAGAAATACCAAAAAAATATGATTCTCATATGCATTTACTTCTAGAAATTCAATTTAATTACTTATTTAATTTCGTAGATGATGAAGAAATTTATTTTTAGAGTTAATTGTGCTCATCAGTAATCTTTCGAAGTCACAAGCTCTCGTTTGATTTTTATTTTGAAAGTATTTACATTAGCATTCCTTTCTACAATTGTAGTAGATTTATTTTCTTCCTACAACTAGAAATTAAGTTTCCTTTTATGAAATTAGTGTCGATGTTCCTTTATGAAATGTAGTGTTTTCAATTTTTCAATTAGCATTAAAATATATTTCTTGTAATCTAGTATTATAATTTCCTCTATGCAAGTAGAAATAGATTTTAAATTTTGCAATTAGAAATAGATTTTCAATTCTGAAATAAATAGATTTCAATTTAGTTAAGTATTTGGGTTTTGATGTAACTTTAAATAGAAATAACTTGTGTGTGACTACTCTTTAAATATCATTTAAAGTTTTTCCATACTTCAAATAATTTCATACTTAGAATAATTTCATCCGAAGATAGAATTCCTAGAATATATGGTGCACATACACTTCATGAACCTTGGTTGGAAATTAATGAAGTAATTTAAGGTCAATTAAATTACCCAACAATCACATAGGTCTATGTTGATCCCTGAATACCTCATTCAAACCACTTCGAAAAAAATAGATATTGTATCTACAACATCATACAACCAAACAAAATAATCTCATAGCAAACACTTTTAACACAAGTGACAATATCATCTCCCAATTTCAAGGTCACTACAAAATGATGATCTCTACATATACACTAGTGAACCATAAGCAATAGGCTCATCCAAAGACCAAAAAAATAATTCAAAGGCATATATTTCTTTTCCTGCATTGTTAAACCATAGAAACAATTCATGTGCAACAATAAATTTTCTACATACTAGAAACCGGTGATATATTATCTGTAAATAATGTCAAGTAACCTCTGCAACAAGTCTGCAAATATTGGGACTATTGTAACATTTAATACAACTATTATTATTATCTTCCCCTAAAAAAAATCAAACACATTCTCTGCATTATTGTTGAACACTTGTAACAATAATTAATCTCGTCAAATACGTAATCAAGGTCTGCTCCGATCTGGTTGTTTGTTCCTAAACTAATTCGACCTTAAATAGATGTAATGTTCCCAAATTTTAGCCTCAAGCTAAAAGGAACATTATAGTTAGCATTATCTCTAGGTAGATGAATAAAATGGGTAGGGAGGCCCATTAACCTCTTTAGAAGGAAGAATAACATTCCTCGTGTGAAAATAGGAAGAACAAGCAGCTGGATTGAGAACCTATGGGTGTTAACAGGATTGGATCATGTGATTCAGTCATCTTTGACCAAGTCCACATGCACTGTCTAGATACATTGAACCTCCTTAATGGACAACGTAGTTTTGGTGGAGGACAACTTGCATGAGCTTGATGGAACATATGGATGGGACCCAATGTGAAGAGGTTCACTTGCTATATATGGAGAGGAGGGAGCCTTTGTTATTCATGCTTTAGATTATTATTTTGATATTGGTCTGCTTAGACTTTTTCTTCCTCTTGTTGTTTAGCAAGGTTGCAGTGTTTTTTAGCACCAGGTGTTCCCAAGCGGGAATCCCACCTCTTTCCTTGAGAGGTCTCTTGGAAGAGTATTTTATTCATTTCCACATTCATGTTTTCAGGCCAAGCTACAGCTTTCTTCATCAGCGCAGTTTCTGCAAGTTATTGTGTTGTGTTGCAGGGTGCAGCAGTGGAGGAGAGAAATCTCCAATTTTTGAGCTTATTTTCCAGTGAGGGGACTAGCCATTCATCTATTGATCTGATTGGGTGTTGTTGCAGCTGATAGATCATTTCTTTAGTCCCATATCAGAAATCATTCCCAGGGAGTGCGTAAGTCAGGCAGTAGAAATGCAGTGGGCAACTCAAAAAAGGTCGAAAAACCAAACTTAAAATCTGGCCAAACCATTTCTGGGTTTTTCTGGGTTTTTTGAGTAGCATCCATGGTTACAAGCGTGGATCATTCTGAGCACTTGAAAATCCTTCCACACATGGTTCTTCTTCATAATAACAACAATTTCCAGCAGCAGCACACATTTCCAGTATTTGGTTTCTTTGGTGTATTTAAGCCATCTTGTGGCTTGAGTGCATTCCTTTTGGGGCACTATGTACTTTCATTTGATGTTGATACATAATGATATTTCTCAGCTATTTTCTACCCATATTTATGATGTTTTGATGTATTCCAGCATTTTTCCCTTTCTACATGTTTAATTCTTATTTTATTGTAGTTGGAATTGTGCATATGTTCTATATTCCTGTCTTTTCCATTTTGGAATATTACAGTGGTATCATAGCATAATCTTGGCTCAGCCTGTGCATCCAAGACATTATGCCATTAGGAGGAGAATCTTCTCATAGAAAAGAGAAGTTGTGCAGAAGAAACAAAAGCATGACTCCATTATTTGGAGGGATGAAGGAAGAGAGGATCTCCCTGCTTCTTTTCCAAGCTATGAATAATATCAAAGAAGATCTCAAGGAGATGAAAGGGGAGGAATGTAGAAGATTTTTGAGAGGGTTTGAAGCAAGCCCTAGCTATTCATATGATGGGTGTGAGCATCCAGCCACACATGCAGATCCACAGCGTAGTCTATTTCCCACATTTACTGCAAGAAGGATGGAGGGAGAAGATGCACCAAGGGAGGAGATCTTGAGTGACTATCTTCAGGAGTATGAATCTCAATCATGGAGATTCAAGGAGCACTTAAACTTCCAAAGGTTTTTCAAACTCGAGGAGGCAAGATCCAGTAGCCACAAAAGAAGCAAGAGAGGTAGAATCTTCCTATCTCACTTTGATGGATCAGCAGAGTGCACAGCCAAAGCTTGGGTGGAAGAGCTAGATTCCTATTTTCAGCTACACCAAGTTTCAGAGATGGAGGCCATCAGAGTAGCAACGCTGCACCTCAAAGGTATGGCTCATGATTGGTGGTTTAATGATTCTACTTCATTTTTTCATGCAAATGTATAAACTTATGTTGGTTTCACTAAGGAATTGGTGAGAATATTTGATAGAAAACATTGTGAACTATCATTTGTCAAAAACAAAAACTCAAACACTTTGCATGAGTTGGAGAGACCTATTAAACCAACTCCACTCCATATTTTTAAAGGGGATAAAAACATGCATGATAGTTTTCCAAGGGAAACATCCCCACTTCTTGAAGAACCCTCTTCTATTTTTGAAGACATGGAGTTCCTTCCTTCAAGAGATGACCAAGATCAAGGGTCTCTCATTGAGGATGAGGCATTCACCCTTATCAGCATCAAGGGATGATGAGCATTCACCCTTATTTCGAGAGGTTTCTGCACATAAGGAGAGGACTGAATTGCATAGTGAAGAGAGGGACAACTCAGTCCACTCATATATACAGTCCACTTCAGATTTTGATGTCTCACTACATGGAGGCATTCCACCAGGGAGGCCACCAAATCTACAGTTGATGAGAGACATCTTGTCTTTGGGTTCACCACTCTTGTATTTTGGAGAGGTGAAGAGTTTGGAGGAAGAATTTGGCATGGGGGATGTCAAAGTAGCAAGCACAGCATGAGGAGAGCTTCACATTCCAGATCACCAGTGTTGTCTCTTGGGAGGATTGATCCATATTGGAGATCTCAACTCTCGGTAGAGTACTCCAAGGATCTTGGTGCATGTATGATTCTTGATGACCTGGATAGAGATGATTAGTATATGGTGGATGTTATGTTCGTCTATTCTTATGGTAGAGTCTTCTTGACTAGAGCTTCTAAGCTCAAGGAGAAACTGCTACATGCAGCACATGAGGACTTCTTTTCCATGCATTTTGATGCATATCTTTCTTTGGCAGAGGAGTTCACTTGGGAGGGCATCCAGCATGACATATTTCAGCATATGGAGAGATGCATAGCCCAGAGGATGATAGAGAGGAGATCACATCCACTTCCCTACTCTTTGGAGGTGAGGGAGAGTTTCGAGTTGAGCCATTTCAGCTCAAGGTCTCAAGTGCATGATGGAGGAGGTATAATTTCACATTTTGTTTTGCTCTTCTTTTCCTTGTATAAGTAGCATGATGTACCAAGGAGGATTGTCCCTTATTTCCTACTATATGATGATGTATTTGGAGCCACTTGTAGTATTGATATTGGCTATCTTATTGGTGGTTTGTGGGGGAAGCCACATGATCCTCGGTGTGCACCATTAACACCAAATTGTATATACATGATTCCATCTTATGAGATGATTGTGGCAGCAAGAAAGTGGTTGGGAAGACACTTGTTATACTTTTTTTTGAGGCAGGCATGTGATGCACTGCGCTGGTTCCATGTGAGGAACTATGATCCACTTTCTGGTTGTCATGTGGCAACTTGTTTTTATTGGTTTTTGCTTCCATGTTTTTCTAATAATTTTATGTTCATGGGAAGCTTGGTTTGGAGAGTGGGATATGAGTTGGATATGCCCATTGGGAGTATGATTCTCCCTATTTTACATGTTGTATGTTTCAGGAGGAAAAATGGGCACACCATGATTTCCACATCACCTCTCTTTCCTTCATATAGGAGGAGCCATTGGGAGAACTTGCGTTCTTGGAGGAGGCACTTCATGGTTGATTTATCTTGTGGGGTAGCTTGGGACAATTTTGGAGGCCATGACATTTCAGCCCAATATCAGCAACCCGCTTATACTTACTATAAATGGAGAGAGAAACTACTTGGGTGGGAAAATATAAACTCTCCATTCAGCCCCAACACATTTCATAAACCCGGGGTTGGATATTTATTTGTTGAGCTATCTAGAATGGCTCATTTCATTTGGATGATAGCATGGGTGAGAGGGTCACTCTTTGGGAATGAGATTTCCCATGTGTATCATCACTCCTACCTTGAGGAGGCCATGGGACAGCAAGAAGGTTTCCACTTACACCTTCCACCTTTTCATGATGTGAGCCATTTGGTTATGCATATTTGGGAAGAGACATTAAAGGGCAGATTTGTTGCAGATTATCTTGAGCAGTGGTGGGGACTATTGATGAGGAGGCCACAAGAGGAGAAGGGGAGGAATTTTTCTCTCCCTATATAGTTGCTTGAGGAAAAGCAACATTTTGGAGGGGAGGAATGTAATGTTCCCAAATTTTAGCCTCAAGCTAAAAGGAACATTATAGTTAGCATTATCTCTAGGTAGATGAATAAAATGGGTAGGGAGGCCCATTAACCTCTTTAGAAGGAATAATAACATTCCTCATGTGGAAAGAGGAAGAATAAGAAGCTAGATTGAGCACCTATGGTTGTGAACAAGATTGGATCATGTGATTCAGTCATCTTTGACCAAGTCCACATGCACTGTCTAGATACATTGAACCTCCTTGATGGACAGCGTAATTTTGGTGGAGGACAACTTGCATGAGCTTGATGGCACATATGGATGGGACCCAATGTGAAGAGGTTCACTTGCTATATATGGAGAGGATGGGAGCCTTTGTTATTCATGTTTTAGATTATTATTTTGATATTGTTCTGCTTACACTTTTGCTTCCTCTTGCTGTTTAGCAAGGTTGCAGTGTTGTTTAGCACCGGGTGTTCCCGAGCGGGAATCCCACCTCTTTCCTTGAGAGGTCTCTTGTAAGAGTATTGTATTCATTTCCACATTCAGGTTTTCAGGTCAAGCTACAGCTTTCTTCGTCAGCGCAGTTTCTGCAAGTTATTGTGTTGTGTTGCAGGGTGCAGTAGTGGAGGAGAGAAATCTCCAATTTTTGAGCTTATTTTCCAGTGAGGGGACCAGACCAGCCCTTCATATATTGAGTTGATTGGGCGTTGTTGAAGCTGATATATCATTTCTTCAACCCCATATCAGCAATCATTCCCAGGGAGTGCGTAAGTCAGGCAGTAGAAATGCAGTGGGCAACTCAAAAAAGGCCGAAAATCCAAATTTAAAATCTAGCCAAACCATTTCTGGGTTTTTTGGGGTTTTTTTAGTAGAATTCTTGGTTACAAGCATGGATCATTATGAGCACTTGAACAGCCTTCCACACATGGTTCTTATTCATAATAACAACAATTTCCAGTAGCAGCAGCACACATTTCCAGTGTTGGGTTTCTTTGGTGTATTTCAGCCATCTTGTGGCTTGAGTGCATTCCTTTTGGAGTACTATGTACTTTCATTTGATGTTCATACATAATGATATGGATCAGCTATTTTCTGCCCATATTTATGATGTTTTGATGTATTCTGGCATTTTTCCCTTTCTACATGTTTAATTCTTATTTTACTGTAGTTGGAATTGTGCTATGTTATATATTCCTGTCTTTTCCATTTTGGAATATTATAATAGATTTGGACCTTTACTCATCCTTCAATCAAACCAGACAATGATATAAGTAAATCCTTCAGCTCCATGCTTTCATATATATGAGACCCTCTCTTCCATGTGAGACAAACAACATAAGAGACTCATCGAATGCACAAAAATGTTATAGTTCACTCCTTTATATATCCATTTGATTCTCCCAATACCTCAAGCCCAAACCATTATATTTCCAATACCACGAGAAAGAAACCAATGGAAATTTTTGAACATGTCAATATAGTCTCATGCACACTGATTTTTTTATTTTTCTTCACTTACAGGCTTGGTCACACCCACGATGAAGGGAAATTTCGACTGGAATAGGTTTCTCCACCCTGATATGCCTCCTTCCATGTGGTTGGAGCCTTCTGGACACACACATAGGCCTTCCTCAGTGTGGCTAGGGAAGAGGCTAATAAAAATAACTTCTTATGCTACCAAAACACCTCCAATATTTTGATGCTTGTTCTTCACCTCCTCTGCATGCATATAGGTGTCTTTGTAACTCAATCATTCAAACCATTAATTAATGATGACATGTTCCTATGACTCGATCCTGCACTGATTACATATCTTGCACTCTGCCCTAGATGTTTTCACCCTTCCCTAGAGGTTGACACATTAAAAATTAATCATATTAATTTTAACACTTCACTCCTGCACTACAAATCATGTAGACATAGTGTGGTAGAAACATAGAGATGTTGTCATTAGTATAGGCTACCATCAAGGAAAACACGATAGACATAATTCCAACAACCTAATCTAGGAGAAATTTGGTAGAGTAAGGATGTCAATTATTAGGATGTTTATGAGTCCAACCCATAGGGTGTATTTATACCACCAAAAACTATTTGAGTTGGTTATGAGATGGGCTCATTTAGGTGGTTTTCTGATCTAACCCGTAATCCTTTCCAGAAACATAGCTTAATTATATATATATATATTTTTTTTTTTTTAATTTTAAAAAGTTTTTCACATGAATATTTTATAGGAATCATTTACATACATGCTTTTACAGTGGGAAGAGCCACATATATATTTTGAAAAAAAAAAATTTGAGATAGGGATAGATCTGCAAGGGAAAAGGGATTTTCCCAAGCCAATCATGACCATATGATGAAAAGGAGTGGAAAAAGATGTTATAAAAGGAATTGGCTACAAATCTAGGTGGATTTATTGTGTCATATTATGCATGACCTATATGGAATTAATTTGGGATATAATGCCAGAGTTCCCTTTATTTGACAACTTCTCCATATGATGACAAATGAATATTTCAAGGGAACCTATCTGCAACTTTTAAATGAAATTCATATAGACTTATTTGCAATCCATTGTAAATATTATAAATGTTCATAGTCATTATGCCCCAAATATTATATTAGAACCACTAATTTTAATGGAAAATAGATGGTTTTTGAGTTTTTTCATGCAATTGTCCACATGTAATGATCATATTGGACAAGTGTTTTTGGATTAACCCTATGTGTTCTTCGTGAAACGTCACCCGTTTTAGCTTAACACTTCACCCATCATTAGTGACAGAAAGTTGAGCTGGAACATGAGAACAGAGAGACCAAGGATAAACAATGTTATATGAAGATGAACATTGAGGGATAGAGGGATACTAGGAGTGAAGTAAGGAGAGTAGGGAATATAATAGGTAATAGCAAGAAGAGTCAATAAGGATTAGAATTAAGGATATTAATTAGTGTACCAAGTCCAAGAAGGTAGGATAAATATTAATTATATGAGCTCTTTGATAATATTAAATAATCGTAACTATAAATAATAACAACAACAACAACAACAACAATAATAATAACAATAATATATTTATAGGATATAAGGCCAGGAAGGATAAATTATTAATATAATAAAGGATAATAAAAAAATTAGGGAAAGGGAGGATTAAAGATGATAGGATAATAATGGATACAAGAATTAGGGAGAGGGAGAGTTGCATGATGAATAAAATTAATAAAATAAGTAAAATAAAGGATAATAATACTAAATTATATATTTTAATTTAAAGGGTAAAAAAAATTATTATGAAGAAAATGGGCAAGGGAGGAGGGGATACAAAAAAGGAGGGACAAAAAATGCTAACAATAGGCAAATGAAGGGATAATAAATCCACGGAACTAAGGGAAATTTTAAATAAGGGATGGAGGGAATCAAAGGAAAAAATGAGAGGAAGATATAAACAGAAAAGGGGAAAGGTGGGGAACACTAGAGAGGGGGGGAAGGGTAAAAAATAAGACCAAGAGAAAATGGGAGGGGAGAAGAGAAGACCAAGAGAAAAGAGGAGGGGAGACTGAAATTAGGGGGATACAAAGATGGAAGGAAAGGGGAGGGGGAAGACTAAGGTAGATTAAGACCTAGTGGAGAGAATATGGATCATTAGTTTCCATGAATGGCTAAGCTTATACCCATCATCTTGATTGTGGTTTTTAGGATTCTTCTCAATTTTGAGATCTTACCCAATGAATCTAGTGGATCGGAATGGGTTAGAGGCCAAAATCTTGGCTTTTCCAAATAAAATTAAATGCTTGGTATCGTGAGAGTGTTACATGATAGAATAATTAGATGTAATTATTGACATTTGATGAAGAACACACATGGTTACTCCAAAAAATCTTGTCCAATAGGATTTTGATTTGATAAGCTGCCATCTGGAGTTTTTTCATTTTCACATCTTCCCCCACATTTTAACATATCTCCATTGGGAATCATAATTTGAAAGTTGTGCACTAGGTGTAGAACACAATGGGTTTATTCTGCAACTCTCTCATGAATGAAATTGTGAGTACTTCAACTGTCGAGTAGCAATATAAATTTTTTCTTCTTGTCATAGCATATGAGTTCCATTGTTTGTAGAGCTGAAATTCCTTGTTATGCATGTAGGGAGATGAGGGGTTCCTCTAGAGAAAATGATGGTTATATATCTTCCTGATTCTAAATTTTAGTGTCTTCAACTTGTAGTTCCATATTCTCTTTAGTGGATATTTCTTCCAATGGGGACTCATTAGTAATATTAATTTGGAGCAATTTATTTTCTTTACACTTATTACCTAGACCATTTTTTTCATCACAATTGTATCAAATTCCATGTCTTTAGAGGTTTTCCATTTCTGCTAAACACAAAATTTGTACCTTTAAGTGATCATTAAGTAGGAGTTTTTCTTGGTGAATTACTTTGGGGTGGATGAGTAGTAGGACTTAATGTTGGCTTTTTTACTTGCACAACAATCACCATTCTGAATTTTATAGCCCTCTTGGTTACTTCCAATCATATAGTAGGATGTTGCATTTTGATTTGTGCTTGAATCTCCTCCTTGAGGCCACTAATGAAACATTCTTTATAGAATAAATATATTATGCTCTTTGTATGAATGGATAATTGCTCAAATGTTGCTCTAAATTTAGTGACTAAGCTAGTTTGGTGTAATTTTTTAATTTTCCCCAAATAATGATTATCCCTCTTGAAACAAGCATAGACACCTTTAAAAATTTGACTTCATGAAGTGTAACTTGAATAGGTTAAGTTAATTCCATTCCCCCCATTTCCATCATTATTTATCTAAATATAGGACCCCTAACACGGGTTTCATCATGTCCCAGTAATTCCTTGGAGGTAAAAGTAATGTTCCATCTTAGTGACCGATTCAAATGGATGAAAACCATCAAACATTTTCAAGTACACCTTAGGAGAATGATGCCATGTGTTGTTATCTATTGACCTATTTTTATGTAGGAATTTTAAGTATAGTAGGTAGCTAAACATTTTTAATCTAGAATTTCCTTCTTGGTGTGGCTCAATTTGTTGTGAAATCTTGTGTTTTTCTCCTAGTATGATTTGATCTAATATAATATGCAACTTGTCCATCAATTTCTCTTCGAATTTGTCAAACCTCTCATTGAAATTCTCTTCCAACCCATTTAAATTTTCAGGACATTTCTTAAGTTGAACTTCCATTAATTCCAAATTATTTGTATCAGAGTGGGTTTTCATGTTGTTTGGGGAAGTATGGGGATGTTTATAGGCATTCTCCTTCATGGGTGAGCTTACTATAAAAATATTGCGATAATACCTATGTTATTTAAACACATAGAAACATGAATTTATCATATTGACTATTGTGACCCAAATTATCTAAATCCACCACTTATTTGGATCTTCTAAACTATATTTATTGAAATATGTGCTCCCAATCAAAATATATGTAATCTAAAAACTGTGTGGTCGTCACCAAAACAAACCCTAAAAAATATCAATTTTAATTGTCGATAACTTCACTTCACGAACTCTGTTTTATATGATTTTTTTTAATTAATTGAATATGATTTTTATATGAATTTATTCATTGGATTATATTCTTTAAATTCTTCACAAAATATTTAGAAATAGACCTGAATTATGTCGATTAAATTCGCACCTATAAGAACCCTAAAAGAAATCTTGATTTTCAATTGTTGATAAATTCACTTCATGGACTCCATTTTGTATGACCTTTTTTTTTAATTGAGTAGTTTTTAGAGAGGAGTTCATTCCTTGGTTTGGATTCCTTATTTTTTCATAGAAATCTTCATAAATTGACTTTAATTCTTCCATCTTCTTCCTCCCATCAAAAAAATCAACAAAAGGAAAAATGTCTCCCACTTTGTGCCAAAGAAAGATCTTTGATACCACTTTTAGCGCAATTCACATGAAAGGTAGTATTAAAATAAACCAA
Organism: Pinus albicaulis; assembly: GCA_034641835.2. NCBI lineage: Eukaryota > Viridiplantae > Streptophyta > Pinopsida > Pinales > Pinaceae > Pinus > Pinus albicaulis. The sequence goes on along the minus strand of CM076575.1, from coordinate 1,869,853,847 downwards.
ACAACCCAAGAATAAATATGTAGACCCAGTAAATGTCTCTTTGACAATATAAAATAGAGAGTTATGTTCACTTTCCTCTTCAATGATCCATATTCCCTCAACTATCGGAATTCAGCAAGATCTTTTACTTTTGTGATGTTAGCAGAATTACATGTGAAAGAGTATGAAAAACTAAATGTGTATACATTAAATGAGAGGAAACATAAATGAAAACATCAAATGAAAGAATACACACAACATGATAATGGAGTTCACACAGTGTGGGTTACTTCTTTGGGCCTGTTGTCAAGGGTGGGGAGGTCGCTTCATTAAATGTTACATGATGATTATGAGTACATGATGTATTCTTTGTCACTATAAGGATGAACTCTATTAACGAGAGTGGCATGTATCTCCATGAGATGTTTTCTTATAGGAACTCTCACTCATAAAATATTTTCTTCGGCATGAAAAAATATCAAACTCTCACATAAAGTGGCATACAATGACCCTCTCACAAAGTTGCATACATGCATCTCAAAATAAAAAGCATCATCTCATAAAAATCAAATGAAGGGATGGAAACAATGTATTTAATACCTCCAAGTTTGGGGACATCCTAAAAATCATATACTCAGATGAAGAAACGACATGCACCATTGCATTCCTTGCAAAAAACCGTGAAATATGAGTATAAACTTGACCCCTTTCTACCTTAGTCAAATATGGGCTCCCTGGGAATCTCAAAGATTCCTCAAAGATTCTTCAAAGATTTTCTTCTACATGCCGACTAAAATTCAGCTACTTAGATGAAGAAACTTATAACACCATCACATTCCTTGCAAAAAACTGAGTAAAATGAGTATGAAGTTGGCTTGGTTCTGACACTGTCATTTTCGAGCCTCCAAGGAATCTTAAAGATTCCTCATGATTCCATAAAGATTTCCTTTTGCGGCTAACTAAGATTTTTCTTCTCGGATGAGGGAATGGATCGTACCATCACGTTCCTTGCAAAAAACTAAGAAAAATGAATATAAACTCAACGTATTTCTTACATCGTCCAAATTCTGCCTCTAAGGGAATCTTAAAGATTCTTAAAGTTTCCCCATAAATAATATTCTATGGAATATTTCCTAACATGATATAACAATATTCCTAGATTCCTCTTGAGATTCATGTTTTCATTGGCCTTCGTGTTTCCTCATCCCTCATGTATTCTCCAGCATTCTCTATGATCCCCTTTATACCATTTGAATGACATATTATAACAAAGTGTGAGGATGAATAAGACAAAGTGAGTGGTTGGCACGATGGTTGGCAGAGTCATATTAAGTTACATGTTTTTGGGGAGGCTTTGGATCCCATGGACTCCCAATTGTTATTTTAATATGTTTTAAATCCCAAATTTGGTTTTAATATACTTTTAAAACCATATAATATATGGAAATTGTATGTCCATATTTTAACGACTCACAAAACCATGAGAATAAGGTAAAAATGGAGGTTTCACAATCCAAGGTCACTTGGGCATAATTTGAGGTGCCATTTGATACCATGTGATTGGTCCATGTGGCAATCCCTCATTGTTCCACATCCTATGCCACCTCTGACACCTACTTTCCATGTGTTGACTTGTGGTGTTGCCATGTCACTTGCTTGTGGGTCCACCCGGTTTGTTGACTACGTTTCCACATTAGCTATGTGGGTCCCACTAGGCCTGTTGAATTTGCTGCCATGTGGAAGCCTATTGTATTTCAACGTGGCACCTTGGGTTGACTTTCATTTTTACTTTTTCCTAGTTTGACCAAAACTTTGACTAGCCATAAATTTCACATACGATGTAGAATTTAGGTATCGTTTGTATCGTTGGAAATCTTGCGACAAACTCTTTGATCTGACCTTAGTTTCATTTCAATCCAAGAAATTTTATTTTTATTCTTTCGTAGAGCCACCTGAATCATTCCTCCCCACTAATGATATTTTGGTCCTCCAAAAGTATGAACACAAACTATAGTATGTTATACTCTCTTGCATGCACAATAAGTTCCCTAACAGACAACACTTCCTTCTCCTTCACCAAGTTTGTCCTTCGGAGCCATAAGTGATGAAATAACTCTTGCATATTATGAAAACCTTGTAGTACATCTTGAAAAATACATTTTATTTTTACAATACCAAAAATGACCCAAGCAATCCCCATACTTTCCAAGATTTTATAACACACTTTTTGGTAAAGTTTACATCATAATGATAATAGAAAACAATACCCCAAATATCAACAAAATACCAAAAACATCATCATGTTGAATTCAGAAGTGATGACAAACACTTCATCACTTTTAAAATCATTTCAAAACATGTGCTTTACAAAATGCGGCCATGACAAGCTACCATATCTAATAAAACCATCTCTCACTCAACAAAGTGAATGGGTCATCACTCTGAAGTCAATTCACTTGTTGAAAAACTTCATTGACTATTTCCTGCACAGGTGCTTTTTCCTTCTTGAGATGTTTCTTTGGGCATAGCCTCCAACATGTGGCTCTATGATGTTCACCTTTGTTGCACTGAATGAAAAAATTCGTCTTCCTCCAAAACTTCTTAACCTTCTTCATTCCCTAATGTGGAGAAGGATTTTCACGTCTTGTCCTATTTCTTGTTGCCATTATTTTCCAACACTCGGAAACCACATGGTTATATAAGACACAAAAACTACATGGTTTTCTATGACATGATTTATGTTCATAATTAATAATATGAGTGTAATTAAAATTAAATTTAGAGTACTGAGACATTTTATACCTCTCTTGGTTGTCTCTCATGCAATCATGGTGATGAGATCTTTTCTTAGCTCTTCCTCTTCAATGTGCACTTCCATGGGAGGATTGTGATGTGTTCCCATCATCCTCATTCATCGATGGTTTCAACAATGCCTTGGAAGATTCTCCAACCTTCAAGCACTTTTCTTCAGTGTATCCCATCTTGGTGAGGAATTTTAGGCCGGTTCCTGAAATGGGTACCTCAAGGCTTCCAACAGAAATAACTTCAAATGAAAATGAAACTGAAGAATGATCAATGTTGTTTACCTCAGCTATCGATTCTGAATCATGTGATGATGGTTTCGCTAAGCCTTCGTTGTGCTTCATCTCTTCCAAGGCCTTTTTCATGGCTAGTAATTAAAGCTACAATATATGCTTCTCCTCTTTTTATTCTAGTAGAAGTCTCCTTAATTAAACTTTATCTACTTGAAGGCTCCAATTGATCTCCTCATTTGAATGATGAGATGATGATGAAGAAGACGAATTTTCACTTGAGGATGTATATGGAGCATCATCCTCTACTCTTTCTTTCTCATGCTCCTTTCTTACCATTTTCTCCTCATAATCAGCATACATTATATCTACCATGTTGGCCATCTTGTAGAAGGCATCATAGAGATAATTTTCATACTCCATTTTATTTTCTTGTTGCACGTTCAATATATGGTTATCATTCACACTCGCAATTCGCATCAACAAGAAGACCACTCTGATACCAAACTTGATCAAGATTCCCTCAACTACCGGAATTAACCAAGATCTTTTAATTTTGTGATGTTAGCATAATTGCAGGTGAAATAGCATGAAAAATCACTTGTGCATACTTTAAAGGATAGGAAACATAAATGAAATCATCAAATCAAATAACACACATAACTTGATAACAGAGTTCACCCAGTGTGGGCTACATCTTCAGGCTCGGTGTCAAGAGTGGGGAGGTCGCTTCATTAAATGTTGCAAGATGATGATGACTACATGATGTGTTCTTTGTCACTAAAAGGATGAACTCTCTTAACTAGAGTAGAATGTCTCTCCACGAGACGCTATCTCAAGGGAACTCTCACTCATAAATCTCTCCTTCTACATGAAAAAATGTCAAACTCTCACATAAAGTGGCATACAATGATCGTCTCACAAAGTGGCATACATGGATCTCAACATAAAAAGAATCATTTCAGCCAAAATCAAATAAATACATGGAAACAATGCGTCTTATAGCTGCAATTTTAGAAGTGGCCTAAAAATTAGATGCTTGAATGAAGAAACAACATGCACCATCGAATTCCTTGCGAAAAACTGTGAAATATGAGTTTAAACGTGACCCCTTTCTACCTCGGTCAAATATGGGCTCCCTAGGAATCTCAAAAATTCCTCAAATATTCTCTTCTATGTGTTTACTAAAATTTAGCTACTGAGATGAGGAAACTGATCATACCATCACACTCCTTGTTAAAACTAAGTAAAATGAGTATAAAGTCAGCTTGGTTCTAAAACTTTCATTTTCGGGCCTCTAGGGAATCTCAAATATTCCTCACGATTCCATGAATATTTTTTTCTACGACTGAATGAAATTATGCTGCTCATATGAGGGAATAGATCTTAACATCATGTTCCTTGTGAAAAAATAAGAAAAATGAGTATAAACCCGTCATATTTCTAACATCGTCAAAATTCTGCCTCCAAGGGAATCTTTAAGATTCCTCAAGATTCTATAGAATATCCCCTAACATGTTAAAACAATATTCCTAGAATATGCTTGAGATTCATGTTTTCATTGGCCTTCCTGTTCCCTCACCTCTCATGTATTCTCCATCGTTCTCCATGGTCCCCTTTGAACTATTTGAATTGAATTTTATAACAAAGTGTGAGGGTGAGTAAGACAAAGTGAGTGGTTGGCACAATGGTTGACATAGTCATATTAAGTTATGTTGTTGGGGAGGTATTGGGTTCAAAACCCATGGACTCGCACTTTTTGTTAATACATTTTAAAGTCCAAATTTTTAATATAGTTTTCAAGCCATATAATATATGGAAAGCAGTGGTGTAACCAGTCTGCTAATTTTTCCTAAAAATCATGGAAATTCCAGCAAGATTTTGATAAACTCTGGTAGGAATTTTTGTAAATCCAGGTTATAGCAGTCAAACTTCAAGATTTTGGGTGCCCCGGAAGTTTTTGATGGTATTGATTCCATTTCCACCATCAAAAACATGATTGAAACATTGCTACTACAAGATTTTTTGAAATTTTTTTGCCCGGATTCCGGCTTTATTTGGTGGTATGGGAAATTCTTTCACCTTCATAGATGACTCCTATATGGAAATTGTATTTCCATATTGTAACGACTCCCAAAACCATGAGAATAAGAAAAAATGGAGGTTGCACCATCCAATGCCACTTGGGCCTAATTTTAGGTTCCATTTGGTACCATGTGAATGGGCCATGTGGCAAGACCTCATTGGTCCACATCATATGCCACCTACTTGCCACATGTCAACTTGCAGTGTTACCATGTCACCAGCTTGTGGATCCACCTGGTTTGCTGACTAGGTTGACACATTAGCTCTGTGGTTCCCACTAGGCCTGCTAGCTTTTCTACCATGTGGCAGCCTATAAGATTTCCACGTGGCACTTTGGGTTGACTTTGACTTTTACTTTTGCCTAGTTTGACCAAAACTTTGATTAGCCATAACTTTCACATATGATGTCGAATTGAGGTGTCATTTGCGTCATTGGAAATATTGCAACAAGGATTTCGATCTGACCCTAGTTTCATTGTAATCCAAGAACTTTTATTTTTTATTCTTTCCTAGAGCCACCTCGATCATTCAAGAGGGAAACCTCCAAGATAAATTCTCTAAATACAATCACATTTCTTAACCAATCATTAAATAATGCTCTACTTAATATATATCTATCCATGGAGAATTTTAATTACCTATGTAACCACTTCTAATGATAACCTACTAACTACTTTAGGTTTTATTAACAAAGAGGACCCTTTTTACAATGAGAGACTACTAACTAACTATTTAATATGCCACATACATTAATAATGTATCTAAGTAAAGGGGTTAGGGTAGGACCCTAATAGATAGTATTTAAGAGTTTTAAGGAACATAGTTATTTATTATGCTTGGGGCTTGAGTGATGTCCTTCTCTTTATTGCCACCTTACTTCTTTTAGATTGGAGAAAAATGTGCCTTCAAAATTATTGACTATATCTTTGTTGTTGAATATGAGAGATGTTTGAATGTCGCTCTCCCTTTGGGTTTTATCATGTTCTCCTCTCAACATTTATCCTTCTCCTAGTTAAGGTTTCTAGGTACTTTTGAACCCATACCCTTGTGATTGCCATTGAATTTCATCATTTGTAAGTGATTGTGTGTAATGTTTGTAACATTGTGGAGAGGATTTGGCCTTGAACCATCAATCAATAAATTATCTCTTGATGATGAAGGAGAGTGCCTTGGGTTTTTCTTTAGGAAACCATGATTATCCTTAGCTTTCTGGCTAAGCCCTTTCATCACTTGATTTAATCAGTATGGTATGCAAATCATTTCCTATTGGTACAAGATATATTTCCTCTCATGCTTTTGCATCTTGTTGAATAGAACACTTCTTTCATTACTAAATGTGTGATAGAGGGTTTGGGGCATAGGGGTGCTCCCTCTAGTGCCATCCAAAGTTTTATTTTTTTCACTTGAAGGGGATTTTAACCACATTGTTGCAAATGGTAAAACTCGGCTTCCAAGGTCATGAAACAAGGGATTCTTTGTGACTCTTCCCAACTCTCCTTTATCCCACACCTTCCACCAATTCACCACCTCAACCTATGAAGGAAAAAAATGACCGCAATGGTAGGGTTCCTCAAGGTCTTATATATAGTTGAGTTCCTTTTCTTCCACAAGCTTGAATGAGGGTTTCTTTGTGAATGACCATGTGTCCAGATTAAAAATCTCACAAAATCTCCCTATGGTGTTGTACCTCAAAGCCTTCGAAAAATCTCTATCCCCCCATTAAAAAAGTTATGTCATTTCTTTTTCCAAAGAAACCTCATGAGGAAACCCAATAGATGCTTTCGCATATTTGTGGATGGAATCCCTAAAAAAATTGTCAATGTATACGAGTGTGTCCACCTAGAAGATTTGAACCATAATTTGTTAATAGAAAACTAATCAAATACCAATAAATTTAATAACAATCAATTAAACTAACTAAAAACTATATATATATATATATATATAACAATTTGATACCAAATATCATATTTGTTGTATTCAAAATTGATAACCATTCATTACAACTCTAAAATATCATTAAAAAATGATACAAACTATTATTATTCAAAAAATATCTAAAATAATATATATATATATATATATATATATATAAGTCCCTTCCATTGTCATTGATCGTTGTTGTTTGTATAATGCTTGGCATAATCAATGAGTACATCACTATAAGACATTGATTGCAATACATTGTGGAAATGCATATATGTTTAGATCGTGTTGATTTAATTATTATAAGTTTTTTATTTTTTTGGTATATTTTTATATTAAATTTAGTGAATTTTTTTAAGAATGGTAAATTTGGTTTTGCAATTTATATAATTAATGTTTTTTTTTTTTTACAGAGAAGTTAAATTCATTTAAGTACCCAATATTTCAAATGTTTTTATTAACTCATTTAAAACCCAAAAAATAAAAGCATATCCAAACAAATAAAAACATTTCTATATAAAAGTTGGCAACAGTAAATCAAATAATTATATATCTTAAAGGAAGGATTTTATTTCTTGGTGAGATTGTTTAAGAAAATATATACAAATATTAGAATTCATTAGTCTCGCATCAAGATGATTGTTGCTCTATCGTTCGCATAAAAACTGCACTTTTAACTCAATTATAGTTAAAAATGTCTTTGAATTTATCAATTCATTTTAATATAAGAATATAATTGAAATTTTAAAATAAAAACATAATTGAAATTTTAAATATATAAATATTCAATGATTTTTTTTTTTTTTTCAAATAATTACATCTTCATGCATCTCATTTCAACCAAATAAACTAAAAACTATATGCACACATTTCATGTATACAAATAAGCAGTGACATGTCACCAGTGGCTCTCTTATTGTAATATTAATAAGGGTAGATATTATGATTAATATTTTAAATATTAATATATATTTATTATATAAATAAAGAGATTAAATTTATGAGAACCTAAATATTTTTAAATTATAAAAAAATAAATTTATTTATACTTCTAACACTTTGATTTTTCATATTTGGTGAATTTTAAATTGAGTTATAAATATTTTCCATATTAAACCATATAAAATGTTTTTTAAAAAAAAGTTATCACTAAAATTTAGCATAATCCTATAATTAACTCTTGCAAGTGCACATAAATAAATTAATTTACAACACATCGATGACAATTGAAACTCCTTAATCAAGTAATATATTAAATGATAAATTTTCCATTTAATGACATTCTTAGTAAGACATTAAATGACAAGTATGTCATTCTAAATCCATTTCATTCTTAGTAGTACACACAACTTCAACTTGATAACCTACTTTGTGCATAGGAAGGGAGACAAGTTCCTTTTACCATACACAAAACCAAAAAGTCTTACAAATAAGGTTTTATAAAGTAATATAGTTTCAGGTATTCATCGCATCAGTAGGAATAGAGAATCATTTTCCACCCTAGTTCTTATATAACATGTAACCGCAAAGCCTTAGAGAAATGGTGGAATCAAGGCTTGCATGAGTGAGTGACCTCAGACACCTAGCTCGTTGCATTCAAACTCTTGATAATTTCCACCATTATTGAATGGTATTGTCATTAATGCCAACATTTGATATTGAGTGCTCTTAATATTTGGCTAGATTACATCAGTTAGAAGCTCCAAAGGAAGAATGTCCTCGAAAACCATTTAAGCCCCACTTGAAGCATTTAGGGATGAAGATTATGAATATTGGGCTCAAAATCATCTGTGTTGAATCTCCTCATCGAGCCGATTTTAGTGGCATGTCGCATGCCACGAGAGCTTTCACAGTTTAGGAGTTATGCTTGTTTGAATATGAAGCCCCCATCTTGTGGGAAAAAACTCCAAGGGTTGATGATGTGGCATCTTAATCATTATGGAAAAATAATGAAGTTAAAAAAGGTCTTATTATTAAGAATAAATTAAATAATTTTGGGAATCAAAAGTTGAATAAAAATTCGGCCCAAGGATATTAAGGGTTTTGGCTCTAAAAATATTTGAATTTCAATAATTCAAATAACCCTCAAAGGGGTTTTTCCTCCAATTAATTTGAAATTTAAAAATTTATTTCCCTCCACCCAGCAAGTCGGATGGCCTATTCAACATATCTCCTAATCTATGTAAGGGCTTCTATTCTCATCATCAAAGCATGTAATTTGAACACAGATCATAACAAAAAAACTTTGGAATACGTTCAAACCTATGGAGGAAAGATAAATCAAATGAGAGGCATGTTTTGGAAGGAGTTTAGAAGGGTTTTGTAATTGTTATTTTTTGGCATATCAATTTGGGATTTGTTGTTTTCTTGCAAGTAGAACAGTTATCTCTAGTGTTTCATCCCCCCTGCTAGGGCACATATCAACATAATTTGTTTCCTTGACTTCACAGGAATCAAAACGTCCAATTAATAATACATTTATATGATTGGAAATGTCTAGAACGTCTGGAAAAAAGTTTGAACTTAAAATCTTGATCTATGACCATTCGTTGAAATTTTGTTTGAGGATTCATCGACAAAAAATTTCATTGGTTTTGTTTTTGAGATTTGTTTCGAAGGCTAGCATTTGAAATGAAAGACAGACATCAAATTTGTTCATTCATGATTATACATGTAAAATTGTTTGCCACAATAGATTTGTTTTGGGTTGGTCAATGGATATCTATGTTGTATCATTGTATGATACATCAGTAAACAACCTGACACTCGAACAAATAATTGATCAAATGTTGTGTACATGTAGTGGCTTCCAACTCTTAATTCACTAATGATGGTTTATTGTTTTGTTTGTATTTGCTAACGTGATCTCATAGGTCTCGCTTTCATTCCAAATGAAAGGTACACATTGGAGTTTTGAAGCTGGATTTTTATTGATCGAAGATTGGAAGTTATAGTCACATAGGTTTAAATATTGTTGTGACATAGAACAGAGAGAGAACTCAAACTCCTAGTAAAATGGTTTCACTCTTGGTTCAACTTCTATGTGGCTACAAAGAAAAATATTTCTTGCAATGGTTTAATATTTTTTGGATTATCAAGAGATAAGATGTGATTGATTTTTATGTGAAAAAATACATAAGGTAGAAATTTCACATTGATTTGATTGAAACTCACAAAAGAAAAAAAGTGTTTATAAGGTTATACTAAGCCAAAGATGTTACCTAATCTAAAGATTGTGTATTCTGTGGGAAGTCCTTGATCCAATATAAATGGTGTTGTCTAGCTTGTGTAAAGTGTAAGACATGTTGGTGTTGCAAAGAAGCTCAAGGCATAATTATTGTCCAGGAGCAGAGTCTGTAATCAAAGTATCATTCTTGCAATGGTTGCATTGCTCTTGTGACAAAGAATTTAGTTCAAAAATTGATTTTTTGCAGTGACTTGTTTATGTAATTTATCCAGAAATAAATATTCTTAGATTGCATATATATTGTTTATTTCTATGGCCATTAATTTCCCATGATTGGATACATGTGTGCTTGGATATAAAAATTGTGAAAGAAGAGTTGAAATAAAAAGTAATCATCACGTGAATGAACAGAGGTAATGCAAAGGTTTGCATTTCCTGTAGCTAAAGGATTATATGCATATTTATACATGAAATGGAAAGTGTATTGGTGTGTTAGACCTACAAATTTGTACAATGGCCTGTGTGTATCATTGTGATTTTGATCCGGGTAAATTTTTTGATACCCTTTAACCAAGACCTTTTACTTTTGTTGATGTTTTCGAATTGCATCAAAGCGTTGAACATAAATGAAAATGTCTGCATGTTGTAAAGAAGAGAAACATAACAAGCATTAGCAACATAAGAGAATGATAACGGATTTCGTCCAAGAGGGACTACGTCTCTGGGCCCCGGTGTCAAGATGGTTTAGGCCGCTGTATTAAGTGTTGGAAAGAGTGATGATGTACATGGATGGTATTTTCTCTGTCATACAAGGAAAATTCTTTCACGTAGGAGTGGCTGGACCTCTCCATGAGATGTTCTGCTACTGGAACTCTCACTCTAAAAAAGGACTCCTATCAGTATGACAATAACTCACACATAATGACTATGAGTATCCTGCCAACATGGCAACAAAGGGATCTCAATCAAACATACATGTGATAATGAGTATCCCACCAACATGGCAACAAAGGGATCTTAAACATAAAACAAATCCATGATAGAAATTACAACTTACATGAAGAACAAAACAAGATCCTACATCAAACATCAAACAGGGATCTATACAGCATAGTGCATCTCATAGCAAAGAGACAAAGAAGTACATGATCACACGGCATATACCTCACATCTTGGAGCTATCTAAATAAAAGGATGATAAACTGCTAGATCTGGTTGTACCATCAATCTCGTGGCGTCGAATATCTTGAAATCGACTGCTCACTCTAAATGTTGACACTTGCAACTCCACTTTGAAAAGTGGTTGAAAAATATAAGGCTTAGATGAAAAATCTGACTGCACCGTTGAACTCGTGTTGCCGAGAGGTGTAGGATTTGTTACACCATTTTTTGGTCATCTAACCTGTTACTACTAGATGGACCTAAGTACACCATGTAAGACCAATTTTACCCTAAGTAAAATTGCTTTCACTATGAAAAATAACTTAGCAAAACACCTTTATTAAGTTGTTTATGGTCTAAACAAGAAACCCCATGAGGAAATAAATAAATCCACATTTGTTTTATTTTCCTCAAGGAATAATTAGTTAAACAACATTTTAATTAATATTCCTGGTCATATTTAACCCAAAACAGGAAAATTAATTAGATAAATTATTATTTATCTTATTATTTTCTACGAATAATAATTTAAACCTTATTTAAATAATATTCCTTGTTAAATTTGACTAAATCACTCATAAATAGTTAAATAAATCATTATTTATTTAATTATTACTCAACCACATCCTTAAAATGATAAATACATCATTTATTTATTTATTATTTACAAATAAAGGGATTTGACCCAAGTCAAATTCCTTTTCCCTCCAACAAAAATAATAAAATATTCCATAAAAGTTGGATCTTGATTTGCTTAATAATATTTTAATTACGCACCAATATCTAGACTAACTCAATATTTTGTTATAAATATAAGGGGTTTTCCATTCATTCATCACCTTTTGTTGCCTAAGATCACTCTGGATCTATACTCTTGGTCTGACTTTGATCCACCATCATTGTTATATTTTTCTATCATTTTGCTTGTGAGCTCCCTTTGAGTTCCTTTTTTGTTTGGGTTTTCTACACCATCAAGAGAGAGGAATTTTAAATCTGAAGTGCTTAGGACTTACAAGAACCCATCCCATTGAGGAGAATTGGTAACATCCTTCTATGTTTTCCTCCTAGGTGCCCTTAATATAAAATTCATTCAACATATTCTTGTCTTGTCTATTGGATGCATGGAGTAAATCTTGTTTTATTTACTGCTTAATGTCTTTTGATGCATAGATCTATATTTTTGCAGCATTTATCTTGATCAACTAATTGCAGATCTGAAGATATTGGCAGTGAACTTTGTTGTTAGGGCTATTTGCTATGCACAGCTAAAGTGGTATTTTTTTGTACAATTGAAATTAAGATTCATACTAACAAGGATCGATTGTCAATTTGTTGAATTCTGACACTGTCAAAATCTGGGCCTTAAGGAATCTTTTAGATTCCCCCTAGATTCCTCAAATATGCTGCTCCACAGGGAATCTGGAAATATGCAACTTAAAACAGGAATCTGATCTCACCATTTAGATCCTTGCGAAATTTAAAGAAGAATGAGTATAAGGTTGACCTCATTCTGACACCGGCGAATTTCGACCTCCAAGGAATCTGAAAGATTCCCTCAAGATTCTTGAAGATTCTCCTCCACATGGAATCTACAAAATCATTGCTCAAATGGAAAATATGGGCGCACCATTGCACTCCCTGTGAAATTCTAGTTAAAATGCATATAAATTTTAATACATTTTGACACAGGAAAATTTTACCTCCTTGGAATCAAAAGATTCCCTCGAAATGCGTGCAGATCCTGCCTCTATCTCTGTCTCGAACTACATGCCCAAACATGGCTGCCTCTGGCATGGGCGCATAGTACAAATGTCGAGTTTAAATAAAATAACTCGAGCGGAGTTACAAACATAATCCTATTGGGCGCATTGGTAAATTTGGTTAATTTGTTGAGGAGAGGTCAGGGGGTCAAATCCCGACCCTCCTAAAATGGGCGCTCCAGCCAGAATCCAAGCGAAATTGTGGGATACTTAGTTTGTGTCCTTCGGTAAAAAATTGAGAAACTCAAAAAAAACAAGTTTGTTGTTATATAAAAATAAAAAATAAAAATAAAAATAAAAAAGGCAAGGGTGGGTCATGACCCCCTCCCTTGCTCCAACTATATAACAAATTTTATTATTGTTATGGGCCGATAGCCATGACCCTGCCGGACCCACTCCACATTGTAACAAACAATACAATATGGGTGGGGCAGGTGTTGTCAACCCCGCCGCCCCAACCCACCATGTTACCACAACCGTTGCAACAGATGGCGGTGGATTCATGGGCGGGCCACCTTATGCGGGTCTGGCTCCCCCCTCATACCTTATATTAAAATATGCGATGGATATTAAAAATATATGGCACCTTTTTATGGAGGGGGCAGGGTTTGACCGCCCGACCCCCTCCCTCATACTTTGGATCTCAACCACCACGCCAAGCGGACTTCCTTGGGGATTCCACCCACCTTTATTATATAAACTTTCATTTCAAAAGCACACCCAAGCAGACCTAGAGTGGCATGTTTACCAGGGCAGAGTGGAACCCTGAGTTCCTTGCAGGAGGGGGGCGGAACCATGAACTGAGCTCATTTCCAGAGGGCCCAGATTTATCCAGCGTTAGAATCAGGCAAATTTTATATGGATTATGCACCTCTTGGCGACACGAGTTCAACAGTGTTATTTGTTTCTTCATCAAAGGTCTCCAATTTTCGGGCACTTTCAGCTATGGAGGTATAAGGGTGTAATTTTGCATTGATGCTTGTACTTTCATTTTATTTTCCACTTAATGAAATAGGGCCTCCCCACTGATTGAGCAGGGCCCGAAGACGTAGCCCATCTTGGATGAACTCCGATATCAATTTCTTGTCTTCTTTGCATGATTTTATGTGCTTCTCTCTTCTTATGTTCATGCCTTTTAAGTTTCATAGTTAATATGCAATTTTACATGTAATTATTTAATCCATCTCAAAGCAAAAGCTTTTGGATCATATTAGAAGCCCTATAATCATGTAGCCAAGTATGTGTTGAGAGAATGTCATAGTATGATGATGTCAGTGAGGATGCAGTTGATATGTGCATACAGAATCAGTTGAGATGTGTTTACATGAAATTTTTAGGTAGAGTTATTGATATCTATTGAGCAAAGAGTTGGGGATTATCAGCTGCTAGAGTTTGACCCAACAATATTGCAGAAACTAGGGTTTATACAACAATGAGGAAGAAGAGGCAATTACATGGTTTCCAGAAGAGACATCCTTGTTTGTGAGAGTTGTGTAACAATATGATTTTCTATTGATATTGAGTGGAAATGAGTTATTCAATAACTAGGGTTTCATATGCATAACACATGATGATGACTATGCTAACCTGTGATTGAACAGAAGAAGATTGGATTGTGCTAAGGTCTGCCTTTCAAATTGACATGTGTAAGGAGCAGAAGTAAACTAGTATTAAATGTAGAAGAGTTTTGGAACTTGCATTGATTGCATAGAAATGGAATGTCTGTTGATATGCAGTGAGAACATGATTTATAAAATAGTTAAGAGAATTTGCTTGTATCACAAAGAGACAGTTGAGCATATTGTTGATCACTAAATATAAGTTGTGTTAAATTTTATTTTGTATTGATATTAAACACAGGTGCATCCAATCTAAAAATTGTGAAATATAGCCTGTCGGTTGATCTGGGTGGTAGGGTGGCGCAAGGCAGGAGAGTGGAGCTTCATTTAGGTTGGAGGATGAGAATACTTCAGGGTAGTAGGCCGGTGGTCGAGAAGTTTGTATGTTATGTAACTAGCTCACAAAATAGAAGAAAAAATAGATCAACGACTTAAAAATTATCCTTTTCGAGGGGGAAACCTCCTTTACATTACATAAATGAAAAATTCTTGGATGATTCAAATGAAAAAACCTTCTTTCTATATACAGGAGTCTAAGGGGTCACAATATAATCAGAGCCTACATAACGATAATAATGTAAGGGCACAACAATAACAATAGTGGGCTTCTATGGGGCACAATAATAACAAAATGGGGACTACATGGGCACAATAATAACAATAAGGGGGCTACACTAGAATTATAGGGACCTAACATGCCCCTCTCCTTTAAAAAAGTGTTGTCCTAAATGCTTGAGTAGTTTTGGAGGCTTTTGTATAACAGTATCATCCTCCCACGTGGAATCTTCAGCAGATAAGTTCTTCCACTTGATGAGATAATTTGAAATTGATCAATTTCATAGTTGTTGAGTTCTTTTTTCCATGACTGCTTTAGGTTCTAATATGATTTTCCTTCCTCATCATTTTCTGGCAATATTGTTTGAACTGGGAGCTTGTCACCTATAACCTTATTTAAGAATGAAACATGGAAAGTTGGGTGCACTAAAGAAGATGCAGGAAGCTCCAATTTGTATGCCATAGTACCAATAGTTTGCAGCACCTTGTAAGGACCATGGTATTTTGGTGATAATTTATTATCCTTCTTAGCTTGCTTGAGGGAAATTTGTTTGTATGGTTGTAGCCGTAAAAATACCCAGTCACCTACATCACAAATTCTTTTGCTATGATGCTGATATGCTTGTTGTTTCATTCGATTATGTGCCAAAGTGAGGATATCCTTTAAGAGTTGGAGAAATTTTTGTTGATGCTCGATGTGATCATCCACTGCTTGAACCTTGAATTTTCTCTTAAAGATGATGTGATGGACAGTGGATGATATCCATAAAGTGCCATAAATGGGGTCATTTTTGCTACATTATGGAAGGAAGTGTTATACCACCATTCATCCAGAGGTAACCACTTGACCCATTTTGTTTTCTTATCAGATACAAAGCAACTGAATATATCCTTCCAAACATTTTTTCATTATCTCAATTCTCCCATCAGATTGAGGATGATAAGATGAGCTATGAGCTAATCGAGTACCTAGACAAGAAAATAATTTCATCCAAAAATTTCCATTGAAAATAGGATCTCTGTCACTTACAATAATATTTGGGTGCCCATGTATATTTTGAATTCTCTCCATAAATGCAGTAGCAATTATACTAGCTTTAAATGGATGAGATAATGCACAAAAGTGTGCATACTTGGTAAGTCTATCAAATACCACGATGATGACACTATTTCCTTCAGAATTGGGTAAACCTGTGATAAAATCCATTGAAACCTCCTCCCAACATTGACTTGGAATGAATAAAAGTTGTAACAGTCCCGGGGTATTAATTGTCTCAACTTTATTTTGTTGGAAAACCAAATTTTCCACCGCAAAATTTTGAATATCAGATTTAAGGCCATCCCAAAAAAATTCCTTCTTGACCCTGTGGTAAGTTTTTAAAAATCCCGAGTGCCCTCGTAAGGGAGAGGTGTGCAATTCCCAAAGAATATTTTTTTTGAGTTGGGAATTCTTACAAAGATATAAGCGATATTTGTACCATAATGAATCTTTTTTCCAGCTAAATGTATCAGATGTACTGGTATATTGCTACAAATTTTGAAAGAGTGTTCACACTTCTTCGTCATTATTTTATTCATCCCTTGCTTCAGTTATCCAATCTGGTTGGATAATCTAAATGGCACAAAGCAATGCTTCCACATCCCCATCCTTTCTCGAGAGTGCATTTGCAACAAAAAATTTCTTCCCTTTTTTTAGAGGATTTCAAAGTCATAACCCAACATTTTTATGACCCATTTTTGTTGCTCTTTTGAAGATAATCTTTGTTCCAAAAAGTATTTAAGACTATCATGATATTTTTTTACCTTGAAGTGTCTTCCCATTAGGTAATGTTGTCATTTCTTTAGTGCATGTAGTATTGCCAACATTTCCTTCTCATAAATATATTTATGTAAATACTTTCCTTTTATTATATGACTTTAAAAAGTAATAGGTCTTACTTATTGCATTAAAACATCACTAAGTCCATTTCTTGAGTCATCACATTCCACAATAAAAGCTTTTGTGAATTCTGACGTTGCTAAGACTAGTGCTTGGTAGATTGCCTCTTTAAGATGTTCAAAGGCATTAGTTGCTTTTGGAGTCCAAGAAAATTTATCTTTCTTTAGTAATTTTGTTAAAGGTGCTAATATTCTCCCATAATTCTTAACAAACTTGTGATAATACCCTGTCAATCCTAGAAATCCTCACAGATGCTTTATGGTTGTGGGGATTTTCCATTCCTTAATGGCTTTAATTTTTTTAGGGTATACGTTAACACCCTCATGACTCGGATTCAATATGACCTAGATATTCCACTTCATGTACTCCAAAGAAACATTTGGATTTTTTTGCATATAATTGTTTTTCCTCCAATAGTTTGAACACCCTGTCAAGATGTTGAACATGATCCTTCCAAGACTTGTTTTAGATTCGTATACCATCAAAGAATAATAACACAAATTTTCTAAGGAAGGGTTTGAAAATGGAATATGTCAAACCTTGAAATGTCGAAGGTGCATTGGTAAGGCCAAAAGGCATGACCAAAAACTCATAATGACCCTCATGAGTTCTAAATGCAGTTTTCGGAATGTCTTCAATCTTCATTCTAATTTGATGATATCCTAAATGAAGATCCAACTTGGTGAAGTAAATTTATCCATGTAATTCATCTAATAATTCATCAATGACATGAATGAGAAATTTATCTTTAATAGTGAGCTTTTTGAGCTCCCTATAATCCGTACACATGCACCATGATCCATCCTTCTTATGCACCAATACTACTGGAGTCGAAAAATAACTTTGACTAGGTTGAATTATACCAATCTCTAGCATTTCTACAACCATGCGTTCAATTTCACTCTTTTGGGCATAGGGATATCAATAAGGTCTGATGTTTGGAGGAACACTTCCTGGAATCAAATGAATAGCATGATCATGATCATGAATACGTGGTGGGCCTTTGGGAGTCTCAAATACCTTGGAATGATTATCCAAGACTTTTTGGAGATATGGAGAAATAGATGATTTTGATGTTTGAACCTCTAGTGAGCATAATTGTGTAATTATGCCTCGTTGTTTTTTCTTTAGAAGAATTTTCATGCGATTAGAACTGATTATATTTCATGGTTTCCTTGCAGTACCCCTAAATTCAACTGCCTTTCCTTCCCAAAAAAAAATCAAGAAAATTTATTGAAATTAAAATTTATCATACCCAAAGATTGTAACCATTAGACTTCTAGTACAACTCAGCACCACCCATTGGAATGGAGATAATTGGACTATTCAATACATATTCCCCCATGGTTAGCTTGATATTATGGCACTTTCCAAAGCAATTTATAGTTCCTCCATTTGCAACCATCACTTGACACGTTGTTGTTGGGTATAGGAAGTAATCCAATTCCTTGGCTATCTTACAATGAATAAAATTATGGGTACTACCCGAATCAATCAACACTATTATATTTTTTCTACTTGATATATCCTTCTATCTTGAGAGTTTTAGGAGTGTTAATTCCTTCCAATGCCTTACAATATATGTTTTGATTCATTTATTATTTCTCTAGGGTTTTTTTATGGTGCATATCCTCTTCTTTTGAAGTTTCTTGCTCATTTTCTTCCTCCTCTTCACAATCTATGTAAAATCATTTCTTCTCAGCACACTTCTGACATTTAGTGTATTTTCTATCACAACTGTAGCAAATCCCTTTTTCATTTTTTTCTTCCAATTGATGTGGTGTCAACCTTATAGGTTTTGGAAGGCTAGTAGCAACAACACTTCCATATTTATATTTGTGAGTGGTAGGTTTCCTTGTTGCCATAATTTTTCTTTCAATTTTTCTTACCAACTTGAATGCCTTATCCAATGAATCAGGTTCCTAAATATGAACCTCATGTTGGATGTTATCCTTTAAATTCTCTATGAATACATCAATCTTATGCTCCTCTGGTTTATCATTTACCCTTGTATTCAATTTTTGGAAGTCCTCAATATGCTCCTCCATTGAACCCTTTGGTTTGAGATTTATCAATTGGTTAAAGAAGGTTTTTCTCTTTGTATCCTCATAATATGTTATCATTTCCTCCATAAAAATTGACCAAGTGACAAGTGGTTTATGAGAAAAAAACCATCGATACCATATAAATTTATCTGGTTCTAAATACAAAGTTGCAATGTGAACCTTTTGTGTGTGTTTCACATTATGGGGATCAAAATATTGCTCCATGTGTAGTATCGATCCTTGCCATCAAACTTCCTCATATCCATCTTTGGAATATTTTGGGTCTTCAATCTAATATTAGAATCTATGAAATAATGATTAACATTTCTTTTGTTCTCATCATGAGTTTCATCTAATACCTTTTTTCCATTAGGAAGCCTTTCTTGTAGAAATTTTTTCAAACCTTCCATGTCTTATTTTAAACCATTAATATTTCCTTTTAAACCATCCATGTCACATTTTAAACCATCCATGTTGTCTTTTAAACCATCCATGTCACCTTTTAGTACATTTTTGGTTGCTCTTTGTGAGAGCGAAATTTGTTGCACTTGGTCCTGTAATCTTGATATATCATGCTGCAATTCTTCCTCTTCATGCATCATAGTAGATATTTTTGAGGGCTTAATGGGTGTGGAATTATATTTTTTGGGAGGAATTTTAGAAGCCAATACTGATATATATGCTTAAATATGCCCTTGGAATCACTTCAAACTGACTTTTCAAAAAACATTTATGTAATTTTAAAATAAATGCACACCTTTTTCTTTCTTTTAGTAGCACAATCTTGCAATAGTTGTAGCTCTATAATTTCAAATATCCAAGGTCTAAAGTTTGGTCCTATAGTATTCCTCTAAATATTATTTCCAATGCCACCAGTTAGACCAATATTGTATTCTTCAATATAGAGTTATACCAAATATCCCATGATATCCTGATTATAGACTAGTTCAGTAGAGACAAGTCGTACAGGATGCCACGTGTCACTATTTCAATATTTGGTCCTGAAATTGCTATAAGATAAACCAAATTTCGTACAATTTTGGCCACTTTTTACATAATTCAAATTCGATGCCTGAAACGAAAGTTATGACGATTTTCCCTAGGTGACCTATTTGAGATGAAATTCTAGAGCCTACAAAAACCCTAACTTCCTCGGATCATATCTACGAAAATATATCGAACCAAGATCTGCAATTTGTATACAAGGTTCGCCAATATTTCATCTCCACGTAGTTGCAATTTCATATTCTAAAGCTTCGTATAAAAAAATTTATAGTGAAAATTCCATGATGACCTGTTTGAAGAAGCAAAACTCTAGAATCCAAAGCTTTGATACCAAATGTTATGCAACTAGCTCACAAAATAGAAGAAAAGATAGATCAAAGAATTTTTAATTATCCTCTTCAAGTGGGAAACGTCCTTTACATTACATAAATGAATAATTCTTGGATGATTCAAATGACAAAACCTCCTTTCTATATATAGGAGTCTAAGCGGTCACAATATAATCAGAGCCTGCATAATAATAATAATGTAAGGACATAATAATAACAATAGTGGGCTTCTATGGGGCACAATAATAACAATATGGGGACTACATGTGTCCAAAAATAATAATAAGGGGGCTACACTAGCATTATAGGGACCTAACATTGGAGCTTACATAGGGCGTTGGAGCGTCCTTCCGGTTGCAACTAGTAAACATGGTGTTAGAGCCTGTAAATTAGGGTGTTGGAGTGTCTTTTTAGTTGCAACTGGAAAACAGGGTGTTGGAGCCTATAAACCAGGGGGTTGTAGCCTTCCTTAGTTGGAGCTGAAAACAATGGTGTACATATTTTTGAAGACAAATATTAAGAAGTGTTCAGTGGTTTTTGTCCTGGTTGTGTTTCCACCTAAAAAATAGTTTTCTACTATCTTGATGTTTTTGCATTGTTGAAAGGTGTTGTTTACTATTTGATTTATGTTGATCTAATTTTAATGATAATAATGCTTTGTGAAGATAAAAATACTAATTTAAGATCAATATTGATTAACCCCCCTCTCAGTATTTCCAACAATTGGTTTCAAAGCAAGCTCTTCCAGTCGCAACTTAATAGCTAGAAGGAAGATCTTAGAGTGTAGAGATGGGAAAATCAAGAAAGAAAGCCATCAAGTGTCCAAAGGAATCAAAGGAAGTTCTAAGAATGAAAATAGTTTCAAATCCTACTACTATTGATGAAGAGATACATGATGGTTCAATTCCTTTGTTCAATTAATCATTTTTTGTATTTTTGAAAGCTAAAATGGAAGCTTAGATGCAATTCATGGAATTTATGTATGGAACTCTATTGTCTTTGGAGACACGTCTAGCGAATAATCTATAAATTACAATACGAATTCCTTGAATATTATTCTTATTACTTTTCCAGATCTTGTAAAATCCAAGTTGATTTATGCAAGTTGAAAAGGTCATTCTTATAAAATTGCAAGTAGAAGAAGCATAAGAAATAAGGAAAATGTTGAAAGATAGATTTTAGGTAGATCTTACTCAAAATCAATATAACTTGAGGCTAACCTATCTAAAATACATAAACTCGGGAAGGAGAAATCATTGGATGATGAAGGGAATAATAATGGCATGGACAGATTGAAGGTGAAATAAAAATAAGCAAGTGAAGCTCCATATGAAGAAGGGACAAGCTCTAAGTACCTAGAGAGTGTAACAGCCCCGGGTTAAAACTTCATGTAATAAAGTTTATAAAGGTAAAATATTAACCATGTTCATGGGACACATATTCCAAGCTGAATGTTGGGAAAAAAATTAATGACAGGGATCACTTATGATTAATTAATGGCTATGTGAATTGGCAAAGGCAATGGCAAAGGCTTTGGAAAGGAAAAGTGTCATTTATTGGCATTTTATTTTTGAAAATAATGGAAAATAGGAGAAAGGGAAGGTGGAAGGTCACAGGTTGCATGCAAGGAGTAAAATGAAGGAAAATAATGGAAATTGAAGAAAAATAGTGGCCTCTCTAATAAAAATTATTTTGAGGATCGGTTTGTAACCTTTTTAAGTTCATTTTTGGAGCTCTCATTCTATTCCCTCTCTCTCTTTCATACTCTTGGACACTTAGATTTTTCTTGGATCACTCTTGGAGGAGTGTAGCATACTTGGAATTTGGAGCAAGAAGGCAAATGAAAAGCTGGGAAGCGCAAGAGGATAGCGGGATCAATAGTTACAATGGATTTTATTTCTGGGTATTGAGTTGCATGTATGATTCCTTGATAGTTTTGGCATGCATGTGGTTTCTTAATTGTGATAATTCATTGGCATGGAGGATTGCCTCGATTGAAAATGGTTTTTCCTAGCCTTGACATTTCCTGGATATCCATGGTTTTGTAGGTTTACCTTTGTTTTCTAGTTGGTGCTCATGTTCCTTATGGTTGTGGGTTGAGTTACTAGTTCCTGAAAGCCTTGGTTGGACAAATGCATTGGAAGCCCTGTAACAGTTTGGGTTGAGTTACTATTCCTAGAAGCCTTGGTTGGACAAATGCTCTAGAATCCATTGGTGGTTGAGTTACTGGTCCTGGAATCCCTGATTGGACAAATGCTCTGGAAGCTCGACAACAACTATGGGTTCAGTTACTAGTCCTGGAAGCCCTGGTTGGAACAAACTCTTTAGAGCCCTGGACATCTTGGGTAGAGACCGACATGGTGATGGTTAGTGATGTACGACCATGAGGTGGAATCACTAGTTGAGGGTTGAGGTGGTTTGGCCTCTGGAAGCACTGGTTTAGTTTTGTTTGGTTTACTCCATGAGATACCAAATTCATGCTTGGAATATGACACATGGGTGATTGGTTGAAAGAAAGATTTGGTTCATCCCAATATATGGTCGGGTGGTACATGGAAGTCCCATATCTGGTTGCATTTTTCATATGTTAATAAGATCTGTTTTTGTATTATATTTGATGGGTATATGTACTTGCTATTATGTGATCTTGATGGTTTTTTTATCATTTTTATTAAGTTGGTTATATGCTAGTTATAAGCATGGTTTTATGACATATCTTAGTCATGTCTCTCACCATGTTTTTTTTAGTAATTGAATGGATAATGAATGTATGACCTAATAGATAATAATGCAGTTATTCTGAGAGGACACGAATCCTTCTTGGTGATTCTCAGATAAGTATGAGTCCCTATGCTCAAATGTGTTTATATGACATGTAGATTACATGTTCATGATGTGTTTGATGAAATTTATGTCATGGCTAGGCCTTGTCCAATCAGGTCCTTGTTGAAGTTTTGCATTAGAGGCCTTTTCATATTGTTATTTATCCTTTCTGAGAATTTCATCAAGTTCTAGGCAGAGACCTGAGACGTGGCCCTTAAAAAGTGGCTCAAAATCTAGGGTTGTTAAGACAGAATTTCTTGAAAAATGATGCAGTCGTATGGATGCCTTGTTGTGCATGCGACTAGAGGGTTTTCGTCGCATGGAGGGCTTGTCATCAGTGCGACTAGGGCTCCAGTTCCGCAAAACAACAAGTTGTCTCAAGGGTTGGTCACCTAGAAGGGTTGGTTGGCTCCTGAAGGGTCTGTAGCATCTTAGGATGGTCAGATTGGTCTTGTCTTGTCAATTCCACTTCCTTAACTGTACTTGGGGAGTTGAATAATATCATAGTAACTCTTCGCCACATGTTTACCCCAGTGGACCGGTTAGATTGGGTAAATGTGGGAGGGTGTTACAGAGAGCAAGATTGATAGCAGGATCCCTTAGAGGAAAAATTGAAATGAAGGATAGAAGAAGGATAAGTATGTTGTTGCTCTAAGAAGCAATCAAAAAAAAATTGTACCTCCTCAAAAGAGGGATGACTTTAGAAGACCCACAAGATGAGACAACACATCTAGTATCCTAGAAAATTTAACAGTTATTGTTTTTTGTGTTCTAACTTGGGCATATGGATAGGGATAACAGAAAGTATGACATGTGTGATTATCAAATATATTATGGAAACCCTAGAAGCAAGTTTGCAGGATCGCAATATAGGTTTCACAATGACTTTTCCAGTAGAAAGTATAAGTCATTTTCTCCAATAATAAGGCCCAACATTGAATGTTAAAAATACCATAACTATGGGCATACAGTTCCCATGAAAGACAGTCCTAACATCAGGTATAAGAAGGTTTGGAGAAGAAAGAAAAAGGAATAAGATTAAGTAAATGAAAAGGTCTCTGCAATCATGCTTTCACGTTTTGTAAAAGAAAAAGGTCCTAATGAATTAAAAAATACATTGGGTGATGCTAAGGTTCAGGATGATTCGACCGAAGAGCTAGTTCATTCATTATTTTAAAGAATCTAGCATGATGACTCCTTGTCGTATGAGTGATTGAAAAGGGGGAGTCTTTGTAGCAGAGGTTGTACTTTGAATATTTATCCTTGATAGGTTTACAGTTGACATATATGAAAAAGTATTCAAAATTACATTCAACATTATGGGCAATTTCAGTGGAGTAGCATTTTTGGTAGGAAAATTTAAGGACATAATCATAAAATGACCCACTTTTTTATGCATATCAAAAGGTAGAATAATCTATTTAAATTTGTGTTAAGAACATCATGTCAGGGGAGAAGGTTGTTTATTGCAGCAAGCATTAAGGAAAAGAAGCAGCTAAAGGAAGATAGGCATATTGTAGGAAGATAGGGGAAGATATTTCGTCAAGGGAAGAAATTTTATATTACAAGAAGACATCTTGTCAGGGGGAGAGAAATCATGAGAATAATATTGAGGCATGAAGTCAGGGGAAGTTGTGATCACAGGGGAACTATGTGATGCCATAAATTATAAAGGATGAGATTATTGAATGGTTTCATCATTAATGACAATAATCATTTTTTAATACTCTTAATATTTGTTTACATCGCATCAGTTGGAATATCCAAAGGAAGAAGCCCCTGGAAAACCCTTGAAGCCCCACGCTTGCTGAAGTAGTTGGGGATTAATATTAGGAACCTTGGGCTTAATATCATCTTTTTGTAATTCTCCTTGTCGGGCTGATTTTGGTGGTATGTTGCATGCCACAAGAGCCTTCATAGTTTGGGAGTTATGCTTGTTTGAAGATGAAGCCCCCATCTTGTGGGAAAAGACCCCAAGGGTTGATGATATGGCATCTTATCATTTGGAAAAATCATAAAGTCAAACAAGTTCTTAATATTAATAATAAATTAAATACTTTTGGGCATAAAAAGTTGAAAGGAAATTAGGCCTAAAGATATTAAGGGTTTTGGCTCTAAAAATATTTGAATTTCAAAATTTCAAATAACCCTCAAAGGGATTTTTCCTCCCATTAATTTGAAATAAAAAATATATTTCCCTCCCCCAAAAAAACAAGTCAGTTGACCTATTCAACATATCTCCTAATCCATATAAGGGCGCTTATTATCATCATCAAAGTATGCAATTTGAACGCAGATCATAATCTTAAAAAAAAAAAAAAAAATCTTTGAAATATCTTTGGCCCTGCGGAGGATAGATAAATCAAACGAGAGGCCTATTTTGGAAGGATTTTATAAGGGTTTTGCAATTTGGCATGTGGGTTTGTGATTTTTTTTTCTTGCAATAATAACAATTATCTATGTTGTTTCGACCCCCGTGCTAGGGCACAGATCCACATAATTTTGTTCCTTGACATCACGCGAATCAAAACGTTCAATTAATAATATATGTCTAATGGTTGGAACTATCTAGCACATCTGGAACAAAGGTTAAAGGGCTTAACATATTTATCTATCATTGATATTTTTTTGGGTTCGTTGACAAAAAATTTCATTGGTTTCATTTTTTAGATCTAATTCGAAGACTAGCATTTGAAATAAAAGATCGACATTGAAGTTGTTCATTTTCGATTATAAATGTAGAATTGTTTTCCACGACATATTTTTTTTTGGGTTGGTCAATGCATACGTAAGTTGTATCATTGTATGCAGACATCGGTCAACAATTTGGCACCTGGAAAAATCATTGGTCAAATGTTTCATACACAGTTTCTTTCAACTCTCAATTCGATGATGATGGGTTTCTATTTTGTTTTTATTTCTTGTCGTGGTATCATAAATATCACTTTAATTCCGTATATAATGTACACGTTGGAGTTTATTGACCGAATATTGGACGTTATATTCACATAGGTGCAAATTATGTTGCAACGTAGAACAAAGCCAGAACTCAAACTTCTAGTAAAAGTGGTTTCACTCTTGGTTCAACTTCTATATGGCTATGAAGATTAATATTTCTTGCAACGATTGAATATTGTTTGGATTGACATGAGATAAGATTAAATTTATTTTTATGTGAGCAGATCCATAAGGCAGATATTTCACATTGGTTTGATCGAAAATCAAAAAAATAAATCGTTTGTAAGATTAGCCTATGCCAAAGATGTTACCTGATCAAAAGATTGTGAATTTTGTGGGATTTCCTTGATCCAGTATATATGGTGCACTCTAGCTTGAAGCTCAAGGTGTAACTATTGTCTAGAAGAAGAGCCTATAATCAGAGTATCATTCTTGCAATGGTTACATTGTTCTTGTGACAAATACTTGAGTTTAGAAATTGAGCTTATGCAGTACCTTGTTTCTGTAATTTCTGCATAAATAAATATTCTTGGATTGCAGATATATTGATTAGTTCTAAGGCTATTAATTTCTCATGATTGGATACATATGTGCTTGGATCTAACACAATTGTGAAAGAAGAGTTGCAATAAGAAGTAATCATCACGTGAATGAACAGAGACAATGCAAAGGATTGTATTTCTTGTACCTAAAGTATTCTATGCAGATGTACACATGAAATGGCAAGGATATTGGTGCATTGAACCTACAAATATGTACAATGGTCTTTGTGCATGATTGCAATTAAAATCCATGTAATGATATAGCCAAGTATATGTTGAGAGGTTATCATAGTATGATGATGACATAAAGTATGTAGTTGATATGTGCATACAGAATCCATTTACATGTGTTTACATTAACTTGTTAGGCAGAGTTGTTGAGATCTATTAAGCGAAGAGTTGGGTATTATCAACTGCTATAGTTTGACCTAGCAATATTTTGGCAACTAGTGCTTATACAATAGTGAGGAAGCATAGGTAATTGCATGGTTTTGATCAGAGACAAACTTTGTTTGTGATAGTTGTGCAGTAGTCTAATTCACTACTGAGATTGAGTGGAGATTATTTGTTCACCAATTAGGGTTTGATGTGCATAATACATTATGACGATTATGTTGACTTGTGATTGAACATAATCATATTGGATTGTGCTAGGCTTTTCCTTTCAATTTGACATATTCCAGGAGCAGTAGTAAGTTAATCTTTTATGTAGCTAAGTTTTTGAAACTTGCATTGTTTGAAGAGAAATGGGATGTTTATTGATATGCAATGAGATCATGATGTATTGAGCAGTTAATAGAATTGGCTTGTATCATAGAGAGATAATTGAGGAGATTTTTTTATCATTGAATAAAAGTTATGTTTCACTTTATTTTGTATTGATATTGAGCGTAGGTGGATCCAGTTTGAAAATTGTGAAATGGGGTATGTTGGTTGATCAAGGTGGCAAGGTTTCTCAAGGAAGGAGAGTGGAGTCTCATTCGGGTTGGACCTTGAGAATACTTCAAGGCGGTAGGGTGGTGGTAGGGCAGGTTGGATTTTACATAGGGTGTTGGATTTTCCTTCTGTTTACAGTTGGTAAACATGGTTTCGTAGTATCCTTCAGGTTGGAACTCGTAAATTAGGCCATTGGAGCGTCCTTCTTGTTGTAGCTGGAAAACAGGGCATTGGATCATCCTAGAGGTTAGAGCCTGTATACCATAGGGTTGGAGCCTCCCTAAGTTGCAGCTGAAAATATTTATGTACATATTTTTTAAGACAAATATTAAGAAGTATTTGGTTGTTTTTGTCCCGAAGGGGTTTCCACTGAAAAATGTGTTGTCTACTATCTTGATGTTTGTGCATCGTTGAATGGCGTTGTTTTCTATTTGATTTATGTTGATCTAATGTTAATGATAATTAACTCTCTGTGAAGAGAAAAATACTAAGTGAAGAGAAATATCAATTCACCCCCTCTCAGTATTTCCAACAATTGGTATCAAAGCATTGTTCCTTCAATCGCAGCTTAACAACTAGAAGGAAGATCTCAGAGTGCAGAGATGAGAAAACCAAGGAAGGAAGCCACCAAGAATTCAAAGGAATCAAAGGAATTTTTATGAATCAAAATAGTTTCAAATCAGATTACCGTTAATGAAGAGAAACAAGTTGGTCTAATTCCTTTTTTCAATGAATCAAGTTTTCTATTTTGGAAAGTGAAAATGGAAGCCTATATACAAGTCCATGGATGTTATGTATGGCAGTTGATAGTCTTTGTAGAAACATCAATCGAAGAATATAGAAATTACAATACAAAATCCATGAATATTATTCTTAGTACTATGTCAGATCTTGTAAAATGCAAATTTGATCGATACTCCTCAGCGAGAGGTCTTTGGAAGAAGCTCAATGATATCAATGCAAGTCAAGGTGAAAATAATAATGATGATTGTGATTTCGGTGAAGCAAATGAGGAAGAAGGAGTAGTTGATGTAGATGGAAATTTGATCTGTGTTGTATGTGAACTAAGCAAAATTAAGAAGAGAAATTGGACACTTGAAGAAGAAGTTGACCCTCTAAGGCATCAAGTGTAGGAAGTAAAAAAGAAAGAGAAAACGTTGACAAGCCAATTAGAAGAGTATGTTCAGAAGCATGAGGCTAAAGTCAAACAAAAGAAAAAGGAACTTGATGCATTTGTTGCAAAAATAGACAGGCTCAAGAAATAAAGTGAAAGGTAGCAGGAACAAATTCAAGACTTCATCAAAGTAATTTAAAAGGCCATTCTTCTAAAATTGCAAGTAGAAAAAGCAGAAGAAAGAAGGAAATTGTTGAAAGACAAATTTCAGGAAGGCATTGCTCAAAAGAAAGGAAAAATTGACACTGCCCTATCTGAAATAGAGATGCTCAAGAACGAGAGATCGTTGTATGATGAAAGGAAGAAAAATGACATGACCATATTGAAGATGAAAGAAAAAGAAGCAGGTGAAACTCCATATGGAAAAAGCATAAGCTCCAAGTACCTAGATAGAAGGATTGATAGTAGGATCCCTCTGAGGAAAATTCAAAATGGACATAAGAAGGTTAAAAGTTTTGTTTCTCGAAGAAGTAATCAACAAAATGTTGCACCTCTTCCAAATAAGGATGACTTTAGAAGATCCACAGACGATAAAATGCATCCAGGTATCTTATCAAATTTCACGATTGTTTTTTTTCATGTTCTAAATTTTGGCATATGGATAGGGATTGCAGAAAGTATGATAAGTGTGATTATCAAAGATGTTAACAAAACCCTAGAAGCAAGTTTGTAGGATCGCAAGACAAGTTTGACGATGACTTGTCTAGCAAAAAGTATAGTTCGTTTACTCCATTATTCAAGCTAAACATTGAATGTTACAAATGCCATAACTATGGGCATATAGCTCATGATTGCAATTACAAGATGGAAACTTCCATGAAATATAGCCCTAACATCAAGTACAAGAAGGTTTGGAGAAGAAAGAAGAGTGAAGAATATCAAGTAAATGAAAAGGTCTCTAGAGTCATGCTTCAAGGTTTTGTAAAGAAAAAGGTCATTATGAATCAACAAGTACATTGGAGGATGTCAAGGTTTAGGATGATCTAGCTGAAGAGTTGGTTCATACATTATTTTGAAGAATCTGGCATGACAAATCCTTGTCCTGTGAGTGATTGAACAGGGGGGGTCTTTATAGCTATGGTTATACTTTTGAATATCTCTCTTTGACAAGTTGACAGTTGGAAGATATGAAGAAGTATTTATAATGAAATTCAATATTATGGTTATTTTTCGTGGAGTAGTAGTTTTGGTAGGCAAAGTTAAGGACACAATCACAAAAGGACCCGTGTTGTTGATGCATGTCGACAAGTATAATCACCTATGGAAATGTGCGTTAAGAATAACATGTTAGGGGGAGATAGGTTGTTTATTGGAGCAAACATTAAGGAAGAGAAGCAGTTAAAGGAAGACAGACATCTTGCAAGAAGACAAAGGAAGGAATTTTGTCAAGGCAAGAAATGGTATATTACAAGCAAACATCTTATCAGGGGGAGTCATTATTTTTCATTGATGTCAAAGGGGGGGAGAAATCAAGAGAATAATATCGATGCATGAAGTCAAGGGGAGCTCTAACCGTAGTGGGAGTATGTTTTTCCATCATTGAAAAAGGGGGAGATTGTTGAATGGTGTTGTTGTTGATGCCAACATTCATTATTGAATGCTCTTAATATTTCTATAGATTTCATCCGTTGGAAGATCCAAAGGAAGAAGCCCTTGGAAAACCCCTGAAGCCCCACACATGTTGAAGCATTTGGGGATGGAGACCATGAATCTTGGTATCAGTATCATCTTTGTTGAATTCTCTTTGTCGAGCGGATTTTGGTGGTATGTGGCACGCCACAAGAAACTCCACGGTGTCGGAGTTATGCTTGTTTGAATATGAAGCCCCCGTCTTGTGGGAAAAAACCCCAAGAGTTGATGATGTGACATATTATCATTTGGAAAAACCATGAAGTCAAACAATGTCTTATTATTAAGAATAAATTAAATACTTTTGGGCATCAAAATTTGAATGAAAATTCGGCTAAAGTATATGAAGGGTTTTGGCTCTAAAAATATTTGAATTTCAAAAATTCAAATAATGCTCAAAGGGTTTTTTCCTCCAATTAATTTGAAATTTAAACATTTATTTCCCTCCAGCCAACAAGTCGGTTGGCCTATTCAACGTATCTCCTACTATATACAATGGATCATATTCTCATCATCAAAATATGCAATTTGAATGCAGATCATAAAAAATTAAAAATTAAAAATAAAAACCTCGGAAATATCTTCGGCCCTGTGGAGGACAGATAAATCAGACGAGAGGCCTATTCTAGAAGGACTTTAGAAGGTTTTGAAATTTTTTTGTTGGCATATGGGCTTGGGATTTGTTGTTTTCTTGCAGGTAGAATAGTTATCTCTGGTGTTTCGTCCCCCATGCTAGGGCATAGATCCACATAATTTGGTGCATTGACTACACAAGAATCAAAACGTCCAATTAATGAGGTACGGCTGGAACTGTCTAGCACGTTTGGAACAGAGTTATGAGGACTTAACATTGTTATCTATGACCATTCGTTAACATTTTTTTTAGAGGATTCATTGACAAAAAAAAAAAAAAAAAATTTGTTTTTCAGATCTAGTTTGAATACTGACATTCGAAATCAAAGACTGAAATCAAAGTTATTCAATTGAAATTGAAAGACTGTGGTAAAATTATTTGCCACAGTGGATTTGTTTTGGTTTGGTCAATGCATACATAATTTGTATCATTATATGCAAACATCAGTCAATAACTTGGCACTTGGAAAATTCATTGGTGAAATGTTGCGTAAACGCAGTGGCTTCCAACTCTCAATTCACTTGTTGGAGATCATGCACAGCAAAACAATTAAATACGCAGCAAATAAATCATGCACAAGAAGACACAGTGATTTTACCGTGGTTCACCCAAACCTCCTGGGCTACGTCCACACAACAGGGCATTGGCAATCTTTATTATTCAAACAGGAGATTACATAATTCACACACTCTCCAAAAACAAACGTATGGATACCTGTTATATAGCAGGAGAATCTAACAGCCTCATAAATCCTCTCAACTCAAATTTAGGATGCATTAACTCCCTCCCAACAAACTGGAGCTAATCTAGGAACTAATTCCTAATTTTTGTCACCTACTGAGATTTTTTCCTATTCTATTCAAAACAGAAAATCTCAACAATCTCCACCTTGACAACAATTAGCCTGATGCCCTGTTATTATTATTTTATCTCTTCTGCAAGCCAAGAGAAGCCAAACACCATCGTAGCTTCTCTAACAAAACTGGTTTCGTGAACATGTCTGCACAATTCTCCTTTGTATGCACCTTTTCAAGAGAGACTCCCCTTTCAGTAATAACCTGTCTTACAAAATGATACTTTATTGGAATATGCTTTGATTTACTATGATAGGCCGGATTCTGAGCCAAATGTATTGCACTTTGACTATCACAAAGTAACCTGATGTTGTCCTGCAACCTACCAAATTCACCAAGCAAACCTTTCAACCAAACCGCCTCTTTGCAAGCATGAGAAGCAGCAATGTATTCTGCTTCAGTAGTGGATAAAGCAACAATGTTCTGTAGCTTTGACATCCAGCTGATAGCTCCACCTGCAAGAGTAAAGACGTACCCTGAAGTTGACCTTCTCTTATCCAAATCACCCGCAAAATCGGAATCAACATATCCGCAAACAAATTCACTACTCTTATTGTAAGTGATACAATAACTAATTGTGCCTCTCAAATACCGAAGCACCCATTTCACCATCGACTCATTGTTCTTTGTCTTGGGATTTGCCATGTACCGCCGATAACCCCAACCGCATGTGAAATATCTGGTCGAGTACAAACCATCGCATACATCAAACATCCTACTACATTGGCATATGGAATTCGAGACATATAATCCTTTTCTTCATCTGTATTAGGACATAAACTGGAAGAAAGCTTAAAGTGGGAAGCTAAAGGGACTGACACACGCTTCACATTATTCATACCAAACTTCAAAAGTATCTTCTCAACATACTTCTGTTGTGATAGCCACAACTTACCATTGCTCCTGTCTCTGAAAATCTCCATGCCCAAAATCTGTCTTGCTGCTCCTAGATCTTTCATATCAAATGTCCTTGCCATCTGAGTCTTCAACCTGTTGATTTATTCAATGCTTTTGCTTGCTAAAAGCATATCGTCAACATACAACACTAAGATAATGAACATGCCATTACTTAACTGCTTAAAGTAAACACAATGATCATATTCACTTCTTATATATTTCTGACTCAACATGAAAGAATCAAATTTCTTGTACCACTGTCGAGGTGACTACTTCAGACCATACAATGACTTCTTGAGCCTGCAGAAAAATTTCTTATTGCGATGCTGAACAAACCCTTCCGGTTGTTCCATATATATTTCCTCATCTAAGTCTCCATGTAGAAATGCAGTCTTAACATCTAGTTGTTGTAACTCTAAATCAAACAAAGCAACTAAAGCTAACACAATTCGAATTGAAACTATTTTAACAACTGGTGAAAAAATCTCATGAAAGTCTATGCCTGCTTTCTAAGAAAACCCTTTTGCGACCAGTCTCGCTTTGTACCTGTCCTCCGTATCATTCACACCCCGTTTCAGCTTGAAAACCCATTTGCATCCCACAGTTTTCCTGTCTTTCGGAAGCTCAACCAGATCCCATGTGCCATTCTTACCTAAGGCCATCATTTCTTCCTTCATAGCTGCTTTCCACTTGTCACTTTTCGAACCTTCTATTGCTTCCTGATAGCACAGAGGTTCATCGTCATTAGCAGTAAATGCAAATGAAGTAACATAATCATCATACCTTCTAGGAGCACGTTTTATTCTTGTAGACCTCCTTAAAGCTGTTTCTGGTGCTTTCGCAATTGGCTGAATACCATCTGTAGGAACTTCTTGCCGATCAGTATCTGAGACCTGTTCATGATCTAAACCTGAACCCTGTTCATGTTCTGATTCTGAAACCTGTTCATGACTAGTATCTGAACTATGGTCATCATGACTATCATTAGAAGTGCTGTCAAACTGAATGTGTTGAAAATCAAATACATCATCCTGTTTCAATTTACTATCTACATCTAACTGTACAAGAGAGGATTCATTAAACTTTACATCTCTGTTGATGATGATTTTACGGGTAGTAGGATCCCACAATCTATATCCCTTTGTTCCAACACCATACCCAACAAAGATATACCTTTTAGACTTTGGATCTAACTTAGTTCGTTGATGTTTAGGCACTAGAGCATATGCATCACAACCAAACACTCTGAGTTTAGAATAGTCACAAGGGTGTCCTTTCCATACCTCTTGCGGAATCTTGCAGTCTATTGTCGTCGATGGAGATCGGTTTATCACATAACAAGCTGTTGCCACCGCTTCCGTCCACAACTCCTTTTGCAACCCGGCGTTACTTAGCATACTCCTTGCTCTCTCTAGAAGAGTCCTGTTCATGCGTTCAGCAACTCCATTTTGCTGAGGAGTATAAACCGTGGTCTTATGTCTCTCGATCCCTGCATCCTTGCAATGGCTGTCAAACTCCTTGGAAGTAAACTCACCACCATTGTCAGTTCTTAAACACTTTATTGTTCTACCAGTGCTGTTTGCTACAATGCTCTATTTGTTTGAAAGCGAACAACAGACTTCCTTTTCAACATGTGAGACACACCTTCTAGAAAGGAAGAGGCCAATGAACGACACAAAAATAAGAGAGCCACCATAATGGCCTTGGGGGTTCTGGACCCATACGAATGAGCTCTGTCCGTGTCCCCTTTACTAGTATGTTTGCCTGTTTTAAAATTTTGCTTACTTTGTTTTCCAAAAAGACAATGTTTACAGAAATCTAACTTTCCAGACCTTAGATTAGGAAGTAACTTGCGATCAGCCAAAATCTTTAACCCTCTTTCGCTCATATGGCCCAACCTTTGATGCCATAGGCGAATGGAACTACTGTCATGTTCAGAC
This sequence comes from Pinus albicaulis, assembly GCA_034641835.2. Taxonomy (NCBI): domain Eukaryota; kingdom Viridiplantae; phylum Streptophyta; class Pinopsida; order Pinales; family Pinaceae; genus Pinus; species Pinus albicaulis. Next base: position 1,869,818,838 of record CM076575.1, on the reverse strand, counting down.
ACCGTAGACACATGAACTGACCCTGTTCTTCCTTCTAACTGAAATAGATTTCCTACTTTCTTAGCCTTCATTACTAGTAAGATACCTTTATAGATTTTCATAACTCCACCTTGAATTACAGTTTTATATCCATTCGTATCCAATGCTCCTAAAGAACTTAGATTTTTTCTTAAGTCTGGAACATGTCTCACATCTGTTAACAATTTAGTTGTGCCATCAAACATTTGCAGTTGTATACTTCCTATTCCCACAATATTAGATGTGACATCATTACCCATGTACACGACTCCATCATTAACTGATCTATATGTCTTAAACCATTCTCTATGAATGCACATGTGGTTTGATGCACCGGAATCTAACAACCAATGTTGATCATGATTTGACATATTAACAGACAACACTTCGTCGCTCATACCTGAACCAGATGCTGAACCTGTATCTGTCGCATTTGCCTCCTTCTTTTCTGTCGAAGAATCTGCTTTAGAAGTTTGCTGCTGTCGCTTCCAGCAGTCCTTCTTCAAGTGCCCCGATTTGCCACAAAACCAGCACTTCACCTTGCTCTTCTTCCCTTTCGACTTTGAACGTGAATCGCTGCGCTTACCAGAGCGTCTTTCTCTAGAACGACCTCTAGCCATCATTGCCTCTGATGTAGAGGTGTCAGCATTCGACTTCTTCCTCGTCTCTTCAGACAACATGGCTCCAACCACATCGTCAAACTCAAGGACAGCTGCATTACTGAAGCTTATGGAAGTAACAAAGTGATCCCACGATTCAGGCAATGTACACAATAGAGTTATTGCCTTATCCTCTTAATCAAATTTTACATCTAGACTTTGTAATTGTACCAATAGAGTATTGAAAACATTCAGATGGTCAGTAACCGAGGTACCTTCCTTCATCCGCAAACTGTATAGCTGCCGCTTCAGGAGAATCCGATTTGTCAAGGATTTCGTCATGTAGAGCTTTTCAAGCTTTATCCACAAGCCTGCGGCGGTCTTCTCAGACACAATGTTGAACAGAATGTCATCTGCCAGACATAACCGAATTGTGCTCAGAGCTCTGTCATCCAACTCATCCCATTCATCCTCCGTCATGGAAGAAGGCCTTTTGCTCCTCCCCAACAGTGCTTTTGCCACGCCTTGTTGAATCAGCATATCGTGCATCTTAAGCTTCCAGATCTCGAAATTGTTTTTGCCATTGAACTTCTCAATTTCAAACCGGGCATTTTGAGTTTTCGCCATCTTGTTTCAGCAAAAAAACACAGTAATCTCCAGAACCAATTTTCAAAATAAAGAATGCCCCTTTTAATTAAAAAATGCCTTTAAAAAAAAAATTGCCCTTTTAATGAAATGCCTCCTTATTAAAGGACTTCATAAAAAACTTTACTCTTTTACCATATGCAAATGGTAATTTAATATTCAAATTACAAATTACTTTATAATGGCCACCCTTCTTTTCAATATAAATAAAGTGCCACCCCCTCAAATCGATTTTTTTTACCACCATACAAATCGACTTTTACATATCGATTTTTTTCAAAAAACATTTGTATAAATCGATTTTTTTAAATGCCACCCTTTTTTAATATAATCGATTTCATGTTTTTTTTTTTTTAAACACCACTCCAAAAGCCAATACAAATCGATTTTTCAAACTTCAAAAAATGAATCAATTTATTCTTCAACCTTTTTCAACCGACTGCTTCAAAAAAAAAACATTTTAATTAAACCACTTTAAAAAACAACGATTCTTCACCATTCGTTTACCACGGCAAGAATCGATACCATTCTTCGCAGTGCCTCTGCGCAGCACCTCCAGGCATACAAACGACCTCCACCGCTGCTCTTCGCTAATCAGCTCCTGTAGCCTAGCCCTTCAACGCAGGGCCTCGACGTCCACCGCTCTTCGAATTAACGATTACAATAACAGCAGCTTCCGGGGCAGTGCTGGTGCCGTCCCAGCGATGCCGATTTTCATCGTAAGCAAATTCATTGTTCCTCACGCTTCCACCATGGCAATTCTCACATACCTGGGATGATCAATCTTTTGCTCAAGGCTTCCTTGTCGATCCTGAGGCTGGCCAAGTCGCAGGCCTCGCAGGCCTTGAAAGAGTCGATTATAGAGATCGGACCGCAACCGCATTCAGACCAATTCACCAGCGCTGCAACCGATTTATTTTTTTTTGTTTCAACTACAGCCTCTCCACGCAGTTGAACAACATCACCACCAGCGGACTCCACGCACCTCTGCACAGTCATACGGACTCCAACAGAAGCTCTGATACCAATTGTTGGAGATCATGCACAGCAAAACAATTAAATACGCAGCAAATAAATCATGCACAAGAAGACACAGTGATTTTACCGTGGTTCACCCAAACCTCCTGGGCTACGTCCACACAACAGGGCATTGGCAATCTTTATTATTCAAACAGGAGATTACATAATTCACACCTCTCAAAAACAACGTACCTGGATGCAGTATAGCCGGGGAGAATCCCAACGACCCCTCATAAATCCTCTCGGCCTGGAAATTTAGGATGCATTAACTCCCTCCCAACAAACTGGAGCTAATCTAGGAACTAATTCCTAATTTTTGTCACCTACTGAGATTTTTGCCTATTCTATTCAAAACAGAAAATCTCAACATCACTGATGATGGTTTAATATTTTTTTTTGTATTCGTTGATGATGGTTTACAATTTTGTTTGTATTCGCTGACATGGTCTCAGAGGCCTCACTTTCATTCCAGATGAAAGATACATGTTGGAGTTTTGACACTGTATTTTTATTGATCGAAGATTGTACATTATAGTCACATAGTTGTAAATATTACTATAACGTAGAAAATAGCCAGAACTCAAACTCCCATAAAGTGGTTTCACTCTTGGTTCAACTTCTATATGGCTATGAAGATTTATCTTTCTTGCAGCGATTGAATATTGTTTGGATTGACAAGATATAAGATGTGATTGATTATTATATGAGAATATCCATACGGAAAAAATTGCACATTGATTTGATCGAAACTCACAAAAATATTCGTTTTTAAGGTTAGCATATGCCAAATATGTTACTTGATCTGAATATCATGTATTTTGTGGGAAGTCCTTGATCCAGTATACATTGTGCACTTTAGCTTATGTAAAGTTTGTGACATGGTGGTGTTGGGAGAAAGCTCAAGGCATAACTATTTTCTAGAAGTAGATCATGTAATCAAAGTATCATTATTGGAGCCACTGTGTTGTTCTTGCGACGAAGAATTCAGTTCGGAAATTGATTTTATGCAATACCTTGTTTCTGTAATTTCTACAGAAATAAATATTCTTGGATTGCAAATATATTGTTTAGTTGTATGGCCATGATTTCCCATGATCGGATACTTGTGTGCTTTGATCAAACACAATTGTGAAAGAAGAGTTTCAATAAGAAGTAATAATTGTGTGAATGACCAGATATAGTGTATAGGTTTGTATTCCTTGTAGATAAAAGTATTTTATTCAAATGTGTCAGGCCATGAGGTAACTCCTCAAAATGAATTGTGATTTTATATTAAGTTTGATCATAGATATATACATGGAGAGAGAGACTATGGGGCTTCATCTCCCAATGTCTCTTCATATTCCAATTCTCATTATTTTCTATTTGCACTATTTTACATGGATTACCTAATCTCAAATATTAGGTGTTAACATTCCCTCTCATGCCCCCTCTTAATCTGAAGGGATGTTGGTGAGTCCAAGAATCATTCTGAATCTTTCGAATTTTTCTCTTCCAAGCGCTTTGGTGAACATGTCTGCAATTTTCTCATTTGTGAGACAATAGTGTAGATGGATTGTCTTGGCCTGAACATGATGTCGAGTCAGATGGTATTTTGTATTGATGTGCTTTTTTCGATCATGGAATTTTTGGTTCTTGGCCAAATTTATTGTAGAATTGTTGTCAATCATGAGATGAGTTGAATGCACTAGTTTCTCTTGCAAATATTCCATAATTTTCCTGAGCCACACAATTTCCTTTGTTGCTTCAGCTGCTGCCACATATTCCACCTTAGTTGTGAAATCTATTGGAACTGATCGTTTGTCTGACCTCCAGGAGACATCTTCTGATCCAAGACTCATATCATAACCTGAAGTATATACCCCAGTTTCTTTATCTGCATCGAAGTCTGAATTAAAGTATCCAATAAAGTTGAAGTCACCCACCTGTGTATACTTAAGTCCAAAGTCTTGAGTTGCCTTCAAGTACTTTAGAACTCTTTTTGCAACAAACTAATGCCCCTCACAAGGATTTTGCATAAACCTGAAGACGATTCCAACAACAAATTAAATTTCTAGTCTGGTAGTATTCAGGTAGTTGAGATTTCCTACAATTTTCTATACTTTGTTGCATCCTCAAATTCTTTCCTTCAATGGATATGAGCTTTAAGTTATGTTCCATTGGAGTAGTCAAAGGATTGCACTCAGCCATGTAAAACATATTCAACATATCTCCAATGTATTTCTTTTGAGAGATGAATATAAACTTTGGATGTTGAGTTAATTCAATACCAAGATAGTAGTGAACATAGCCCAAGTTGTAGAAAATCCACATAGATTCAACTAATCATGTAATATGCTAAAACAAAATACTTGAATCTATTCTATAAATTGTGGAAACCAATTACGATCGCACAATCACATGAAAAAGAAAGAGAAAGAATTTCAATCGCACAACACAAAGATTTATTTGGAGAAAGCCTCAACTAAAAACCATGTTATATGTATATTGCATCAAGTCAAGAATATGAAACAATACAATGCTTCTCTGAGGCTTGAGAACTCTTTTCACTGTCTCTAATTGTCTCACTTTGATCGAAGAAATTTTGTTCCAATACTTAACCAATTTATTGCCTCTAGATGCTCATCCTTTCTTACGCAATTCCTAGGTAAATTGAGCCCCTATTTATTAGCAAATTCCCAATAATTGATTGCACAATACATCTAAGGCATCCTGCTGAGCTCATGCATGACCTGTACAATTTTCTAATTATACAACTGATATTATACTCCCCTTTAACTCCAATATCAACTAGGTATTCCTTAGAACTGACATGTAACAATTATTTATAGAGAAATATCAATTATTTGATTGATCATTGCATGTGAATTAAATCAGATTTAATTCACTGTACCTCTCAATATCTCCTCGATCAGTTAGAACTAGTTAAACTTATTTTAACTCAAATAATTAAGTTAAAAAATTACAAATAAAAATAAACTACAATTTGACCCCCTAAAACTTAGAGAGTGTTAGCTCCCCGTAATTCTGAAGGCTGAAGACAAAATGTCGGAGGGCCAACATCAAAACCGCTTCGGGCCTAGGATCTAGCCCTCCTAGACCCAGAGAGGGATCTCTCTGTTAGATAGGGGCATTTTAGGCTAGCTATTAGTGCATAGAGGCTAGCTATTAGTGCATAGAAGTTTTTTTGAAAATTTGTGGTTGAAACAGCAGAAGAGGGCCATTGGGCTATGGAGTCAAACAGGTGTAAACAGATTCAAATGGATGAATAACTGAAATCATGTGTAACCAAGCAAGCTAGCCATGTCAATGGATCTCTACAGCTTGTGAAATGGAAAGGAGAAGAGAGTAAAGTTCAATGTGAATGTAGAGAATATTGTCTCTAAATTCTACATTCAAATTTCAGAGGAAAACATAGATACTACTTCAAGACTGAGCAGGGTACCCCATGGTAAATCCTACACAAAAATTTCTTATCCACAGTAAAGAAATAAAACAGTATGTGAAACTAGAGAATGACAAATTACAGGAAAATAAGCACTTCACCACATATTATAACATAAGAATCTGGAAACAACAGTATCCTTTCATTCATCCAACAGAGTGTTTACAACCATATGAGCCTATTAAAATGGTTTTTCCCCTTCCGAGCCCCCTTGATACTGCCAATGCATGCAGTATTTAACTAAAACTTAAGTCGATTACTCTATCTACTGCAGTGATTGTCATTAATTACATTTAAGCAGAAATTTGGACAAGTGGAAACATGTAGGCGATGATAAGATAAAACTGAAAAAATGATACTTGTATTTACTCTCGCAGTCCGGTATTGATTTTGAAATGATCATAATCTGGCTAGTGTGATGCCAAAGAGGCAAGGATGGCTCTACCATCTTGGCTTTACCTTGGTGGAAAACAACTACTTGATGACCCGATCTGATTATTGTGTTGGCTGTCATGATGGCCATTATGCCTCTGTCTCTTCTGTGTCGGTTACTGTTATAGTGGAGTTCGAAACGAAAAACCCATTGTCCCTTTAATAATTGGTAAAAAATCCTTTGAATTGGTGGTTACCCGAATATAATAGAGTGCTCCAATAATCACCTTTTGGGTAGAATTAGTAGGGAAGGATGACGTGGAGCAGAGGTGGTGGGAACGGTATTGGTAGGGCGGCAGACTGGTGAGTGGATGTGGAGCAGTGGTGGTGGGATTTGATAGATGGATGCAGAGCAGCAGTGGTTGGAGTTGATAGGCGGACATGGAGCAACATTGGCAGGAATCGTCATGATGCAATGGTGGCTAGGGCGGTTTTTCCAGTGGTGAAAGCCACTTTTCGAAGGGAGGTGATGGCGAACAATGGTTTCGGCGAAGGGGGTTGTGAAGTAGCAGGGGTGCGCCACGTAGCGGGAAGGGTGGTAAGTGATATTGCCCATTTCGAACCACCCCCCCCCCTGTGGTTAAAGATCAAAGGCTGAGGGGGGCCGAAAAAGTATGACGACCGTCAGATGCGGAGATGAGGAGCGGAGAAGGTGGAAAGGTGGAGGGTAGTTAGCGGGGTATGAGTGGATGGTGGGGTCGGAGGTGACGTGGCAAGAAGGTGGGCCCGCCCGCGGCCTGAAGATCAAAGCTTTTGTTATGAGCGGTGGGGAGGCAAATGTTAAACTTTACAAAGTGTGAATTATGACGATGGAGGGTGATGTGGTAGGACGGAGATGGGGCCCATTCAATACCACAAATCACAAATATTAAGGTTTTGGTTACAAGGAATGGGAGTTAAAGGCTAAATCTGGCAAAGTGTGATGTGCGACGAAAACAGAGGTGACATGGCAACAAGGGTCCCCTATATCACATTGGCAGTTCAAAGAAACAACAAATGGATGCGGTGAGAAACTTTTCGATATGTCGATGCAAAAAAGGTAAGGATAAAGGTAACATTAGGAGAATTTTGAGGTCTAAAATGGGCCTCATAAGGAAATAATAAAATAATAGCTAAATCAATAAAATAATATTTATGAATTTTCATTTTACTTTTTGCACCAAAATCCATGTAACCATGGTTGAATTCAGATGAACAGGTTTCCCAAAATAAAATTAATAAAAAAATTGAATTGATGTGACCATAAATAAGAATGAATTTTTCAAGAAAATGTCACTATCATTAAACAAATAATGCATTTGTCTTTTGTACTTAAATAACTTAAAACAAATTATAAATATAAAATCATAAATTCTTAATTGTTTAATATACGATTATTTTAAATTTATATTATTTAAATTATATAATAACATGTAATTAATATACTATATAAAAATAAAATAATATAATATAATAAATGTAATATATTTTTTTGTGTATAGTTTTTTTATCTTACATATTGAATTGATTTGATTTATAACATAAGAAACAATAATATATAATATAAAAATGAATATAATATATATTCTATAACAATTATATTATTTTTCACAATATTATGTATAAAAATATATAATATTAATACAATCATAATAAAATTAATTTAGTTTTATTTAAAATTAAAGAAAAAAAGTATTGAAATAGATTTAATTTATATTTATAAGTATAATGTAAGATTTATATACATTAAAATTTTAGACTTTTTTGCCCAAGCTATGTTGAATCTAATATATTTTTTTTAACATACAAAACTAATGTACATTTTTTCATCATACAAAATTAATATACATTTTTTCTCTAATTTTAATATGTTTGTATTGTCATTAATATTATAATAATATTATTCATAGATATGATTTATCATAAAATTACAATGTTACATTTTTATTTATTTTGATTTCATATGTATATTATATATGTATATATGTTAACTTATAATTATTTTGAAATTATAATATTAAATAAAATTAGATGAATATATAATTTAAAAATAAATATATGAAAATATAAAAATATAATATTTATTGAAAAATGTGTAAAGGCGTGAAGAGTATGTAAGGATATGCATTGTTTCTTTCAAAAAATATGAAATGAGAATAATTATATTTTATTCAAAAAATGTGAAATGACATTTATTATTAGTACTTTACTTTATGACTTTAAAGGTACTTAGAGCACTACTATGGTTAACCATGAGTTTTTATCCACCATTGAGAATGTAGCATAGTAAGTACCTTTAACTCAATCAATGCCACCTCAACCATTAGAGATGATGTCATCCCCTAAAATGTGATTGGTTCTCATAAAGTGAATTTTGATTGTACATTTTTCTTAAGAGGCTCATTTTAGACTTCAAAGTTCCCCTAATGAACGAGAAAATGACAAGGGTGAAGTTTTATCACATCGGGACTTTGAAATAGTGAGAGTAAATGAAGAGCAAAGGGTTTTGTTTTGGCGATGCGACAAAGGTAGGTGGGAACATAATATGATGAGTGTGGTGATGATATAATATGTGATATATTAAAAGGCTTGTTGTGGGGGAGGGAGTTTCTTTTTTAACTATAACAATCGAATTTTAATAGTTAAAAAAAGGGGGGTTTTGAAAGAAATGAAGCGCAAGACTTTAGCGTTTGGAAAGATGAAGGGTAAAAGGGGGTAAATGAAATGAATGAGGGAAGAAATGAAGCTTGCTCACTGCTGCACTTTATCAGCAACACTTTCCTCTTTCCACTGAACTGAAAAGGTAGACTGATTCCTTTGAAGTTCTTCACAGTCAGGATATCCCTTCCTTTTCTGGAAATAAATGAAAACCATGGAATATTATTTTCAATATGAAATATCTGGGAAATAATCAGTCGCCTTGTGATACTGTGAATTACAGGAGTCTAATAGGGGCTCCAGTTGGGGATGGCAGCTCCTTCAAGAGGTGTTAAGAACACCATAGACTAGTGGCCTGATCCATTGGGCTGATCTCAAATCAGAAACTTGATCTGCTACAAACTCGGTGGCCAAAAATCCTCAAGCTGAAATCAACACTCTTTCCAGACTGAAGTCTGGAACATACTGAAACTGAAAATCGAAAAGCAGTCTGAAAATAAAACTAGAAAATTCTCAAATTAATGAGCTTATTTTCATACTGCTGTTGGGCCAAGAAGAAGGTATGTTTCACCCCATCTTTACCACGATTTTTCATTTAATTTTATGTATTTCCCCATCATATTAGCAACAAAGTAAATAAAATAATGTAAAGCCAGGGCAGAATGAACTAATGATAAAAGGAGTGTGTAATAACGTAATAACTGACTTGTCACTATCTTTATTAACAGGAAATAAAAGCGGCCGAATTTCTAATAACCAAAAGACAATTGACAAGGAAGACAAATGAAATCATAGTGGCTCCTACGAATCGGCGGAAGATGAAAAGATACGACCACGCTTGGAATATTCAATCGACAGCCACGAAGCAGCAGGGTCCCATAATGAGAAATGCCTGTTACTACTCCTGAACTCACCCTTCAGCTATAAAAATTTGAAGAAGGAACAAGAAAAATAGTTCCTGTACTTTAATATTTCTTCAATAAACGTACTCAGACAGAATCATCAAGTTTTGTACTAATGTATTGCTCAGTGAATAAATGAAGAATTTGGCATTTTTGGAATAGACAACTTCTGAGTATTCCTTAGCAGTAGGATTCTAGTGGCTTTGAGCCCAACCCTAGGGGTTCTTCTGTTACTTTATTTTCTTTACATTTATTTACAGAATTTGTGTTTCTAGATTATCCATTGCATTTCAAAATATATCGTTTGAATTGGTTAATTGCGAGTTTCAGGGCCCTATAATAATAAGGTTCATAAATTTTGAATTGACTTTGATAGTCTTGTAAATATGTACATACCTTGCCTTCTGCAAGTTGTTTTCCCATATTTTGAAAATAATAAATAATAAAAAAATGAAAAAAGAGGGTAAAAAGTCCTAAAAGAAAGATTAAAGGACTTAGAAAAATATAAACCCCAAAAGAAAAAGAGATAAAATAAGACATGAAAATGAGCAAGTCCAAATGCCACTACTTTTACTTTACTGCAAGAATAATGATTATGTGTAGAGTGTCAATAAATTCCATAATCCATGATCAGTAAAACAGTTTAATCTTAACTTTTCATGTTTTCAATTTCATGTTTTAGATAGTGAATAAAGATTTTTCAAACAGTTTAAACTTGACAAATCAATAAATAGGTAGAGAATAATGAGGAACTCAATTGTTTAATCTGAGCCCTCGGACGAAATAAGGTAGATCTAGATAGTTTTATGCTTTGAAAGAAAATGTTTTAAGGTTGCAAGTCTAAATGCACCTACAAAATGAAGAAAAAATGTTAGAAATAAAGTTGGGTAGGTAGAAAGCATTTGAGAAATCGTGTAAATAAGACATCATTGGACAAAATCACTAAATTCCCCTCCCCTATAGGTATTTAGTATTCTAAACTTTTAGTCAAAAAGGCTCAGAGCATTTCTCTGACTTTTGTTGGGACCGGACCCAAGGCTCGATGACTGATAAGTTAAAAATATTGAATTCCTACCTTAAACCCTCATTCATCAACATTTACCCTTCATTCATACATCAAAACCCCTTTTTCCTAAGTAAAGACACATTCTTACTTAGTAAAATTGCAACCCTAAAATAATTAACTTCATTCCCTTCAAAATCATTCATAAAACCCTCAAAATACAATTATCTTAAGTATTAGTGAAGTAATATAAAAGATGAGCAATGCTTTATTTTATACTTTACTTAGAGATAATATGTGTTTTGTTTCCTTTTACTATCCCTTTATTTATATTAACATCTAACTTATTGTAGTAAATCCCTAAAACTACACCTACCCGTATATATTAAATCCATTATATTTAAAATAACCCCCTTAAACCACTATTTTAAACTTTAGACCAAAGTAAATATCCCCATGTGTGCAAATATATAAAACCCCACCCAATTACCCATTGGTCTAAACCTATCCTTAAATAAATATCCCGCACCATGTAGTTTAAACAAATGTGTAATGCATTTGATAAAACTATATAATATATAATAAACCTGCCCGCATATGAAAAGTTAAAACATTTCATAAATGTTTTAAATTAAAAAAATTATATTCACCATATAACAATAAACCCCTTCTCCATGTTATATAATGCCTAAGGTTTAAACTTTATTAAAACACAGTTTTATAAAGTCTAAAATCATTCCCACCGCATATGAAACTCCGTTCCCACTACTCTTATCCCAACGCAGCTTCCGAACTGATATAGACCGTTCGCTCATGAACTTCAGATCCGACGATTAACATCTAATATCCCGTAGAATAGATGCACGTTCATCCAACCACAAAACCTAAGCGAAATGGGTGGTTTCACATTTACCTCTCTCCTCCACGTGGCCTTTCCATACTGGATCGCGTGGGATGAGTCTAATACCACTTACCACCCAGTTGATGTGCGATAACCACTGGTTTTAATCTGTTTGAAATCCCAAAACCGCTCCTCTCGCCTGATGCGACCTGCATTAAATGCCAGATTAATATAGCCGAAATGTCTAATAAATCTTCAAAAATACATTCATTTCATAATCCCTTTGTGCATTTTACCCTCTAAAAAGTTCCCCGACTGTAAAAACACATTTTTAAGCCATTTTCCGCCATTTTTACGCTCGAAACTTGCAAACATTTGCCCTGCAACCTTTGAAGACTGCTGAGGAGCTGCACATTGCTCCAATCAATTCACTAAAGCCATCAATTCAGCCAAAACCTCAGAAACCATTACGAAGATCAAATACCTACATACAAAAAGTATTTTTCTCAAATTGGAACCTTCAATCGATTTAAAATACCTGTAAAAAGAACAAAAACACTTTAGAAATTAAGAAATAGATTAAAATAAACTGCCAAAAAGTCCCAAAAACAGGCCAAACTCTGGCAATTTTTTCCCAGAAACCCTTTTTCTCTGTTGTGCACCATTTCTGGAGAATTTTGTGATTTTTCATAGTTTAATAGTCTATTTCAAGCTCTTAAAAAGGCCAAAAAACCTCTGCAGGTACCCTAAGCCTCTGTAACCCTTTTCGAAAGAGTTTTTAGCCAAAACTTCCATTAAGAGACTCAGAAAACCCCTTTTTTCTGTTTTAAACCAGTTCTAAAGCCTCTAAACCTCTTTGATAATCCTAATTGAATAGAAAACCCAAAAAGAGACTATACTTTGCCAAATTTTACCAATAAATCCTCAGCTATAGTAAAAATTACTTCTACAAACTGTCTAAACTTGCAGAAGTGGATCAAAATGCCTAAAAAATAGAGTGCAAGCAAGCATAAAGGTTCTAAAGCACATAAACCTACCCCTGCCATGACTTCAAGCACTACTATTGTTTTCAATCCATTGCAACCACCTGTTGTTGATATTGAACACATTCCCCTAGCTGATACTGATTATAAAATAGTTGTTCCCATTGTTGAATTCAACCTGTTAGATATCCATAAATGGTGCTATGAGAAGTCTTTAGATGATCAAGAAGAAGTCCATATTTGGGAATCCAATTTGCCCAAATATGTTGTCCCATTGACTCACCCATGTCAGAAGATTATCAGATTGTGTCAGTAGTACTATGTTCCAGAGCAAAGAGCCATTGTAAATGCTAATAAAGAAGTCCTTTTTACCATCACTTCAGAATCAATTAACCAAATGTTGCAACTTCAACCTGACCCCCAATCAGTCCCTTTGTCTATATAGGCCCTCGCTAAGCTATATATTGGCCTATATTTTCCTAAAAGGTTCATGATTTTTCAGACTTTTATGCCTCTGCATGTAGAAATTCCCAAATTAAATCCTCCATAATCTACTGATAAATTCCCTGAAGGATCAAGACATGTGATTTCCATGCTTTCATTCATCCTTGGATATTTCACTGATGAATCCATCTTGGGATTCTTGTCCACCTTTTCTCCAGGTCAATCACCTTCAGTAATCTTTGATTATGATAGCTTCATTGCTGATATTATTCATTATCAATTGAGAAATTTGCAAATAGAGGGAGTTTTTAGATATACGTCCTACCTTTTCCACATGTTTCTATAGTTCCAATTAGAGAATTTTTCCAATTACTCTCCAAAAACTTGACATAGAGGCAAATCCTCTATTTGTCATTTTTTGGACATCATTTCTCAGAAAATAATGTACAAATTTCAGTTATTCGGAGTTTTCAGAGTTATTTTTACATCCAGTGATCACAATGTTGACCAAGGCAGAGCAGCCCAGAATAAATGAGGAAATGAAGAAGATATTGCAGTTATCAGAGCAGAGTAAGGTTTGTGAATGGTATTTGTATGAGAAGTATATTGAAATCAGAGTCTTTGGGTCAAACTTGTTACCTTACAAGTTACCCAAATATCCTTCAATGAGGATATTTGCCTTGGATTATATCAGGCAGATCCTAAACTCTGATTCAATCAATTTCATGGCACCTGAGAAAAGGACCCAATTCAAACGTAAAAATCAAATTGGGCCATTCATATGCAATCACAAGGATGCAGAAAATAAGGCAGCTAATCAGTTATTGGAATAAAAATTTGAACAGAGTTTCCCTTGGAACTATGATCCACAAGGGATCTTGAGCAAGCTGAGGGTCAAATGCAAATTAACACCTTTTATTCATGAAGCTAAACCAGAAATAGAAAATTTTTCCAATCAGCTTGAATGGACTGAAAACACCTTAATAGATGCAGTGAACAAAGGTAATACTAGTCATACCTTAGAGACTGCAAATCAACCAGACAATTCCACCAAAATAATAAGGGAAGAAGGAGCCTATGTAGCAGAGACTACAACAGAAAAAAAAGTTCAATATCATTTATAAAAAAAGGCCTAAATTAGATATCGCGGGTAAAGGAAAAGTGACAATAGATGTGGAAGAAATAGAGCCTTTAAATACCAACACAGATTTGCCAGAGACAAATGTAGCTACCGTAATTATCAATGAGCCAAATCAGAATGAGAAATCAATAATGAAGATACACAGTTAATGGAAAGACAACAAAGCATGGAAGCTTCTTCTTCATAGTTAGCTGAGGAAAAGGATTTAGATATTAAGGAGAAATATAAGCAGATTAAACTAAAGAATGAGGAAATAAAAACTGAAATTTATTCTCAGTTCTTGAAACAAAATCCAGGTAATCAAAACAGATTCCTATCAGCATTTGATTACTCAAGTAAAAAATTGATTATGTCAGTATTATAGCCCACAGTATCAGTTCCAAAGACAACTGCTGACTATAAAAAAGTTGATCTAGAAGTAGCTACAAACAGTATCCATGAATTAGATCAAATAGAGTTTCACAGGCAAAGCTCAGAGATGTTGTATTCCACAGTTACAAAAAAAGCTATGAGTACTCAAAAGCTACAAAATACCATCTCCAACATGCAAGATCAAATGAAGTTGGACAAAGCTTCATTGTATGCCAAGGATATAAGGATAAAAGCCTTAGAAGAATTAGTATTGCAGGTAGGATATGATCCTACAAACATCAAAGCAGCAGAAGCATTGGTGAAAAAGAAAAATGAGGATATAGCAGCCTTGAGGAAACAGCTCAAACTTCCTCAAAGTGAGCATCCTCAGACAAAGGAAGTCATACAGGAACATAATGAAAAAGATGAAATGATGAATTTAATTCTTCAACTAATAGCCCAGGTTAAAAAAATGGAAATACAGATGGACAAACTTATACAAGAAAAGGAGAGAGTGAAAGAAGCAGTGATTCCTACAGTCATTCCAGTTATCACTGCAGCAGTGCCTTCAAATTTAGGAGAAAAGTTGGCACCAAAAGAACCACTAGCTACTACAGTACCAGTGACTTCTTCCACAACATCAGCCACTAAATCTTTTACAACAGTAGTACAGCCTATTGATAAGGCCAGCAAGATAGTGAAAGCAATGGAAGAGATTTCTTTAAAGACAAATGAGATCAATAGATTGACAAAAATGGTTGAAAATCTTGAAAAGTCAAATAAATTAGCTCAGGTAAATGCTAAGACACATGAACAAAATGCCAGCAGATTGAGTGAAGAGTTAAAAAAGTTGTAGAATGAATTAACTTTGAAGGATCAGATATCATACATCAAAAATTACCATTGGAATAATATCATTGAAGCCATCCATTATGTATGGCCTTCAATTCAGGTAATTTTTAAGCAAAGAGAATTATTATTAGCATCCCAAGCAGAAATTCAAAAGACTCAAACTGATTTGGCTGATAAACCAGAGCAAGTTGTAAGGCTAATCAATTTCCTTAACAGCAAGAATAGACAGGAGTTGGAAGAGCTCAAAATAACAAACAAAACTGCAACTATCCTAGAAATTAGGAAAGTCACAACAAAGAGAAATTTGATGAGGCAACTTGAAGAAAAATGTGAAGGCATGAATACTTCCATAACCAGGTTCATGGTTAAGTTCACAAGTTTGAGGCAAAAAGGACTTCCTGATATCATGGTTATTAATGATAAATTGATGCCTCAAAATGACTATGATAAAAAGATAAGAGAATTTGACAAGGAATAGGTAAATAATCCAACAAGTCAAGGAATCCCCATAGGAAAAGTGTTACTAAAGAGTTTTGAAGATTTATTTTACTTACAGTATGAAATCAAACACTTGTTTGTCATAAAGCCAACCTTTGCTAGATATACAGAAGCTGATGAGAATTTTAGGAAATTAAAGAACATTCAAATTCCTAAAAATGAGGATTGGTAGTCACTTATTGATTTGTTATGAAGGATGAAGACAAGCAGGTGGAAAGAAGGAAGAAAATTGTTTTCTAAATTATAGTCAAAACAGATTTTATTTACAACAGTAAATAGTTATTGACTAAGGTTAAAGAGAATCAGTTAAAGAGTATCAGTGAATAAAGAGTATCCGAGAAAGAGTATTAGACAAGGCAGATCAGATTCAAAAAAAATATCTAAAGGCTAGCGAGGATGACACCAAGGCAGCCACCTGCTTTATCCTCTAAACTGTTTCTATTTATTATGGATAAAATAAGACAACTTGTTTATTTGTTAAGCAGCTGTCTCTATTTTTATTGTAAAGATATTTTATTTTCCTAAGATAATTCCTAGAAGTCTTCTAGGATATTTTGTAAAAACATTATGTATAAATACTTCATATTTAGAAGTATTTTGTGTGGAATAAAATTGTTGGGATTGTTTTAGTCATTTCTTCTTGGACTTTCAAGCTTTTGTGTGTCAAAACTTCAAGTAGCAGGCTGGATCAAAGAAAATTGGCATCATTACTTCAAGATTCCTGTGATGAGCTATTTGGAGTAAAGTATTTTCTTCACTTGTCATTGTTTCCTTTCTTTGTTACATACATCCATTTATGTTTATGCTAAATCTGAATATATAACTAGGAGTATTACTACGGGATTTGTTAAAAGCACCCTGTTTTTAACTAGTTATCATTTATATGTTTTCCACTGATTTCCAGTGTAGGGAACCCTTAATTTCTCCCTCTCTTGTTTGACTTCTTCCTACTACTTCTTTTTCCTGATTTAAGGATTCTTAAGTGCCCTTTATCTCGATCATAGCACCTCACAAAAACAACTTTCCAAGATCTCCAAGGGTTATCTATCTTGCCCTGAAGACATTTGACCTTTTTGCCCTTGATCCCAGTCCTGTTTGCTTGATTTTGACTCCATATCCCAATGGACAAATAGATTTCCCACTATCCATCCTTTCAAGTGATTTTTCCCACCAAATATACTAAAACAAAACCAAAGCTGCACTTTCATAACTAGCCTAATATTCACAAATTAAAACAAAGTTAAACTTTAAAGAAAGAGCCCTCTCTGAACCCTAGGAAGGCTATATCCTAGAGTTTGAAGTAGGTTTGTGGTTACCTCTAGAATTATTTGACTAAAAACCAAATTCACACAACTTGAGAATTACTAGAGTGATAACATTATTGGCGACCATACTGGGTAACTAACCAATCCCATTAGGGGAATTTTGAGGTCTAAAATGGGCCTCATAAGAAAAATGTACAACAAAAATAAACTTTATAACAACCAATAGGATTCAAGATGATGATGTCAACCATGGGGGATGATTCACCATTTTTCAAATAAAATGGTAAAAATATTAAAAAATAATAAAATAATAAAACTATTTTTTCAACTCGTATTTTCAACTTATCTCCCAAAATTTTTACTCAAATTTCGAGCGGGAGTACTCGTTGGATGCGAAATTTAATTCCTCATCCAAGGAGTACCCATGTTACATACTTTCGATGAACTCTACTACACGAAAAATGAGAAATACATAAAAAAACGTGATTGTAATCACATTTTTCTCAACACTAATCATAATGAATATCAAAAATCTTTGACATGCAATCCTCATGGAATAGATATTATCAACAATCATCAAATACATTCACTTTGGAGATAAGTTGAAAATATGAGTTGAAAAAATAGTTTTTCCATTTTTCCCTCTAAAATTTGATGATGTCATCAAATCTTATTTGATTTTTTCCACTATTATTTTATAATTTCCTTAGGAGGCCCATTTTAGACCTCAAAATTCCCCTAATGCTCAGTCATAAAACTAGTCTTAAAGGAAATTTTTTTATTTATCCTTTTACTTTAAGATTGTTTTATAAGTTGTGTATATCGAAAATAGTAATTCTGGCTTCTAGGAAAGTTTATTATACCAGGTCTAACCCGGATCCTAAGCCTATAGTTATAGTAGAAACCCAGACCGAATTGGTAAAAAGAAAAAACAGTTAGAAAATTTAGAAGCTGAAGTATTATTAAAAAGAGTCAATTCATTACCACAAGAGTTAGTAAGTCTGCAAGATATTGATTTTGATCTGAAATTTGAGCATTCTTTATTTAGAAGAAAATCTGAAAGTGATCTTAAAATTAATGTTTTAGACCCTGTTTTCACTTCATTCTTGAATACAAAACATAAAAATATTACAGCAGATTCTAAATCACAGAAATTTCAAGATTAGACTAAAATTGAAGAACTAAAAGTTACTATTCTTAAAGATATTGATGAAGCTATTGAATTAGCTCAATTTTTAACCTATGCAAACAAACCTCCAGTTTCTTAGTTGCATACCACAATAATACCAGCTAGAGATTCATCTCTGTATGTTGTTACATCATTTATAAATTCCACTACCAGCTCATCTACAGATCCATTTATCCCTAGTTTACCTTTACAGCCTAGAGTATTATTTCTACCACTCACTTCATCCACTATATCCATCAACTCACCTTTTGATTTCCTAAACACATCATTCTCATTCCCTAGTAGTTCCATATACATTCCAGTTTCATTTCCCAACACTTCAACTACAACTTTTAGTTCATCATCTATCATTTCCAGCACAGCTCCAAGCAGTTCTACCTTACCTCTTAGCCAAGCTAAGCTTCAATCTATGGTTGCTAGATATGCTCCCCTAGTTTTACCACAACATCTTCATGACATGCCTCAAGACTATCAAAATAAAATACCATTGTTTGATGGCACTACCCAATATACTGCTCAACAACACATTACTAAGATGACAAAGTTCTTTGAAATTTATGAGATTGATGACTCGGATGTTCAACTGAGGCTGTTTGCACAAACTTTGATAGGAGAAGTTAAGAAGTGGTTTAAAGATCTAGCTGATGGTAGTGTAACTGATCTAGTTGTGTTTCATATATTGTTTTTAAATAAATGGGAAAAGAAAAAGAATCCCCTCCAAATATTTTCTGAATTTGATTCCATGAAAAGAACTCCAAATTCAGTCCAAGACTACTACACTAGATATAATAGTGTCTATAATTCTATCCCTGTAAATCTTAAACCTACTCCTTATTCTGTCATGTTCAAATTCCATGATGGATTTGATGGAGATATGGCTTACCAATTAAGGAAAAGAGATGCAGAAACCTTAGAAAAAATGCAAACATATGTTGTTAATGTAGAAGTAAACATTTTAGCAAAAAAAGCCAAACTCAGAAATGAAAGAAGACTGACCATTAAAGAAGAAATTGTCAATTCAGACACAAAAATAGATATGTTAGCTAAAACCTTAGAGAAGATGATGGATAGACTAGACAACATATAGAGAAGACCTCAGTGGGATAACCAACAACAAATCAGAAATCCCAATTTTAGAAAAAACACAAATTCTGGAAAAGCAAAAGAAACAGCCCCAGACCAAAAAATAAGGCCCCCATTCCAAGAGAACTATGCTGAAAGTTCCCAGAATAATGATGATGATGAGGATGCAATAAATCTAATGGGAATTGATGATAATAATACTATTTTCTTTACTAAGGAAGATCGGGAATTATTTGAACTCCAACAACTCAAATTAGATTCTAGTGAATTCTTTGATTATAAACAAGGTTATGATTATGCTATAAATGAAATAAACAGTCAATATAACCTTAGAAATAAGAAAAATAATGAGTCTTCTACCAAGAAAACTTCCCAAACTTGGAATCAGAAAATAGTAGAAGCTCCCAAAACAAAAGTTCTGCAAATTCTCCCAAGGGAAAATAAGCAAAACTCTACTTCTTCCCAAAACATTTCTAGTCCTAAAAATGCATCAAGCCCTAAAATTGTTGATATTTATTATGAAGTTGCTCAAGCTGCAAAAATTTCACAGAAATATACTATTGTTAAAGCTTCTAATTCAGTTAAAACAGCAAATTTAGATCCTAAAATACCCTCTACTAATCCTAAATCAGTAGATCCAAAAACTACTACTTCAAAAACATCTATTGATAATTCTAAGTCTGAAAGAACATCTACTGCTTCACAAACAATCCCTGAAAAGAAAGTTAGGAGTAGTAAAACACAAGAAACACAAACAGATAATGTCAAACTACTTGAAAATGAAAAAATAATTGTAGAAAAACAAGACAAACCAACTCAAACTACAGTTACCAAAGAAGAATTGATTCAAATTAGTAAAACTCAACCTACATTCAACATACAATCAAAAATTGCAAAGTTTAAAATACCAATTCCTTTGACTGAATTGGTAAAACATGACTTGTATAAATTAACCATAACTGAAACATTAAATATGAATAACGGAGAAGATTCCATAAATCTAAATGATGATCAACCAGAGTAGATTTTTGGCCTATATGTGAATGGAAAACATGCAGATGGAGCAGTTCCTCCATTTTATATCAGTCTTACCATTCATGATCAAATTTTACACAATGTCATGCTAGATTCAGGAGCTTCCCATAATCTAATGCCTAAATCCATAATGGAAACTCTCAATCTAGAAATTACAAGGCCATACAAAGATTTGTTTTCTTTTGATTCAAGTAAAGTTAAATGCATAGGTTTAATCAAAGATTTGTGTGTAACACTAGTTCAATATCCTGGTAAGAGTATATTAATGGACATTGTAGTAGCTGATATCCCACCTAAATATGGAATGTTACTTTCTTTCTCATGGGAAGAAAAGTTACAGGGATCTCTACAATTGTACATGTCTTATGCTACTATATCAGTTTTTGGCCAGCCTAAAAAGTTATATAGGGAAACAATGATGAAGTACATGGTCAGTAGTGCAGAAAGATCTATAAATTACCCAATTTACTCTACACCAACTGACCTTGACTCTTTTATCCTATGCAACTCTGAAACTAATGAAATCCAAACTGAACTAGTAGAAAAAAATAAAGCACCAAATAATGAAAATATTTTTCATGAATCTCTATGGCATTTAGACTTTGATGGCTCAGTAAATAAGTTAGGAGGAGGAGCAGGAGTTTGGATAACCAACATGGAGACTAATCACCCAAAAGGCCATGCTTTTAGGCTCAATTTCAAATGTACCAATAATATGGCTGAGTATGAAGCCCTCATTCTAGGACTCCAAATCATTAGGAACTCAGGGGGAAAAAGAATTTTAATCATGGGAGATTCAGAGTTAATCATAAAACAATTAAATGGAGTTTATTCTGTTTACAATCCTAGACTAAGCAGATACAGAGACAATGTGATAGATTTAACTGATGATTTATTGGAATGTAAATTTGCTGCTATACCTAGAAAACAAAATATACAACTCATTGTCTTGCAACCTTTGCTAGTACATGCAATTTACCATTCCAACCTAATCACATATATACTGCTGAAGTCAAACATAGGCCAATAATTCCAGACAACCTTAAGTATTGGAAAATTTTTTCTCAGGATGAATAGATTTACAAGTTTATGAACAATGACGGTGCATTTCAAAACTGTAAGATAGACACAGATTGTACTATAGATCATGATTTGGATTGTGAAATAGATTTGAATAACTTAGATGCAAATAGAATAAAATTTGATAAACCAACTAGATTTAGTCAAGCTGATATAGATAGCTTAGAGAAAGTAGAGATTGAGAAATTATTGATGATGAATCAGACATATTGAATCTTAAGGATAATTTCTTACCTAAAGGTTTAACTCCCTTAGAAGATCTTTTTGACTCAGATGATGTAGCTAGAAAACCAAAAATGGAGCCAGTTAGATTTGATATAGAAGAACGCAATATTGGAACAAAGTTAAAACCCAAAATAATCAAACTTTCCAAAACATTACCTCAACAAGAAAATTAAAAATACATTACTCTTTTAAAGGAATATCAAGATGTTTTTGCCTGGAGTTATGAGGATCTCAAATCCTATGACACTAGCATAATCCAACATAAAATTCCAATAAAAGAAGATAAAAAGCATTTTAAATAAAATTTGAGAAGAATTAACCCTATTTATTACCTTTGATAGAAAAAAAAGTGAAAAGAATGTATGATGCACATATCAATGCACCAATCAAATATTCTGATTGGGTTTCCAACCTAGTTCCAACAAGGAAGAAAACAGGAGAGATAAGATTATGTGTTGACTTTAGGAATCTGAACAAACTGTCCTTGAAAGATAATTACCCTTTACCTAAAATGGATCATATATTACAAAGGGTAGTTGGCTCTTCTAGGATGTCACTTTTAGATGGTTTTTTAGGATACAACCATATTTTAGTCCAAAAATAATATCAAGTTAAAACAACATTACTACTCCTTGGGGCACTTTTATGTATGTGAAAATGCCTTTTGGTCTAATGAATGCAGGGGCAATTTTTCAAAGGGCTATCGACATAGCTTTTGCAAAGGAAATACATGATTTCTTAGTAATTTACTTAGATGACATTACTGTGTTTTCCAAAACTGATAATGAACACTTGGATCATTTGAGACAAGTTTTTATTAAGTGCAGGAAATTTGGCATCTCTTTAAATCCTAAGAAAAGTCTATTTGGATTAGAAGAAGGTAAGTTACTTGGACACATAATTTCTAAAGAAGGAATCAGAATAGATCCTGCTAGGATAGAAGCAATTCTGAACATCATTCTACCAAGAAACATCAAAGAATTACAAGCCTTTCTAGGTAAGATTAATTTTTTAAGAAGATTCATATTTAATTTAGCTAAGATAATTAGAGAAGTAAATAACATGCTCAAAAAGGATTCAATTATTAAATGGACTGTTGAGGCTAAACAATCATTTGACTCCATAAAACAAGCCTTAACCAAAACTCCAGTCCTAATAAGTCCTGACTTTAAGAAAGATTTTATAATTTTTTCATTTGCTTCAGAACACACCATTGCTGCAGTTTTACTGCAGAAAAATGACCAAGGATTTGAACAACCCATAGTTTTTTTTAGTAAGACCCTTAGAGATGCCCCTCTAAAATAAAACATTATGGAGAAACAAGCCTTAGCTTTGGTTAAGGCCATTAAAGACTTCAGAGTTTATATTCTCTACTCTCATATCATTGCCTATGTCCCATATTCTATAGTAAAAGACATTCGTACTCAGGATGGTCCTGATGGAAGAAGAGGTAAGTGCATTTCCACTATCTTAGAATATGGCATAGAGATAAAACCCACAAAATTCATCAAAGGTCAAGGATTAGCCAAACTTATGGCTGAATCTAACTACAATGCCCTAGACATAAATTTTATTTCCCAAGTAGATGATCAGGAAGAGATGGCGACTCCAAAGATCAGTGAAGCCTTCTCAGAATCACCTTGGTATACAAATATCATATTTTTACTCCTAAATTTACAAGCTCCTCCTGGATTGTCAAGAACCAAAGCCAGATTCTTAAAACTAAAGGCAATGATATTTTGTATTTTAGATAATGTCATTTTCTGGAGAGATCATAGTGGGATTTTATTAAATTGTTTATTAAAGGAAGAAGTTAACAAAATACTTGAAGAATTTCATGCAGGTGACTGTGGAGGACATCTATATTGGAAAACTATTGCAAACAGGATCCTGAGAGCTAGTTTTTACTGGCCTACTTTGTTTTCTGATTTCAAAAAGTATGTAACTTCATGTCATAAGTGCCAATTTTTTTAGGGTAAGAAGAAATTATTACCCCTCCCCTTAAAGCCTATTTCAACTTAAATGTCATTTCAACAATGGGGTTTAGACTTCATTGGTGAAATTCACCCTCCTTCTTCAGGCCAACATAAGTGGATTTTGACAGTCACTGATTATTTTACCAAGTGGATTGAAGCCATACCCTCCAGACAAGCCATAGATGTTGTCATTATTTCCTTCCTAGAAAACAACATTCTTTCAAGATTTGGATGTCCCCAAAAGATAATTACCGAAAATGCAGCAGCATTCAAATCCAAGAAAATGATTGAATTTTTCCACAAATACCATATTACATTAGGTCATTCTATTGTATATTACCCCCAAGGTAATGGCCTAGCTGAATCCTCAATCAAGAGCCTTGTAAATATCATCAAAAATTTACTTGAAGACAATAAAAAGACTTGGAATAAGAAGTTAGTCAATGCCTTATGGGCAGATAGACTTACTACTAAAAAATCCATTGGTACTTCCCCTTACCAACTAGTTTATGGAATGGATGTTGTTTTTCCATCCTCCTTAGGTGTACCAGTGATGAAAATTATCCAAGAGTTACAAGTGGAAACAAATGACATTCAAACAAGGATCAATCAAACTATTCACTTGCAACAAACAAGGGAATAAGTTTATATCAAATCTCAAGTCATTTAGGATAAGATCAAGAAAATTTTTGATAAACATACTAAAGAGGATGATTTCTACATAGGAGATAAAGTATTAAAGTGGGATTCCAGAAGAGAAGACAAAGGAAAACATCGAAAATTTGATTTTCTGTGGAAAGGACCTTATGTGATTTATGGTTATAGAGGTAATAATGCTTTCTTTCTGAAAGAAATGGATGGAACAGATCTGCAAGAAGGACTAGTAAATGGTAGAATGTTGAAGCAATACTACTCTCCTGAGTTAACAAATAGTTAGTTTTTACTCACTTTGATCATTGTACATATACATTACAGAGTTTAGATTGGATTGGATGTTTCCCTAACGAATTTGAAGCCTGAAGAAAAGGCCCTAAGCTTTGAGAGGTGAATATCATAAGTATGAATAAGTTGCAGATATCAAAAGACATTTACAGGGTCATCACAGTCAAATTCTAAAGGCTACTAGTCTCAAATTTCTTGATATTCCACTAGGAAATGTCATCCCCATGTGGAGCCACTGTTAGGGTCCTATAACAATAGGGTTCATAAATTTTGAATTGAATTTGATAGTCTTGTAAATATGTACATACCTTGCTTTCTGCAAGTTGTTTTCTCATATTTTAAAAACAATAAATAATAATAAATGAAAAAAGGGTGTAAAAAGTCCTAAAAGAAAGATCAAAGGACTTAGAAAAATATAAACCCCAAAAGAAAAAGAGATAAAATAAGACATGAAAGTGAGCAAGTCCAAATGCCACTACTTTTACTTTACTGAAAGAATAATGATTATATGCAGAGTGTCAATAAATGCCATAATCCATGATCAGTTAAACAATTTAATCTTAACTTTTCATGTTTTCAATTTCATGTTTTAGATAGTGAATAAAGATTTTTCAAACAGTTTAAACTTGACAAATCAGTAGATAGGTAGAGAATAATGAGGAGCTCAACAGTTCAATCTAAGCCTTCAGATGAAATAAGGTAGATCTAGATAGTTTTATGCTTTGAAAGAAAATGTTTTAAGGTTGCAAGTCTAAATGCACCTACAAAATGAAGAAAAAATGTTAGAAATAAAGTTGGGTAGGTAGAAAGCATTTGAGCAATCATGTAAATAAGACATCATCGGGAAAAATCACTAATTTCCCCTCCCCTATAGGTATTTAGTATTCTAAACTTTCAGTCAAAAAGGCTCAGAGCATTTCTCTGACTTTTTTTGGGACCGGACCCAAGGCTCGATGACTGATAATTTAAAAATATTGAATTCCTACCTTAAACCCTCATTCATCAACATTTACCCTTCATTCATACATCAAAACCCATTTTTCCTAAGTAAAGACACATTCTTACTTAGTAAAATTGTAACCCTAACATAATTAACTTCATTCCCTTCAAAATCATTCATAAAACTCTCAAAATACGCTTATCCTAAGTATTAGTGAAGTAATATAAAAGATGAGCAATGCTTTATTTTATACTTTACTTAGAGATAATATGTGTTTTTTTTCCTTTTAATATCCCTTTATTTATATTAACATCTAACTTATTGTAGTAAATCCCTAAAACTACACCTACCCGTATATATTAAATCCATTATATTTAAAATAACCCCCATTAAACCCACTATTTTAAACTTTAGACCAAAGTAAATATCCCCATGTCCGCAAATATATAAAACCCCACCCAATTACCCATTGGTCTAAACCTATCCTTAAATAAATATCTCGCACCATGTAGTTTAAACAAATGTGTAATGCATTTGATAAAACTATATAATATATAATAAATCTGCCCGCATATGAAAAGTTAAAACATTTCATAAATGTTTTAATTAAAAAAATTATATCGCCATATAACAATAAACCCCTCCACCATGTTATATAACGCCTAAGGTTTAAACTTTACTAAAACACAGTTTTATAAAGTCTAAAACCATTCCTGCCGCATATGAAACTCTGATCCCACTACTCTTATCCCGACGTATCTTCCGAACTGATCTGGACCATTCGCTCATGAACTCCAGATCCGATGATTAACATCCAATATCGCGCAGAATAGATGCACGTTCATCCAACAACCAAACCTGCGTGAAATGGGTGGTTTCACATTTACCTCTCTCCTCCACGTGGCCTTTCCTTATTGGATCATGTGGGTTGAGTCTAATACCACTTACCACCCATTTGATGCGCGATAACCACCGGTTTTAATCTGTTTGAAATCCCGAAACCGCTCCTCCCGCCTGATGCGACCTGCATTCAATGCCGGATTAATAAAACCAAAATTTCTAATAAACCTTCAGAAATACATTCATTTCATACCCCTTTTGCACATTTTACCCTCTGCAAAGTTTCCTCGACTGTAAAAACACATTTTTAAGCCATTTTCCGTCATTTTTACGCCCGAAACCTGCAAACATTTGCCCTGAAACCTTTGAAGACTGCTGAGGAATTGCACATTGCTCCAATCAATTCACTGAAGTGATCAATTCATCCAGAACCTCAGAAACCATTACGAAGATCAAGTAACTACATACAAAAGGTATTTTTCTCAAATTGGAACCTACAATCGACTTAAAATACCTGTAAAAAGAACAAAAACACTTTAGAAATTAAGAAATCGATTAAAATAAACTACCAAAAAGTTCCAAAAACAAGCCAAAATCTGGCAAATTTTTCCCAGAAACCCTTTTTCTCTGTTACGCACCATTTCTGAAGAAATTTGTGAGTTTTCACAGTTTAATAGTCTATTTCAAGCTCTGAAAAAGGCCAAAAAACCTCTACAGGTACCCTAAGCCTTTGTAACCCTTTTCAAAAGAGTTTTTAGCCCAAACTTCCATTAAGAGACTCAGAAAACCCCTGTTTTATATTTTAAACCAGTTCTAAAGCCTCTAAACCTCTTTGACATGCCTAATTAAATAGAAAACCAAAAAAGAGACTATACTTTGCCAAATTTTCCCAATAAATCCTCTACTATAGTAAAAATTACTTCTGCAAACTGTCTAAACTTGCAGAAGTGGATCAAAATGCCTGAAAAATAGAGTGCAAGAAATCATGAAGGTTCTAAAGCACCTAAACCTATCCCTGCCATGACTTCAAGCACTACTATTGTTGTCAATCCATTGCAACCACCTATTGTTGATATTGAACACATTCCCCTAGCTGATACTGATTATAAAATAGCTGATCCCATTATTGAATTCAACCTGTTGGATATCTATAGCTGGTGTTATGAGAAGTCTTTAGATGATCAAGAAGAAGTCCATATTTGGGAATCCAATTTGCCCAAATATGTTGTCCCATTGACTCACCCATGTCAAGAGATTATCAGATTGTGTCAGCAGTACTATGTTCCAGAGCAAAGAGCCATTGTAAATGCTAATAAATAAGTCCTTTTTACCATCACTACAGAATCAATTAACCAAATGTTGCAACTTCAACCTAACCCCCAAGCAGTCCCTTTGTCTATAGAGGCCCTCACTGAGCTATATATTAGTCTAGATTTTCCTAAAAGGTTCATGATTTTTCAGAGTTGTATGCCTCTCCGTGTAGAAATTCCCAAATTAAATCCTCATACTCTACTGCTAAATTGCCTGAAGGATCAAGACATGTGATTTCCATGCTTTCCTTCATCCTTGGATATTTCACTGATGAATCCATCTTAGGATTCTTGTCCACCTTTTCTCCAGGTCAATCACCTTCAGTAATCTTTAATTATGTTGGCTTCATTGTTGATAGTATTCATTATCAATTGACAAATTTTCAAATAGAGGGAGTGTTTAGATATACCTCCTACCTTTTCCACATGTTTCTATACTTCCAATCAGATAATTTTCCAATTACTCTACAAAAACTTGACATAGAGGCAAATCCTCTATCTGTCATTTTTTGGACATCATTGCTCAGAAAAGAATGCACAGATTTCAGTTATTCAAAGTTTTCAGAGATATTTTTACATCCAGTGATCACCATGTTGACCAAGACAGGGTAGCCCAGAATAAATGAGGAAATGAAGAAGAATTTGCAGTTATCAAAGTAAAGTAAGGTTGGTGACTGGTATTTGTATGAGAAGTATATTGAAATCGGAGTCTTTGGGTCAAACTTGTTACCTTACAAGTTACCCAAATATCCTTCAATGAGGATATTTGCCTT
Source organism: Pinus albicaulis (assembly GCA_034641835.2). Classification (NCBI taxonomy): domain Eukaryota; kingdom Viridiplantae; phylum Streptophyta; class Pinopsida; order Pinales; family Pinaceae; genus Pinus; species Pinus albicaulis. The sequence continues at coordinate 1,869,790,369 of CM076575.1, read as the reverse complement.
GGAGTATATCAGGAAGATCCTAAACTCTGATTCAATCAATTTCATGGCAGCTAAGAAGAAGACCCAATTCGAATTTAAAAATCAAATTGGGTCATTCATATGCAATCACAAGGATGCAGAAAAGGAGGCAGCTAATCAGTTATTAGAATATAAATTTTAAGAGAGTTTCCCTTGGAACTATGATCCACAAGGGATTGTGAGAAAGCTAAGAGTCAAATGCAAATGAAGCTAAACCATAAATATAAAAATTTTCCAATCAGTTTGAATGGACTAAAAACACCTTAATAAATGCAATGAACAGAGGTAATACTAGTCATACCTTAGAGACTGCAAATCAACCAGAGAAGTCCACTAAAAGAATAAGGGAATAAGGAGCCTATGTAGCAGAGACTACACCATAAACAAAGTTCAAGATCATTTATAACAAAAGGCCTAAATTAGATAGATCAGGTAAAGGAAAAGAGACAATAGATGTGGAAGAAACAGAGCCTTTAAATACCAACACAAATTTGCTAGAGACAAATATAGCTACTATAATTATTAATGAGCCAAATCAGAATGAAGAAATCAATAATGAAGATACACAGTTAATGGAAAGACAGCAAAGCATGGAAGCTTCTTCCTCACAGTCAGTTGAGGAAAAGGATTTATATATTAGGGAGAAATATAAGCAGATTAAACTGAAGAATGAGGAAATAAAAACTGAATTTTTTTTTCAGTTCTTGAAACAAAAGCCAAGTAATCAAAACAGATTCCTATCAGCATTTGATTACTCAAGTAAAAAATTGATTATGTCAGTATTACAGCCCACAGTATCAGTTCCAAAGACAGTTTCTGACTATAAAAAAGTTGATCTATAAGTAGCTACAGACAGTATCCATGAATTATATCAAATAGAGTTTCACAGGCAAAGCTCAAAGATGTTGTATTCCACAGCTATAAAAAAAGCTATGAGTGCTCAAAAGCTACAAAATACCATCTCCAACATGCAAGATCAGATGAATTTGGACAAATCTTCATTGTATGCCAATGATCTAAGGATAAAAGCCTTAGAAGAATTAGTATTGCAGGTAGGATATGATGCTACTAATATCAAAGCAGTAGAAGAATTGGTGAAAAAGAAAAATGAGGATATAGAAGCCTTGAGGAAACAGCTCAAACTTCCTCAAAGTGAGCATCCTCAGACAAAGGAAGTCACATAGGAACAGAATGAAAAAGATGAAATGATGAATTTAATTCTTCAGCTGACAGCCCAGGTTAAAAAAATGGAAATACAGATGGACAAACTTGTCCGAGAAAAAGAGACAGGGAAAGAACCAGTGATTCCTACAGTCATTCCAGCTATCACTGCAGCAGTGCCTTCAACTTTAGGAGAAAAATTGACACCAAAAAAACCAATGGCTATTGCAGTACTAGTGACTTCTTCCACAACATCAGCCACTGAATCTTCTACAACAGCAATACAACCTACTGATGAGGCCAACAAGATAGTGAAAGCAATGGAAGAGATGACTTTAAAGACAAATGAGATCAGCAGATTGAAAAAAATGGTTGAAAATCTTGAAAAGTCAAATAAATTAGCTCAGGTAAATGCTAAGACACATGAAAAAAATGCCAGCAGATTGAGTGAAGAGTTAAAAAAGTTGCAGAATGAATTAACTTTGGAGGATTAGATATCATACATCAAAAATTACCTTTGGAATAATATCATTGAAGCCATCCATGATGTATGGCCTTCAATTCAAGAAAATTTTGAGCAAAGAGAATTATTATTAGCAGCCCAAGAAGAAATTCAAAAGACTCAAACTGATTTGGCTAATAAACCAGAGCAAGCTGTAAAGCTAATAAATTTCCTTAATAGCAAGAATAGACAGGAGTTGGAAGAGCTCAAAATAACAGACAGAACTGCAACTATCCTAGAAATTAGGAAAGTCACAACAAAGAGAAATTTGATGAGGCAACTTGAAGAAAAATGTGAAGGCATGAATACTGCCATAACCAGGTTCATGGTTAAGTTCACAAGTTTGAGGCAAAAAGGACTTCCTGATATCAAGGTTATTAATGATAAATTGAGGCCTCAAAATGACTATGATAAGAAGATAAGAGAATTTTCCAAGGAATAGGTAAATAAGCCAACAGGTCAAGGCATCCCCACAGGAAAAAGTGTTACTGAAGAGTTTTGAAGATTTATTTTACTTACAGTATGAAATCAAACACTTGTTTGTCATCAAGCAAACCTTTGCTAGATATACAGAAGTTGATGAGAATTTTAGGAAATTAAAGAACATTCAAATTCCTAAAAATGAGGATTGGCAGTCACTTAGTAATTTGTTATGAAGGATGAAGACAAGCAAGTGAAAAGAAGGAAGAAAAATGTTTTCTAAATTATGGTCAAAACAGATTTTATTTACAGTAGTAAACAGTTTTTGACTAAGGGTTAAAGAGTATTAGTTAAAGAGTATCAGTGAATAAAGAGTATCCGAGAAAGAGTATCAAACAAGGCAGATCATATTCAAAAAATATCTATAGGCCAGCAAGAAGGACACCAAGGAAGCCACCTACTTTATCCTCAAAACTGTTTCTATTTCTTATGGATAAAATAGGACAGCTTGCTGATTTGTTAAGCAGTTGTCTCTATTTTTACTGTAAACATATTTTATTTTCCTAAGATAATTCCTAGAATTCTTCTAGGATATTTTGTAAAAACATTATGTATAAATACTTCATCTTTAGACGTATTTTGTGTGGAATAAAATTTTTGGGATTGTTATAGTCTTTTCTTCTTGGACTTTAAAGCTTTTGTGTGTCAAAACTTCAAGTAGCAAGCTGGATCAAAGCAAATTAGCATCATACTTCAAGATTCCTGTGATGAGCTATCTGGAGTGAAGTATTTTCTTCACTTGTCATTGTTTCATTTCTTTGTTACATGCATCTATTTATGTTTATGCTAAATCTTAATGTATAACTAGGAGTATTACTACGGGATTTGTTAAAAGCACCCTGTTTTTAACTAGTAATCATTTATATGTTTTCCTCTGATTTCCAGTGTAGGGAACCCTTAATTTTTCCCTCTCTCTTTTGACCTCTTCCTACTACTTATTTTTCCGGATTTAAGGATTCTTAAGTGCCCTTTATCCCAATCATACCACCTCACAAAAACAACTTTCCAAGATCTCCAAGGGTTATCTATCTTGCCCTGGAGACATTTGACCTTTTTGCCCTTGATCTCAGTCCTGTTTGTTTGATTTTGACTCCATAGCCCAATGGACAAATAGATTTCCCACTATCCATCCTTTCAAGTGATTTTTCCCACCAAATATACCAAAAAAAACTAAAGTTGCACTTTCATAACTAGCCTAATATTCACAAATTAAAACAAAGTTAAACTTTAAAGAGAGAGCCCTCTCTAAACCCTAGGAAGGCTAGATCCTAGAGTTTGAAGTAGGTTTGTGGTTACCTCTATAATTCTTTGACTACAAACCAAATTCACACAACTTGAGAATTACTAGAGTGATAACAGCGAGCACGAAATATTACATCTTCTTGTTTACTAGACTAGTTTACTATTCTTGTTCTTTTATTTAAATTCACTGCTTTTCTACTTGCTAGTTCAGTTCCAACGCAATTGTTGTTCAATTCTGCAGATAGTTTACATTTCTCTTTTCATCATTATTGTAAGCATTTGGTCGATATTTAATTCAGAAATTTTCCATTAGTTGATTAAAAGAGAATTCTGTTGCAAAATTTAGAATCACTGATTGTTGTTCAATTCATTAGACTTGTTGTTCAATTCGCTAAAGTTGCTGTTCAATTCCTCAGAGCGTGTTATTCAATTACATTATATTATTTTCAGCCTTAAGTAGTTAATTCTGCATAGGCTTAGAACAAATTTAGCTCCCTTGAATAATCATAAGCATTTCATAATTCACTTCCAAGTTGATTTTATTGAACTTCGAGAATTAGATAGTCTTCCTTGTGACACTTTAAAGTAGTGTTCCTCGATGTCAATTGCATATACTGTGCTTACGCTCTTGAAATAACAAGACTTGGATTGGGTTGATAATTAATCGAAAAAGAATTAAGTTTACCTTTAAATTAGTCACCTTTATGACCCAACATTTTGGTGTCGTTGTCAGGGAGAGTGTTTAAAAGTGATGTCCTTCATTTCTTCTTTTGTTGTGAAAGAATTGGGCATTTAAAATGAGAGGTAAGAACCTGTGTACCAGCAAGAAAAATGCTTGCTCCCCAGCCCATTTTTCAGGAATTGTGCAGAGGTTAATAGGATAGGTGTTCTTGTTTTATGACTAGGAAGAAAAAGATAGAATTACATCAAAATCTCCCACTTAAATCCACAAAACCCAAAGGACCGGTGATGCTTGGCAGAAAAAAGTATATAGACGAAATAATTAGGAAATCTTAATCCTAGGCATCTGTAGGACCCAAAACCATTCCTACTCAGATTCCTACTACGCTCCCTCAAGCAGCAACCTCACCGCATCTGCAGCCCACGCCGAGATTCACAGTGAAACAGAAGGATCTGAACAAATCCTTCAGACTACTGAGCACGTAAGTCTTGACCCTTCAAGAGAGGGACGTTCTTGCAATTTGTAGGAAGGGGAGGGAGAAACCAGTAGTGCAGTACAAGTAAGAACTACAGAGCCTGGATCCCCTTAGACAATGGTTGAGATAGAGACACCCAGCATCCTAGATCAGGGAAATTTTGTAAAGCTTCCTCCACATCCACTCCCTAATTCCACTCAAATCATTCCCCTAGAATAGGAAATCCTCGAATATTATTGGCATATCTTTGATAAAATGGAAAACAACCAAAACTAGAGGCAAACATCAACATTGGAATATCTCATTGTTGATCTGGCCGCAAATGCCCCTATGAAATCCATTCCATTACAAAACATCTGCACCTTCCACAGGTTGACCTCGGAATATCTGGATGCATTTTTATTTGAATTTGATGTCTTATGTAGGGGATATGACTACACCACTGACCCCCAAAAACTGAAATTATTTCCCTCTACTTTGAAAGGGACAGCATTACGTTGGTTTATGGGGCTCGGTGGAGGAACCATTAATAGTTGGGATCAGATAAAAAACTCTTTTATTAACAAATATCAAGACTACTGTCGGACTCAAGAATTAAAATATGAAATCTTCAATATTTCTGCAAGGGACAATGAGACATTAGAAGAATATGTTGAAATATTTCAATATAATTTGCAAAGATCACCATATATTACACTATCTAAAGATATCTCAAAAGCAACAATGATTAAGGGAATGAAAGAAGAATGGGTAGAAACACTTAATATAATGGGAAAAGGGGACATCTATCAGGAAGTATATGATGACATTATTGCACTATGCATCAGGTGTTCTCGAGGTACTACGCAAAGTAGGCCAACCAGGCAAGACTCAGCTACAAGAAATCCTACACAATACGGTGGCAACGTGACCAGAGCAGAATTGGGTAATTTTATAGAATATTTTAAAACAGATATATTGGGCACCCTGACAACGCAACTAGATGTCCTACAAGCCAAACAAAATCAAGCTATAGCAGAGCAAAACTTGGCTGTTTTTTGTCCATGCTGTCAAAAGAAGCACAGCCAACAGGAATTTCCATTAGACATGGTCTAGACATGCACTATTTGTACCAAGGACCACGCCACTGACCATTTCCCTTCACTTCCAGGGTTGAAAGAGGTTTTTAAAAAGGCAGAAGAAGAGATAGAACCAGTCTATCTGATGAACCAACGTCGGCAGTCGCATGCACGACCAAGTATGCCACAAGAACTACCTCAATTCTTTTCTTCCCTACAATTTAACCAACAGAACCCTGCAACAGCATAGCAGAACCAACCACCTTTTTCTACCTGGCCACCCCAATCATTTTCTATGCCTCCTTCACCAACGCAACCCTCTTCAGGTAATAATTGGCCAAGTTTTCCTTGTTGTCCCCCTTACTCGAAAACAATCCCTATCAGACCCAGTGGCCTACCCCCACTTCGCAGAACATAAATTGGTTTCAAAACTGGAAACGACCCCTAGGGATGACCAATCTACCAATGGGGACAGGGGCTCAGAATCAACCTACATTACCAACTCCATACCCATTCGAACACAATCCGCAGCCTATCATGTATCCTCAACTTCCAGCTCAGCCCAATCCTAATCCCAATAATAGGCCAGTTCAGCTAATCCAAATCGTCGAAAACCCAAACCCCGAGACTGAACAGAAGAAATTCAATGAACTTAGGCTAAGATCAGGCCGTGTTATTTCACCTAAAGAATATACGACCATGCCAACACTTGAATCTGAAATTATGACAACCCATAAACAATCAAATATGACTGAAACATAGGTAAAGCAAGGGAGGGACACAGTTGACCAAAAGACACTGAAAACCTTATTATTTCCTCCCCTCCATTTCTTGAGAGATTAACATTGCCTAAACCTATAGTCTCTTAAGATTTCGATCTCATAGGGGAATTAAAAAACCTGTGCATTAAAATTCCTCTTCTGCAGGCTATCCAAGACATTCCTATCTATGCCAAGAAAATTAAAGAGCTGTGCGAAAAGAAGCAGGTAAGGAAAGAAAAAATGATAACAACTGTTTATGTAGTGGGAGCATTGTCAGACTTACTCTTGGGTAAATAAACTGCAGTAAAATATGAGGATCCAGGGAACCCCATAGTGACTTTACAAATTTATAGCCACTCCTTTTCGAACACATTGGTTGACTTAGGGGTGGCCATCAACATCTTAACTACAGAAACCTGTGTTAAATTAGGCATAACAACATTAGAACCCACATCTACCTTGCTGGAACTTGTTGACAGATCTGTTATCAAACCAGAAGGAATATTACAGGACATCTTGGTTTCTGTGGAATCATGGGAACATTCGGCGGACTTTTTAGTTATTAATCCAAAAATTAGGCTAGACGGGCACCCTATGATACTAGGACGACCTTAGTTAGCAATAGCCAATGCTTACATAGGCTGCTAGGCAGGTAGCATGACCATAAAAAATATTGTCATATACCCACCTGCCAAGCCAAGTCTTCACACTGTAAATATTCACAAATAGTCACATACATACTAAGAACAAAACATCCATTCAACACTGACTATAGTCGAAGCACTCAAATTCAAAGATCAAAATGAGGATGATGTAATTAATAAATTCATGAATCAACCACCTACTTTTGAAAATTTAAAATTTCAAATGTTAAAAGAAATTCTTGATAATGAAGCACAAGAAGACCCCTAAGCAAATATTGATAATTAGCACATACCCATTACTGATTTCCGTAATATCATACCAATTGAAATTGAACCAGGAAAGGTCTTAAATATCAATGGCAGACTGAATAGTGACCAACAACGAAAGCTCACTAAGGTTTTACAGAAATATAAGGGAGAATTTTCTTGGGACTACCCATACATGAAGGGTATAGATCCTCAACTATGCACCCATCATATTTATACTGAAAAGGATGCTCAACCTATTCGGCAACCTTAGTGGATATTATACCTACATCTAAAGGACATAGTAAAAGATGAATTGCAAAATCTGCTTGATGTAAACTTCATCTATCCTATTTCGGACAAAAAATGGGTCTCTCCTTTAGTAGTTGTTCCTAAGAAGAATGGGAAATGGTGAATCTGTGTGGATTACAGAGAACTAAATAAAGCAACATATAAATATCACTTCCCCCTTCCTTTCATTGATCAGGTCCTTGATACATTGGCAGGGAAGTGGTTCCTCTCCTTCCTTGATGGGTTCAATGGTTACAATAAAATCCAGATATCCCTTGAAGACCCAGATAAAACAACCTTTACCTACCCATGGGGTACATTTGCCTATAGGGTATTACCATTTGGGTTATGAAATGCCCCAGCAACATTTCAAAGAGCTATATTCAGCATTTTTTCTGATTTAATAAATGAAGGACTTGAAATTTACAAGGATGACTTTACCTCATATGGAGATGATTTTGATCAAGCACTTGAAACACTAGAAAAATTATTGGAACAATGTATTGCTACCAGATTGTGTTTGAGCAAAGAAAAAAGTCACATGATGATGACCGAAGGAGTAATCCTAAGACACTACATCTCTGCAACTGGAATATAGGTAGATCCGGCAAAGATAGAGGTAATCCTTTTATTAGCCACACCTTTTACGCAGACAGAGGACCTATGTAGTTTCCTTGGGTATGTAGGGTAATATCGTAGGTTTATAAGGAATTTCTCACAAATTGTTGCACCCATGTATGCATTAACTGGAAATGTTGAATTCCATTGGTATGATAAATGTTATACGGCTTTTTCAGATTTAAAGAAACTAGTCTCGACTGCACCAATCTTACGTGGCCCCAATTGGTAGATGCCCTTTCATATTTCCTCATATGCATCCGACACGGTGATAGGGGCAGTTCTCGGTCAAGAAGAAGAAAAAAATCCTTATGTTATTTATTATATCAGCAAGAATCTCACTCCTGAAAAATTAAATTATATAGTGACCGAAAAGGATTTCTTGGCTGTCATTTATGCTATTAATAAATTCAGACATTATATAACTGGATATCAAGTAAACCTGTATACGGATCACTCTGTCATTATATATTTAGCCAATAAACCTATTACAAATGGAAGAGTAGCTCGTTGGTTGTTTCTTTTATAGGAATTTGACATAACTATCAAAGACCACCCAGGGAAGGAGAACGTAGTTTGAGACTTCCTGTCGAGAGTTCCAAAGATATATGACTCACTAGCGGTGGACGATTAGTTCCCAGATAAGCATTTGTTTGTTGTAGCGGTAAAAACGCCATGGTACGCAGCTGTAGCAAATTATCTGGTAGTAGGAAAGCTGCCAAGACACTTGAAATCAAAAGAACGGAAGATGATTGTCCAGCGTAGTGCTAGATTCTCCTAGATCAGCAGATATCTTTTTCATACAGGAGTTGATATGCATACACGCAGATGCATCCAAGAAGACAAGATTTATGACATCCTACAGGCCTGTCATGATGAGCCATGTGGTGGCTATTTTTCAAATCGCAGGATGGGGCACAAAGTATTGCAAATGGGCTACTATTGGCCTAAAAATGTTAAGGATGCCAAGAAATATGTCTAGGCCTGTGATAGTTTCCAAAGAATGGGCCGCTCGAGCCAAGCTGACTAAATTCCATTATAGCCACAGCTAGTAGTGGAACCTTTCAAACGATGGGCATTGTACTTCATGGGACTATTTAACCCGCCATCAAATCGGAAGACCGACATATTAGTTGCCACAGATTATGTGACGAAGTGAGTAGAAAAAATGGCTTTATCAAGAGCTATGGAATAATCTGTGATCAATTTTATTTTTGAGCTATTTGTGTGATATGGCTTACCTCGGGAAGTGATTACTGATGGAGGGGCACATTTTGTGGGAAATAAACTTACAGTCAATCTAAAGAACCACCATGTCATCCATAGAGTCACCTCTCCCTACCATCCGCAGGAAAACGGGCAGGTCGAAAACACCAACAAAGTCCTGGAGTAAATTCTTACTAAAACAGTCTGAACACACCACCGGGACTAGGCTACTAGACTACCGGAGGCTTTGTGGGCTTACTGCACGACATGGAGAAACACCACTAGATGTTCTCTGTATCATCTGGTATTTGGAAGGGAACCTATTTTTCCTATCGAAATCGAAATAAAGACCCAAAGAACAGCCCAGGAAGTGGGGCTGGATTCGACAGAAGCCCAAATTAGAAGACTTCAGCAAATAAATGAGTTGGATGAAACACGGCTACTTGCTTTGCAGCATACTGCAATTATTCAACAACAATGAGAAAAATGGCATGAAAACCTCATCAAATGAAGAAATTCTAGAAAGGATATTGGGCACTTCTCTACGACTCCAGATTCCAATACTTCCTGGGTAAATTACAAACAAGGTGGCTCGGCCCATAGGAAATTAAGAAAGTACATAGCAATGGTACCATTACCCTGACTACCATAGACGGGTATGATTCCACCTTCTGAGTCAACGGAAACAGAGTGCTCCTTTATCACAAACCACTTACAAAGGAGTCTTTCTGCCAGTAGGTGCGTGATGATCCCACCATCCAAATCTTAGCTGCAGGGGTTGATGGCCTCGCAACTTTAAGTTCATGAAAAGTTGTTATTTATTTTTGTAAATATTTTATATATATCCCTTGCAATTTATATTTTTTTATCATTGATTGTAAATTCCATATCTTCTTCATGTTCATAGCTACATTCTTTCTCTGTCTTTTATTTTTATGTTCAAACCTTTGAACAGTTGTTGTTCAATCCAATTGAACAGTTGTTGTTCGCTCGAATTAAACAACTGCAGTTCAATTCAATTGAATGACCATGTTTTTGCGTGTTTATTTTTTTTCAAACCTTTGAACAGATGTTGTTCAATCGAATTGAATAGCTGTTGTTCAATTCAATTGAACGGTCATGTTTTTGCGTGTTTATATTTGTTGTTCAAACCTTTGAATGATTGTTTTTCAATCCAATTGAATAGTTGTTGTTCAATTGAATTGAACAGTTGTTGTTCAATTCAATTGAACAGTTGTTGTTCAATTCAATTGAACAGTCATGTTTTTGCGTGTCTATTTTTTTTGTTCAAACCTTTGAACGGTTGTTGTTCAATCAATTGAACAGTTGTTGTTCAATCGAATGGAACAACTGTTCTTCAATCAAATGGAAAAAATATTGTTCAATTCAATTGAATGACCGTGTTTTTTCATGTTTATTTTTGCTATTCAAACCTTTGAACGGCTACTGTTCAATCCAATTGAACAGTTGTTGTTCAATCGAATGGAACAACTGATTTTTTTCCTCTCTCTAAAGCATGTTTTTTTTTTCCTTTTTGATGACCTCTTTTTGAAGATCCGCGCTTGTTTACACACCCTTCTCTCGTACGATTGTGATTATTGATCTCTGACCTTTGCCTTGAATGCATTCATCATTGTTACAATCTCTCTTTTGTACTTAAGGACATGGATGCCCTTCTCCCGAGGGAGGGGGTGTAAATATCCATAATGAATAAGCATGTGAATTCCCTGCACAACTTCCTTTGGATATGCTAATGGGACTAAAAGATCATTTCATTTACAATATGAGGTTGAATTTTTTTTCTCTCGCATGCAGTGTTTTGTTTTAACCAATAGGGCTGGAAGAAACGCAGACAGAAGGAGAAATTAGTTCAGATAACACATCATCCATGGGAGGGAATTCTCTCCGAAATGAACCCCCAATCTTCAAAATCTCAGAAGAAGCTCGCACCATTCTCCAGCAAGTTGGTTGGTTGCCATATCTACATAGACTACAAGGGTTTGACACAGAAATAGCTGTTGAATTCCTACAAAACCTGCGAGAGGGACATAACAGACTCAGAGGAAGGAGTATACCGGTCACCGAGGATATCATCGTTGAGGTCTCTGGACTACCAATAGAAGGAGAAAGATGGACCGAAAAACTTTTTCTTGTACAAGAAGCAATCTCGGTATACCAAGACCCGGGCAAACCGCTAGAGTGAAAGGGGAAGGGGATCAACCCTGCATCTTTACAGCAACCTTGGCAAGAATTGGCAATGTTCGTATAAAGGTACATCACATGTGATAGAAGCCAGGATGTGGTAAAGTCCCGCCAACTTAAACTATTAGTTGTTCTCAAGCGAAAAAATTCAGTTAACTTGCCTTCTTTTCTAAATTCTATATTGCACAATACTGATGTCCGAATTAGAAAAGCCAAGAACCCCCTAGTAGTTGTCAGCCACAATGTCCTGATTAAATTGATCATCATTCATGAGCTAGGAAAACACCAGATAACTTGGGATAGCTTCGTTAATCCTGCCCTACCTGCCCCTGAGGAAAACCCTATCAGAATAGAGATTTAACTCCCCATAATAACCATGCCCAGGAAAGAAAGAGGGAAAGGGACCCATGTGTCGACCACGGAACCAGGGAAACAGAGATGGATTGAAAGGATGCAATTATGACAAGACACCTCTAAATTTCCAGATGAAGCGGGACCATCCTATACACCACCTTCAAGACCTCAAAATATATCCCTGCATGACTATGAAGAAGAAATGGCTCAAGTTATTGATAAAATGAGGGCATCTCGTGAAATTGTGTAATATTCCCAATTAGCCCAAGCTAATGGGAATATACAATTTTTTTTCAATTTTCTATCTCATTAATAAAATTGTAAAGGAGGATCAATAAAACTCCTAATCAACAAAATAAATCAATGCCACATGTGAACATAGTTAAATCTGGGCTATTTACATAAGCACACTTAGGTGTGAAAGAGACTGAATCACTTGACCAAGTCAACCAAGACCAAATCAACAACGTTGTCTAGATATAGTGAATCTCCTAGATACACAACGCAGTTTTAGTTGAAGGCTACACATGTGAATGGAGCTAAATCATTGAGATGGTTTAGGGTTTGACAAGACTTTCAACCTATATAAGGAAGAGGAGGATAGCAGAAAAAGGTTGTTGATTGAGTATATTTTTGAGTATATTTTCTATTTAGACATATATCATTCTCTGTTGTTTAGTTGAGGATAGTGTTGTTTAGCACTAGGGTGTTCCTATTCAGGAATCCCACCTCTTCCATTGAGTAGCTCTTGGAGGAGTCTTGTTGATCTTGTCCACTATCAGGCATTTGGACAAGCTCATCTTCCAACTACAATGCAGATCCTGTTGAGGGTTTGGTTGTCCTTGTAAGTTGTAGCAAGTGGAGGCTAGATCTACTCAGATCTAGGCCAATCTAGTGCCTCTTTTCAGTGGGAAAGCCATCTATCCCCTTGATAAGAGAGTATTATATCTTTGGAGCTACATTTTCAGATCTTGACATCAGTCCAAACTAGTACTAGAGCCTACAACATATTTTCCCTTCCAGGACTGCGTTATTTGCAAGTGTACAGTTGCAAGGTGTTTTGACACACATTCGGAGGAGAGATATTTGGTGTTGGGGTTCTGCCCTTCACTATGGTGATCCATGGATTATATTTTTGATCCATGCTTTGTTCAGATCTGATCTGCTTCTATTGTATTCATCCTCATAAATTTCTGAATACTACTGCAGATCTGCAACCTTAGATCTCAGATCTACTCTTTGTGTCTCATGTTTTGCTTAAAACCCCAAGGGGAATTTGTAAAGGAGCTCTTCTAGTGTAGAGATATGAAATGGATCTAATATTTTGTACATAGATATACTCTAGATATGGATTTTAATATACAGCTGCTGCAGCTCTTAAAAATAACATTATCAAGCTATTATTTAGTCAATACATGTGTTGCAGCCCCTCTTTTGAGGAATTTCTTCTATTCTTGTCTTCTACTTTCTGTCGTACATTGTATTGGCCTCAATATGGATCTGATTTATTGCTGTATATATGAATTTTGAGCCTTCTTATTAGTCTCCTGTTGTTGCTCAGAAAAAATACATCATTTTCCTACAGTATTGTTGCATATTTCTGCAACCCCATTCTTGGGTGTTTTCCAGCCATACTAGGTGTGGGAGGTCTATTTACCTCACCTAGTTCGATTTATTTTTTCTCTCCTTTTGGATTTAAATACTAGATCTCTAGATATAAGGGATCCAAGAGCTTCAAACTCATTTCAGTGCACATACTTCTGAAAAATGCGTTATTCCAGTAGGTATTGTTGAATCTTCCCTTTTGGGGATATTACAGTGGTATCAGAGAAATCATCTTGGCACAGCTTGTGATTTTCTTTCTTAAAGTGCCAATATGTCTTCAGAAGAAGATGAGCCTCTCACTGACAGAGAGAAGAGGTACCTGAGAAGAAGATAGAAGAAGTTTGACTACACCAATGATGATAAAGACAAGGGAAAAGCCTTTGAATCTGGAAGTGATGAAGATGGGAAGGAGTTTTAAAAAACCCTTCTGAAGCCATGCAAGATCTTTCTAGAGAGATCAAAGAGATGATATTGGACAGGATCAAGGAATCTCCTAGGATATTTCATCCTGGGGAAAGCTCTGGCATGTTTCACCACTAGAATGATCAACCAGTGAACCAACCACAAGTTCCACAACGCTCTACCATTCCTAATTTTTTGGTTGTGGAGAATGAAGGGCCTCATGAGCAAGCATCCCTTGAAGACTAATTTGAAGAATATGAGTCTCAGAATCAGAGATTCAAGGACCACTTGAGTTTTCAAGAGTTTTTTCACCTCAAGAACAAAAGAAGACCAAGGCATCAGCATAGAGATGGTGGATTCACTCAGAATCATGATCGACATCACTCTATGGGAATATTATTTTTACCAAATTTTGATGGGTAATCCACTTGTTCTGCCAAAGAATGGGTAGAAAAACTAGACATCTACTTTTAGTTGAACAAAGTCCCTGAGATGGAAGCTATCAAGATTGCAGTGCTGCACTTTGAAGGTGAAGCACACAACTGGTGGTTCCATGGATTGTCTACATTGGGCCATGCCAATGTGACTACCTATTCTGAGTTCACTAGAAGACTGGTGGAAATTTTTGACAGAAAATATCCAGAAGCACCTTTCATGAGCCTTGCAAATTTGAAGCAGTCAGGTAATACAGAGTCTTATATCTTTGAATTTCTGAGATTATCTGTTATGGTTCCTGATTTGTCTGTAGCAAGGAGGGTGTACATGTTCATCGATGGCTTGGATGAACCTCTGCATGGGTTGGTTAAATCTACCAAGCCCACTACCTTGCATGATGCCATTGAGAGGGCTAGATACCTTCAAGATGCCTTGCCAAAATCAAAGGCAAAATTTCAAAACAAGCCCTCTTTTCCTTCTAAAGGAAAGGAAGAGAAAGTTGCTCCTTCAAAGGAGAGCTCATACAAGAAGCCTCTTGATGATGAATTTTGGAGAGATCTAAGAAAGAGGAAGCTATGCTTCACTTTCCAAGAACCATGGGTACTTGGACATAGATGTGCTGCTGGTAAAGCACATTATATAGAGGTCTTCTCAGATATTGAAGAAGATGAAGATGATGAGCCAAGGAGGGGTCACAGCGCTAACAATGTCAGAGGAGATCCAACACCATCAGGAGATGGGAATGGAGCATTTTCTCCTAGTGGAGGAACTCTTGCATCCTTGAGGGGAGTACCTAAGTACTTGACCTTAAGATTTCAAGGTTCAATCATGAATCAAAGGGTTTCTATATTGATTGATAGTGGGTATTGCCCTCTGGTGCAAAGGAGGGAAATACCCATTGATACTTTTGAGGGATTCTCTATTTTGGTCCCAGGAGATAGAACAATGCAATGCATGCATTATGTCCCATCACTTTCAGTCACCATGGGATCCTACACTTTGGTGGATCACTTCTTTGTAGTTGACATACAAGACACCAATGTTATTTTGGGTGTTCAATGGTTGATTACATTGGGAAAAGTCACCACTGATTGGGAGGCTTTGCAAATGAAATGGGTGGAAAAGAAGAGTGGTGCACCTCATATTATCAAAGGCATGCATACTTACCCCTCACACAACACTTCCACACAAAAAACAGAAATGGATTTTCACAGTGGAAGCAAGGACCTCACTATCCCTTCTATCATGTTCATGAGATTTATGCAAGGGACACTCTTATCTAGTGGAAAACCACCTAGGAGGCCACCTTATTCAGTTATGGTGAGAGATCTCTCACTACTTGATGCTTAAAAATCAGATCCAGGAGGGATGGGAGCCTTAGAAGACACAGCTATAGCGCTGGAAGGCTTGGGCAAGCACAAGAAGGAGGGATATTTTCTTCTCTCATCATCATCACCCACCTTCATTTCTGATTCTGCGTTGTTGGAGGAGAATAAGGGAAGGTATTTCCTTCCTACTTATACCTTTGGCATAAGATATGTCAAAGAGGAGATCAGCAACATGGCAGGCATTCCAATTGATGCATCATCAACGTTGTCATTGTTGGGGAGTGTAGATCTATATTGGAAATCTCAGTTGTTGGTGGATTATTCCAAATATCTTCACACTTGTATGATGCTTGATGACCAGCTGCACGAAAAGAACTATCTAGTCCATGAGAGATTCATCTATCATCATGATAGGATCTTCTTACCTAGAGCCTCCAAGCTCAAGGAGAGGATGCTACAAAGGGCCTACAAAGAGTTCTATTTCAGCCCTACCTATTTTATGAAGATCTAAAACACTATCATGAGATGCTTTGAATGGGAAGGCTTTGTAGGAGAGCTACATCAAAATTTTCTAGAATGCAAGAACTATGTGGATTTGGGGCAGCCAAAGGACTCTATGCAATATTCATTTAATCCATTTCTTCCTTCTCTTAAAAGGGGAGAAAAATATATGCACAATTCCATGTGTAGGAGAAACATTGTTGGTGAAAAATCTGATCATGTAATGCAAGTTTCATTTTCTGATTTGACATATTATTTCACCATGTTTATGCAGGCCATGACTGTAAAGAGGAGTGTTGTATCATGTAAATCTCATGGAAAACATTGGGCCACTAAAATTTCTGAATTTGGCCACTCCCTTGTTGTGAAAAGGGAGACTTTATTTCATGATGGGTGCTTCCCAAAGGCACCAAACATATCTCACATTTTCAGCCATGGTGAGATGATTTGTGCAGCAAGTAAGTGGTGGGGAAACCACTTACCATACCTTGATATGATGCAGGCAGGAGATGCACTACGTTGGTACCATATGTGGGACTATGACCCACCTCCTCATGCTCAAATTTCTATTTGTGTATATGTAATTATGCTTCCATACTTGGATGATATAGTTGTGCTTTTTATGGGATTGTATGGAGGGAGGATGGGAAGTTTGTCTGTACCACATGGGATGGAAACTCTCTATGTACCTCATGCTACATGTTTTAGAGAGAGAATTGCTCCAACCATGTTTGTTTCTGTTGAGTTTTTGACTCCTTGTGGGATGGATTATGTACATCTCATGATGACTTTGGAGGAACAATTCATGGAGGCTTGGATTGGTGAACACCTAGCTTGTGAGGAGAGCTTGATATTTGATGGTGTCACCAATGGAGGAGGAGAAATGTTGTAGCATTCACCCTATCAGTTGATTCAGGACAAGCAACATTTTGGATGGGAGGACTGTAATATTCCCAATTAGCCCAAGCTAATGGGAATATACAATTTGGTTTCAATTTTCTGTCTCATTAATGAAATTGTAAAGGAGGATCAATAAAACTCCTAATCAGAAAAATAAATCAATGCCACATGTGAACATAGCTAAATCTGGGCTATTTACATAAGCACACTTAGGTGTGAAAGAGACTGGATCACTTGACCAAGTCAACCAGGACCAAATCAACAGCTCTGTCTAGATACAGTGAAACTCCTAAATACACAGTGCAGTTTTAGTTGGAGGTTACACATGTGAATGGAGCTAGATCATTGACATGGTTTAGGGTTTGAAAAGACTTTCATCCTATAAAAGGAAGAGGAGGACAACAGAAGAAGGTTGTTGATTGAGTATATTTCTGAATATATTGTCTGTTTAGACATATATCATTCTCTGCTATTTAGCTGAGGATAGTGTTGTTTAGCACTAGGGTGTTCCTGTTCGGGAATCCCACCTCTTCCATTGAGTATCTCTTGGAGTATTCTTGTTGATCTTTTCCACTATCATACATTTGGCCAAGCTCATCTTCCAACTACAACACAGATCCTTTTGAGGGTTTGGTTTTCCTTGTAATTTGCAGCAAGTGGAGGCTAGATATACTCAGATCTAGGCCAATCTAGTGCCTCTTTTCAGTGGGAAAGCCATCTATCCCCTTGATAAGAGAGCATTATATCTTTGGAGCTGCATTTTAAGATCTTGGCATCAGGCCAAACCAGTGCTAGAGCCTACAGCGTGGTTTCCCTTCCAGAACTGTGTTATTTGCAAGTGTACAGTTGTAGGGTGTTTTGACACACATTCGAAGGAGATATCTCTGGTGTTGGGGTTCTGCCCTTCACTATGGTGATACATGGATTATATTTCTAATCCATGTTTTGTTCAGATCTGATATGCTTCTATTGTATTCATCCTTAGAAATTTTTGAATACTACTACAGATTTGCAACCTTAGATCTCAGATCTACTCTTTGTGTCTCATGTTTTGCTCAAAACCCCAAGGGGAATTTGTAAAGGAGCTCTTCTAGTGTACAAATCTGAAATGGATCTAATCTTTTTTACATAGATCTACTCTAGATCTAGAGTGTAATATACAACTGCTACATCTCTTAAAAATAACGTTGTCAAGCTATTTTTCATTCAATACATGTGTTGCAACCCCTCTTTTGAGGAATTTATTCTATTATTGTCTTCTACATTCTGTCATACATTGTATGGGCCTCAATATGGATCTAATTTATTGTTGTATATATGAATTTTGAGCCTTATTATTGGTCTCCTACTGTTTCTCAGAAAAACTTGCGTTATTTTCCTGCAATATTGTTGCATATTGCTGCAACCCCATTCTTGGGTGTTTTCCAGCCATACTAGGTGTGGGAGGTTTGTTTACCTCACCTAGTTTGATTCTTTTTTGCTCTCCTTTTGGATTTAGATACTATATATCCATAGCTAAGGGATCTAAGAGCTACAAACTCATTTCAGTGCACATACTTCTGAAAAATGCGTTATTCCAGGAGGTACTGTTGAATCTTCCCTTTTGGGGATATTACAAATTGGAAGCCCATCTGAATAATCTGAGGGGTAGGGAAACCTGTTAAACCAGTCTGCCACTACCAGCAGCTCTGGCCACACTAAAATATTACCTCACCAGGATGAATTTCAAGCTTCAAGGGTTTTACTCCCCTCTGAAAATGAAGGGATGAGTAGGGAAGACCAAGCAGAAGGAATAATTTAATCTAGAAGCCGGCCAGGAGACATTTTTCTATTAGAAAAAAATGAAAGCATTGAAACAATCCCCCTGATGCCTGAAGGAAATGCTATTTCACCCAGCCAGGACGTTAACGTTGAAATAAACTCTTGGATGCTTGAAGAAAGCACCATCGCTAGAACCAGCACAACCATTCCCGAAACCAAAGCCATTTCTCCTCCTTCTCCTACCAAAACTACGCCAAAAGAAGAATTAGCTAAGATTAAGTTCAAGAAAATGAGAAGGAAGTGCAAGAGGTTAAGAAAAATGATAAAATATCTGAGGAAACAATTGAAAGAAGAAAACGAGGCTTGAAAGCCTGAGAAGAAATTAGCTACCCAAACAGATTTTGTTGCCCAAATGGTAGAGAATGTTGAAATTTCTGTACAGATTGACCTAACAGACAAAGCTGAAGCCTTTGTGCAGACTGATCTAGGACTTACAGAAGGTAAGGGGACTCAAACATAAATGACACCTGCCTACACTCCCCTAGTGGAAAAATCTTCCAATCAGAAGTTGCACAACGAATTAATTCAAATCCAGTATGAATTGGCCCAATGAAAAAGGGAAGTAGTTCCGTTACATGAACATCAAGCACTATTAAAGCAGTTTAAAGACATTTCTGCAACTGAGGATGAAACATTTTCTCAACTTAGGGAAGAAAGGACAAAAGTTAAGAAATCACCAGAGCAAGTGGAACAAACTAAGAAGCAAACTAGTATGGTTTTCTCTCTTTACTCAGATGTATTAACTTTCAGAGAACCAGCCACTAACTATGCTCTATTCTTAGTGGAATGGTATTTATTGTTGAAATTCAAGGCTGTCAGGGCAAAGAAGCCCACCACTTTTAAAACCATTGAGGATTTTTTCCAGTTTTGGAATGAGGAGGATGAACAGGTCCAACATCTTTTGTGTGAATTATATTTACACAATTGTTTTCTAGAGGAGGATAGGGACAGTAATCCCAGCCCCTTCATAGGGGACATTCAGTTCCACGCCTTCCTATATTTTTCCAAGAATGAAACTCGGTGGGCTAAGGCCTACAACACCTTTCAGAAGGATATCATGGCCTACCTATGGATTAGGGGGGAACCCACTAAGCCCCTGCACCTATTCACCCAGCATAAGAAATTCATGCAAAGAAAAGGAGTGATATCCAAGTTGGGGTCCATCCACAGAGATATTGTGGAGCATGGGCAGACATACTTCCATGAAATTCAGGAAGAAGCACTGGCAGCAACTGAGCAAAGATGGTTAGCCTCTACAAACAATGTGAAGAACAGGGAGCCATTTGGATACAGGAACTTCAAAGTTGTTGCTTCCAGGTTCCTTTTGTACAGCAACCTAATTTTGAACATGGGCCCTACATGGATAGGGTGCAGATACAGGTGTCCCCTCATCTATTACCCCCCTGAGGACTATCATCACAATTATGAATTACCAGAGGGGCACACAAACTCAGCGTTTGGAAAGATCAAGCAGAGACATGGCTTCAGACTCTACAAGGAGGAGGTATACCCTACATATTCTCTAACCCAGCTACACCTCAACCTTTTATTTGCATGAGGACCTGCAAAAAGGTAAGCAGGGGAGTATGTTGGGCCAAGAAGAAGGTATGTTTCACCCCATGTTTACCATGATTTTTCATATACTTTTATGTATTTCCCCACATCTTAGCAACAAAGTAAAGAAAATAACGTAAATCCAAGGCAGAATGAACTAATGATAAAAGGAGTGTGTAATAACGTAAGACCTGACTTATCACTATCTTTATTAATAGGAAATAAAAGCAGTCGAATTACTGATAACCAAAAGATAGCTGACAAGGAAGACAAACGGAATCATAGTGGCTCCTACAAATCGGCGGAAGATGAAAAGATACGGCCACGCTTGGAATATTCAATCGACAGCCATGAAGCAGCAGGATCCCATAATGAGAAAGACCCATTACTCCTCCTAAACTCGCCCTTAAGCTATAAAAGGCCAAAGAAGGAACAAGAAAAACAGTTCCTGTAATTTAATATTTTTGTAATAAACGTACTCGGACAGAATCGTCAAGTTTTGTACTAATGTATTGCTGAGTGAATTAATGAAGAATTTGGCATTTTTGGAATAGACAACTTCTGAGTATTCCTTAGCAGTAGGCTTCTACTGGATTTGGGCCCATCCCTGGGGGTTCTTCTGTTACTTCTGTGCTTTATGTTTATTTAAAGAATTTGTTTTTCTAGATTATCCATTGCATTTCAAAATATATCGTTTGAATTGGTTAATTGCGAGCACGAAATATCACATCTTCCTGTTTACTAGACTAGTTTACTATTCCTGTTCTTTTATTTAAATTCACTACTTTTATACTTGCTAGTTCAGTTCCAATGTGAT
This sequence comes from Pinus albicaulis, assembly GCA_034641835.2. Lineage (NCBI taxonomy): Eukaryota > Viridiplantae > Streptophyta > Pinopsida > Pinales > Pinaceae > Pinus > Pinus albicaulis. The sequence continues at coordinate 1,869,769,066 of CM076575.1, read as the reverse complement.
TGCTATTCAATTCTACAGATAGTTGACATTGTTTTTTTCATCATTATTGTAAGCATTTGGTCGATATTTAATTCAGAAAGATGCCATTAGTTGATTAAAAGACAATTCCATTGCAAAATTTAGAATCATTGATTGTTGTTCAATTCATTAGACGTGTTGTTCAATTCGCTAAATTTGTTGTTCAATTCCTCAGAGTGTGCTGTTCAATTATAGTAGATTCTTTTCAGCCTTAAGTAGTTAGTTTTGCATAGGCTTAGAATGGAGTTAACTCCCTTGAAGAATCAGAAGCATTTCATAATTCACTTCCAAGTTGATTTGATTGAACTTCAAAAATTATATAGTCTTCCTTATGACACTTTAGAGTAGTGTTCCTCGATGTCACTTGCATATACTGTGCTTACACTTTTGAAATAACAAGACTTGCCCTGGGTTGATAATTAATGGAAAAATCATTAAGGCTAACTTTAAATCAGTCACCTTTATGACCCAACAACTGCTACCTACCCTAATCTACTGATAATCTTACTGAATTAGGTGATACAAAAATGCCAATGGAGCCAGTCAAGTAGCTGCAAAAAAAAATGGACAACTTGACTATTTGTCAGGAAAAGCAGAAGTATAACTTGATTATGTATCCACATAATCAAGGTTATAATATGTAATGGAAACTGTTGATGTGTTTGATCATTGTAAAGATTACATGTTTAAAATTTTTTGCTAAAAAGAACCTCGATATAATCTGCTATAGGATCGATAAAAGCGTGATGTATGATATTTTCTTCTAGGCCTTCAATGACTAGTTGATTAGTTGTATCCTCAGTATCAAACCTTAAAACCACATCTTCAGTTTTGTACTCGAAAGCATAATCATCCTCAATATGTAAGTCAAGAGGTAGTAAAATTTCCTCTTGCTTTGGAGAAGGAATATTTTCCAAGAATTCTTTAGGGTCTCGGAAATTATATGACTGAATTTGAGAATTCAAAATTTCAATGCCATTTTTTTATTGTTCAACAACTACCCCCAGAAAACATGTTTTAGCTTTAGGAACAATTTTTCTTGATTTAAAAATGAGAAAGACAACCTCTAGAAAATATCCATCAAGATGAAATTCTAATAACTGGTTCCTAAATGCATTTAAATCTTCACGAGACAAAAGATCTGCCACAAACCTTGTCATCTTGTTCAGCAGAAAATATGGTCAGCATGTTGTGGAGTCACCATGAATGCTCAAAACCTGGGTTCTTTGAATCATGGAGTCGCCAGGTGAATAATTTAGCCTTCTTGTATCTAGTCATTGTCCAACATTGGTAATCAGTTCTGAACTTTGATTTACTTTCTAAGGAAGATAAAAAATTTCCCCATTATGGTCGCCATGATGTTAGCTCCCCGTAATTCTAAAGGTTGAAGATAGAATGCGGGAGGGCCAACATCAAAACTGCTTCGGGCCTAGGATCTAGCCCTCCTAAACCCAGATAGGGATCTCTCTGTTAGATATAGCTTTGTTTATAGGGGAATTTTAGGCTAGATATTAATGCATAGAGGTTTGTTTGAAAATTTGTGGTTGAGACAACAGAAGAGGGCCATTGGGCTATGGAGTCAAACAGGTGTAAATAGATTCAAATGGATGAATAACCGAAATCATGTGTAACCAGGAAAGCTAGCCATGTCAATGGATTCTACAGCTTATGAAATGGAAAGGAGAAGAGAGTAAGGTTCAATGTGAATGCAGAGCAGACCATCTCTGAATTCTTCATTCAAATTTCAGAGGAAAACATAGATGCTACTTCAAGACTAAGCAGGGTACCCCATGGTAAATCCTACACAAAAACTTCTTATCCACGGTAGAGAAAGAAAACAATATGTGAAACTAGATAATCAAAAATTACAGGAAAAGGAGCACTTCACCACAGATCATAACACAAGAATCTGGAAACAATAGTGTCATTCCATTCATCCAATAGAGTGTTTACAACCAGATGAGCCTATTACAATGGTTTTCCCCCTTTTGGGCCCCCTTGATACTGCAAATGCATGCATTATTCAACTAAAAATTAAGTCGGTTACTCTATCTACTGCAGTTATTGTCATTAATTACATTTAAGCAGAAATTTGGACAAGTGGAAACATGCAGGCGGTGATAAGATAAAAATGACAAAACGGTGGTTGTATTTACTTTGTCAGTCTGGTATTGATTGTGAAATGATCAGAATCTGGCTAGTGTAATGCCGAAGAGGCAAGGATGGCTTTGACATCTTGGCTTTACCTCGGTGGAAAATGTTTACTTGATGACCCGATCTGATTCCTGTGTTGGCTATCATGATGGCCACTCTGCCTCTGTCTCTTCTGTGCCAGTTACTATTGTAGTGGAGTTTGAAATGGAAAACCCACTGACCCTTTAATAATTGGAAAAAATTCATTTGAATCAATGGTTACCCAAATATAATAGAGTGCTCCAATAATTAATTTTTGGGTAGGATTAGTAGGGAAGGACGACGTGGAGCAAAGGTGCGGGAGTGATAGTGGTAGGGCATTGGACTGGTGAGTGGATGTGTAGCAGCAATGGTGGGATGTGATAGATGGACACAGAGCAGCGGTGATGAGAGTCGGTAGGCAGATGTAGAGCAACAGTGGCAGGAATCATCATGATGCAATGGTGGCGGGGGCGATTTTCCCAGTGGTGTAAACCACATTTCAGAGGGGGGTGATAGCGGAGAGTGGTTTCGGTGAAGGGGGTTGTGAAGTAGCAGGGATGCACCACGTAGTAGGAAGGGTGGTAAGGGATACCGCCCATTTCAGACCCCCCCCCCCCCCACCACGCGGTTACAGATCGAAGGCTGGGGGGGGCGAAAAGGGGTGACGACCATCAGATGTGGAGATGAGGAGCAGAAAAGGCGGAAAAGTGGAGGTTAGTTAGTGGGGTCGGAGGTGACATGGAAAGGAGGTGGGCCCACCCACAGCCCGCAGATCGGTGCTTTTGTTATGAGTGGTGGGGAGGTAAATGTTAAAATTTTTTAAGTGAAAAGTGCAACGACAGAGGGTGATGTGGCAGAACAAAGATGGGACCCATTAAATACTGCAAATCGCAAATCTTCAGGTTTTGGTTATGAGGAACGAGATTTAAAAGCTAAATCTGGCAAACTGTGATGTGCGATGAGAATGGACGTGACGTGGTGGGAAGGGTCCCACTATATTGCATCGGCGGTCCGAAGAAACAACAAATTGATTCGGTGAGAAACTTTGTGATATGCTGATGAAAAAAAGGTAAAGCGAGCAAACGATAAGGGTGAGGTTTTATCCCATCGGGACTTTGGAATAGTGAGATTAAATGAAGAGCAAAGGGTTTTGTTTTTGCGATGCGATAAAGGTAAGTGGGCCCATAATATGATAAGGGTGGTGATGATATAATATGTGATATATTAAAAGGCTTGCTGTGGGGGGTAGAGCTACTTTTTTAACTATAAAAATCAAATTTTAATAGTTAAAAAAAATGGTTTTGAAAGAAATCAAGCGTGGGAAATTAGCATTTGGAAAGATGAAGGGTAAAAGAGGGTAAATGAAATGAATGAGGGCATAAATGAAGCTTTTTCACCATTACACATTATCAGCAACACTTTCCTCTTTCCACTGAACTGAAAAGGCAGATTGATTCCTTTGAAGTTCTTGACAGTCAGGATTTCCCTTCCTTTTCTAGAAACAGATAATAGCCATGGAATATTGTTTTCAATATGAAATATCTGGGAAATAATCAGTCACCTTGTGATACTGTGAATTACAGGATTCTAACAGAGAGAACTCTACATGCCTCCAGTTTTACCCCCAACCCGAATTAACTGAGATAACTAAGTCTTCCTAACTCAGTTAACTCATATAAGTTGTCATGTGATCCAGGTGCATATTGGTGGCCACCTGCCATTCCACTTGGGGCCCCACCATTGTTTCTTGCAGTTTTTTTGTTTCCTTAATTGTAGCACAGTTTACTATTTTTAGCAGTTTTTCGAGTCCTGGTCTTCCGGAGCCGTTTTGAGGCCCTAAACGATGTTCTTTTGGAAAAATCAAGAGCAACATGGATGTTCCTTTCATTTTTATCACATCAAAAGTTGTATTTCTCGGATATATATTTCTATAGAGGTATTGTGCGTGTTAAATGGAGATTATATGCCAGAATTACGTCCCCAAGAAGATTGATGTACCAATTTACCCAAACGAGGCCCATAGTTTTGGTGCTTCATCTCCTAAGGTTAGGTTTTTGGATGTTTAGGGTTTTCCATTTTTTATAAATAATAAATAGGCCCTCGAGCCTCGTTATAACACAACTCATAGGTCTATATCCGCACATCTCTTCTCATATATAAGCTACCATCGCCCTAGCTAATTTATCTCCATTCTATCTGTAAGAATATTTCAATTATTTGTTATTAATGAAATGAAGTTCTATTTCTACTGCATCTCTAATTGTATGTGTATTTCTATATTTCATTGTGTTCCTGCATAAATTTGGATCATCAAGCTATGTGGAATTACAATTTCCTTCTAATTTAATTAAGGGAAAATTAAATTAGAAGCCTCTTCTTGTTGCCAATTTCAACATTTCCTCTCAACAAGAAAGGGATTGTATGCTACCACGATCCTACCTCTGTGGAACTCAAATTTCCTCTTGAAAGTGCCTTCGTCAATATTTTTTCATCCTACTCCTCTGTGGGAATGCACTCTAGTGACATAATCCTCCTCTGTACACAATCTCTAAGATGGTGATACCGGATATCAATATGCTTGGACCTATCATGAAAAACTAGATTAATCGATAGTTTGATGCAACTATGGTTATCACAATAAATCACTTTCAGATCCATTTATTGACCAAACAATAAACCGACAAGTATCTTCCTCATCCATATGGCCTGACACACTACTTGAATAGCATCCATGTACTCTGCCTCTGTTGAACTGAGTGTAACTAATCCCTACTTCCTATTGTTCTAGTAAATTGTTGTTGACCCAATGTTGAAGATTCCCTCTGATTTTCTCTTCTTGTCGAATGGACTCCTTGCCCAATATGCATCTATGAAGCCTTGAAGCTTCACTCCCTCTGTCCATTTGTACCATAGCCCAAACTCTGTAGTGCCTTTGAGGTATCTCAACACATATTTTCCTGCCTTCCAAAAGAGCTTGGTAGGCTTAACCATAGCTTGACTAAGTTTGTTAACCACATAGCATATGTCTGGTCGTGTTCACCAAATATATGAGAGAACCCACAAGCTACCTGTAGATGGTAGCCTCTACTAATTCACCTAAAGTAGCATCCTCCTTCCTCCAGTTTCCTGCTAGAGGAGTCTCCATGGGTTTGTTGCCTTCCATGTGGAACTTCTTTAGAATCTCATTGAAATACTTGCCTTGAGATACAAATAGCTCCCCATATCTTTTCCAAATTTCCAATCCTAGGTAACAATGCAAGACCCCCATATCCTTCATCTCAAATTATCTTGCAATATCATCTTTGCAAGACTTGATGAGTTGCTCATCATTTGTGAGTATAAAATCATCGACATAAAGTATAATGATCAAAAGTTTATCTTCTGCCGTAATATGGTAAAGGTTCACATCTGCTTCACTTTTGGTGAAGCCCAAACCGGTGAAGTAGTTTTCGATCCTGGTGTACCAAGCACGAGGTGCTTGTTTCAGTCCATACAGAGCTCTCTTGAGTATGCAAACATGTGACTCTCTATCGAAGGTCTCAAAACATTCCAGCTGCTCAATGTACACCTCTTCCTTAATCACTCTGTTGAGGAAGGTTGCCTTTACATCCATCTGATGTATCTTCCATCCCATCTATGATGAAATTTCAAGGATGGATTTGATTGGCGATTACCTTGCGACTAGTGCAAAGGTATCCTCTTAATCAATCCCCTCCACCTAAGAGAACCATATGGCCATAAATTTGGCCTTGTATTTCTCAACACTCCCATCTATTGCCTACTTCACCTTGTATATCCACCTGGATCATACAACTGACTTCCCCTCTAGTCTTGGGACAAGTTCCCATGCACTATTTCTGATAATGGAATCATACTCCTCAACCATGGCATCAACCCAAATTGGTTGATGAACTACTTCCTCGAAAGATGATTGCCCAATCTCTACACTGTTGCTCATGAGAGCCATGTAGCCATTGTACCTCTTTGGGGACCTTCTCTACGACCATTGTGATGTGGGTTCTCCCACATTCTCTCTAGCATCAAGCACCAACCTGTCAACCTCTTTGGTGCGCTTCCTTCCATCTTGGGATGTCTCTACATGAATGGGTGCTTAAACTCTTTGTTCCTCTGCTTGTGTCTGCTCCACATCTTAAGGTTATTCTTTGGAGCTAAGAGCTCTTCAACTGCATGCAACTGAAGATCCCTCTCAAGGGAAATCACATGTCCTTATCTTCATCGAATTTCACATCTCTTATGACCATTTTCATCATGTGTGTTGGCAAGTACACTCGATAGTTGTGAGTTGTATCAATGTAACCCAAAAATATTCCCATCTCAGTTGTTGGCTCTAGCTTCTTCCTGGGATATTTGGTTACAAGGAAATAAACTGATGAACCAAAAATTTTAAAATGCACCACATCTGGTTTCTTACCTGAAAAAACCTCCTCTAGTATACTCATCCCAAGAATCTAATGAGGACTTATGTTCTAAAAAAATATTGTTGTGTTACATGATCCATCCCATAGATGAAATGGTAGGCCCTGATCATGAAACATCACTCGTGTTTCTCCCAAAATATTTATGTTGTTCCTTTGTGCAACCCCATTCTCTTGTGGGTTATAAGGTGCTATCAATTCTCATCGAATTCCTTTTGAAGCACAAGATTTCTTGAATTCGTTCGAGACATATTATCCACCATTGTCGCTCCTGAGAGCCTTCACCTTCTTCCCTGTATCTTTCTTGACAAGTTCTTTGAACTCACAAAACTTTGAGAACATCTTATCTTTCTTCTACATGAAGGTGAAAAATCATCTACAAAAATCACATAATAACTGTGTTTTGTTGTGGAGGTTGTCAAGAAAGGTCCACACACATTTGAGTGAAATATTTCAAGGGTTACCTTTGATAAGCTTTCCTTATCATGAAATGTGGCTTTGGTGTACTTCCCCAATGCACAACCTTTGCATGTATCTTGTTCATCAAGTGCACCCTTGGGAAGTCCTATAGAAATATGTTGCATGATCTTCAAAGTGCCATGTTGTAGATGTCCCGATATTCTTTTCCATAATGCACTGATGTCTAATCTCTGCACCTTCTCTGCTTTCATGTTCAAGGAAATGCAGTCTTCTACATTCAATTTGTAGAGGTTCTTTACCCAAACCCCAATATTCTTCACATGTCCCATGGATTTGTGACGAAGGAATGCCTTTCCTTTGTTAAATATCACATCATAGTCATAGTCTTCCAACATAGCAATTGAAACTAAATTCTTCTTTAAAATGGGAACATACATGACATATTTTAATGCGAGAGGAGTACAAAACTCCCTCTGCAAATAAATTGTACCTATGTCGGTCGCATTATACCTCCCTTCATCTCCCATCTCGATGTCCATCTGGAGATCCTTCTCCTCCAAGTTAGTGAAGAATTATTTTTTCAGGGTCATATGGAATTAAGGTCCATTATTCAAGTACTACATATAATACATCATTGATGACACCATGCATGCGATTAGAGTGAAATCCAACATGAATTTTGAAGCAAGTGCTTCACCTGCCACTCCTCCTGAGGGCTTCTTGTTGGTCTTATTGTGCTGACACTTTGTAGCATAATGTCCAAGCTCATGACAGTGAAATTTTTTTATCTTTGACGAGACTTTATTCTTGCTTGCCTGTCCATAATCTTATTTGGAATGGGACGCCTTCCCTTTCCCTTTATTCTCATTTCCATCCAAGGAAAACTTATTCTCATCATTAGCCTTTGATGAGGATCCAACTCTGGTATTCCGCCGAATCTCTTCTTGTACAAAGTCAGACCACAATCTCTCCCACTCTGGTAGCTTCTCCGTCTCATTCACCCTGTTAGGGTCCTATAAATATAGGATTCATAATTTTGAATTGAATTTTTATAGTCTTGTAAAAAATGCACATACCTTGCTTTCTGCAAGTTGCTTTCCCATATTTTGAAAAAAAAAAAAAAAAGAGGGTAAAAAGTCCTAAAAGAAAGATCAAAGGACTTAAAAATATAGACCCCAAAAGAAAAAAGATGAAAATAAAACATGAAAGTTTACAAGTTCAAATGCCACTACTTTTTACTTTTTGCAAATGATTATGGCAGAGTGTCAATAAATGCCATAATCTATGATGAGTTAAACTGTTTAAAGTTGACTTGTCATGTTTTCAATTTCCATATTTTAGATAGTGAATAAAGATTGTTCAGACTGTTTAATCTTGACAAATCAGTAGATAGGTAGAGAATAATGAGGAGCTCATCAGTTTAGTCTGAGCCCTCGGATGAAATAAGGTAGAATTAGATAGTTTTATGCTTTCAAAAGAATAAAATGTTTCAAGGTAGCAAGCTTAAATGCACTTGCTGAAAGGAAGAAAAAATGTTACAGTAATGTTGGGTAGGTAGGAAGAAGTGGGAAAAAGCATGTAATATTCATCACCGGGAAAAAATCACTAATTTCCCTTCCCTTGTAGGTATTCATTATTCTATACTTCCAGTCAAAGAGGCTCAGAGCATTTCTCTAACTTCTGTTGGGACCGGACCCAAGGCTTGATGATTGGATAGTAGAAAATGTTGAATTCTTATGATAAAATCCCCTTTACCATTATTTATCCCTCATTCATACATTTAATTAATCTTCATAAGTAAAGAATCATTCTTACTTGATGAAACCTAAAATCCCATTTTATTAACTTCCTTCATTCATAAAAAAAATACAAAAACCCTCAAAAGACACTCTATCCTAAGTAAATTGGTGAAAACGCTCTATGCTTTTATTTATTCAATCTACTTGGTCATTTAGTGTATTTTTTTGTATTCCATCTCCCCTTTTCATATTAACTTTTAATTTATGCTATTAATTCCCTAAAAATACCTTATCCTATCTATATAATTCCCTTTATCTAAAATACCCCCTAAACCCCACTATTATAAAGTTTTTAGAACTAATACTCCCTTTGGTCTAAAACTAACCTTAATTAAATACCCTGCCCCCTATGGTTATTAGACCCTTCAACAAGTCTAAAAACTATATAATAAAATAAATAGCGCAAAGATGTGTATTTAAGCATATCCTATGTATTTTGTAATAAAATACATGTACCCCGCTCATAGCATTTTAGCCTAAGTTATGAAAAATGTTTTATCACTTTATAAGGTTGAAAAAGCTTGGAAACTCCTGCACATGCAAAAATCCACCTCTTTGCAAGCAAAGTCACCTTTTTAACCTAAGGCTAAGGTTAAACATCGCAAAACTTAAGCCTTTCCCTTTTCATATCTATCCCCGTTATATAAAGCTCCACGCCTTATATAAAGTTAACCCAAGGTGCAAACTTAACTTCACTTCACATAAATTAGCCATATAACCCGCCTCATGCGCCTCTGCCCATATATATAAAACTCTTATATATAAATACTATCATTTACCATTTTTAACCATATATATAAATCCCGACTTTTCATATATAAAACCTTTGATAAAGTTCACATCCATAAAGGTTTTTTTTTAACCATGTTTTAACCGCCAGTGCTCATGTAAAGCCTGGCCCCACCTTTTCTTTGCCGCACCTTCCAAAAGAGATCATGACCGTTCGCTCCCATACTCCAAATCCGACGGCTCTTAAACGATATCGTGCTCACAAACTAATCGTCTTCCCAAAGCCCAAACAGACGCCAAATAAGTTGTTTCATCAATTCCGCCTCCTACGACGTGGCATCCTCTCATAGGATCACGTTTGTTTCAATAAAAACAGCTTACCGCCTGAACTCAACGCGAAAACCATCATCGGGTTTCGCATTTCAAACTAAAAACCACTCTCACCATTTGATAAGACCTGCATTTAATGCATTAGATGGTGATTCATATCAAAGGTTAAAACCTTTAATATAACACTTTGATGTTTATTTGCGCATTCAAACTGTAAAAGCTCTAATAGACTGTGTAAGAACTTTTTCCCCAATTTGTCAGCTTATACCCAAAATTTACGACTTCAACCATTAAATATTGACCAGGAGCGGTTTCCTGATCCAGTAATCCGAACCAGACTTCAAATTCAACCATGATTTCCTTAGAACCTTTCAAGAAGACAAATACCTACATTTAAGGTATTTTTCGACCATTTTAAAGCCTGCAAATTCCATTTAAAACCTTCTGTAATAGAACCAGGTTTTCAATTAGAAGAACTCACCAAAGAAATTGCCCAAAAACTTCCAAAACAAGCCGAACCTTGGCCAATTTTTTCCAGAAAACCTTGTTATGAACCTTTCTAAAGCCAAATTTCCAATTTTTTGAAGCGTCAAGACCAAACTCAAAGACCTACAGGGTTAAATTTGTTGAATATACCCTAAAAATCCCTTTTGCAGTCAAATCTATTCAGGAAACCCTCGTTTTCTGTCTTATCCCAGTTTATATCCTCTGACAAAGAAAAACAACTCCTGTAAACAATTTAAGCTTGCAGTAGTTATTCCAAAATGACAAAAAAGCAAATCACAACTAAACCTGGAGGTTCTAAACCAACCAAGCCTGGAGGATCCAAACCTCCTAAATCTGTAACACCTAAAGTTGTTAAATCTACTCCAGCCCTCACTGTTAAATCCACTGTATCAGTAAATCCCCTCCAGCCACCTGTAGCTACTGAAGAAACCCTTCCATTGACTGATATGGACTACAAGATTGTTGATCCTGTTATAGAACTCAACCTTTTAGAAATACATAATTGGTGCTATGATAAATACTTGGACAAAGATGAAATGCCTATTTGGGAGACTCATTTGCCCAAATATGTTGTTGCATTGACCCACCCTGGACAAGATCTTGTTAGATTATGTCAAAATCATTATGAACCAAACCAAAGGGCCATTGTTAATGAAGACAGAGAAATCCTTTTTACCATTACAGCAGATTCAAGAAACCAAATGCTGCAATTACAGTCTGATTCTCAATCAGTCCCCCTATCTATAGAAGCTTTGACTCAGTTGTACTTAGGCCTGGATTTCCCAAAGAACTTTATGATATTTCAAAAAAAAATTCCTTCCCATGTTGACATCCCTAAGTTAAACCCTCCTTATTCCACTGCCAAATTTCCTGAAGGGTCTAGGCATATTATTTCAATGCTATCTTTTATACTAGGATACTTTACAGATGGATTCACTGATGAATCCATTCTTGGATTTCTATCCACCTTATCTCCAGGCCAACCTCCATCAATCATTTTTTATTATGCAAAATTCATAGCAGATAGTATTCATCATCAGCTGACCAAACTAACCACTGAAGCGGTTTTCAGATACTCTTCCTACTTGTTTCACTTATTTTTATTCTTCCAAGTTGATAATTTTCCAACGGCATTGCAAAAGATGGACTTAGAGGGTAAGCCTTTATCCATCATATTTTGGACTTCCTTGCTCAGGAAAGAAGGTAGTGAATTCACTTATACAGATTTTTCAGACCTTCTCCTCCATCAAGCAATGAATATTTTGTACAAAGCAGAGCAACCCAAAGTTAATGAAGAAATGAAAATAATCTTGCAACTATCAGAACAGAATAAAATGGGAGTCTGGTTTCTTTATGAAAAGCATACAGAGATAAGAATTTTTGGATCCAACTTATTACCTTATAAGTTGCCAAAATACATGAACATGAGAATTTTTGCATTAGAATATTTAAGATAGATTCTCAATTTTGACTCTATCAACTTCTTAGCTGCAAGGAAAAAAACTCAATTCAAGCTGAAGAATTAGGTTGGTCCTTTCATCATGAATAACAGAGAGGCAGAAAAAGAAATCTCAAAGAGACTAGTGGAGTTCAAATTTCAAGAAATTTTTCTATGGATATATGATCCTTAAGGGATCCTGAGTAATTTAAGGGTAAAATGTAAACTAACACCCTTCATACATGAGCCCAAGACAGAGATTGAGAAGTTTTCCAATCAAGAAGAATGGTTGGAGAACACATTGATAGATACAGTCACTAATACAGAGACAGCAGAAAAATTGGTTACAACACAAGCCCTTGAAGTTGTGAAGTAGCCAGAGACTTCAGCCAAAAGAAACAGAGAAGGAGGAGCATACACAACAGAAAAAACTACAGAAATAATATTCAAACTGATTTATAATAAAAGGCTTAAATTCAGTTTAATTGGGAAAGAAAAGGTAATTGACATTGAAGATACAAATGAGCCAGAGGTAAATAATGATGAAGCTACAGTGATAATCAATGAAACTCTTGCAGAGATTGAAAAAGAGAAAACAACAGGTAAAAATGATACTCAAATGATTGAAAAGCCACAAAATATGGAGGCCTCTTCCTCACAAACAGCTGAGGAAAAGGATTTAGATATCAAAGAAAAATATAAGCAGATAAAGCAGAAGAATGAGGAAATTAAATCAGAGATATATTCTCAATTCCTCAAGAAAAAACAAGGGAATCAAAATAGGCTACTGAGAGCCTTTGATTATTCTACAAACAAGATGATTATGTCATTTTTGCAACCAACTACTTCAGCACCAAAGATAGTGGTAGATTATAAAAAGGTAGAGTTTGAAGTAGACACTGAAAATGTTCATGAGCTAGACCAAATTGAATTTCATAGAAATAGCTCTGAAAATTTGTATTCAACTGTGGTGACAAAGGCAATGAGTGCTACCAAGTTGCAAAATACTATTCTTAACATGCAGGATCAAATGAAGCTAGACAAAGGATCTTTGTATGCAAAGGACCTAAGGATTAAGGCCTTAGAGGATTTAGTTTTACAGGTGGGATATGATCCCTCAAATGTTCAAGCAACAAAATTGTTCATTAAGAAAAAGAATGATGATATTGCAGCTTTGAGGAAACAGCTTAAGCTTCCTCAAAGTGAGCATCCACAAACAAAATAAATACTTCAAGAGCAAAGTGAAAAAGAAGAGATGATGAAGCTCATCCTCAAATTAACTACGCAGATCAAAGAAATGGAATCCCAAATGGACCAGCTTGTCCAAGAGAAGGAAATTGTGAAAGAAACTAACACTCCTATCATTCCTTTAGTTATACCAGTGATTACCACAGCAGTGGCTTCCACATTAGAAGAAAATCTAGCACCAAAGGAACCACTGGCAACTGTAGTGCCAGTGAAGTTCAACTACTACTTCAAACACAGATTCTTCTACAACACAGGTTCAACCAACAGATGAAACAGGTCAAATTTGTAAGGCTATGGAGGAAATGTCCTTGAAAACTAATGAAATCAATAGCCTAAAGAAGATGATTGACAATCTTGAAGCCACAAATAAGTTAGCTCAAATAAATGCTAAAACCCATGAACAGAAGGCAATTAGACTTGGGGAACAAATCAAGGGCTTACAAAAGGAGCTAACATTCACTGAGCAAATTTCACTTGTAAAGAATCATCTATGGACAAACATAATTGAAGCCATTCACACTCAATGGCCTTCAATTCAAGTTATATATGAGCAGAGAGACTTATTACTAGCAGCTTAGGAAGAGATTTAGAAGATCAAGGATGAGTTAAATGATAAGCTAGCTCAGGCTTTAAAACTCATCACATTCCTAAATAGCAAGAAAAGAGCAGAATTGGAAGAATTATAGGTATTGGACAGAACAGAAACCATTTTATAGATTAAAAAGGTGGTAACAAAGAAAAATTTGATGAACTACCTGGAAGAGAAGTGTGAATCAATGAACATTGCCATAACAAAGTTTATGGTAACATACACAAACTTAAGACAAAAGGGCTTGCCAGACATCCATGTCTTCAACGAAAAACTGATGCCCCAGAAGGATTATGATAAGAAGATTAGGGAATTTTCCAAGGAGCAAGTCAGCAAACCATTACCACAAGGCATTCCCACAGGAAAAGTCCTCCTTCAGCACTTTGAAGATTTGTTTTTTCTACAACATGAGATTAAACATATCTTTGTGTTCAAGCCCAATTTTGCTAAATACACGGAGGCTGATGAGAATTTTAGAAAGCTAAAGAATGTCAAAATTCCTAGTGAATAACAGTGGCAAACATTTACAGATTTAATGTAAAAATGAGAGGTAAAACAGTGAAGAAAATTACCTTGAAAACAGACAAAAAGAAACAGTGAAGTAAACGATAGTCTGCTGATTTTTATTGCAAAATGATATATTTTTACAACAATAAATAGTGGAAATATCAGTCAAAAGTGTATCAGTGTTAAAGAGCATCAGATGAAAGAGTATCAGTTAAGGAAACTCAAATGAATATATTTTCTAGCAGCCAGCAAAGCAGGTCAGCTAATCACTCAAAGCTCCTTGATTAGATAAAGTAGTTCTATTTATTTTGGATAAGAGGACAGCTTGCTGATTTGTTAAGCAGTTGTCCCTCTTATTTTGTAAAGATATTTTCTATTTCCTAAATAAATTCTTATGCAAGGGCATTCTTCAAAACTTATAAGACCCATGAGTCTTATTTCTCATTTACTAAAGGGAGTGGGTTCCCTTAATCATTTTATTTATTTTCCTAAGTTTAGTCGAGTTTGAAGAAATTTAAATTGTAAATTTATTTATGGAGAATATCTCGTGAGTTGTAAAATATTAGGGATGAGTAAGGAATCCTAAGAATAGTAAGGATTTGAGGGATTTAAACAAAAATATAATCTAGGATTATGTTGAATAAAGAGAGGCGTTGAAGAGATAATTTAGGAGACAGTGAGAGATTTTTGAATTTGAACTAAATTGGTTCATGAATCCTTTTATTTTATAAATTGTAACCTTTTGAAGCATTAGAGGAGAGACAGAGAGAAAGAGAGAGATTGGATAGAGGCAGAGCTAATGGTTCAAAACCAGTAGCTAGGTCTCATAGAGGAGGTTTTGATAGTAGTCAAATAGAATGTATTTTTGTTTGTAAATATTTTATGGAAAATACCAAAAACAGTGTGGAATTGTACATATCGTGCATCTGTGTGACCTTATGGTTTATTTACTATGAATATGAGAAATATTTGGAATAATATCTGCAAATTACTGTGTTTGATAATGACTGGAATATGGGTTATTGTTGCCACTTGTTGATTGATTGTAAGTGATAACAAATGACCAATTTTTGTATACAAATCTGCGGATAACCATTTCTTGTGAATTTTTTTGAATCACCCCAACGATCATAAAATAAAGGCTTGACAAAACCTGTGTATAGATATGAAGAGGAATTGATTCATATGATGGTTTGTTTAGTGTTGAAGGCGAGTCGGGCAAGGTTAAACAACAGAACCGTGAAGCAGGGTTGGAACCATGAGTCAACGGCGAATGGAACAGTGAGGATGGTTTTTAAAACCATTAATGGTTTTCGTGTGACTCAAGGATGGTAAGTGGTAAACTTCCAAATGAACGTGATAGTGCTAAGTGTGTGACACGTATCAATCGACAAAATTCCAATACCACCAATTTCGCATTGCGTTGGAGCGATAAAGCGCTAGAGCAAATTTAACGCGATAACCGTCTGATCCTAACCATCGGAGATCTGACGGCATTCGCACCCGTATTTGCACAGAGGTTAATACAAGGTAAGTTATAAATGTTGTGGGCCAGAACATTAATATATGTTGGTGCTTGGCTTTTTAACCAAAGTCGGAGTTTGGTATGAAATGAAATGTTATGTTGTGCGTGAATATATATTAATGTTTATTGGTATTGGATTGGTGAACATATTTGATGAACAGTGGAAAGGTGGTCGGTAAGTTGTGGGGCCGGATGTTATTATGTTGGTGCTTTGGGTTTTACCCAAAGTCAAGATTTTAAATCAAACTAAAATTTAAGCGTGAGCTGAAGTATATGGCGGATGTTTAAAAATGGGTATTTACCCAAGGTTATAGATATTGATTCCCATTTCATGAAACGGGTTTTATTATATGGTTTTAACCATAGGATATAAGGCTAGGAACAACTTCCGCATTAGAGTTTGCCCAGTTGAAAATTATTTTGGTTTATAAATGAACCGTGCATTAACATAAAGAGAATGTGGTTTTTGTAGCCTTAGGCTGTATCATATTCCTAGATGTCTCCTAGGATATTTGTAACTACATTTTGTATAAATACTTCTACATTAGAAGTATTCAATGTCGAATAAAATTTCTTGACTTTACTATAGATTTTTTTGCTGAAACATTGGAGGCTTTTATGTGTTGATTGCGAAGTAGTAGACTAGACAAAGCTAAACTGGCATCATAATTCAGGATCCCTGTGATAAGCTGATGAGTGAAGTACTTTCTTCTTGTCATTGTTTTCTTTTCTGAGTAGCATTCAATTCATTATATATGCTTGTTCTATCTGAATGTGTAACTAGGAATATTACTACAGGTTAGTCTAGTGCTCCCTGTTTTTAACTAGTTACCATTTTAATGTTTTCTGCTGATTTCCGGAGTTAGGAATCCTTGATTGCTCCTACTCCCGTTTCACCCCTGCCTCCTTCTTCCATTTTCCAGATCAACGGATCCTTCATTGCCCTTTATCCCGATCATACCATTTCACCAAAAAATACTTTTCCAAATCTTTGAGGGTTATCTATCTTGCCTTGAATACATTTGTACCTTTTTGGCCTTGACTTCTATTGCTGCTAGCTAGATTTAGACTCCATAGCCCAATGGACAAGTTGATTTCTCTCTAGTTTACCTCTAAGTGATTTTTTCCCACCAAAACCTTTAAAAACAAAACCAATTGTTCTATCATAACTAGCCTAAAAACATGAATAAAAAACAAAGATAAATATTAAAGAGAGAGCCCTCTCTGAATTCTAGGAAGGCTAGATCCTAGAATTTGAAGTAGGTTTGTGGTTGCCTCTAGTGTTCTTAGACTAAAAACTCAAATCCCACAACTTAAGTAATTACTAAAGTGATAACACACCCAATCCTGGTAGTTGTGCCAACTCTTGGGAAGGCCTAGAAGTTCTAGGCTCACCATATCATCCTTGTAAAATGTCACACCAACACTTCCAAGATCATCTCGACATTGATTGAACTTCGTCAAGTATTTTGGTATCGTGACACCCTTCTCCATCTTGATCTTTCTGTGCTTGTCCTTCAACGCCAGCTTCTTCTCGTTGTTGTTGTTCTTAAACAAATATGTTAAGGAATTCCACATATCATATGGAGTTTCCTTTCCATGGAGGTTTGATACAATATGATCTCAAACACCTTCTAACATAATCCTTCTCACGTTCGCTACATTGTTCTTCCATGCATGAAGATTTTGATAATATTTTGTTATGGGCCTGGGAATATCATTGTCTATGAATTCCTTAAGCCTATTTTCCTCTAAAATTTCCTCCATCCTATCCTTCCAAGCTATGTAATTTGGACTACCTTCAAGGTAATATTCGAGTCTCAATCCATAGAAAGACATCCAGATCTGTTGTTGGTCCTGAACAATAAATCTGCAAAATTGATTCACAAATTCAAAAAAAACTTGTATTCTTCTCTTCTATATTTATTCCCGCTTTGATACCATGTAGAAAATCCACATAGATTAACCTGACCTTGTAATATGCTAAAACAAAATACTTGAATCTATTCTACAAATTTCACAAACCAATTACGATCACACAATCACATGAACAAGAAAGAGAAATAATTTCAATCACACAACACAAATATTTATCTGGGGAAAGCCTCATCTAAAAACCCCGCGATATGTATATTGTGTTAAGTCAAGAATATGAAACAATACAATGCTTCTCTCAGGCCGGAGAGCTCTCTGCACTATCTCTAACTGTCTCGCTATGATCCAAGCAAGTTTGGTCCAATACTTCACCATTTTCTTGCCTCTAGATTCTTAACCTTGCTTACGCAATCCCTAGGGAAATTGAGCCCCTATTAATTAGGAGATTCCAAATTATTTATTGTGCAATACATCCAAGCCATCTTCTTGACCACATGCATGACCTATATAATTTTATAATTATACAATTGATAGTATACTTCCCTTTAACTCCAATCTCAACTGGGTCTTCCTTAGAACTAACATGCAACATCTATTTATAGTGAATTATCAGTTATCTAATTGATCACTTCATGCAAATTAATTCATATTTAATTCACGAGACCTCTCACTAGCTCCTCCATCAGTTATAAGTAGTTAAACTCATTTTAACTCAAATAATTAAGTTAAACAATTACAACTCAAAATAAACTCCAACTGGACCCACTAAAACTTGGAGAGAACTCTACATGCCTCCAATTTTACCCCCAACTCAAATTTACTGAACTAACTAAGTCTCCCTAACTTAGTTAACTCTTCTTGTTGCCAATTTCAACACAAGTCAGTAATTCAAAGCATTTCCTCAATTCCTTCTTTATGAATGCAATGTAGCTATAATTTTTCCCTGTCATCAAAATATCATCTACATACACCACAAGATATAAAAATATTTTTCAAACTTTCTTGACAAACAAAGCTACATCATCAGGATCATAATATTTGAAGTTGAGTTTCAGAATATCCTCAGTAACTTCTCATACCAGGTGCACAGTGCTTTCTTGAGGCCATACAAAGATTTTAGAATCTTGCATACTTTTTGTTCTTGACCCTTCATAATAAATCCTTCTGGCTGGGACATAAAAAAATTATCTTTCATATCTACATTCAAGAAATAAGTTTTTACATCCATTTGATGGAATTTTCAACCATTCTAAGTTTCCAAGAAAAAGAGTGTCCAGATGGTAGCCCATTTTTCTGTGGGTGAAAAAGTCTCCTCATTGTCGACCCCTTCCTTCTATGAAAAAAAAATTCCACAAGCCTGGCTTTGTGCTTGTCAAGTGAGCCATCATCTTTATACATGTTCTTGTAGACCCACTTGCAGCCTATTGGTTTGGTTCCCAATGGAGGATCAACTAGCTTCCAGGTTCCATTCTTTATCAAGGCATCATATTCTTTCTGGGTCTCTTTTTTTCATTCATCATCAGAAGTGACTTATTTGAAGGAATTTGGTTCAAAATTTGTAGACAAATTCAGTTCACAATCATAAGAAACATCCATATCAATCGGTGAATTAGGATTGTCTACATCACCTCCATTCTGTCTCGTTGTACTTCTTGTTCCTTAAATTCTAACCTCATGAGGATGAACACTTTCAAGTGTCTTTGTCAGCCATTTTGGAGGACCTTTTTGAGATGGCCCAGGTTACTCAGTTGACTGAGTTGGGGTTGAATCAATATTTAGTCTCTCAATTTTGTTAATCCCATCAGTAAAAGTTTCTTCAGTGGTTGGATCTTCATGTGGGGGAGAGAGTGCTTCAGAAGAGGATTCCATAGATTCATCCAGTATAGGAATCCCCCCTTCAAGATGTGGAATCCCATTATCAAATTGTTGAAAATAATTTGCATCTATGAATTGATCCAAGCAATCAAGATACCTCTTAACAACATTTCCAGTCTTGGAAGATTCAAGAAATATCACATCTCTAGATACTACAAACATCTTCTTATTAACTTAATCATAGAGACAATATGCTTTGGCAGTATTTGAATACCCCAAGAAGATACACTTATGACCCCTTTCACCAAGTTTGTTTCTTTGTTCCTTAGGTATCAAGGCATAACAGGTGGAACCAAAGACCCTGAGATGCTTTAGTGAAGGAATGTGGCCATACCACATTTCATAAGGAGAAAAGTTTCTAATATAATTATATGGACACTTATTCTTTATATACGAAGCACATAGAATTGCATCAGCCAAAAATATTAGTTTAACATTCTTGAAAAACATCATGGAACATACCATATTTAAGATTGTCTTGTTAATTATTTCATCTACTCCATTTTTTTGGGGATTATAAGGCACATTTGTTTGATGTTTGATCCCATGTTGGCTGATCTGAATATGGGAAAACCAGTTACTGCTATGATGGCTCCCTCATCAGTATTAAAAATGTGTTTAAGGATTGGCTCATGTTAACCACTTGTGAAGGGATTTATGTTTGTAGTTTCATGTGTTTTTCATGATAAAATTATGAGTTAATTAAATTTTAAAAACTCAAACAGCAAATGAAATGCAGTAAAATAACTCACAGAAATCACATAACGTAATGGATGATAATGGAGTTCACCCCTCCTGGGCTACATCTCCAAGGACCTGCTTTAAATAGCTAGGCCTTCATGGTATTATGAGTCAAATGTCTGATTACAAGCATATGTGACGCTCCAATGTATTTTATGACTACTCCATTGGCTTTAGAAGACATGAAAACCCTAAAAATGACTATTCAATCTCTAAATTTGGTTACCATCTCCTCTAGGATTGACCTCCAATCTTGGTGGCCATGGGCTTGTTTAATCCCCAAAGTGACAAAAGTACCTTCAGATGTGCTCCAATGCCTCTGAAATGTACCTATGTGTTCAGAGCATCAAATATATCAAAATTTTACTATTCATTCACTCCATTTGGCCTTCAGCTGATCTAGGCATGGCCTTCCCTCCTCATGGCCCTCAGCTTCAAAATTCTTCAAGTGACCAAAAACACCTGTATATTTGCTCCATTGCCTATACAAGCTATTCCAATGGATTTAAAGCATGCCAATAAGCTAGGAATGATTATTCATGAGCCCAAATTGGTCGAAAATTGCTCAAGGTATAATCCATTAAATTTCCCCCTAGATTTTGCCTCTAAATCTGGAAAAATGCCAGTTAGCTCCGACAAAGCTGGAAGTGGCACCGGATTTGGAGATTCCGCCAAAATTACCACCATCTTAAATATATATTAATTAGTGGATAAGCATGCTTAACGGGTGGATTTACTGCGTACTAATCCGCAATTAACTGAGCACTTAAAACAGGGTTATCTAGCACGGCCATGTGAGGAGGAGGGTTGGCCCACTCCATTCCTCCGCCCTCGGACACTACAATACCCTTCAAATATATGTGGGTATGCATCCTTTTCAAGGATCAAATGTGTTGCTTGTTGGTGAAGGTGCTTGAGTGGAGTGGGGGAGGTCTTGGGGTCGAACCCCGACATCGCCCCTCATACGCATTCTTTTGCAACGTAATGAAACCATATATAACGCGCTATCCCCAAGGTTATAAACCTTTCCATAGTTAAAATGTGTTGCCACCGAAACATAGCTAACTATGTTTTTATAGTTTAAATTCCCACCAATATAAAATCCCTACCGTATATGTTTGTCCATCGAAATTTTATACATGTGGACCAATGGTTTCTAAAACCTTTGTGTTATGGAATATATGTGCTCCAAGTATCATATGATTAGACTTTGGCATATATCAATGTTTAAAAATTGACATGCCACCATTATATATACCATTCAGACCTTAGGTTTTAGACCAAGGTTTATTTAATATATGCCACCAATGTTTAATACATTAAATATGAACCTTAGGACTTTGGCTCATTAAAATAAATGCATTCGACCATTAATCAAACTTGAACCTTAGGATCAATGAAATTCGAACCAATTTTTGGAGAGGGGGCCCATGACAGGACACGTGGCAGTCCCTGGTTGGGCTGTCCTCCAACATATAAAATAAAATTGAATTCAACCTTAGGAGGGTATTAGAGGTCATTAGGAAATTTTCACCTTCACAAACCAAACTGGAAAATCCCGCAGTGACACTTGTCACAGTCCCATTGGAAAAAAACTAAAGAAGATTCTCTACATGCTGACTGGACTACCATGTCATCAACTGTAACTATTCTGCAATATTTTTTTTTTTAATTATCATGTTCTGAACGACGATCAACAGACCATAACTTCCTCATCCAAACTCGGTTTTTAACGAAATGAGTTGCGTTGGATTCCTGGAGACGGTTTGGTCGTTGTCATTATAGTTTGGTGCAATTATGAGCACTTTAATTTTTGAGCTAATTTCCCCCCTGATCTATATTCCTATCACACCTTCCCACTGACATGCTTTTGGACCCTCAAAAGCTGGTTATCTCATAAGATCTGAACACTCTTTTGTTTCCCACGTTCTATCATCTTGATTCTACTTGGAGAAATTGCTATGAAAACCACTTGGTCACTGACATGCCTTGCCTTGCCTTGCAAATGCTTGGCTCTTCAACCACTATTCTCTTTTTGCTGCTGACCCAATCCAACAATTTCTGGTTGCTTGATGAAATAATACTTTGTTGTACCAAATTGATTCCTCGGTGCTTGGAAAACTAATTTCCTTCCCACTGAGAGTCATGTTCCTCCTTTTTCACAATGAGTGAACTATAGTAATAAGTTGCAACATCAAAAATAATAAGAAAAGAAATGAACATTCTTTTACCTCCACAGTTCCAAATTCCACATTTGGAAGAATGCATTTTCCATCTCCTTATCTTCTTGGAGTCAACACATAAAATGGTCTACAATGGCTGCAATCGTTTCTTTGACATCTTGTCACAAACATAAGATATTCAGATTCAACCATCAATATGAAAAACACATCATGCAAGAAACAACTTGATGACATATCCTCTTGCTCCTTCAAAGAAACTAATTTCACATCATGTGAACATCACCATGTACTCTCACATCTTGGTGTCAAAACTTATCGAACAACACAAGTTGACAAAACATGCCTCTTCAAAAAACTGACTCTCAAGTCAAGCATAAGCATGTGTAACAACTTGACGATTCTTTTCCCAAAACAAAATTAATTTCACATCTCATGAAACACTTCGTCAACATCTCCTTTTCATATTTGGAGACAAAATCAAATCTTCCAAGTCAATATGACATGCATGTAACACACAATCGATCAACAGAATTCGACACTCATGCATGTGAAAATGATCAACACTCTCAAGTTGACAACATACATGTTAAACAAAGCAATCGACCAACACAAGTCAATTACTCATGCATGTTCAAGCACAATGAAACCATCAAAACTCTACTGTTTATACACACAAACTCTCATGAATTTATACAATTTTTCAACTCTCTCACAAGTACAATCATAAGTACAAGAACTCCATTCATATGTACATGTACTTAAAGCTGAAATGAACAAATTTTTCTGCAATAAAGTGAGTCAACATACTCCACTTTCAATCACCTTCTTGGCATAAACATGCAACATGCATTCAATAGGCAAAGAATGCATCAATCATCAAAAGACATGCAAAGACTTAATTGGATAATAAATCTAACCATCTCTTACCAAACCATTTCAATGGCGGTTCTTTCAGCTGCACATCATCATCATGTGAATCATCTTGACCCACATCAATTATGGAATCTTCTTTTCCATTATTTCCATTCTCTTTCTCCACCTTCTTCAAATCTCATGGATGATGACTTGCTGGATACAAAGTCCAACACTTGTCTACAAGATGAACTTGCTTATGGCAATGAGTGAAAAACAACCTCATCTTCTTTTCAGCATGGTTTTCTTTGTCTTTGGATTTTTACCTCCTTTGCTTTAAAATTTTCCTATGCATGGCTAATTTCTTCCAACATCTTGAAACATTAAGGTTATATAAACCACAAAAGGAACATGCAAACTTTATCCAAAGCTTATGTGAGAATTTTCCATATTTATCATAATCAAAATCAACTTGATTAAAATCAGATTTATACCTTGAACATTCACCTTTGTTGCCTTCTTGAGGAGTTGAATTTGATGAGCTAATGGCTCTGTTCAGAATACCAACAATGCATTCAATGAATTTATAGCTTTCAACATCCTCTTGTTCGCAATTCTCATTAGTTGCATGCTTATGGACACCTTATTGCAAAGTGGGTGTAAAACTTTTGCATTCCTCATGAACACAATCTTCACAAGCTTGAGGTAATGAACATGAAATGAAAGTCCTTCTTGGAACACCTTCATATGCATCCTTGGGTTTAGATCTTTCTCCATCATGTTTTCCATAACCAAGACCCAAATACTTAGGCCTTTCCTCAACAACAATTGGCTCAACTATGCCTTGTACATGTTTGCCTAATCCTTTACCTTCATAGCCCATATTCATCAATAATTCAGACCCTATTCCTCTAGTGTGTCTTTCAAAATAACCTACACATTCATTTTGAGAGGAAATTGAAGATAAACTTGAATTTCATAACTCTTTTTTAAGCACATACTTTGCTAAGGCTTCCTTGGCAATATGGAGTTGAGTCTCCATCTCATGCATATTTTCAAGGTTTTAATTTACAATATGGAGTTGAGTCTCCATCTCATGCATATTTTATAGAATTTCTTGCTTCTCCTCAATCATGGCAATCAACTAATCTTGAATTTTAATGCTCTCCCTCTTATCTTCATACTTCTCTTACATCTTATCAATCATGATGTAGAGTTTCTGCAACATATCTTTATCAAAGAGTTTTGCTAAGGAAGATTGACTAGAAGCATCACTTAATAAAGCTTCCATCACACATGCAAGGAATACAAATCTTCTTTGTTGTGATTTGAGACCTCGGATCTCAATTTTGATCTTCTTCTTCACACATAAACTTGTTCTTCTTCACACATAAAATTACAAATTCACTGTGTACAAGTTCATAGTTAAATTCTCCTTGCACAAATTCAAAAACCAATAGAAGAATTAGCTATCCTTGGCTAATATGAGCTAAAAAAATTCTCTGATACCAACTTGATCTAAATATGGGAAAACTAGTTATTTCTATGCTAGCTCCCTCATCAGTATTAAAAATGTGTTTAAGGATCGGCTCATGTTAACCATTTGTGAAGGGATTTATGTGTGTAGTTTCATGTGTTTTTCATGATAAAATTATGAGTTAATTAAATTTTAAAAACTCACAAAAAGCAAATGAAATGTAGTAAAATAACTCACAGCAATCACATAATATAATGGATGATAATGGAGTCCACCCCTCCTGGAATATATCTCCATGGGCTTGCTTTAACTAGTTATGCCCTCTTTGGATTATGAGTCAAATTTCTTATTAAGAGAATATTTGATACTCCAATGGATTTTCTAACTATTCCATTTTCTTCAGAAGACATGAAAACCCCAAAAATGACTATTCAATCTCTAAATTTTGTTACCAGCTCCTCTAGGTTTAACCTCCCATCTTGGTGGCCATGGGCCTGTTTAATCTCCAAAGTGACAAAAGCACCTTCATAGGTGCTCCACCACCTCTGAAAACTATACCACTATGTTCATAGCATAAAATACATCAAAAATTTACTATTCATTCACTCCATTTGGCCTTCAACTGATATGGGCATGGCCTTCCCTCCTAGTGGCCCTCGACTTCAAAATTATTCAAGTGACCAAAAACACGTGTAGATTTTCTCCATTGCCTCTGCAAGTTGTTTCAATGGATTCAGATCATGCCAGTATGATAGGAATGACTATTCCGGAGCCCAAACTCATCGAAAATTGCTCAAGATATGATCCATTAAAGTTTCTCCTAGATTCTGGCTCTAAATCTGGAAAACTACCAGTTAGCTTCGACAAATATGGAAGTGGCGCAAAATTTGGATATTCTGCCAAAATTCCTACCATATTAACTACATATTAATTAGTGGATAATCAAGATTCACTAGTGGATTTACTCCACACTAATG
This sequence comes from Pinus albicaulis, assembly GCA_034641835.2. Lineage (NCBI taxonomy): Eukaryota > Viridiplantae > Streptophyta > Pinopsida > Pinales > Pinaceae > Pinus > Pinus albicaulis. The sequence goes on along the minus strand of CM076575.1, from coordinate 1,869,743,365 downwards.
CGCAATTAACTGAGCGCATAAAATTGGGTTATATGGCACGGTCATGTGAGGAGGGTTGGCCCGCTCTGTTCCTCCGCCCTCAGACACTGCAGTACCCTTAAAATATATGTGGGTCTACATCCTTTTCAAGGATCAAATGTGTGGCTTGTTGGTGAAGGTGCTTGAGTGGAGTGGGGGAGGTCTTGGGGTCGAACCCCAACCTCGCCCCTCATACACATTCTTTTGCAACGTAATGAAACCATATATAACATGCTATCCCCAAGGTTATAAACCTTTTCATAGTTAAAATGTGTTGCCACCTAAACATAGCTGACTATGGTTTTATAGTTTAAATTCCCACCAATATAAAATTCCCACCATATATGTTTGTCCATTGAATTTTAATACATGCGGACCAATGGTTTATAAAACCTTTGTGTTATGGAATATATGCACTCCATGTATCATATGATTGGACTTTGGCATATATCAATGTTTAAAGATTGACATGCCACCGTTATATATACCATTCAGACATTAGTTTTTGGACCATGGTTTATTTAATATATGCCACCAATGTTTAATACATTAAATCCGAACCTTAGGACTTTGGCTCATTAAAATAAATGCATCGGACCATTAATCAAACCTGAACCTTAGGATCAATGAAATTCGAACCAAGTGTTGGAGAGGGGGTCCACCAGGGGACATGTGGCAGTCCCTGGTGTTATCTCTAATTTGGTACAAATGGGCTACGCCACCAGACAACCTAGAGTAACTCTTTCAAACCAGCTTTTGACTGAAAATTAGCCTCTTCAACCTGAGAGAGCTCTCTCAAAGTAACTATGATTTGTTCAATTATGGTTCAATCAGATGGATAACTCTGTGATATTGTCTTGAATGTGTTTTATTTCAAGTGAAAAATGTATATGGTTTACTACCATTGGGCTTATGGAGTCAGTGTTAGGAAATTCAATGGCAATGGCTCTCCTTTTAGAAGCTAAGGCATGTAATGTTTCAATGATAGGGAAACACACACACACACACACAAAAATATACAATCTCTTAGTATTCAAAGGAAGTCAGAGCATGAGAACATGAATTCTGAGTAATTGAAACATCAAGATATTGAAAGAAAAATATTAAGATATATAGGATAAATTCTCATTGAAACACCAAAAGAATCTCAGGCGAAGAAGAAAAACGCAGTCACTGTATATTACTGATCATCAAAAACTTTACAAACTGGTAGTGTGGAATAACATTCTCCAACCCTGTATTCTTTGAATTATTTCCTATTAATAGGCTTTAGTCACTTACATAGGATATTCCCACATGTCTAGATCATCGAATCATTTGTTTTGACACCTCATTTAACAATAAACTAGATACCTGGAAATAAAATAAACACCTAATGACTTTAGATTTAGAAGCCTATTAGGACTCTACCTCCTATTTATTACATTCAATAAATGTATAACTGGATACTTACATCAATAATAGTCAAGTGCTCGAGTGGCACTAACCATAATCAAAACATAAATACCCCCAATAGATTCTGAAACCAATCGCCCTACTTTTAAGGAAAGGATTATCATGATATTTAATCATTGTCTTTATGATGAGCTGGAGCAAAAGACAACTTTGTCGAGGAGAAAGTTTCTGTTGAAGTGTTCCACTGATACTCTTTAACCTTCCATGTGGCTAACTAACCTTCAATACACCTTCAACGTACCACAATTCTACCAAATGCTGCTCGCTGCAAAAAAAAGAGTAAAACATGCAGTTTCATAGTGTAATTTTGTAGCAACTCCACTTCACCTATCCACGCCAATTTTCAGCCTTCTTCTCTTATTTGGATGTCTTGGTTATACATAATGAGCTAAATACATATTTCCTCCATCTTTGATTTCACCCAAAACTATGATTTTTGACAAAAAGCCACCTACAGGGATTTCGTAGTGAAATCTGGGCTTCAAGCCTCGGGTTCTCTACGAAATTTCCTAATTGGCAGAAAAACACAAAATTTTCCCTTTTCCTCAAAATTTCACTTTTAAATCTGGAAATTTTGGTTCCTAAATGCTGCAAAATTGTCAAAACTTGTTTTAGGCCAACTCTTCAAGCTTTGGGAACTTCATCTTTAGCAGTAGGAGGCTGCATCTCTTGAGGCTCATTTATCACTTTGATTTTAAGTCCTCTTTTCTTCAGTTCTGACTGTATCATATCCATTTGATCCTCTAATTCTTTGACTTGGATTTTGAGTCTCTTCCTTTCAGATTGTAACCATAATTTTCTTTACCTAGTGTTTTTCATTACCCATCTCAAAGGAAGTGTCCTTTTTAGAAACTTCTTAGCATTGGTTAGTGATTGATCATATTGATTTAGCTTATCATTTACTTCTTCTTTGAAATATTCCATAAAAATTTTGTCTACCTTGACCTCCTGTAATTATAACTTGATCTCAATGACCTCTTCTCTAGCCTCTCTTAACTACTCCTTTAATACCTGTACTTCTGTTTTTTCCACCATCTTCTCTTTTCCTTTCCTTTGCATAAAGACCTCTTATGTTGTTGGAAACAAATTCAATAATATCTTCTATGATAGGCTACTTGCCTTTTTCAATATCTTGTGTCTTCTTATTTTCCATGACACCCTTTGGAAGTTGCAACCTATTAAGTGGTTTCCTTGGCTGAAATAAGAAACATGCATCTTCTCCTACAAAATCAAGCTTTTTAATAGTCTTACCTTTCGTTTTCTTCTTGTCACCTTCAATGTCTTCAGCATTGACAACTGGAGTCTCCTCAATATCTATAGCTTGAAGGATGTTTTCAACATTTCCCTTTCCAATTGTTTGACTTCTGGTTATCCTCCTGTGACCATGCTTACTAATCTTTTGTTTGTTGCTTGTAGGTGAAGGTTGTGGGATTTATGCCTCTTTTATAGGTTCTGTTTCAACATCCATTGGCTCTAGGATAGGCTCCACCTCTTCTTCATTTACACCTTCTATCCTAGCTGAAGATTTATGTTTTTTATTTGATGGAGTAGCTTTTGGCTTTGGGGTTTTCTTAAGTGTCACTGAATCAACTTAATAACCACTGAGGAAAAGGAAAGTAGCCCAATCTCTATTCAATTTCTTTAATTCCTCCAGCACTAAGAGTTTAATTAAACCATCGTGAAACATTGATGTCTCATTGCCTTCATCCCTAGCTTGAACCTTATCAGACATTTTCCCTAAGCTCCTAAACAAAAAGAAAGGAAGATCAAGAGACTACTTACCAATGAAGTGCAATACAAGCCTGAAATGGTACAAGTAAAACATATGAAATCTCCCCTCACAAGTAAAGTACTTTTGGATCACAAACAACAATTTGGAATAATTCTCCTTCATATAACTCCTTGGAATCCCAGATGCCATTTCAGCTCCAATATGTTCTAGTTTTACAAATTCTTCACAACTCTGCATCTTAAATTTAATGGCTTTGAACCATTCTTCACCCTCCCTTGGTATCTTTGTGGCTTGAGAAATGGGCTCAGGTGACACTGCAAAATTTAAAACCCCCACCTTCGAAGTTGTTCCTATGAAATTTACTGAAAATTCCTTTGATATTTGAGTATGAAATCCATGGAGTTTCTAACAGAATTTTAGGCATCCGACATTGTTGAATGCTTCCACAAAAACAGGGTCTTCGTTTAGTAGCTTGAGTTCCATGGGTTCATATCTCACACAAGAGCCTCCCTTGTTTACTTTCTTCTTCATAGCCATCCTCCTTTATAACTACGTTGCCTTTTGAATTGTGACACCTTTTTTACTTTTGAACTAAGACACCTACAAAGAGAAAAACTGAACAATAAGATGCTTGCGGTGGGACTAAGCTTCTGAGAGATGCTAATGGACTGATGCATGCAAAACTCAAACAAACGATGACAGAGAGGTGCTTTGGGGATAATTCTTAAATATGGAATTCAAAAATGGAGAGCATGATGGAAATGCGGGAGTGAAAGATAATGATGAGGGTATTTACATTTTTTCATGCTTGGGTGATCATGATAATGAATTAGATGACCTCACCTTTATTCCTAACCATTAGAAAATTGACAACTCATTGTCCTCTATTTTGGTGCATGAAAACATGATTCCGCAGTGAAAATAGTTATAAACCTGGAAAATTCGCTACAGACTGGTCAGGTGATTACGTAACAAAATCTGCCAGTTTGCAGTTATATTTGCTGCAGAACTGTGAAAAAACAGACAGGTGGCCATTACCTTGATTTGAAACCATGCATGTGAACTTAAAGTGGAACTTGATAGATATGAATGATATGACATGACTAATGGAGTGTTTTAGACTTAGGATAAGGGTTTATTCCATGAATTTTTCATCAATTTCATGAACCAACCTATTGAGACAAAATGAAACCTAGGTGAGTGACCCTATCAATCAAAATTGAAAATTTATGTGTGATAACACCTAGTTGGGTTGTCCTCCAACATATAAAAAAAAATCGAATTCAATCTTAAGAGGATATTGGAGGTCATTGGGCAATTTTCACGTTCACAAACCAAACTGGAGAATTCCACAGTGACACTTGTCACAGTCCCATTGGACAAAAACTAAAGAAGATTCTATGCATGCTAAATGGACTGCCATGTCATCAGTTGTACCAATTCTGTAATTTTTTTTTTTTAATTTGCTTGTTTTGAATGACGATCAGCAGACCATAACTTCGTCATCTGAACTCAGTTTTCGACGAAATGAGTTGCGTTGGATTTCCGGTGATGGGTTGGTCGCTTTCATTCTAGTTTGGGGAAATTATGAGAACTTTCATTTTTGAGCTAATTTTTTCCCCTAATCCAGATTCCGATCATTGGTGAAGATAAATTTCAAATTCATTTGAAGTGTACTCTTTTCCATTATGAGTGTGAATAGTTCCAATATGAGATTGTGCGTCATTTTCAATCCATGCATGAAAGTTCTTGAATGTTTGAAAAACATCACATTTGTTCTTTTATAAATAAACCCAACACATTCTGGTGTATTCGTCAATAAATGTCATCATATAGTTATTACCATTTGTAGAAGAAATAGGAATTGGGCCACATAATCCTAAATGAAAAATTTCAAGTTAATTTCTATGTGCTCTAGAATGAGAATCCTTAAAATATTTTTTTTTTGCTTTCCTAGAATACAAGCATCACATTGCTTAAGTTTTCTAGGAATTGTAGGTAAACTAGTAACACCATTTTTATTCAACAAGCGAAGGTTATCATTGTTCAAGTGTCCAAATATAGCATGCCATAAAAGATTTATGGAAATGTACCTTCATCATAATGAGAACTGTATGAAAATTTTTGTGCATGAGCAGAGGTACCTTGCAACTTCAAAAGTCTTTCTTCTTCTTTCCCACTCATGCCAAGTGAGTGATCTGATGCTTTTCTGACCTCGAATTTGCCATCAAATATATGAATGGAGTGTCCTTGTTGGTTGATGTGGACCAAATATAGAAATTTTATCCTCATCTCCGAGAGGTATAGAACATAATGTAGAAGAAATTTTGGAAGACTAGGCATTTTAATCCGGATGGTGCCAAGCCCTGATGGCTTGAGTTTTGAATTATCTGAAAAATATACTACTCCATCAACATTGTCAGTGAATTCTTCAAAAAAATATATCCTAAAATTCATGTGGCGAGTTTCTCCTGAATCAAGCAACGAATCATCTTTCCATGAAGCAAGTGAAGAATTGATCAAAACTTTAGTTACTCCAATATTGCAATGTGCCACAACATAGTGAGCAGATTCCGGTGCTTTACCTTTCTCTTTGTCATGGGTTTTACCTTTGGATTCATTTCTTTCATGCTCAATTCTATCCCAAGGAAAATTACATGTGGATGCATCATGTCCATCTCTATTGAAATGTATGCAATGAATATCAGACTTTTCTCCTTGAAACTGTCTGCCCCCCTACCTCTAAAATTCCTTCTTCCTCTTCCTCTTCGGCCACCTATTCCTCTAGAATAATATTGTGCATGATTCTTCTCTCTATGTGAAATACACACAACTTCTTCAAAATACTGAGGATTTGTCTTCTTCCCAAAATCCTTCTCTCTCTCAACAAACTTATTCTCAAGGGAGTCAAAAGTAATCTCCTTGAGGTTTCCACTAGCTTACAATGACTCAAGATAATGTGGGTAAGTGAGATATAGTGCCTTAACATAAGATATGAGAGGAATGTCTATTTAAACACCAGTGGTTTTGATATCATGCATAATAGATCTTACTTATGATGCTAAATCAAGAGGGTCGTCATTTTTCAATTCAAGACTAGATAATTTAATCATCAATTAGACAACTTCTAGTTCAGAGTGTGAGTCATACAATTCCTTCAACTTATTTAAGGCTGTTAGTCATCAGTAATTTTTTCCTTTGTTGATGACTAAATGATTATCCTAAGATTTCTAGAAACAAGGTTCATAAACATTGTGAGTTCTAGAAATCTCATTGCCTTCATTATCCTCGAGATAATTTGTCACTATTTCATCATCGCATAATGTCTAGATTTGCTTACCAGCCCCAGAAAACCCATTAGAGGCTTATGTCACTCTTTCTTTCTATATGTATTCACCTTTGTCCCAAATCATCTATTTTGTTTCGCCTAAACCCCCCCCCCCCCCTCCCCGCACTGCTACCTAAGCCCACCAATCAAACAGCTTTGTTGTGTCTCCCAAAATACTCCCAAACACTGATGGTCTCAAACTATCTCTGTAGGCTCTTTAGATAAATCAAGTACATTGGATTTTGGATCTTCAATACATTAGTTTATCATAAACTCTATCTTACACTTGATGATCCCAAATTCTAGGTCTTAGTCCAAAATCCAAGTCCAAGAAAGCTTCCACTAGGTCACCTAGGGTTTCACGAGGTCATAGGGTGGATTTGGTATCCTAACAACTCTGTTTTTCCTGCATAAAGGAACCACATTCAAAGAAGAAAGGAAAAAGTGACTTTGTCCAAAGCTGATCAAAGAGGTCACTCAAGGAGGCCTTTTGGTCTAAAGCACAAATCTTACAGGGGGACAACTGCCCCTTGCTCACATTTCTGCAAAGGGAACAAATGGCCATCAGCCTGGAAAAAGGTAAGGTAATGAGAAAATCATCATAAGAAGATCATTCATAGAAAATAAGAAAAGCAGCAGGTATATGTTTGAAAATAATCAGGGTTTGTGACAGCTTTGACCAAACAAGGAATCAGTACTAGGTCTACAAGGGCAAAGGTCACCTCAACTCCATCAAGTGCACATTGAAGACCTTTAGGAATGATAAATGAATTGTGTTAAGTTTTAGAGAACTTAGAAGACAACACTATTTACTTTTTTCTAAGCAGCCCTAAAACCTATGAGTTTGGGAAAATTGACAAACTAGTCAAATGGTGATGACAGAGCCTCCTTCATAATAGTAGATGGTTTCAAAGAGTTTCAAGTTGCCCTCTAGGGTTTGGCAAAGAGGCATTGAATCCACCTCACCAAAGGTACAAAAATGCAAAGAGTATTAGTACAAAAACATGAGGTATCAAAAGGTAACATCAGAGGTCTTAAAAATATCAAAGGAGGCAGACAAGAAGCACTATATCCCACTTCACCACAGAGACAAAAAGGGCCAGAAATATCAGTGCAAGGGTTTTACTTCTCAAAAGAACAGTCACATTTTCAAATGGTCAAAGGAGGCAAGCATGAGGTAAAATTTCCCAAGGAGGTAATTATGACAAGCACAGGTTTATTGTTGATACAATGAGGTGTTAAACTCCAAAAAGACAGTGATCAAAGGCAAAAAAGTTATGTAGGCACCTGCAAGAACAGAAGTGGCCAATGGAAAGACACAAAAAAGTTTAATTTTTTCACCTTCCCAACCATAGATACATCATTGTCAAAGTGGTCTAAGGAAAAAATATACCAATGGTTTAAAGCAGAGCAGTAAAACCCCAACAAAGGTCTCCTTATCAAAAGTATATTCTGCAATAAATAGATTAGCCATAAATGACACTTCTGCAGAACTGTCAAGGATGGCTACCTACAGGAAAATTGATAAGGTCAAAGCAAACTTAAATATTCTAATAATAATGGCACATGAAAACTAAAGGAGTTGTTGACACCACCTACTAGGGTTTTCACATTAAGAGGTTTTCCACTGATTCACAGTGAGATACATGATAAAGTGTCAGTCAAAGTTAAAAATGCCAAAAATAATCACATGTCTACTATCTACAAATGTTAAAAATCATGAAAAGGTTCATGTTCACAAATAAGGGTAAGGAGCACATGTTTGAGCTTGATGAAAGGTTTGTTAGTACGAGAAGAACATCAAGATGCTTCCAGCAAGGCAAAAAACCATATTTTTTGAGACTCTACCACCTACAGGACCAAAAAAGGCCAAAAAGACAGTGAAAAAAGTAAGAAGGAAATAAACATTATAAAAGTGGGTTTTGGCATGAAATTATTTTTCAAAAAGGGATATAAGACTCTTCTTCACCTCCTCCCCCAACTCATTTGTGTCTTTGAACAAGAAGCAGAACTGTTGAAAGAAGTTTTTAAGGTTTTCTGCAACTGTGGTTGAAAATTTTCGGGTGTTACGCACCGACGGAGGCGGTACGCACCGGGCCATCGGCGCTGCGCACAGAGGAGGTAGTCATAGTGTTAAATTGCACTGCGCTGCGCACCAAGAGGGTGGCGCTACGCATCTGCCAGAGCACTACGCACAGGCTCATACCGGCCCGATTGCCTGCCATTTCACACGGCGCTACGCTCCGATAGGGCCCGACAAGCCCATTTCACTAGTCGACTCGCCCACAGAAACCCTTTGATGCTATGCACCAGTGATTTTTGGTCAAAATTGCTCAAAAATTGCCTAAATCCAAATTCTTTTCCTCCAAAGCTCCTGCATCAGTTAAGCAAGGTTGGTGGTCTTTCTTCCTTACCTTCCAAGTAATCTTTTAAAAATCAAGGAGAACATTAAAAACCAAATTTTCCCAAACCCTAATCTTCATAAAAAACAAATATTTGACCTTTCTAGGGCAGGGTTTACAAATTTCAGAGTAAAAATACTCAGTGCCAGCAAACCTACTTCTAAACTCTGAAGCACTCCTTGATTACTTCATCTTGCCCTCATTTGCTAAAATTGCCCTCACATCACTCATTTTCCCTCCTTAGACCTCAAGGCTCTCACCAAGCTAAAAATAATTTTGTTCTAGATCAGTCACCATGTCTGAGGAAGAAATCAATGCCAGCAGTGATGAAGGCCAAAGGCCTATCAAGCCAAAACATAAGGGAGGAAGGGTTAACAGGTTTGAGCCTTTAGACACCATACAAATCACCTCTTCTCCCATGATTTTTGCATATTTTCAAGATGTTGGATGCTATCAATTCTATGAGAGGGTTAAACAGGTCTAAAGCCACTCAGATTTGACTAGGTTGTTCATTCTCAGCTTACAAAACTACCAAGTCAACCTAGCAGGAGTAAATTTTGAACTCTCATTTGAATCCATTGCTAAAGCCACAGGAATACCAGATATTGGTGAAATATGGTTCAAACAGAAGAAATTGGCTTTGAACTACTATGAGCCCTTCCTAAAACCTAGTTGTCAACAAGGCTGCAAAGTTGTTTTCCCCTTCTCCCACCTGCTAGAGAGGTATGCCCTACTGATGAGGAAGATCATCAAGTACTTCACTTGTCAGGGGAGGTACTCTAGGGTTTATTCATATTACATAAGGTTGCTAATGCACTTCACCAGGGTTAAATTGCTAAACCTACCATACTATCTCTACCGGAGCATTGACAAGATGGCTCAGTAGTCAAGAAAAGGAGTTATGCCCACCAAATGAAAAGCCTTTTTCACCAATACTTGATTAAGATGATTGTTTTATACCAGCTGGAGCAGCAAGTAATCCCTTGGGAAGTTTTCATCTCACATGATGTATTTGCAAATCCCCAAGCCTTCATTCATCAAAATTTTCCTTCTACTTCACACCCACTTACATCCACTCCTCCATCATCCCCACCTATGCCTTATCCACAAGGAAAATTACCTCCTACTTCTTCTCCTGATGCATCAAATGAAGATGATAACAGTGGCACTAATGAACAAGCAGATGACAGTGAAAGGGAAGAAAACAGTGAGGCAGAAGCAGACTTAAATGAAGAACAAGGAGATGACAACAGCAATGAAGAAAAAGAAGATGATGAGGGAAGCGATGAAAACAGTGGGGCAGATACAAAGTCTAATGAGGAAGAGCAGGAAGATGATGATGACATGGAGGAGAGAGATGAACATGGCAGTCAAGAAGAGGAAAATAGTGAGCACTTGGAGCAAGACAGTGATAGTGATGACACAAATGAGTCACTCCCAAGTGTAGAAAAAAGTGTTGATGATGAAAAAGATGAAGACACAGAGGAAAATGAAGAAAATAATGAAGATGACAATCAACAAGAAGATGCACAGAACAGCTAAGAGAAGAATGTACATGAGCATAACATTGAGCCTATTCTTAGTGAAAACAGTGACAAAATGAATGAAGATGATGAAAATGAAGACACAGAAGGTAATGATGAGGAAACAAAAGACCAAGAACAGGAAAATAATGAGGTTGAAACAGAATTTGAAGAGGAAGGTAGTGACCAAGGCAATAGCACAGATAAAACAGTCAGTGATCAGCAAGATAGCAAAGAAGAAATTCATGACTGTCATGACAGCAATCATGAAAGTCATGACACAGATCAGTTTTCTAATGATGAGCAGAGCCAAAGTGAAGTTGATGCAGAGATGGATGATCTAATCCAAGACCAAGGTAACATCACTGAAGACAACAAAGGAGGTGAGAATGATGAAGGTGTTGAAGGCAAAAGTGAGGCTCACAGCTCTCTCAATGAGCAAGATGATGATGTACACAGTGATGAGACATCTAGCAATGAGGAGAAGATGGAAGAAGAGACTACACATAGTAGTGCCAAAGGTGAGAAAGAAGAATTTCTAGTAGATGATAACATTTATAACAAGGACCCTACAACAGAAATCATTAGACCTTTTGATTTTTCATATCATAGGGGGAGGAGGGATGTGTTTGCTACCTCAAAAAGCCAAGGGACCATCTCCTCTCCAGCTATCAAACCAATGGACAAAGTTAAAGAAAAAATGGATGAAAATGTTGAGGATCAACATAATGAAGAGAGAGAGTTTGAACTCATACATATTGATAGTGAGGAAGAAGAGAAAATCTCTAGGTCACTCCTCCAAAGTAAGGATGCCCAAATAAGATATCTTCATGCAGATTTGGATAGAGCCAAGTACAAAAATGATGTTTTAGATTGGGAGAACCGACAGAGGAGTGCACACATGGAAATTTATGAGGTAAGGGCACTCAGGGCCCAGAGACAAGCCATAAAGATAGAGGTGCAATTAGAAGAATACAAAAAGACCCATCTAGGGAGTGAATAAGAAGAAGAGGAACAACCTAGAAGGAGGCCAAAGACCCTTGGGATGAGAAAAGCCTTGGCCAAGGAGAGGGAAGAAGAATCTACCCTAGCTGAGCAGGTTCCTATTAGTGCGCTACTTGACAGAGACATAGAGTTTTATATGGAGCCTTGTCTTGAGAGGGCCAATATGCATTTAGAATATAAATTGGAGAAGGCAAACAAGGCCCTTGATCTCCAAAGGAAAATTTCCAAGCACTATGCAAGGAAAAACATGCATTCTTGTGCCAAACTAAAGGAGGCCCTCATTGAGCTAGAAAACCTAAAAATTGAAAAGGAGAATGATAGCCTTCAAATTTTGGCTAGGGCTTCTCAACAAGTGTCCAAGACCTCTTGAGGGACCTCTCCAACAATTTTGGGGCAATTTGAACAAAATTTTGAGCCTCTTTGTGCGCAGCACCTTAGGCGCTACGCACAAAATTGGTGCATCTTCAGCTCAAAAAATTTGAATTTTTGGACTCCTCACATCACCAGCAGTCTACTCACCAAATTTTAGATCATTTGGAGCATTTTTGACCCCCCAAAAGGTCACAAAACATCAAAATTTTGACCTTTCTGCCTCATTTTCAGACTAGGCGCTGTGCACAGAGAAATGTTGGGAAAATTGGTTTTTTAATAGGTAAATGCCACCCACTCATCACAGCTCAAGAATTTTTAGAAAGTAGACTCATTAGGCTTTCCAACGAGCCATCACGGAGCCAAATCCAGTGTCGGGAAGGGGTCCAAAACTTAGCCACAAGAGACCCTATTTTCTGCTAAAGTGGCGCTACGCACAGAGGCTGTCTAGTGTGTTTTGGACCAAAAGTCAACAAAACACACACATTTATTGCAAATATATTTTTTTGATTTTTTTAAGGAAAATTACTCTAGAATTAGGTGCAAATAGTTATTTTGGCATTCATTTCTTAGGATATTATGTCCCTTGGACCTTGCATGGTCTCTTGGCCATAAATGACATTTATGGTTATATTTGACATTTTCCTATCACATTTAGGGTTTTAGTCCTCCTTTGATCTATAAATAAAGCATTAGGCCCCTATGTATTTTGTAGGCATTTGATGAGCTTGAAGAGCAATATACATGGTTTTATGAGCTTGGAGAAGAAATTGGTTTTGTGAAGTGGATGAATGGCTTGTTTGGCTTGATGATGGAGAAGCTTGTTTGCAGGATTCCTTAGCTTGGTGAATGGTGACGTCTTCTTAACTTGTTCATGTTTTCTTGTTCTCATTATGTTTCATGCTTCTTGGTTTCTATAAATCAAAAAGTATAGGTTGAGACATGCTCTTTGAGGCACCTCAGTCCTCCTGTTTGTTATAGCTTTGATGTTTTCATCTTTTGGCCATCTTAAGGAATTCTTGATTGCTCCTTAGGACCACCAAAACTTTTTTTTGTTTCATGTATGGTTAGTATGCTAGTTTATAAGTATGATTCATGGTATACCTTTCTTATTTGAAGCTTTCAAAACCCTATCTTGAAGCCTTTCTATGGAATATTGATTTCTAGGTTAAGTCAAAGAGGTCTTGTTCGATCTTTCCCTTTGTCCATGCTTACAAACTTTTTTTAGAGTTCCCAATAGCTTGATATATGATTTTTATGAGTTCCCTCTTCATAGATTGAGTTATTTTTTTTATCTTATATGTTTTCTCAGACCCTGAAGGTGAATTTCTAAAGTTAGAAGCTCTTATGCTTTCTATGTTTCAATGGAATGTTTATTTTGGAAATTTATCAGTTTAAGTATTGTTCATTGAGCTTAATGGTTTGCCCTGCCTCATGAGTTGTAAATTTTAACTATATGTATTTAAGACCTCCTTGTCTTTCCCAAACTTGATGTTCACTACACCTCATACATCACCTTAAAGATCCATTAACCTTGCTAAATTGGCCCTGCAACACACTCAGTTTCATCATTTAAACACCCTTGACTTCATTTGACTCCACAGCCCAATGGATTTGATAGACTCTCACTCCACCTATTCCACTTTACCATCTTACCCAACCAAAACAATCAACAAATCCTACACTTAACAACTAGCCTAAAATCAAAACCCTAGAGGAAAAAGAACAATCTGCCATTTGGTCATTTGGTCTACCAATCTGCCAAATCACGGGAACCTAAAAAAGGCGTCAAAATAATTTTAGAATGGTGAAATATGGCAACTCAACTCTTCATTTATAGATGTTGCAATTAAGGCATGGGATTTGTTGTTCTTATTTTCCCAAATGTAAATCTCCTTAGTTGAGGTGGGATTTGCAGGTGCATTATCTCTTTCTCCTTCACAAATTCCTCTCCACAAATCATTGAAAATGAGAGTGTGTTTTATCTTCCATCACCATTCAGGATAGTTCTCTTTTCCAAAGAGAACTACTCCAACAATCGATATCAACGAATGCATTAAAAATATGTGTGTTGTGTAAAAAAATTGGACTTCTTGATCCAGATCTTGGGGGAGTCCCACGAGATCTACAAATTGAAATGATCTTGGGGGGAAGACCCCAAAGACATAAAAATTTAAACTTCTAGAAGAAAAGAGAGGAGAACACACATTAAAAAAAACCACAAATAAACTTTTTATTGAACCGAGAATAACTGTAAAATCTACATTGTGGTGGAAAATTTGTTCTTTTACAAAATGTGGCTTGTTACTTATAATATTTTTTAGTTACAATACCATTGGTAAATTCCATGGGTGGGTAAATACCATGGGTATATTTCATTTAAAATACAATGGTTGGATTCCACTTACAATACCATGGGTAGATTCCATGGGTGGATGAATACCATGGATGGATAAATACCATGGGTATATTCAATTTTCCATTCGGATCATTCCTCCATCCTTAAGAAGAAATGGTCCCCATTATGTGAATTTCCCTCCTGAGAATCTTGTGTTGAATATGATGAGCCACTAAAGAGAATGGTTTTTTTGTGGTTAACCCATAACCGTGATGAATGAAGATTCGAGGATAGAGATACCATGTAATGCTTGTGGCCAATTGTGATACTGACAGTGTGTGACCTAGAAAATGGACCTGGATGAAGTGTGGGTTTGTGAATGACTCATAACCATGACATACAAACATCCGAGGACAAAGATACCCTGTAATTCTCGTGACCAACTGTGATATTAACAGTGTACGGACTAGCAAATGGACTTCAATGACAAGGATTTTGTGCGGTTGACCCATAATTGTGATGTTGAATATTGATGAAGTAATAGATACCTACAGAGCCTGGCATGGGAGGGAACATATCAAAAGAACCCAAGTCAGATATTTTTATGCTAAAATTGATGAATGTGAATCTAGTGCCTAATAAAATAGGGTGGGAGGGCACGTCACCAAACGGAACTCGCTCTGAATGCTGCTCCAGATATAAAAACTAATTTAAATGGGAATAACTCGATCAATATAACTCATAATCATTATTATCACCTATTTTTGGAAATAGAATAACCATTATGCATATTCCCATGTGACTAAAATCCCTATCTGGACACTCAGGAAACTCATATTCACACTGCAATTGTCCCGCCATCAAAAA
The DNA here is from genome assembly GCA_034641835.2 of Pinus albicaulis. Lineage (NCBI taxonomy): Eukaryota > Viridiplantae > Streptophyta > Pinopsida > Pinales > Pinaceae > Pinus > Pinus albicaulis. Next base: position 1,869,728,328 of record CM076575.1, on the reverse strand, counting down.
AGTTCTGAAAAAATTGTTGATTTTAAATCAGCGATATCTCCTTTGTCCTAACTCTGATTCAACCAATTTTTTTTTTTATTTAAATTGGGCAATTTTTCAAGAGGAGCTCATATATGAAATCCGTTTTATGAACTTATGCATAAAAATGGGGAAAATGATAGGAGAGTCGATGTCTATGAATTTTCGTTAGAAATATTTCTGCAACACAGTCGATTTCAAATCAGTGATATCTCCCTCATCTGGACTTCGATTTGGCTGATTTTTTTAAAATTTAGGTATTTTTTCACAAAGAATCCAGATACGTTATTTGTTTTGGTAAATTTTGTACCAAAATTTCATATCTGATATGCAAACTCGCCACCCAAAAAATTCCTGCAAAAAAATGAAAAAAAATCTCTTCTTTCTTTGTCCAAGAAAGTGCTCTATGGAGGTCGTAGCACGTGCATGAATTTTGCTAAAGATTGTTGTAAAACTTTGAAACTGAAATCTGCGTCAAAATCCCATTCTCATGGAGCTGTAACTTGAATCTGATACCATTGATTTGGATCTTGGGGGGAGGCCCCAAGATCTAAAAATTGAAATGGATCTTGGGGGGAGACCCCCAAGATCTGGAAATTTGAAATGTCATAAGAAAAGAGAGCATAACACACAGTAAACAAAACCACAAATAATTTTTTTATTAAAATTGAGAATAACTTTAAAAGCTACATTATTGTGGACTAGTTGTCCTCTTAGAAAATGTGACTTGTTACTTATAGTCATTCTTAGTTACAATAGCACAGCTAAATTCCATGGGTGGGTAAATACCATGGGTGAATGAATACCATGGTTAGATGCCACTTAAAATACCTTGAGCGGATAAATACCATGGGTGGATGAATACCATGGGTGGATTCCACTTAAAATACCATGGGTAGATTCCATGGGTTGATGAATACTATGGGTGGATAAATACCATGGGTGAATGAATATCATGGGTATTGTTGTAGAAATTTCTTTCACCAAAGGAAGCTACAAATTACTTTTAAGAAATGGTAAATTTCCTTTTTGGATAAATTCTCAAATATATAATTATTTATACTTTTGAATGAATTATTAATTCTTTTTCATAATAATAATTTTAAAATATCATATTTTTTATAAAAATATAATTATATTATTTTTTGAAAATATCTATTGAAAATAAAAAGTTATCTTATAAAAAATTTATTTAAGTCAGGGCCTATGACCCACCTCGCACTTAATTATTAGACCTCACTTATTTTTCATGCATTGAGATATGTGCAAAGTCAAATCAATGGTCATTGATTCAACCCACACCCTCAGCCCCTTTGACATTTAACCAAGGGGGGTCCGGGTAGTGGTTTTTCACTTTACCGGATAACCATTTATTACCTACCCAAAAATACCATTATTCCTATTTATTAAATTATGGCATAAATACATTTATTAACCAAGGGGGGTCTGAGTAGTTGTTTTTCATTTTACCTGATAACCATTTATTACCTACCCCAAAAATACCATTATTCCTATTTATTAAATTATGGGAGAAATACATTTATAAAATGTGGTGGGAAAATATAACAATGTCATATTTCATACATTTGTGAAATATTTTTACAAAAGTGAGTAAGAATAAAGCTGAGGTAAATGAGGCCCAGGTGAAATAAATTTACAACTATATGGTGAAATAGATTTATTGGTGCAAGGGAAAAGGAATTTATAAGTACATGTGAAATTGAATTTGAGGATAAGTAAAAATTGAGTTTTTGTAGGGAAGGAGAAACACAATATAGATTTACAAAACAACACATGGTTTTTGGACTCCATGGGAAAACAAAACAACACATGGTTTTGGGAATACATTAGAAGGAATAACAACACATAATTTCAAATAAGTGGATGAATTTATTCAATAACTTTCTTTGAGGAAATATTTTCTTAATTTCATTTAGTAAATTCATGAAAATAGAAAAATATAAAATTCATTTACAAAATATTTGAAAACATTTATAAAATGTTTCCTTCCAAATATTTTATAACATTGGTGAAGCATTGTTAAAAAGTGACATAAAATCATTCCAAGAAGATCTTTAGTGACAGCTTCACAAACCCAAATTTTAAGGCATGGAAGATCAGCAGACTGAAGATCATTCTGTAGATTTCCAGCAGTTAGTGAAATAATTCAAAATTTCTGGCAGAAGATCCAGAGATTATTTATTTTTAGTATATTGATTAGGATTTTATTCCAGAAAGTTAGAAATAGTTATCTTGATTATTTTTCTATATATTATTTCATTTTTAATAATTAGATGTTGGCTTTTGATGCCAAAACCTTTCAGCTCTGTAAAAATTCTATTATAGAATTCCTTATCAAAGCCTTTCGGCTCCAGTTTATGACAGAATTTGTGTTTCTAGTATGTCTTTCTAGTGTTTCCATAACTTGTTTTCTACACATGTTCAGAGTATTATAGAAGAGTTGGGTAAGAATAAATTGAATTTCAATCTCTCTAAAATCCCCTGCAAAATTATAATTGTTTAAAGAGATTTTTGGATTTCATGTCTGAGTTAGCTCCTCTTTGAACTAGTTATTGTTTGTCCTTCTATCTTCTCTTGAATGTGTTTTGTTGGGCTATAGAAGCTTTCTACACGCATCCAATTTTTCCTGGTTAATTAAGTATTTTGTCTTACTTCTTAATTATCAGGAATCCCCTTATATTCTTCTTTCAAATTTGGTTAAAATTTAAGTTCTTTTGTTAGGCTGGAAGCTAACACTTTGAGAAAGGAATCTGCAAGGGAGGGATTTATTCATGAACATGAATTGTGCAATCATTAGAAACCACCCAAATTAAATCATAAATCTAACCATTATGCTTCAAAGGTTGTTTTCCAATGACAGTGAACAACGTTAAACAAGGCCTCGTAACTATTGAGGGATCCCCCTCTGGTTCAAGGGCCAACTTAAACCTAAATACTAGTCGAGTTGGTTTCTCGGTGTATTTTCTGTAGCCAAGAACTACCTACGAGAAACATGTACAAAAAGTATATTCCATTTTCCATTCATATCACTATTAAGAAAGTAAATCCCCTCTACGGACAAAGACGATCCCTCCAGCCCTAGAGTGGGTCTAGAAACAAAGGGACATGCTAAAGTGTTGCTTCCTAATTATTGAATGAACAAAAGAAATGATAGATCAACCTACGTGGAGTCCAATGCTATCGTCGTTGCTGTAGTGGTGGTGGCCTCTCGCTCCTGCCTCGGCAAGTCACAATCCTTCTACCATTACGCTTGGATACCTACACATAGAACAAGAAACAAGAATAGCATACAAGATAACAACATTTCATTCATAACTATTAGCCAGTCAAAGAGGGCTAAACATATTTCATTAAACAAATATCATAACACAACAGTGGAACCAAATAGTAGTCATGTATATAAATGAATAGAAGGAAGAGTTACAACCAATGCTTTGACATCGCAGTCTCCTCCAGCAGGGTTTAGGTGAAGTGCGTCTCAGATGCTTGTCAGGGAATTCGGAGGGGATGAAAGCATGGACTCAAGCTCTCTCAGAAGTTATGGACTCAAGCTTCCTCAACATAATTCCTTCTTATTCTATCTTCTCTACCCATTCAGCTATAGTATGTCTAATTCTCCAAGTTCAGCTAGCTTGTTCTAAGAGAGATAGCTTCTTTTATAGAGGAAAAAGGAGGAGGTTAGGATCCCTACAAAGGTGGGAGGGAGGCCTATCCTTTAGGGATTTCCCATAAGAGGTTGAAACCATAAACCTAAAGGAGTTAGTCTATGGTTTATCAGTTCAACCACTCCCAATGACTCATCCTCGAGGTGGTTGGAGTGGAATCTTCGCCTCTATTTTTAAAAAACATTCCATAAATAGCTTAGCGCGGGTGAAAAACTGGGACAAAGCGCCAGCTTGTGCAGAGCCCAGCGTTAATCTTCCTCTTCGGCGCGAGGGCATAACTGACTACCCGCGGCAAGGCAAAAACAAAGGTTTTTAAGTCTCTGCTTAGGGAATTGTCAATAGAAGGAATGTTACTCTCATGTAAAGGGACACAATGATGGTATTTGCAAGGCATGACACTGCTTATTGATCACGAAAATGACCCTCCAATGGGCAAGATGGGGATTGCAGGGACAGTGACAAAATGTTGTGTAACAGATGCCCTCTAAAGCATGAGGTCCGAGGGAGAGGGAGGGGCGAAATGCTTTATGAGAACGCGTTTGAGCCAAAAACTGTTGTTGGAAAACCTGTAATTATGAATAAAACTAATATCTCTGATACATGAACATGTGGTATGGGCGCAACCATCCATAATAGAGTATATATAAAAACTGAGATCCAAGGTATGGACGCAACCATCCAGCAGTAAGGATCAACAAATAGAATCGGGTATGGTCACAACCATCCGATCAAAAGAGTTATGCAATAAGTCATGATAATCCACCAAAATCCACAGCCTGGATTTTATCAGACAAAATCCAGGGTCTTCGCTCCATCTCGACCCGAACAAGTACAAATTCAAGCATGCGAATATATGATCTGAAGTCGAACATGCAAGAAAATCACCTAATTACCAGCCAATGATGAAATTTGTTAACAGGCACAAGAGAAACCACCAATAATGACAATGGATCTCAAGGTACAACTGGTACAATCCACAGAATGTGAACAGTGATCTGGCATCAAACATTCGCATAATCACTCGATCGAAGGCTAATGATGTGGACCTTGCATCGAATGCGAAAAACTTGCCATTAAGGCATGCAGGCTCCAAGGTACCAAAATAGAGTCTCTAGATCAAATTCCTGGATAATGAGCTAAAGTCGATAGGAAGTGACCTGATCGAAGGTGGGACATGATGTTTCCTACATCATCGATACCAGACATAGGAACATGATAGTAGTGAAACAGGACCAACAGAGAATCAAAGGGAGGTTGAAAAATGCAGAGGCAAACTTCTCTTGAACATATCAGCAGCGCGACACTGGATTTGGTAGTATTTGACATCAAAATATCTGAGGTCATGATGATGTGGCAAAGAGTAGATGAGAGGTCAAAATAGATTACCCAAACCCATGGAGGAAAAAATGACGAAATGAGATGTCCCCAACCCGACACGAATGCAGACAAGTGCCATGTTCAAGAGCGACATACTGCCAACATAACTAAAACTTGGTTCCATTTTCCCCCACCATTTCTGGCGAGTACCCCGATTATTTTTTAAAACAAGCTTGAAGGGGATAGCATATGCTTGTGCTGTAAGTTTTTCCTTCGGACAAATCCAACCTAGTACGTTTTACGAGCCCTAGGAAGGAGGAACTCGAGTAACATCATGGCGACGAAATCCGATGTCATCAGGGTTTAATGAGTCTGACAAAGGGAGAAATTGACATCTTTTCATGTTTAGAGAGTTGGAAAAGAAGGTAGAAAAGAAAAATCCATCATGGCCCTTTTCGTAAATAGTCTCTTAGATCCGAAAAGGTAGAAAACAATATCTGAAAGAACCTCTTAGTCACGATATGATAAGGTATTCGTTTTTCGTAAATAATCTATCCTAACCCGAAAAATGGGTAAACGTATACTGAGTAGATATCACTTCGCAACCATTTAACGAGTTCGAAATGACAAGATTCTCGGCAATCTTTTCAATTTTAGAGAGTCATAAAATAGCTGAAAGATGACTCCAATAGTGAATTTTTCATGTTTTTACCGAGTTCGAAAAAGTATAAAATTTAACTCATTACTCCATCACTATGTCCTGAAAACCCGTTGCTACACAAGAGACACGTGTAAAACCCATTTTTCGAAAATAATATAATAAAATAATCGAAAAACTGTGTCTTAAAACCTAATTAGGGTTGTAAAAAGTTATAAAATGCCAAAAATGGTATACTTTTAACTTTTTATCTCTTATGGAGCAAATAGTTACCCATTTTACTGTGTGATTTTGCAGCGACAATAGAGGACAATCCAGTAGACCAATCTCAAATCTGTCAGTTCCAGGTAAGAGCCAAGATATCTCTCTTCATTTTGAGTCATTTCTTACTACTTGCAACTTCTAATTTTGAATTATGGGGGAGGAAATATGAAAATTAGGGCACGGTGGTTGGCGCGGGTTTCAGGCACGGAGTCGCGCCAACCGCCCAATTTTTTACACTAGGGCGCGCCCATTGGCACGACTGTTTGGGAAATAGTCGCGCCAATGGTGCAAACCCTTTTTTGTGAAAAATGAAAGTCACAAACCCCAATAATTCACAAATTCAAGCTTCGAAAAAGGATAATACCATTCATATGAATGTGTTTACAGGTAGAAAGCAGAAAAATGGTGATAGAATGGAAAGAACGGGAACACAGTGAAGAAGACGAGCTTGCCATGGAGAATGAGAGATGCATGGAAGCTCTCAGGAACTATGGACTGAAGAAGTTCTTCTTGACACTATGTCTTTGTGCCCAACCAGAGCTGTTACAATATTTGATCAGCATATGGGATGAAGACCAAGAAAATTTCATCCTTCGAGATCAGGAACTTGAGATTGATGTTTCTGACGTCTACTTTATCACAGGATTGTCGTGGAGCGGAGCATCACCGATCCTAACCAGTACCCGACCTTGCATGGAGATTATGTCCATGGTGATGGAAAAAGTATGTCGAGGGGCACGGAAGGGAACTGGAAGTGGGAAAGTTGATATCCAAACTATCCCAGACCTAGCACTTAAAGTAGTGTTACATACCATCACACGAGTTGTGGGATCGCAAGCACCGCATGAAGCAACAAAAACACAATTTCTTCTTGCTGTAGATTTTTTGACACCGATCATCTACAACTGGGAAAAGACCGTGACAATAAACATGAAACGCCAGCTAACAAAATTCAAGATGGGAAAATTGAAGTAATTTGGTTATGGGTCTATCTTGGTATCGTTCTTCCTGGAATGACTACCAATTTTTCAGCGTCAGGAGGTCATAGTCCCAACAACACCAGCGAGAGAACCATGGATGGCCCAATGGGTGGCTCTGATGCCAAGGGAAAGGGGCAGTCAACAGATGTCCTAGAGACCAGAGTTCTTTGATTGGCTCTGTTGACAGCTGATCTTCATGGAAGACTGGCCCTATTCTGGTACAGATTTTACTGGTGATCCGGACCTCTCACTCCCAGAGGGAGAGGATTGGGATGAAGATTTGGGTGAGACTCATTTTTAATTTTCATGAGTATTATGATTTTTTTGTTTATGTATGTTCTGACATTAAATCCATGTATTTGCATATGTCATCCCAGAGATACCCGCGGGCATGTCTCCGATAGCGAGGCGAATTCCTCGTGATTTTTACCCTCGTGGTGAGGGAAGAGTGGAAGAGGAGCTCGTGCGCAACCTAGAGGGGATCACACGTGGAGTCTCGGATTATGCACGATTTGACGATGTTCCTCGCGCCTACCAAATACATACTGTCGGGGTGCCAAGCCATATTCACTGCTTGCTAAGGCGGCTTGTACGGGTTGTGACATGCTATCATGAGCATCACGCCAATTAGACACCTAGGCTTTATGTCTACATTTTTTAGAGACATGGTGTCTCAGGATGTAACAGAAACTCACATATTTTTTGAATGTATGATGCACACTAATGAAAATACGCGACATATATATATATATACACATCTATTTTCCTACATGGATCGTTTTCACATGATGATGTTTTTACAAATTACGCGAATTTCTATCTAATACAATGTTAGCCACTGTATCAGTTAATGCATTCATTCATCTAGGAATATGTTGATATGTGATAAAATCAAAATGTCTTTCCAACAAACGAATACGTAAATACAATCTCAAAATGTATGGGTTTCTAACTGGATAATGACCATTGAGTTGCAGAACAGCAAGCTGTGAATCTATATTTACAAGAAATGCACGTATGCCGAGATTTATTACCTCGGTTAATAGTTCAAGGACATCACTATATTCAGCGACATTGTTTGTAGTTCATCCTAGAAAAATACCTTGCAATTCTATCAACTCACCAGCAGGATCATAGATTACTCAGGCTGCTGAAGACAAATTTCCGGTACTGCGGAAAGCACCATCCGCGAAACCAACATAAGGGGTAATAGACATCTGCACAAATAAGCAAGACCCAAATAAGCAGGAAAATGCTCGCAAAGAACACCAAATTAAAACATGTACAAAAACACCTATGTACATAAATATTGCATGAATGACTCACGCATAATAATTTTTGAGATACAACCCATTTCTGGGTTGTTCTAAAGGATGACCTTTGTAATCAATGAGCTCATAGGCCCCATTCTACAATATTCGTTTAACAATGTAAGGCCCATGCCACATGGGTTGAAATTTACCTGCCCCCAACTTATCATGAGTGTGGTCGTACAAGAGGATGAGATCTCCTTCAACAAAATAACGTGGGGAAATTGATTGTTCAAAATGAGCTTTGACCCGCTTTTTCTGTGCTTCAATAACCAGAGTAGCAAAGCGGCGGGTTTCATCCAACCTTTTGAGATAAAGGAGACGTTCTTCTTCTGGTGAAGTGTTCACTAGTAATTCAACAGCCAACTTGAGCGAAGGTATTTCACATTCAATCAGAAGAGTAGCTTCCAAACCATAAACCAACTGAAAAGGGGTGAATCCAGTTGCACTCTTAACTGAGGTTCGGTATGGCCAAAGAGCTGAAAATAACATGACATGCCAACTAGATTTATGGATCCCAATCATATGTTGAAGCATGGTAACAAGGAAGTCAACTCGGCCACCATGTAATGCCAAAAATGGGAACCATGATCGGTAACGATGGCTTGAGGGACACCAAACCTAGCAATGATGTGATTAAATATGAATTGAGCAGCTATCTTACCGTCAGCGACAAGTGTAGGCATTGCTTCAGCCCATTTAGGGAAGTAGTCCATGGCTACGATAATATAAGCATTCCCCCTGTCCGAGTGAGGGTTACACGTCATAAAATCGATGCCCCACTTCGCAAAGGGACCAATGGTAATGACAGGATAAAGAGGTACAGGCGGCGCACGTAGCTTGCGTTGATAAACCTGGCAATCATGACATTTATGAACCGCAACAATGCATTATTTGAAGATAGAAGGCCAGAAATAACTAGCACGAAGAAACTTTTGTGCAGTGGCATAACCAGACATGTGACCGCCATAAGCGCCACTGTGACAATCATTGAGGACTTTCTTAGCTTCCTCGAGCATCAAACATCGACAGAGAATGGAATCCACTCCGACACGATAGAGGGTATCTCTGACTATACGATAAGGTTGCGATTGATGATGAATGCATCGGCGGGCATCCTTCGTCAACTCAAATCTGAAAATAGAAGTCTGGAGATAAACGATGATATCACCATACCATGGATCAAGGGTGCTAATTAAGAAAAGTGTGTAGTCTAGAATGTATTCCTCATAACGAGACGGAGGAGAGTCTGAAGGGAGGGAATAAATCCAATCAGCAAAGACTAATGACTTTTTCGACTTGGAAATGGTAAATTCCAAATCGAACTCTTAGAGGATGACAATCCACTTTGATTATTTTCCCCCCAGCAATTGTCGAGACAATATATAGGTCATGGGGTTGCAATCGGAAATCACAGTCACTATACGCAAAAGAATATAATGATGAAAATTATGAACGGATTGAACCGCAACTAACTCTAACTTATCGACATGTGCATATCGCGTCTCAGGGTCGAGAAGGTTACGAGACAAGTAATAAATAACATGATCGTTACCGTCATCATCGTCTTGTACCACAACCATGGCAATCGTACTGAAAGCGGCGGCTAAATAAAGGGAAAAATCATGATGATAGTTAGGAGGACGCAATAGAGGAGCGTTGACAAGAAACGTCTTCAAGGCCTCAAAAGGCTTTTGAGCAATCTCATCCCAACAGAATGGGATGCCCTGCTTTAATAATCGTGTGTATCCTCTAGCCACTTTGGCATAGTTATGTATAAAACGACACAGAAAATTAACCTTACCTTGCAAACTCTGCAACTGATGTAATGAGGAGGGAGAGGGGAGATTGATAATAGCCTCAACTTTGAGTGGATCGAAGCGAATTTCATCTTTGGATACGATAAACCCTAAGAGTCTACTAGAATCAATGTAGAAGACGCACTTGTGCGGATTAAGCTGAATATTGTAACATCAACAACGAAGAAAAATATGACGAAAATGGGTAGGATGGTCTAGACGTTTAGCTGAATGAGTGAGAAGGTCATCCAGATAAGGCTAAATGATGTTCGAATATCGTGAAAAGCATATGACATCACTCACTGAAACGTAGCCCGATAATTCTTTAAGCCAAAAGGGAGCTTCTTATACGCGAAAGTACCCCAAGGATAGATAAAGGTAGTCTTATGTTGATCAGTCGAGAGAATGTTAATCTGATTATAACCAGAAAAACTGTCCATTAAGGAAAATATCTCACTCCCAGCATAGTCATCAATGATTTGATCGATAAGGGGAGTGGGATAATTATCCTTAGGACAAGCTCGATTAATATCACGATAATCAACACAAACGCATATAGTTCCTTGTTTCTTATCTACAGGAGAAATATTAGAGACCCATTCTATCAAAGGAATCGGATAAATAAAACCAGCTCGAAGAATTTTTTCAACTTCAGCCTTGATGGCAGCAGTTTTTCTAGGGTGCATCGGACGAAGACGTTGGCGAACAGGTTTCGAACCGAGATAAGTAGGAATTTCATGCTCGACTACACTAGGATAAATGTCGGGCATTTCTTCGTAGGAACATGCAAAGACATCACGGAACTCGCGAAAAAGGCTAGTATAAACTTGGACTTCATCGAAAGAACAAGTAACCTCAATATGGATGTTCTCGACAATTCCCGGTTTAACAGAAATGTCAATAGGCATCGTCTGTGTAATGTTACTCAAGTTACCTTATGTAAAGACGTCATGTGTCAAAACAGGCAATTGAAGTAGAGGAGAAGGAACCTGAGATACAAAATTCTCAAGACAAGTAGACATGGCCCCGAGGCCAGGCATAAATGAGGAACGATGTTGGCCATCATCCCACGGTAGATCCTCAAGAGACAAGGTTTCCACAATAGCCTCATCGGAAGGAAACACTTCCTTCGAAGGATCAGGCGAATCTGAATCACCAAGCCAGGGGGATTGAGAGTAAATGTGAAGAGACATGCTCAAAGGAGCACAATCAGAGGACGAAAGTTTCGAAGCAGCAATGAGTTCACAATAATCAATCTCAATCAGACTCAAAGGCATCGAATCTCTGAAGGAATCAATCTGTTCAGGTGAAGGAATAATCCATGGGTCATCAGACCGAGAGATCATATGAATCTGAACAGTATTCGGTGGAGGAAGAGGAAAAGTACCCATGAGGGCAGGATCTTTAAAAGGACCCGGCCTTACAATCTCGTGAGGAGTAGGAATCTGATCCACATATGGAACGTTGTTCTCGAAAGAAGAGGTGAAGAAAGACAATTGATCAACAGTAAGAATCTTTCCTTCATGTGGAAATTTCAAGCATGAAAGAGAGTGGACGGAACACATAACATGGCGTGAGTCCAACTGCGATCGAGGAGAAGATTATAATTGAGTTTAGCATCAATGACTTCAACCTCGACATTGACTGTATTCCCTTTCAAAGTAATCGATAAAATAGCGAGAACACCTAAAGGTTCTGATTCTCTTACATCAAATGCTTCTAGGGCATTTGGTGACGAATTCAGGGCTGGAGAACCAATATCTTTCCAACACAAAGATGACATGACACAGGTTGATGCACCTTCGTCCACAATTGCTCGATGGATGTCGAGGCCATTAATAACAACTTGAATAATAAGCGCAATCTGATGTGGAAGTCGTGGAATGAAATTCTCTAGATCGAAAGCAAGAAGGCTAGTATTGGCAGGATCAATCCCACCAATCGTAGATAACAAAGCTCTACGTTGTGACGGACAACTCTGAAGCACTTCTAACGCGGACATCGCAGATGGCGCCTGAGCAGCATGGGCATTGTAATGGTGAGCAGCATGGGCATTGGGATTATAAGAAGACTTGCGGAGTACACCTTTGAAAGGTGGTCGCACAACGAATTCGGTATTAGGCCTTTCAATTTCAAGAAGACTAGTAACAGGTTGAGGAGGAGGACCATCAATAATTTCCTTCCCTGTGGCCTGACGAGATCCAGTATAATCTTTCAACCGAGTAGCAATAGAAATGGCTGCAGAACCGTTCATCATGAACACATGAGAGCCAAATGGGGCAGAGGACTAAGGTTGCTCTACCATTTGAGTCTGTTGAGATGGGAAAGGTTCTTTAAGAACTGTTGGAGTTCCCTGGGTGCCTTTGAGCAATCAGCTCACTTTGAACCATCAAGGAAAGTCCTTGGTGAAGTGCTCTTCATCACAAATCAAACAAGGGTACTTCAGTTTGTGTTGAGAACCATCACCAACACGAGGTTTCTGAAAATCCTGTTTCGGGGTATCAGATTTGGCCTTACCTTTACCCTTCTTCTTACCTTTAGAAGTATTATCCGTAGGATTGGCCTGAACGGCATTAACTTCTGTGGGTTTACTAGAATTCGAAGTAGACTAAGAATCAAAATTATTGGAAGAAGCGGACTTCGGCTTCCTAGTGTTTGAAGATGAAGAATTTTGAGAAGTCTAAGACACAAAACCAATAATACCATCGACGGATGGAGTCGCTGGTGGTTTAGAAGTTCCAGGTCGGGGAGCATCAGGCAAGATATCATATAATGCTTCGAACTGAGAGTACACAAGATCAAGGTACTGGGCGTAAGCAATGGCTTGTTCCTCGGTTACACATGCCCCCATAGCGATGTCTTTAGCAATCTGATTGAAAAAGGAGGTGGTGAACTAATGAGTTAGAAGTTGATGAGGAATTGAAAATTTGATGATGCGATGACGACGTTGCCACTCATGAATATGATCCAAGATATGAGTAGCTCGGTCCTGTTTCAATGAAGTGAGGAGGTGTGTCCCAGTCTCATAACAGACTGGTAACTGAAAATGCATAAGGAACGCCATGGCCAAAGAATTGAAATCTTGGAAGACGCCACGAGATAGCTCAATGTACCACTTTGCAGCGGCACCAATAAGAGTTTGCTATAAAATACGGAGTCTAATAGAATCATCAACCCAAAAGTTAAAGGAACACCACAAATGGTAAGTCATAACATGCGCTTGGGGATCTTCACCAAACTTGCCCTAAAATTTAGGACAATAACCTGGAATCTTGGTTGGAACCAGAGGCCAATACGGTTATGAACAATGGGATCGTTCATCAATTTTGACACATCAGGAAATTCCAACGTAGCAAGAAATGGTAATTGAGTGTTGAAAGTCATCGGAGGTCTTTGGTAAGGACCTGCATGTACAGTCCACCGAGTTCGAGCGGGACTCTGTCCCCATACATTATGTCTCGGAGGATTCAGATCTTAGGGATTAGAAGTAGGATAAGTCGGTTGATACTGGGGTTGAGGACCAGGATATTGAGATGGAGTAGACCACTGAGGTCCTTGTTGAGCAACGTATGGAGTCTGTTGTGTAATGTAAGCATGGCTTTGAGGTTGATGATATACAGGTTGATTTGGAGGGTAAGGAACCTGGGGCGCACTATATACCGGTTGATATGAACCTTGAGGGTAGTAAGCGCCTTGCGGTTGAGCAGGAGGACCCAGCTGAGCAGGTTGAGCAGGCTGCTAAGTGGGTAAACTTGACTGACTATGAACAGGTAGAATGGGTTGTTGAAATGATGGAACCGGCTGAGGAGCAGGTTGAATCGGTTGTTGAGGGCCACCCGGTTGGCCTTGTGGGAAAGGTTGACCCGATGGTTATGATGGACCAGGTTGTCCCTGATAACCAGGTTGACCCAAAGGAGGACCGTAGGGTTGTCCTGGTTGCACAACATTCAGGCCATATTGAGCATGTGGCTGCTGTTGTGGTGCAACAGGTTTTCTCTGTGGTGGGTAGGTTTGCCCCCCAAGAGTATAAGATAGTCTTGGTTGATTCAAAAGTTGACCAAAAAGACCAAAGGGTTTTCCATGTTGGACCAAAGGTTGCCCTTGTAAAGGTTGGCCTTGTGGCGTATGGTTGTCCCTATGGACTAGAGGCAGGGCCCTACTGAGCTAAAGGTTATCCCACAGAGGGTTGTCCTTGCAAGCCAGAGGGTTGCACAGGTAAAGTAGGTCTAAAATGAGAAAAGGTCTAATAAGGATCAGTAGGAGGTAAATAGATCGGATTACCATGTTCATCATAATGAAGTGGATATAAATAAACAGGGTTACCGACAACATCATAATGATGAAAAAGAGGATTACCAGGAGCCTGGGGCTGACGGGAACCCTGAGAACTCTGCTGTTGAACAACCAACAGATATTCTTCAAAATTAAGACCGCCAAGAATCACAGGAGTAGTGGAAACTGCACTAGAAACGGTCGTGGCCTCCGTCGAGGGAGCATAATGTCGATGAATATCCAACATCTGCTCGTCAAACACATAGGTAGAAACCATAAGTGTGGTAGAAGTAGACGGGATTTCCATGGCACGGGTTTGTGAGCTACCTGGTCCGGGACTAACAGGCCATGTAGGATTGAGAAAAATAGACCTGCGGGTGTGAAAAGATCCTAATGACTGATGGGTAACAACAGGCGTGGATGAAGCCACACAGACAGTCGGTTGGACTGGAACATATGTAATAGTAACCAACGAACCAGGTGTCGAAGGTGATAGTCCTAACAAAGGTAGGACCGAACTCTAAGGAGGAGTTACTGTATTGGATTGCGTAATGGAGGAAACACCAGACATAATCTGACTCAAGGACCAATATCCAAGAAGAAGTGACACTGATGGTGGAGAAGACTAAGTAGAAACATGAGGGACATCTTCCGGAAAAAGCTGATATTCTCCTGTAGAAACATGCATTCCTTCACTACCAACAGGACTACATGAATCCATGTCTGACTCTGTCATAAGATCTTCGAAAAGACTATGGGGACTAGGAGGCATAGCAGCAGCAAAAAATGGTGAGCCCGACGTAAGAGGAGGAAAATCTCCTTCTTCCCCAAAACCAGACCAACCACTAGAAGGAGGCCAATTGAACTCAACTGGCTCTTCAGGAGGAGATCAAGTAGCAAGAGGCAGGATAGACGGGAGAATAGGTTGTGAGAACTCGGCAGACCTAGTGGATTGAGGAGTTTCAAAAGAAACGCCCAGAAAAGAACTACCACTAGGAGGCAGTGAGGACGACGAAACTGGTGGTTCCTCCACTATCACTGTATGTCAAAACAGAAAGGAAAAAAGAGAACCAATCAAGGATTCCAAGATCAAAACCAAGGAAAAGCAACAAGCCAAGTAATAAAACTTTAACGGGCGTGTGATCGTAGGTGATTAATTTTATGACACTGAAACCATATTTTGCTGTTTCATTTTTAAAGAGTCGAGAAACAAGCCAAATATGACTCTAATCGATTTCAATTTTAAACGAGCGTGAAAGTACAAGTGTTCGATGATCTCTTCTCTTTTTAAAGTGTCATGAAAAGATCAAAATGACTACTCTGGAATACTAAGTAAGAGGGTATAACACGTTTCTGTGAACTGCCATATACACCTTGGTGATCAAATGAAACAGAAATGACCAAGGACTTGACGTACGTGAAGGTAGTCTCCTCGAATGATGTGTTTGGTGTATCACGGTTACAAGGCGACAAACTCGGCTTCCTATGGATAAAATGATTGCAACCTAGATGGGTCTCCCTTTATATACTCGACGGTATGGGGAGCACAATTCCGTACTAGCGATGTCTAAAGCCAGATGGAGAACGAAAGCTACTAGGTTTTAAGACGCCAGAACTTGTCTCTAGCCTAGACCACTAAAAATTTTTAGTTAGGTTTCAATGCTTCCTTAGCTTAATTAAATAAATTTTAAAGTTGATCTTGGATTATGTTTCAGTTTTAAGGCCCTATCGATTTTGGATCTCAAAATTCCTAAATGCAAGCTATATGCAAATGAACAACATTTCCGATTCAATGAATGCTAATTACGAGAAGGATAGAGATCTTTCAAACAAACGCAAACAATGAAAGTATGCGAAGAAATCCACTAATGCATCCAACAAATTCTAACGAAAATGAAACTCTTTCCTAGATAATCAGATGCTAGTTATGCAAAAGAGTATTTCACTTTCAATGAAAAGAAAGATTGTAAAATATGTTTATTTTTTATTTTTTCAATGAAAAGAAGTACATGATGCACTAATTACATGAAAAAAGAAAATAAACACTAGCTTAAGTGTTGTGTAGGAATCAAAATTGAATGAATCAATACAATGCGAAACAAACACAAGAAATCACTCAAACTAATGTCGCAATCTTTCAATCCAAGAGACAAAGTTTTCAAAATGATAAAAAACAAGCAATGTAATCTATGCTTGGAGCAACAAGGCGAAGAACCAATCGAGAAAACGAAAAGCGCTCTGTAACCAAAGCAATCACTCAAGAAGATCAAGAAAACTAAGTGCAATCAATCCATAAATGATACTGACAATAATCAAACCGACTTGGTTTTTGAACAGAAGTCTCAGTGCACTAGGACACCTAGAAACCCTAAGGCCTCAACTGACACTGATAAGGAGATGGAAAAAAGACTGAGAAAAGCAAGTCGACAGTAATCAAAACAATACCAAAGGCACAATTATGCATAAAAAATAAGCACAATTGACCAAAAGACTCATCAAGGAGGTCAAGCCAATTCCTACAGAGGTTGGCGCGACTGTAAGGCTATAATCCGCGCCATACAAGGGTTGGTGCGACTGAAAAAAGAGCAACCTACGCCAATCGGCGCGAATGTTCAGAGGAAAAGCGTGCCAAGCTAGATAACTATGGGAAAAAGAGGAAAAACAAAAACCTAATGAGCAGAGGTCAACCTTGACACTCTGGAGCTTAACAGAGGATGAAAACTAAGCAAGCAAACTAGAAAAAACAGATAACTAAATCAATAATGGAAACTGACCCAACAAAATGAAACGACAAACTCGCACTGATCCCCAGTGGAGTCACCAATTTTTTAAGCAGGTAAATCCCCTCTGTGGATAGAGACAATCCCTCTAGCCCTAGAGTGGGTCTAGAAACAAAGGGACATGCTAAAGTGTTGCTTCCTAATTATTGAATGAACAAAAGACACTATAGATCGACCTACCTGGTGTCCAACGCTATCGTCGTTGCTGTAGTGGTGGTGGCCTCTCACTCCTGCCTCGGCAAGTCACAATCCTTCTGCCATTACGCTTGGATACCTGCACATAGAACAAGAAACAAGAATAGCATGCAAGATAACAACATTTCATTCATAACTATTAGTCAGTAAAATAGGGCTAAACATATTGCATTAAACAAACATCATAACACAACAGTAGAACGAAACAGTAGTCATGTATATAAATGAATAGAAGGAAGGGTTACAACCAATGCTTTGACATCGTAGTCTCCTCCAGCGGGGTTCAGGTGAAGCACGTCTCAGATGCTCGTCAGGGAATTCAGACGGGATGAAGGCATAGACTCAAGCTCTCTCATAATTTATGGACTCAAGCTTCCTCAACGTAATTCCTTCTTATTCTATCTTCTCTAGTCATTCAGCTATAGTATGTCTAATTCTCCAAGTTCAACTAGCTTGTTCTAAGACAGATAGCTTCTTTTATAGAGGAAAAAGGAGGAGGTTAGGATCCCTACAAAGGTGGGAGGGAGGCTTATCCTTTAGGGAGTTCCCATAAGAGGTGGAAACCATAAACCTAAAGGAGGTAATATGTGGTTTATCAGTTCAACGACTCCCAATGACTCATCCTCGAGGTGGTTGGAGTGGAATCTCCGGCTCTATTTTTAAAAAATATTCCATAAATAGCTTGGCGCAGGTGGAAAACTGGGACAGAGCACCATATCGCTTGGGGTCCAGTGTTAATCTTCCTCTTCAGCGCGAGGGCATAACTGACCTCCCACGCCAAGGCAAAAACAAGGGTTTTTAAGTCTCTACTCAGGGAATTGTCAACAGAAGGAATGTTACTCTCATGTAAAGGGACACAATGATGGTCTTTGCAAGGCATGACACTGCTTATTGATCATGGAAATGACCCTCCAATGGGAAAGATGGGGATTGCAAGGACAGTGACAAAATGTTGTGTAACAATAACTTCTGGTGGAAAAATTTGTGTTTAATTTTGGGAAAAAAGAGGAATAATATATCAGAGGTATTATTTTTAGGAAGGATTATATGGGGAAGGTGTTATATGGGGAAGGTAGTGTATGATGGGAGGTAGTGTATTGGGAATGTCTATTTTAGCACTAGTGATTTTGATATCATGCATAATAGATATTACTTCTGATGTTAAAGCAAAAGGGTCATCATTTTTAATTCAAAACTGAACAATTTAATCATCAATTGGACAACTTCAATTTCAAAGTGTGATTCATACAATTCCTTCAACTTATTTAAGGCATCAAAAGTATTTGAGAATGGTGAAATATGGTGAATCAACTTTTCATTTACAGATGTTGTAATCAAGGCATAGACCTTGTTGTTCTTACTTTCCCAAATGGAAATCTCCTTATCTGAGGTGAGATTTGAAGGTGCATTATCTTCCGTGACCATTCAGGATAATTCTCTTTTCCATAGAGAACTACTCCAACAATTGATATCAATGAATGCATTAAAAATATGTGTATTGTGTAAAACATTGCACTGTTGGAGGCAACCTTTGTTTAGTTTTGGAAAAAAGAGGAATAACATATCAGAGGTATTATTTTGGGGAAGGATTATATGGGGAAGGTGTTATATGGGGGAGGTAGTATATGGGTGGAGGGTTTGAGGGTGAGGCCGACTGCATGTATGACTATGTGTATGACTTTTAGGATATATATATATATATATATATTAACACGGAAGTCGTATGGGTGGGATAACGATTGTCGAGGTTATAATATATGGTAGGGTTAACAGTGGTATAAGGGTCGAGTGGTGTGATGCCACAATGCCAGGGAGTGTTTGGTGAAGGGGCCGAGTGGTATCAACTGTGTGATTCCACAACACAGAGGAGCGGTGTGATAGCACTAGTCACCAAGAAACCAAGCGGAAGGACTAGTGGTATTATAGAGCACCAGCACCAGTCATAGAGAGCACTGGTACTAGGCGGTGTAACACAATATAGTGGAGCAGTGGTTCATAGTCACTCCATGGTAAAAAAATTAACATATTATATCATGCCAACACAGTTGACCCATGAACCAGTCAATCACACAGACCATACCATGATTCTTGACCCATAGAATCCTTCAAAACTTGTGTTAGGTCCCTATAATACTAGTTTAGCCCCTTATTATTATTATTAGTGTAGCCTCCTTATTGTTATTATTGTGCCCGTGTAGTCCCCATAATGTTATTATTGTGCCCCATAGAAGCCCACTATTGTTATTATTTAGCCCTTACATTATTATTGTTATGTAGGCTCTGATTATATTGGGTCCCCTTAGACTCCTATATATAGAAAGTAGATTTTTTTCATTTGAATCATCCAAGAATTATTCATTTATCTAATGTGAAGTAGGTTTCCCCCTCGAAGAAGCTTATTTATAAGTCGTTGATCTCTATTTTTTCAGTTGGTTGCATAACATTTGGTATCAGAGCTTGGGATTCTAGGGTTTCTCTTCTTCAAACATGACATCTTGGAATTTTTGCTATAACATTTTTTCTACGAAGCTTAAGAATCTAAAAAAATTTCCATGTGGAGCCGAAATCTTGATTAACTTCTTGTAAAGATTTTAGATCCTTGTTCGTTATATTTTCGTAGATATGATCTGTGGAAGTTAGGGTTTTTACAGGCTCTAGAATTTCATCTCAAATAGGTGACCGAGGGAAAATTGTCATAACTTTCGTATTAGGTATCGGATTGGAATTTTGTAAAAATTAGCTGAAATTGAATGGAACTTATTTTATTTTTCATCGATTTCAGTTATGAAGGTCGAAATAATGACACGTGGTACATCGTACAAGTTCACTATACTGAACCAGTCCATAATTTGGTCATTGTGGGAGATCAAGCATAAATTTACCTTGAAAAATCCAAATTAGGTATGACCTGTGGCATTGGAAAGAAGACTCAGAGGGCCACTACAGAACCAAATCTCAAATATTGGGGATCTAAAATCATTTAGATACATCAGTTCAATATCGCGCTCCTCAAAATCAAGAAAAAGGTGTGTATATTTTTTTTTAATTGCATAACTTTTGTTTGAAAAATCAGTTTGAAGTGATTCCAAGGGGATATTGAAGCATAGATACCAGTATTTGGTTCTAAATTCCTCCCAAAAATAATTCCACACCCAATAATACCTTAGAAAACTCTACTATGATGCATGAAGAAGAAGAAGTGCAACATGACATATAAAAATTATGAGACCAAGTGCAACAAATTTCGCTCTCACAAAGAGTAACCAAAAATGAAATGGAAGCTAAGATGGATGGTTTGATGAAAGACATGAATGGATTAAAGAGTGGTATGGAATCTAAGATCGATGGTATAGAAGAAAAACTAAAAGGAAACATGGAATACATGAAGAATGGTCTAAAACCAAACATGGAAGACATGAAGAATGGTCTAAAAGAAAACATGGAAGATTTAAAGGAAGGTTGACAAAGTTGCTACAAGAAATGATTTCTAATGGTGAAAATGTAGTAGATGAAACTCAGGATGAGAAAAAAAGAAATGTTAATCATCATTTCATAAACTCTAATGTTTGATTTAAGAACCACCATATTCCAAAGATCGATATGAGGAAGTTTGATGGCAAGGATTTGGTAACTTGGATACTACAGATGGAGCAATATTTTGATCTCCATAATGTGAAAAACACACAAAAGGTATACATTGCAGCTTTATATTTAGAATCCAATCAATCTATATTGTATTGATGACTTTATTCCCGTAAACCACTTGTCACTTGGTCAATTTTTATGGAGGAATTTATATCACATTATGAGGATACAAAGAGAAACACCTTCTTTAGCCAATTGATAAATCTAAAAAAAAACGGGTTCAATGGCAGAGCACATTGAGGACTTCCAAAAATTGAATATCATGGTATCATATATTCCAGAGAAGCATAAGATTGATGTCTTCATAGGGACATTAAAGTATAACATCCAAAATGAGATTCTCCTTTGGGAACCTGATTCATTGGAGAAGGCATTCAGGGTGGAAGGAAAGTTGAAAGCAAAATTATGGAAACAAGGAAGTCGACCAATCAAAACTATAAAGATGGAAATTTTTCTACTCCTAGCCTTCCACAACCTACAAGGTTAACACCACAACAATTGGAGGAAAAAAGAGCAAAAGGGATTTGTTATAGTTGTGATAAAAAATACACTAAAGGTCATAAGTGTGTCGAGAAGAAATTATTTTACATAGATTGTGAAGAGGAAGAAGAAAAGGAACAAGAAACATCAAAACAGGAGGATATACACCAAGAACCAACCCCATGGAAGTAAGAAATCAATCCAACCATTTCTTGTAATGCATTGGTAGGAATTACCACTCCTCAAACTATCAAGATAGAAGGATATATCAAGAAAAAAAAGGTAATAGTGTTGATTGATTCGGGTGGTACACATAAATTTATTCATTTTAAGATATCCAAGGAATTGAATCGCTTCCTATTTCCAACACCAGAATGTCAAGTGATGGTTGCAAATGGAGGAACTATAAATTTCTCTGGAAAGTGCCATAATAGCAAGCTAAACATGGGGGAATATGTATTGAATAGTCTAATGCTTTCCATTCCAATGGGCGGTGCTACTGTTGTACCAGGAGTCCAATGGTTACAATCTTTGGGGACTATATACTTTAATTTTCAAGAAATTTTCTTGAATTTTTTTGGGGAAGGAAAGGAAGTTGAATTATGGGGTATCGCAGGGAAACCGAGAAATATAATCAACTCAAATGTCATGAAAAAACTTCTGAAGAAATAACAATGAGGCATAATTTCACAATTATGCTCACTATAGGCTCAAACATCGAAATCTTATATTTGTACAGATCTCCAAAAAGTCTTGGACAATCATTCCAAGGTGTTTGAGACTCCCAAAAGCCTCCCACATATTCGTGATCATGATCATGCTATTCATTTGATTCCATGAAGTGTTCCTCCAAATATCAGGCCTTACATATATCCCTATGCCTAAAAGAGCGAAATTGAATGTATGATTCCAAAAATGCTAGAGGCTGGTATAATTCAACCTAGTCAAAGTTTTTTCTCTGCTCCAGTAGTATTGGTGCACAAGAAGGATGGATCATGGCACATGTGTCTGGATTATAGGGAGCTCAACAAGCTCACTATTAAAGATCAATTTTCCATTCCTTTCATTGATGAATTATTGGATGAATTACATGGGGATATTTACTTCACCAAGTTGGATCTTCATTCAGGTTATAATCAAATTAGAATGAAGAATGAAGACATTCCAAAAGTAGAATTTAGAACTCATGAGGGTCATTATGAATTTTTTGTCATGCCTTTTGGCCTTACCAATACACCTTCTACATTTCAAGGGTTGATGAATTCAATTTTAAAACCATTCCTTATAAAATTTGTGTTAGTATTTTTTGATGATATACTAATCTACAACAAGTATTGGAAGGATCATGTTCAACATGTTGGCAGGGTGCTCAAACTATTGGAGGAGGAAAAATTATATGCAAAAACCTCCAAATGTTTCTTTTGAGTAAAGGAGGTGGAATATCTAGGTCATATTGTATACCATGAGGGTGTTAAGGTAGACTCTAACAAAATTAAAGTCATTAAGGAATGTAAAATCCCCACTACCCTAAAGAATCTACAAGGATTTCTCGAGTTAACAAGGTATTATTGCATGTTTGTTAATAATTATGGGAGATTAACAACACCTCTAACAACATTATTTAAGAAACATGCATTTTCTTGGACTCCATAAGCAACTAAGGCCTTTGAACATCTTAAAGAGGCAATGTGCCAAGCACCAGTCTTAACTATGCCAAAATTCACAAAAACCTTTATTGTGGAATGTGATGCCTCAGGTAATGGAATTGGTGTTTTTTTAATGCAAGAAGGAAGACCCTTTGCTTATGAAAGTATTCAAATCAAATGAAAGTATGTACATAAAGCTATTTATGAGAATGGAATGTTGGCAATACTACATGCACTAAATAAATGGTGACCTTACCTAATGGGAAGACACTTCAAGGTAAAAAAAGATCATGATAGTCTTAAATATTTTTTGGAACAAATACTATCTTCAGGAGAGCAGCAAAAATGGGTCATAAAGATGCTGGGTTATGACTTTGAATTCATCTACAAAAAATGGAAGCTAAATGTTGTTGCAGATGCACTCTCAAGAAAGGATGAGGACGTGGAAGAATTTATTTGTGCCATTATATTATCTAACCAGATTGGATAACTGAAGCAAGGGAGGAGTGGAAGAATGATGAAGAAGTGTGGATACTCATTCAAAAATTGCAGCAATATCCCAGTACATATGATACATTTAGCTGGAAAAATGATTCATTATGGTACAAATATCACTTATATCTTTGTAAGAATTCCCAACTAAAACAAAATATTATTTTGGAATTGCACACCTCTCCCTTAGGAGGACACTCAGGATTTTCAAATACTTACCACAGGGTCAACAAAGATTTTTTTGGGATGGCCTTAAATCTAATATTCAAATGTTTGTGGAAGAATGTTTAGTCTTCCAAAAAACACAATTAAGACCTTGGGTCTGCTACAACCTTTATCCATTCCAAGTCAACATTGGGAGGAGGTTTCAATAGACCTTAGGTCTGCTACAACCTTTATCCATTCCAATTCAACATTGGGAGGAGGTTTCAATGGATTTTATCACATGTTTACCCAAGTCCGAAGGAAAGAGTGTCATCATGGTGGTAATTAATAGACTTATCAAGTATGCACACTTTTGTGCATTATCTCATCAATTTAAATCCAGTGTGGTTGCTATTGAATTTATGGAAACAATTCAAAAGCTACATAAAAACCCAAAGATTATTGTAAGTGACAGAGATCCCACTTTCACTGGAAATTTTTGGACGAAATTATTTTCTTGTTTGGGTACTCAACTAGCTCATAGCTCATCTTATCATCCTCAATCTGATGGGAAAACTAAGATAGTGAACAAATGTTTGGAAGGATATCTTCGTTTCTTTGTATCTGATAAAAAAACACAATGGGTCAAGTGGTTACCTCTAGTTGAATGGTGGTATAACACTTACTTCCACACTGCAGCAAAAATGACCCCATTTATGGCACTTTATGGATATCATCCACCGTCCATCACATCATCTTTAAGAGAAAATTATAAGTTTCAAGCAATGGAATATCACATCGAGCATCCACAAAAATTTCTCCAACTCTTAAAGAATAACCTAAATTTGCTGCAGAATCGAATGAAACAATAGGCAGATCAACATCGCAGCGAAAGAAGTTTTGATGTAGGCGACTGGATATTTTTACGACTACAACCATATAAAAAAATGTCCTCAAGCAAGCTAAGAAGGATAATAAATTATCGCCAAAGTACTATGGTCCTTACAAGGTGTTGCAAAATATTGGTACTCTGGCATACAAATTGAAGCTTCCAACATCTTCCCGAATGCACCTAGTTTTCTGTGTTTCATGCTTAAAGAAGGTTATAGGTGACGAACTCCCAGTTCAAACAATACTGCCAGAACTTGACAAGGAAGGAAAAATCATATTGGAACCTGAAGCAGTCATGGAAACAATAACTTGATAGCTATGCAATCAATCAATTTCAGAGTAACTCATCAAGTGGAAGAACTTACCCACTAAATATTTCACATGGGAGGATGATAATTTTATACAGAAGAATCCAAAATTACTCAAGCGTTGAGGACACCACTTTTTTTAAGGAGAGGGGCATGTTAGGTCCCTATAATACTAGTGTAGCCACTTATTATTATTATTAGTGTAGCCCCCTTATCCCCATAGTGTTATTATTATGCCCCATAGAAGCCCACTATTGTTATTGTCGTGCCCTTACATTCTTATTGTTACGTAGGCTTTGATTATATTGGGCCCCCTTAGACTCCTATATATAGAAAATATGTTTTTTTTCATTTGAATCATCTAATAATTGTTCATTTATGTAATGTAAAGGAGCTTTCCCCCTCGAAGGGGTTGATTTATAAGTCATTGATCTATCTTTTCTTCTATTTTGTGAGCTGGTTGCATAACAAACTGAATGATATTACGTTTTTTGAGCCCCGCCAATGTTCAATCCTCCATGCTCACTGCACGTTCTTCATGGTATCCATGCTCACAGTTATGCAACAAAGGAAATGGCAGGAAATCCAAGGCAAGTTTTTTGTCAAAGGAGAGGGGTGAAGGACAGAGAATAATGGCAGAAAATGACAGGAGTAACACCACAACAACTAATTTTGGGAGTTGGATTTGATACCATGTCAGACCAGGAGATAACTTCTCAAAATGAATTGTGATTTTCCATTAAGGTTGATGATAGATATATACATGGAGGGAGATACTCTTGGGCTTCATCTCCAAGTGTCTCTTCATATTCCAATTCTCCTTATTTTTTTATTTACACTATTTTACATGGATTACCTAATCCCAAAGATTAGGTGTCAACAAAATGTATACATTAAATGGAAATAATATTATTTTTGCATTGAACCTACAAATCTGTACAAGGGTCTTTGTGCATGATTGTGATTAGAATTGTTGTAATGATATATCCAACTATATGTTGACAGTTTGTCATAGTATGATGATAATCGTGAGGATGCAATTGATATGTGCATATAAAATCCGTTGAGATGTGTTTACGTGAACTTATTAGGCAGAGTTGTTGAGATATATTGAGCGGAGAGTTGGGGATTATCAATTGCTAGAGTTTGACCCAACAATATTGTGGCAACTAGGATTTATACAACAAGCAGAGGCAGTTACACGGTTTCGAGCAAAGACAGACTTGTTTGTGACAATTATGCAACATCCTGATTTGTTGCTGAGATTGAGTGTAGATGAGTTGTCTAGTAGCTAGAGTTTAATATGCAAAATACATGATGATGAATATGTTGAAATGTGATTAAAAAAAAGCATATTGGATTGTGCTATGGTTTTCCTTTCAAATTGACATATTCCAGGAGCATAAGTAAATTAACCTTCTATGTAACTAAGGTTTTGGAACTTGCATTGATTGAAGAGAAACAAATTGTTTGTTGATCTGTTGTGAGAGCATGATGTATTGATCAGTTAAGAGAATTCGCTTGTATCACATAGAGATAATTGAGTAGAGTTTTGATCATTGAAAACAAATTATGTTGCAGTTTATTTTGTATTGATATTGAGTGCTGGTGGATCTAGTCTTAAAATAGTGAAACATGGTTCATCGGTTGATCAGGGTGGTAGGGCGGTGCAAGGAAAGAGAGTGGAGTTTCCTTCAGGTTCGAGTAGTGGAATAATTCAATATGATAGGGTGGTGCTAAATCAAGTTGGAGCGTGTATATGGTGTTGGAGCGTCCTTCCGGTTACAATTGGTAAATAAGGTGTTCAAGCATCCTTCAGGTTGGAACCTGTAAATTAGGGTGTTGGAGTGCTCTTTTAGTTATAACTGGAAAACATGGTGTTGGAGCGTCCTACAAGTTGAATCCTATAAAATAGGGAGTTGGATCCTCCCTTATTTTGAGTTGAAAATATTGATGTACATTTTATTGAAGACAAATATTAAGAAGTGTTCGGTGGTTTTTGTCCCAAAGGGTTTTCCACCTAAAAATTTGTTCTCTATTGTCTTGTTGTTTGTGCATTGTTGAATGGTAGTGTTTACGATTTGATTTATGTTGATCTAATGTTAATGATAATCAATTCTTTGTAAAGATAAAATACTAATTGAAGAGAAATATTGATTCACCCCCTCTCAATATTTCCAACAATCATTGTTCGCTTTTTTCTTTGTATTTCAGAGAAGTATCTCCATAATCGTTCTCGCCTTCTTCCAGACAATTCTCAATTTTTGAAATTACGGAATGATCAACTAGATTTAAGGAAAACCCACACTCGATAATACCATAGTGGTTTTCTTCATCTAGCATTGATATTTAAGCCCTACGGACCTTGACGACCTCCTGTCATTAATTTATGTTTCAAAACAAAATTTAATGAGTGAAGATACGAAAACATTAAGGTCAAAAATGGCTTCAACCAATTGACAACATGATGAATGAAATAGTTTGAATGAATGAAAATGCTTGTTGGATTTATTACTGCATAATACTTCACCTTCATGACATTAATTGATTCTCAAGTATTTATCTGCTACCAGAATAACAACATCAAATTCACTAACAATCCATTTTGTGGTTTCATCCTTGTCACTCACATATACTTCAATGTCAAGATCAATGGAAGACCATATTCTTCTTGCAGGTTTCATGTCAGGATCCTACAACACCACACCCATCAAGGCATTCATGAGTCAAATATCGGGAATTTAACTTGTATCTACTTTAAGCAATAAAAAGAGGCCAACATTTAAATGGTGGCTAGTAAAAGTGGATTTATCATTGAGTGAAAGTAAACAATCACATTGTCTGACACAAGATGAAACCTACTAATGTAATAAAACAAAGAAAATACTTGATAATTTATTAGAGAAATTTTGATGTCTAAAATGGGCCTCCTAAGGAATATTATAAAATAATAGTGGAAATAATAAAATAAGATTAGATTACATCATCAAATTTTAGAGGGAAAAAAATGTATTTTTTCAATTCGTATTTTCAACTTATCTCCCTACATTTTTACTCAAATTTCAAGCGCAAGAACTTGTTGGATTCAAAATTTAATTCCTCATACAAGGAGTACCCATGTTACAAACTTTTGATGGGCCCTGCTACATGAAATATGAGAAATACATGAAAAAACGTGATTGTAATCACATTTTTCATGTAGCAGGATCCATTGAAAGTATATAGTATGGGTACCCCTTGGACGAGGAATTAAATTCCACATCCAACAAGTGTTCCCACTATAAATTTGACTAAAATTATTAGGAAATAAGTTCAAAATACGAGTTTAAAAAGTAGTGTTTTTTTTTTCAACTCAAAAAATGGGAATCATCCTCCATGGTTAATATCATCATATTGAATCCTATTGGTTCTTATAAAGTTGATTTTGGATGTACATTTTTGTTTTGAGGTTTATTTTTTACCTCAAAATTTCTCTAATGACACTTCTACTATCAAAGATTGCTCCTCCTTAGCCTCCTTTATCCCCATCATGGATTTGTCTACAGAGAAAACTAGGGCCTCATGATTGACATGAAAGAAATACGAATTTAGTTACATTAACGAAATACGACCTCTGATATGGTTGGGTTCTAAACTCCAAAAGACTATAAATGTTAAGTTAATAATATGTGCTCATAAATGTATTAATTTTTATCAATTTGTTTAATTAGATTACAAGATCACGTGAAAATTGGTAATCCCTGTGAGGGTGAGCGAATTTCATAGGCAACATGGTACACATGCCAGGAACCCTGAAATAAGACATACAAATGTTTGAGTCAATGAAATTCTAAAATTTTATTTATTAATTAATTAAAATAAAGAATACTATAATTATTTATAAAGCTAAACATTATAACTTGTCATGGTCAATGCAAAACTAATAGTGGTCAATCGGAAAATCGATTGTTAGATTCTTGCCTTGAAAGGGACTAATAATAAAGAAAGCAAAAACTTACTTACATTTTCTAAGGAAAGGGATCATTCATAGTATTGTACACATCCAACAAAACTCTATGAACCTAGAGAAAATCATATAAATGTCATCTCGACTTTAAAAACAATAATAGCCCATGTTATTTAGGTAACATAATTATAACAAGTGTAAGATGTAGAGTTGCTACTTAGTTATTTCCTTTTATCTAAAAAATAATTAATAATTTTAAATAATAATAATAATTATATATAACATATTTTGTCCATGGGGTCTTGGACAAACGATGATTGGGTGTTGTGTTAAGGCATTCCTTTATGTGAAGTCACCGGTTCAATTCCCCGCCCCAATTAGGGTGATATATTGGACATGAATAAGATGTAGTCCTGTCAAGCTTACAAAAAAAATATATTATATATTACATATTTTAATATAATTTAAAACTAAGATAATATTAAAAACAAAGACAACTCCATAAAAAATTAACAGAACAAGATGTAAACAAGTGTAATATGAAGTTTATTAAGCACTTATTATGTTAATTTGATATGGAGTTGTCTTTGTTTTTATTATTATATTAGTTTAGAATTATGTTAAACTTGCTTTAATACAATTCTAAACTAATATAATATTAAAAACAAAGACAACTCTATAAAATTTAGACTTAATAAGAGCTTATTAAATTTCATATTACACTTGTTTACATTTTTTTTTTTTATGCAACTACTTTTTAAATTATGGTGGGAAATTATCCACATAGAATTGTATTATGGTGGGAAATTATCCGCATGGCATTGTGTTGTGCAAAGACTAAGACTACAATAACAATCATTATATGACACTTGCCAATATTTATTTTTTATATTTATTTTTTTAAATAATTTTTTGTCAAACCAGGAGGTAACTCTGCAAATCAGAATGTGTATTAGATGAAGAATGTGCATGTATTTATACATGGAGGTGAGGATATTGGGATTCATCTCCCAATGACTCTTGGCCTTCCTTATTTCCTAATATAATTTAATATACAATATTAAATATCCTCACCCAACCCTTAGGATTAGGTGTCAACATTCCCCCCTTTAATCCGAAGGGAGGTTGGTGAGCCCAAGCATCGATCTGAACTTTTCAAACTTTTCTATCCAAGTGCTTTGGTGAAGATATCAGCAGTTTTCTCATTTGTGGAACAATGATGTAGATGGATGGTTTTGGCCTGGACATGATGTTGAATTAGATGTTATTTTGTGTTGATGTGCTTTGTTCGATCATGGAACTTTGGGTTCTTGGCCAACTTTATTGCAGAAGTGTTGTCGATCATGAGTGGTGTTGAATACGTTTGTTTCATTTGCAAATCTTCTAGGATTCTTCTGAGCCACACAATTTCCTTTGTTTCTTCAGCTGCTGCCACATATTCTACCTCGATTGTGGAATCTGCTGTAACTGATTGTTTGCGTGATCTCCATGAGATAGCTCCTGATCCAAGACTCATGGTGTAACCTGTAGTAGACACCCCTGTTTCTTTGTCCCCATCAAAGTCTGAATCAGAGTATTCGATCAAGCTAAAGTCACCTACCTGTGTATATTTGAGTCCAAAGTCTTGAGTCCCCTTCAAGTACCTTAACACTCTTTTTGCAACAGACTAATGTCCTTCACAAGGTTTTTGCATAAACCTTGAGAGGATTCAAAAAGAAAATTAAATGTCAGGTCTGGTGGTGGTTAGGTAGATAAGACTTCCTATAAGTTGTCTATACTTAGTTGCATCCTCGAATTCCTTCCCTTCAATGGATGTGAGCTTCAAGTTTTGTTCCATTGGAGTGGTTAAGGGATTGCATTCATCCATGCCAAACTTGTTCAAAAGATCTCTAATGTACTTCTTTTGAGAAAGAAATATAAATTTAGGATGTTGAATTACTTCAATACCCAAATAGTAATGAACATAACCCAAATCAGTCATTTCAAAACATTTCTTCAATTCTTTCTTCATGGATGCAATATAGCTCTCATTGTTCCCTGTTATCAAAAGATCATCTACATACACCACAAGATATACAACTGTTTTTCCAACTTTCTTAACAAACAAGGTTGCATCATCAAGATCAAAATGTTTGAAGTCAAGTTTCAGAAGATGCTCGGTTAATTTCTCATACCAGGCTCGTGGTGCTTGCTTGAGGCCATACAAGGATTTTATAAGCTTGCAAACTTTGTGTTCTTGGCCCTTTACAACAAATCCTTCTGGTTGGGACATAAAAAATTTCTCCTTTAGATCTCCATTCAAAAAGGTGGTTTTTGATGGACTTTCCATCCATTCTGAGCTGCTAGGGCAAAGAGATTTCGGATGGTGGTCCATTTTGCTGTGGGAGAAAAAGTTTCTTCATAATCGATTCCTTCTTTTTGTGCAAAACCTTTTGCCACAAGCCTAGTCTTGTGCTTGTCAAGTGAGCCATCTGCTTTATACTTGTTCTTGTAGACCCATTTATAGCCAATTGGTTTTGTTCCCAAAGGCGGATCAACCAGCTTCCAAGTGCCATTCTTTATCAAGGCATCATACTCCTTTTGCATCGCTTCTTTCCATTCATCATGAGAAGTGGCTTCTTTGAAGGAATTTAGTTCATGATCTGTAGGCAAACTCAATTCACAGTTATAAGCAATATCCATATCAACAGGAGAATCATAATTATCTACATCACCTTCGTTTTGTTTAGTGGAACTTCTTTTTCTTGTTTTTCCAACCTCATCGGGATGAACATTCTCCAATGTCTTTGTCAGCCATTTGGGAGGACCTTTCTGAGATGGCCCAGGCTACTCATTTGACTGATTTGGGATTGATTCAAGATTCAATCTCCCAATTCTATCAATCACATCATTCAATGTGTCATCCGTGGTTGCTTCTTCATGTGGGGGAGAGAGTGCTTCAGGACATGATTCCATAGTTTGATTCAATATAGGAATCCCCCCTTCAAGATGTGGAATCTGATTATCAAATTCTTGGAAAGACTTTGCATGTGTGAATCTATCCAGGCGATCAAGTTGCCGCTCAAAAACTTTGTCACTCTTGGAAGATTCAAGGAATATGACATCTCTTGCTATTACAAACTTCTTATTGGCTTCATCATAGATACGATATCCTTTGGAGGTATTGGAGTACCCCAAGAAGATACATTTTCGACTTCTAGCACCAAGTTTATTCCTTTGACCCTTGGGTATTAAGGCATAACAGGTGGACCCAAAGACCCTGAAATGCTTTACCGAAGGAATGTGGCCATGCCACATTTCAAAAGGAGTTTTGTTTCTAATTTAACTTGAAGGACACCTATTCTTTATGTAAACAGCGTATAGAACTGCATCAGCCCAAAACATCAATTTTACATTCTTGAAAAATAACATGGAGCGAACCATATTTAAAATAGTTATGTTCATTCTTTCAACTACACCATTCTGTTGGGGATTGTATGGCACAGTTGTTTGATGTTTGATCCCATGTTGACGAAGATAATTTTCAAATTCGTTTGAAGTGTATTATTTTCCATTATCAGTACGTAGAGAGCCAATATGAGTTTGTGCATCATTTTCAATCCATGCATGAAAATTCTTGAATGTTTGAAAAGCATCAGACTTGTTCTTCAATAAGTAAATCCAACACATTCTGGTGTAGTCATCAATAAATGTCATCATATATTTATTTCCATTTGCAGAAGCAACATGCATAGGGCCACATAAATCTGAGAACAAGCTCAAGTTTTCTATGTGTTATGGAGTGTGAATCATGAAATGGTTGTTTGCTATGCTTTCCTAGAATACAAGCATCACATTCCTTAGGTTTCCTAGGAATTGTACGCATTCCATTAACACCATTTTTCTTCAACAAATGAAGGCTTTCATAGTTTAAGTGTCCAAATCTAGCATGCCATAAAAGACTTGATGGGAATGTACCTTCATCATGATGTGAACTGAATGCAAAGTTTTTAGCATGAGTAGATGAACCTTTCAGCTTCAAGAGTCTCCCTTCTTCTATTCCCTCCATGAAAAGTGAGTGATCTAATGCTTTTCTGACCTCTGCCTTGCCATCAAACAAGTGAACAAAGTATCCTTGCTGGCGGATTTGGACCAGGGACAGCAAGTTTCTCCTCAACTCAGGGAGGTATAGAACCTCATGTAGAATATGATCTAGAAGACCAGGCAACTTAAGCCTAAATGTGCCAAGCCCTGATGGCTTGAGTTTGGATTTATCTGCGAAATATACTGCTCCATCAACTTTGTCAGTAAATTCTTCAAAAAAATCTTTTCTAAATGTCATGTGACATGTTGCTCCTGAATCTAGCAACCAATCATCTCTCCATGAAGTAAATGAAACATCGAACAAGTCTTCAGTTACTCCATTGTTACAATGTGGTAGAACATAATGAGCGGATTCAGGTGCTTTACCTTTGTCTTTGTCATTAGTTTTACCTTTGTTTTGATTTCTTTGCTGCTCAATTTTATCCCAAGGTGTCTTGCATTTGGATGCATCATGCCTATCTTTATTGCAAAATGTGCAATGAAGATCGGATTTGTCAGATTGTCTGCCCCCCCTTTCTCTGAAGTTTCTTCTTCCTCTTCCTCTTCTGCCACCTGTTCCTCTGGAAGAATCTGGAGCATGACTCTTTTCTCTATGTGCACAGTATGCAGCGTTTTCAGAAGATGAAGGGACTGTCATCTTCCCGAAAGCTTTCTCTCTTTCTGCAAACTTTTTCTCAAGGGTCTCAAAGGTGATATGCTCAAGGTTTCCACTTGCTTGCAATGACTCAAGATAATGTGAGTAAGTCGGATATAATGCCTTAACATATGCTATGAGAGATATGTCAATTTTTACACCAGTGCTGTCAATATCATGCATGATAGATCTAACTTCTGAAGCTAAAGCAAGGGGATCATCATTCTTCATTTCAAGACTGAACAGCTTAATCATCAATTGAACAATTTCTAGTTCTAAGTGTGATTCATAGAGTTCTTTTAGCTTTCTCAAGGCTTCATAGGAATTTGAAAATGATGAAATATGGCGACTCACCTCTTCATTTACGGAAGTTGCAATCAAGGCATAGGCCTTGCAGTTCTTGTTTTCCCAAATGGCGAGCTCCTTGTCTGAAGTGGGCTTTGCTGGTGGATTTCCTTCTTGTCCTTCACAGATTCCTTTCCACAACTCATTAAAAATGAGAGTGTGCTTGATTTTTCGAGACCATTCAAGATAGTTCTCTTTGCCGGAGAGAACCACCCCTACAATAGATATGAGAGAATGCATTCTTCTGAAGGGAAAAAATAATTACTTTGCTGTAAAAAAATATTTTGAGGGGAAAAAATTTTGCTAGAAAAATCTTCAATTCTGGAAATATACTCAGTTCTGCCAAATATATATATATATATATATATATATATATATATATATATTTTTTTTTTGGGAAAAAATGTGTGGGTGGTATTATGAATGATGGAGTGGTTTTGAGTGCGGTCGTATTATATATGGATGAATGATATTAGAAGGGAGGTGGTGGTATTATATATGAGTGAATGCGGCCAACGTATATATGAGTGAATCCGTAGACAACGTATTGGATATGTGGGAGGACTGTGTTAATGGAGGGGCAGTATCGACAGCGTATTTTTTTATATGAATGGGGTGGTATTGTAATAGAGGAGGCAGGCCATGGGGAGGGCCGACAGGCCAGAGTGATAAGGGCCACGGCGAGGGGTAGATAGGGGCGAAGGGGGTGGGTTAGAGAGGCCACGGGTTATGTGCAGGCGGGGTAGCGGAGATAGGCGTGAGGTGAGGGGAGTCGGGTTGACTGTTGGAGCGGCGTGGGGTGCTGTAGCAGCATAGGGAGCGGTGTAGTGCGAGTGATGGGAGGGGGTAAAGGATAGCAAGGATGGGGTGAGTGCAAGCCGACGGGTAGGGGATGAGTGTGGGTAGGATGGAGCGGGGATTAGGTAGCGGAGCGTGGGTAGGAGTCTTGGTCTGCGGGTAGGGAGTCGAGGGAGATGTGAGGGGGCGGGGGTAGGATGTAGGGAGTCGGGTCTGTGTAGTCGGATGCAAAGATATGGGGTTGTGTAGTGAGGGCGAGGGGAGGGACGTGAGGCCTGGAGAGGAGGTATGGGGGAGTGAACAGGGAGGAGGGTGAGTGATGAATGTATGAGTGATGGGGAGGCCAAGAGGCCGTTTAAAAAACTGGAGTTGCAGGATTCTAATCACTGCAGAATTTTTGGAGCTGTAACTTGCAGAATTGCAAGAACTGAAAATTGTAGAATTGCAGAATCTTCAGAAGCTACAAACAAATGATTCAGAACTGTGCAGAAATTGCAGAGATAGATTAAAAAAATGAATAATTTCAGTATATAAACTCAGAATGGCAGAAATCTAATGGAGCAGCAAAAACTAGACATAAAACTGACTGAACAAAAGACTGTTAGTAGAAATGAGGGAGTTACACCACAAGCAAAAATGCCAATAGTGGGACTGGCTCCGATACCATGTCAAACCAGGAGGTAACTCCGCAAATCAAAATGTGTATTAGATGAAGAATGTGCATGTATTTATACATGGAGGTGAGGCTATTGGGATTCATCTCCCAATGACTCTTGGCCTTCCTTATTTCCTAATATAATTTAATATACAAAACTAAATATCCTCACCCAACCCTTAGGATTAGGTGTCAATATTTTTAAATCTCACAATTTAATTTAAAACCACATAAAAGTAGTCATCAACTAATTAGAACAAAAACTAATCAATTTACATTTTAAAAAATAAAAAATTGTTTTTAAATTTTCAAAATATTTAGTTTAATATTTACTTTTTCCAAAATTTTAATAAACTTTATAGAATCTATTTAAATTTTTCAAAAATAATTGAAAATTAGGAATTTTTCTTATGTGATTCATAAAATGTATAACAAATATTTCGGTGATAATCACACCGAAGAATATTTTGTCGACGCATTTTGAACCAGCCAGTGTGGTTCATCTTTTCTTGATGATGAACCACACTAGATGAACCACACTAGCTGGTTCGAAACGTGTCAACAAAATATTCTTCGTTGTGATTATCACCGAAATATTTTTTATACAACTAATTGAAAGTCGGACCAAAATAAAAATAAAAACAATATAATCTGCCTTCGATAGGTATAATAACCTATATTTCGTGTTATATAAAATATAAATATTAAGGGAAAATATATATTTAATTTTTTATTAGTTACTTTTTTATGTTTTATTTTTTTCGTGTGCTTAGAGAAATTAATAATGAGATTTTCTAACTATTACATGTTTTAGAATTTTTGGCTAGAATCCAATGGAACAAATTTGAGTTAAATAGTGATATTTTTTTGTTTAAAATGTATTTTTCATTGTATATATGGATTCAACACTCTTAAAAATCTCTAGGATACTCGGATTGTGGAGAGTCCATGACTCAAACTTGTGATTCCAACAAATCTCTATTATATTACGAGCAAATTCAATAGGAAAATGCCCGGAAAAGATCCAAAGCTTATAATACTAACTTCAAGGTCCACTAAACACCCCCTAAGCACAATACATGGATTAGGTGAGATTTCAACTAGCAACTTCGCAAAGAATTCTTTAATTCCATTTTATTTCCAATTGGTTTAGATCCTTGAGGGTTCTATGTTTTATGCTTTATTATAATAATAATATTTTAAAAAATTAACGTTAAATTTCATTTATGAATTATGTTTTTATTTCTAAAAATGATTTGTGAAATTTTATAAGATTCTAAATTACAAATTATTTAAAAATATTATCATAAGATATTTTTTTTCCTAAAGAAAAATTCATAACTTTCTATTAAAGGATAAAAAGTTACATGTAGTTGTTGCGGGAAAAACTACCCTAAGGTCTGGGTTGAGGGACCTAACAGAGCAGAAGGCATACAACAACAAGAAACAATCAAATTAAAGGTCCTAATGCTTAAACTAGTAAATTAGGGAGAGGTGACCTTACTCGTATGTCCTATGTTTGAGGTCGTTCCCGCAGGGTGAAAACCCTCTGCTTCTCCATGTGATTCAAGACCTGCAACTCACTCAACAACAAGCACATAGACTATTTGTACAACATATATATCCTAAATGTCAGTATGTTAGATCATATAAGCTCATGAAAGATAACATGAAATAAACAAGTATAAGATCATTAACATGTATAAGAGACATATAAGATCATGACATCAGGAATAGGACAAAGCTTCTTTTATTGATGTATGTAAAATAAATGTGGAGATATCACCTGAAATCAGCCACGGATCCAAGTGAAACTGTCCCCCGGATCCGTCCAGCCCAAGCCTCAGCAATCTTCTTCCATAAAAGGTGCACAAGGATGTCACATAAAGAGGGTGAACATCTCAAAGAAGGAAACAAGGGTTTCCTAAACCTGGGAAGTGCAACAGGCACAAGGATAATCAGACTTGATTTGGGGCTATAACATGCTATAGTATCAATGCCTTTCTCTCTCCTCTCTTAGGCCTTCCCAATGAGGTGTATTTATACTTCCTAAAATCAGTTTTTTTCAGTTGGGAAACAGTTTGGCCATGGGATGGTGTAGGTAGGTTTCAGGTAAAACTCGTAAACCCCGCCCAATTAATATGGAGATTATATATTTTTAATATTCTAAATTTTATGTGTGAGTCAGATATGAGTGGACCCCCGTTTGCACGCGTGTAAGACAGGGAAGAGTCGCGTATGGAATTCAAAATAATGTTTTTTAATAAAATGACCAAGTCTGAATGGAAAGGGCTGACTAAGGCCAATACATAGATCACCAAATATATAAAGGTGATAAATGATGCTATAACAGATGCCCCCTAATATATGAGGTCAGAAGGGGTACATGATGGCTAAAATGTATTATGTGCATAAGAAAGAATCTTGTGAGGACTTGAGAGGACTTCACCAGCTTTCAGCTTGCCAAAAACTAGAGAAATAAATCAGAAATAAAGTTCATGTCTAAGGTGAACATACCCATGCTCAGTGAAAGTAAAGCATGTCCACATAACAAGTATGGAGCGGATCCAATATTTATACAAGTATAACAGAAACTGTAAAGTACATAGTGAATCATTTGATCACTTCCTGGAAGTACATATCAAAGTCATGTCAAAGTATCTCATATAGAAGATTGATCAATGATGTTGCAAATATATCTGATCACTGAAGTCACAACTGAATCTCCAAGTACCAAATCATAAGTGGTGGAAAAAGTGGTACTGCACGCAACTCGGTTGCCAACATATAGAATGTTGTTGTGATGAACTGCAACATATAAGGGTGGATGGTATCACTAACAAAAAACTGAAGGAGCTGTCAAAGTGAACCAAAGCATGCTGATGCAAACCCGAGGTCTTCACCAATCACTATGGTACAATTCTACACAATGGGAATAAATGAGCTGAAGTCGACCATGTGAGAAATCACTTGATTATCGGTCATTGATGTATACCGTTAACAAACGCGAGACAACCCACTGATAATGATGATGAGTCAAGGTACCCAGTACAATCTAACAAGTGCGAATGAATGAATTGAAGTCAACCACTTGATAGAATCTATCAATCAGGAGACATTGATGTATTCTCACTGTCAATAGCGAAGGAATCTGCCACTAATGACTACAAACCCTAAGGTAATGACAAAAGGACTCTAGACCTTATTCCCAGAGCAATGTGTCAGAGTCAATGGGAAAATATCTGCTGAAAATTGGCCAGAAGCTCAGTTCCGACATCATATCGAACATGCAACTAAAAATGGTTCAAAAAAATTGCAACCAAATCGCCAAACGAAGAAAAAGTGCCCCCAGTAAGCTCAATGTACCATTTAGAAGTATTTCCAGTTAGGGTGTGCTGAAATAGTCTCAACCTAATCGAATCATCGATGAGGGAGTTCGACGAACACCATAAATGGAAAGTAGTAACATGTTCGGTTGGATCCTCACCAGTCTTCCCTTTGAATTTCGGAATATCTGATGGAATTTTAGTAGGGACCGAAGGCCAACCTAGGCTGTATCGAATAGGATCATTAGTCAATTTTGACAGATTTGGAAAATTTAGGGTTTCCAAGAACGGGAAGTGCAGAGGAGCTTGAGAATTCCATCCACCAACGGAGGGATTCCCAACATTATGAAAAGAATACCCTGGATTTATTGAGGCACCAAGTTGCCATGGATTGTTCGTAGAAAAATATGAGCCATAAGAGAAGCCTTATGGCCCAAAAGCATTCAGAGTAGGACCCCCTCCAATCGTAGGGTTACCATAAACAAGGATATTTTCCCCATTCGAAGTGTTGAATGAAGATGAAACCCCTTGGTAAGGGTTCCAAGCATTAGCGAATGGAGAGAAACCCTGAGAAGCACCTACGGAAGAGAAAGGAACATTCCCCTGCTGACCATACAAAAATTTATTCCCAGTTCCCAACCTTATAAAAGCAGGGTTCTAGCCTTGAAAATCATTAGATATTTGGCCTCTAATAAAAGGATTAAAACCTTGACCTTGAGCGGAGAAAGGAAATGAACCTAAGGAAGGGTTCGAATGAGGGATATGACCACTTCTAAAGGGGAAACCTTGGAAATAATTTGACCCACTAGCCATAGAAGAAATGGGTGTGGAGATAGCTGCAGCGGCAGTGACAGGAACTGAAATAATTTCACTAGAAGGCATTCCAAACGATAAGGGACCATAATGGGAAGCAAAATCTTGGGTGCCTCCACTCGTAGATGGAATGGAGGTAGAGCCAAAATTTGCAACACTGGGAGTGATAGTCGAAATGGAAATAGTACCTCCTCCCCCAACTGAAAGAGGAGTATGCACACTCGAAGTGCTCATAGTTGAAGTTGTGTTCCCAACTGTGGCCATCGAAAGAAAAGAAGGAGAAATATGAGGGCTAGCCGATCTCTGAGACGGATTCCCAACGTACAAAAGAACGTCCGGAAAAATAGCAGGAAGAGGAGAGGAAGGAGTAACTAGAGGTTCAGGAATTTATTCCACCTCAACTTCTTCTGCCGGAAAAAGGACTCGAGAGATGAGTGGAGTACTCCTCTCTATATCACCACTAGTACTAGGACCACCCATAAAAACAATATCCCCAAGCAGAGGATCACTCTCCGATGCATTTTCAACTACTGGATGAAAATCATCAGCAGAATTTCTCCTATGCCTTCTTGAAGAAGGCTCAGCACTCACAGGAGAAAGCCCACGAAGCCTCCTCGATCGACGAACTGATCGGTCAACCACTTTCAATAACTATGATATTTTACGATAGACTCAAAAAATTAC
Source organism: Pinus albicaulis (assembly GCA_034641835.2). Classification (NCBI taxonomy): domain Eukaryota; kingdom Viridiplantae; phylum Streptophyta; class Pinopsida; order Pinales; family Pinaceae; genus Pinus; species Pinus albicaulis. Next base: position 1,869,688,159 of record CM076575.1, on the reverse strand, counting down.
AAATCTATGGCAATCTAGGAGCAAAGAGCACTCTCTAAAAAAATGTCCCTAAGATACATCAATCAAGTAGCCCTTAGGTATTTTTGCTCAGGGTTATTAGGACCGGAAACCAAAATGCAAGAAAGCGAATAAAAGGAACTTTCGAGAATAGTCTGGGGTAATTACACCCCAGGCCTACTAGCGTAGGTAACAGAAATAGTTACGTTGAACCCCTAACAAAAGCCTTTGTTAGTGCAAGTACTCAAGTTTCGCAAGGGCATCCTCTAGAAGTACGAATGAGAGGGATGCAATGTCTGCCTCAGGTACCACGAGTATTCCCCCCCATAGTCACCTATGTGATACCTAGGAATAGCAAATATGGACACTAGTTCATATCAGTAGCCGGACAGAACAGTCTTAGGCCAGGATCCAGCAAATAGGAGAGGGGGTATCTCTCTTCTCTGCCTTCACTAGTCCTCGCGCTTAACTCTCTGGAGGTAGAGCTTTCCTGGTCCACTTAAAGAGGCCAGATTTCACTCATTAATCAACTTCTATGTTTTAAATTTTGAGTGGCCTTGGAGATTTAACTCTCCACTCACCTATTCTAAGGCCCTATGACCTAGACTAGTTGGTGTATATTAATGGCAACTCAAAAAATTATAGTTCATTTTAATTAAGTGCTTGATTTTAATGGTTGTTCTTTTTAAGTCAAGGGTAAACAAAGAATGCAACTTGTGATGTTTCGACATAAAAGAGAAATCAATAGAAACATGCTACATGCATATGCAACTTTTTCTTCGATGAAAGATATTTCTACTTGGGTTCTACGAAACAACTAAAAAAGAAAGAATTATTTCTTTTCTTTTCAATATCATGCTCACACACTCAAAAACTATCAAAAGACTAAATATTCTTAACGGTGCAACTACACTAATGCAAAATTACCAATGAAAAATGTAGATTCTAGGACTACTCACAAAGGGAAGCAAATGAGTTTTTCAATAAGACAGGTTTGATCACTTTGACACAAAAGCAGAGACAAGCCCAAACAAGAAATTATTTCCATAAAAATGCCAAAGACAACTTGATACAAGAGAGACAAGCCCATTACCAAACTTTTCTCAACACCAAACAACCGGACCAAAATGATAAACTACTATATTTCTCCAAAAAAAGATGAAAACCATGAAACGAAAACCAAAATCAAAAGCAACAGAAAACACAAATGTTTTTTGGCCTTTAAATTTTTAAGCAGACAACAAAAATTCGTTGAGAAAATCACAAACTACCAAAGGCTTCAAATCAACAAACTGAGCCAACAAGAAACTCCAAATTCCTTAAGCCAACCGTGTCATTTTCATGACGAGACTCAGTAAGTGGAATGAAGTAGCTAACTCAAGAAAATGATTCGAAACAGAAGCATAAAACTCCAGCAAACAGAAACGAAGAAGACAACTTCAAATTTTTCCAGAAAAGCTGATCTCAAGAACCAAGAAAACCAAACAATCCAACAAGCCAAAAATAAAAAAGTGAATCAATGACAAGGTCAAGCATGAGTATACCGACACAAACTCACTATCCTGAAATGTCAGAACAACCAAGAACCTCAGAATGAAGTCTTGGTGCAGCGACCACAACTAAATCTTCACCAAGCAAGGCAAACCCTAGGTTGACTAGGTTTTCAAGCAAGAAAGAGAGAAACTAGTACACAGCAAGGAGAAACACTATCCAGACATATAAGAGGTTCTACAAGAGTGACCAAAAGAAGGCAAAAAGGACTTACAAGATCTCAAAAATCAATTTTTTTAATTTTTAACTGGCCATACACGGGTAGGTTGTGTGCAACCTGCGTGTATACGCGTCTGTGTCTAAGGAAACTTGCGTATATGTGGGTTTCTTTGGACAAAAATAGATGTATACGCGATTGTGTTCACTAGAAGCAGCATAAGAAAAGACAACAAGGAAAAATAAAAAATCCAAGCCTAATCCAGAAGATCATGGTTTTATCCTGGATGGATATGGAACCAAGAAGACTGGGAAAGTGATCAGATCAGTCAGGGAAACCAAAATCCAAAGGAAACAACTTGAACAGGTAATTACACGGATGTAATCCCCAGTGGAGTTTCCAATTCTGTTGCGGGAAAAACTACCCTAAGGTCTGGGTTGACGGACCTAACAGAGCGAAAGGCATACAACAACAAGAAGCAATTAAATTAAAGGTCCTAATGCTTAAACTAGTAAATTAGGGAGAGACCTACGTTTGAGGTTGTTTCCGTAGGGTGCAAACCCTCTACTTCTCCACGTGCTTCAAGACCTGCAACTCACTCAAGAACAAGCACATATACTAGTTGTACAACATATATATCCTAAATGTCAGTATGTTAGATCATATAACTCATGAAAGATAACATGAAATAAACAAGTATAAGATCATTAACACATATAAGAGACATATAAGATCATGACATCAGGAGTAGGATATAGCTTATTTTATTGATGTATGTAAAAGAAATGTGGTGATATCACCTGAAATCAGCCATGGCTCCAAGAGAAACCATCCTCCGGTTCCGTCTAGCCCAAGCAAGGATACCACATAAAGAGGGTGTACATGTCAAAGAAGGAAACAAGGTTTTCCTGAACTTGGGAAGTGCAAGAGGCAGAGGGATAATCATACTTGATCTGGGCTATAACAGGCTATAGTCTCAATGCCTTTCTCTCTCCTCTCTTAAACCTTCCCAATGAGGTGTATTTATACTTCCTCAAATTAATTTTTCAGTTGGGAAACAGTTTGGCCACGGGTTGGTGTAGGTGGGCTTCAAGTAAAACTCGTAAACCCCACCCAATTAATGGGGAGATTATATATTTTTTAATATTTTAAATTGCATATGCGGGTCAGATATGAGTGGACCCGCGTTTGCACGCATATAAGATGAGGTAGAGTCGCGTATGGAATTCAAAATAATGTTTTTTAAGAAAATGACCAATTTTTAATGGAAAGGGCTGCCTAAGGCCAATGCATAGATCATCAAGTATATAAAGGTGATAAATGACACTATAACAGTAGTAGATGCCTTTCAATGCATTCATCAAAACTATACCATGGCATCATAGTCATCATAAAACAAAGTTTGGGCTTCATGAAGAGTAAGAGTCCGATCATCAAAAAATAACATTCCAAAATTTATACATACCATAGACAGTGATATAGATCTCAACATGACATAAGAAAAACAGCTGAAGACACATCTACCATAACTGAAAATGTTTGTTGTCCAAGAAAATGGTATCATATATGTTAGGTAGGAGTAACAAATATATTGTTGTTGAGATAAAACAAAACCAAAAAGTTGTTATTGAACTATTGAACAATCAATCTCCAAACAAAGGTTGATGTTGATATTCTTGGACCTATCCATCAATGTGCTCTAAAACATGTCGGGAGTCCATATGTTGTCAAGCGCTTTCCTTAGACATGATATTAGCTTCATAATTTCTCTCCATGTAGATGTCACTGTGGGAAACATGATCAAATAGGCATTTTAACTCCAAAACTTCCTCAAGTGTAGGTAGAAGTGTTTGGTTGTGACATCTTTGTGTAGCATTGAACCAATTAATGACATTCAGTGAATCCCCAAATATGCCTAAGGATTGAAAAACGTGTTCCTGAACCCAACACGTCAAAAGCATTAATGAGAGAATTTCAACATAGTTGTTTGACCCGTGGCCTAACCTGATTTTGGATTTCAGAAAGTGATGTTCATTGATGAATAGGATGAGACCTCCTCCACATGATCCATCCTCATTAGATGCCCCATTAAAATCTGACCAAGCGATCTGCTTATTAATCACTTCCTTTGTAATGACCTTGTGAACAAGGTGTACTCTTTTGAGAGAGTTATAAGATACATTTATCTTAAGAAATGTTAAAAAAATTAAAATATATATAAAATATTTTAAATTTTAAATATTAAAAAACTAATTTTATTTTAATAATTTTTAATATTTATCAAATTTTAAACTTACTAATATTTACCAAGTTTTTTATAGTTTAAAATAAATATAGATATTTAAAATTTTCTCAAATAAATATGTAAAATTATTGGACTAATATAACAAAACATATGTCAAGTGCCACTAGCACAACCGATTGAGAATGGGCCTTGTTAGCAAGGCGAGCCAGGATCAAACCTCAATAAGGTTGTTGCGCCCGTGCTAGGGGTAGGAGACATGCTAAAACATCCAATTAGCTTAGTGCTAGTGTGGAGCCCAGGCCGATGTAATCCTGGGTAGATTTGACGAATTAAATGCCCATAAGTCATGACTTCTCAAACCATAGATTAAGCCTAAAAAATTACAAACAACTTAACAAACAAATACTATAACAAAATATATTAAATAAAAATAATTATTAATTTTATGAAATAAAACTATATTTATCATTAAATTCAAATTGACATTTAATACTAAATTCTCAATTCTCTAATTAATAAGGTTGTTTTTCGATCATCATTATTATTAACATACTTCATAAATCTTTATACTTTCAAAATAATTAATGTCTAAGAGACCCAAATATGGTGTCCCTCCCCGTGTTTCATATATAATATGACCAATAGTGTAAAGGGTCATCTTTCAAACTATATTGAGTGACTCGCTAGGACATTAGATGATCAAGGGTATTATTGTGTATTTATCCTTATACTTTAAAATTTTAGACTCATAATAAAAGTAAAGGTGTTTATTTTTTAAATTGTTTTATGTGAAAAAGAGTATTATTTAATTTTAGATATAGTTTCATTGACTTTTTATTTATTTTTCAATATAATTTGTTTTTTCTTAACCTAATAATGAGTAGTTTTTAGTGCGATTTTGTTAAGGTTTTTATGATGGTTTCTTACGGTGTAATCCATAAAATTCGATAAGAATTTATTGAAAAGAGAAGTTTGATTGTTAAACGGTGGTTTCTTAGGGTGTAATCTATAAAATCCGACAATCCCTAGGAGTTTTTTAGGGTGCTGAATCCATATATAGAGTTAAAAAAACCAGTTTAAATAACAAAAACCAAGATTTTACCTCAAAAATTTTCATCAGATTCCGGCACCTGAGACTCCAAAAAATCTCACTAAAGACAACTCCACCTAATAAAATTAATATGATTAAGGGAGAACTATATGTATCATTTAATTTTAATTTAGTTATTTTTTGTTAAGAAAATCTAAGTGAAAGGTATTTATTTAACCAAAATTGCTTATAAATTATATTTGGCATCACTACTTTGGTGCATGTTTACGGTGCAGGCTTACAAGCATATAAATTGTAAAATTTTGATTTTTTTTTGGGTTATATAAGTTAGTTAAATTTTTTATAGAGGGTAGTTTAATAAGGTGTTGATTTCGTCTTGAAAATCATGAAAATTTCATTACAATTTTGATAAAATCTAGCTGAATTTTTTGGAAATCTTGGTTATAATTGTCAAGTTTCAAAATTTAGGTGCTTCGAGATTTTTAATAACATTGAATCTATTTCCATCATCAAAAATAAAATTCAAACACTCCTACTCTCTAAATTAAAAAAAAAAAAAAAATCAAATTCCAATATTTTTTTTATTGTCCAATCAAATTGACTCCTAAATAAATAACACTATTTCATAACAATTAGCACTTCTCCATTATTTTAAAAAAATAAATAAATAAAACGAATAAATAAATAAAAACCAATATTACATCTCATCTATAATCTAAAACTTAAATTTTACTCAAAAAGCTAACTTCTTTATATACATTAAAGGTTAAAAAAACTATTTCTACTCCAAAATTCCACTCAAATAAAACTTTGGATCAAACGTATGTATATATTTGCATTTCTTCATCTTCTCTCTTTACTAAATATTCTTACTTTTAATTTTCATTTCTCTTGCGATAAACGTGGAATCAACCTTATATCTTTTATCTCTTATCTCCTTGTCTTTTTTCAATATTAAATATTCTTACTTTTAATTCACATTTCCACTCCAATAAACTTTATATCAACCTTATATTTTTTTATCCGATTTCTTCGTCTTTTTCTTTTCAGTACTAAATTTTCTTACTTCCTTTATTATCAATTTAGTAACATTTTTGTGTACACCCTTTACTCTTTTTATATTTTTATCTATAAATTTAAAATTCAATTATTTATAAACATTAATACTAAATAAAATATTTTCATACATGGCATACATCATTTGGTTGATGAGGGTGGAAGACGCTATATCCTTTCGAGTTAGAATCCATAATCTTTAAGAGTAGCTTTAGCACATGGAATCATTTTAATTACCAAAAAAGGGAAATTTTTTATTTTTTTTTATTTTTAATCTAAAAGAATTGAAAAATACTTAGTATTTTTAAGTCCAAAATTACTTTTCATTATAATTCACAAACCAATGTGTACTTATAATCTGACAAGTATCAAGATATTTTGAAATACTCACAAGGGGACTTTTATTTAAAATATTCATAAGGGTATTTTTATTTTAGGATGCATATTTTCTAACTTTATTTTAATAAGTGAAAGTTTTATTAGAAATTTGAACTTGAATAATAAGAATTTAATTAATTTTTAATATATTTTTTTATTGAAATATTCTTTTAACTTTATTATTAGGGGTGGTAGGAGAAGGAGGGGTTTTTTTATAGCCCTAAAGGGAAAATTTTCAAGGCGTATGCATGGGAATTTGGATCAATGACAAATAATCAAGCAGAAATGCACAGTTTGTTACAAGGTTTGATCTTAGCTAAAGCTTCATACGTGTCCAACATCAGAATTTTGGGTGATTCCCTTATCACCATATAACATCTATTCAGTTACGATTTTTGATCTCCAGTTCTATTTTTGTTCTTATTTGTTGCTTGTTGTATATTGTATGCATGTTCGAGGGAAAACTTCTATCATGAGAGAGAAAAGCATTTGGACAAGGTGGATCAAAGAAAAATTTCAGGAGCTCGGGTTGCCTCATTTTTCTCTCACTACATGGAATAGTTGGGAGCAAGGTAATATTGGGTTGAAACTAAGTGTGGAAACATTTGTTTGGCTCCTCCACAGAGCTTGGCTTTAGACCCAATGTTCAGAGGAATTGGAAAAATGCACTGCTTGGGATTGGGTCTACCAAGATTCCTTGGAGACTCAGGTTGCATTTTGGGTGCCTCCTAAGGCTCATATTAATAATCATAGTGATAGAGTATGGAGCATTACGTATGGTCATCAAAGCATATTTTATTAGCTAAACAGGTGTATAACTGGCTTGGTCTAGGATAACTAGCAACTTTGCGAAATTTGGGAATTTGAGCATTGTGGATTGGCCGATAGAGGTTATCAACATTTCAGTTTACTCGAGTGCAACAACATTACAGGATAATTTGAGGAGTCTAAGGGGTATGCTAAGAATAAAGGCTTGGGGGTGATTATGTGGTGCTTTGAAGCAGGTGGTTGGCTTCCCTGGATAGGATAGGAGAAAATGAGGCGAGGCGAAGAGAAAGCAGGGGGCGATAGTGGAAGGGAAAATCCAAACAATTGTAGATGCAAGGAACGAGTTGGTCTGCTAGCAGAGAAAATGGAAAATCTCCAAATTGACATGATGTTGATGAACATGAGATAACATAAACAAATGGAAACATATTATGTGAATGTGCTAGAAGAGATCCAAAGGCTAAAAGACAAGGCAACTAGGCAAATGGATGAGATAGAGACTCCTCACCAATAGATTGTGAACTTGCAAGATCAAATTCAATTTTTGAATACCAATTTAAATGAATCAAGCTTGGGAAGTTGGAACTTACCTGATCAAATTCAAATTTTGAATACCAATTTAAATGAATCAAGCTTGAGAAGTTGGAAGGAAGTGAACCAATGTTTAGGCCTCTGATCGTACATGGATTTTGTGATCTGATCGGTAACACGAAAATGGAGCATAATTCCACTTTGATCTCTTTCTACACTATGAAGTAAATTCCTGTGTGTCACCCTTGCCCAATAAAATCATCATTCTGGATAGCTAATTTAACAAGAGAAACAAACTAGCTAAAAACAAATAGAATCTTAAACACATTAAAAAAAAAAAAAATTAAAAAATTGAGAAAAACACAAAACCTACCTTCTCATCATCAAGAAAAGCTACCCAACCCAAAAAAATTAAACCTAATAATGAATGTGAATGTCTACCTATATAAGGGTTTAATTCCAATGGATGCCCCTTTTACTTTGTTCCCCACTTTTAACTATATTGAGATTTATTCGAAATCAATTTTCAAAGGTTGCTTCTTTTACTTTGTCTCCCACTTGCTCAAAGTCATTATAACCACAAACATTAACATCAACCTCACATTACTCTATATCGCTCAATCCACCTTACAACCATACAAGCACCTAGCACATCTATGCATAGCAAAACCGAATCCCAATTAAATAATATTAATAATATTTAAGGAATATACGTGCGATGATGCGGATAATTTTGTAATGCCACGTGTAATTATAATTGCCGAGTCTTCTAAATGTAATGTTATTTTATTTTGAAAAATAATTCAAGTGTTTTCCTTTATGCGGCAAATTGTACATAAAATCGAGATTTTCTATCACTGGTGGGTTTTGAACCGGCGCCGAATCTGAACCACAGTTCCGTGAATTATCTGTTGTTTTGGAAGATTTTTCACTGGAAATTTGTGTGCTCCACGTTTAAATTCAAGCATTATCGTTATCGGTAGATGGGTCCTGGATTGGGAATGGGAAAACGAGGAAGGAAGCGGTGCTCAGAGTATCGTCGGTTGCCACAAAAGAGAGAAAAACGACAGCGGTGGATAGTGTGTATCCACGTGTGGGTTGTTTGACAGGCTCCAGGCGGTAGAATAGGATGTCACCACGTGAAGTGGAGAGCCGAGGGAGTCGAGCTCGGGCTTCCGAGATCCAATTATGAGGCGGTCGTTAACGGTATTCGGGATCCGGGGTTACCGGAGATTCAACTGCCCACCGTGGGGGGGATTCTCAGGCAGGAACGAACAGCCATGCTACCGGCAACTACAAGTTCCCGGGACACTTCCAGCTTCCCGTTCATGATTCTCCGTGTTAAGTTAGCCAGCAATAATTGCGATGAATCTTAAAATTTTAGCTGACCGCGGGCTGCCGTTTGTCACCCGGGGTTCATAGGACTCAGGACACATGTGACCGCGAGGGAGGGCATCGATCTGATGACGATCGCAGTTCAGCGGCCTCCGCGGCAGAAAGCTATATAATCAACTCTGTAATACGCTGCAATGGTTTGTGGCCATGGTTGGCTTCCGAGTCTTCTGAAGGCTATTTTTCTTTGAAGTTCCAAGTTTTTAGCGTGTTTTGGGGGCGTGGAATTTAGTACCGAGAGCCTTGACTACATGGGCAGATGATTCCAGACTACAGTGTCTATCAATTTCCAGAGTCGTTTAAGATACCGAGATTTCCACGTTTTTGATGGAATTCTTTTACGTCTGTATATTAACTGGAGTTTGATGTCCTCTAAGCTATTGTCGAGCCTCTGATGCCTTATTTTGCATGTCTCTTCGTTTTATGAATTTTCCTTTTGTCAAGGCTCGAATCCTGAGGCTTCATTAACTTTTTTCTCTTTTTCTCGGTTCACGTGGCAGCAGGTCTGCGCTGCTCTTCCGCGTGAATTCTGCGATTTTAATATCTGTCCCGTTTCATTTTACTTCATCTTTTTTGTGGGCTTTAAACACCGGGGTTTGTTAAAGTTCCGTCGCTGCGATTTTCTGGACGATTTCAGTAGCTGAGCTTCTTTTTTCGGTAATTTTATTGCCTGTATCGTGTGTGGAGTGGTTTAAATTTTAGAAAAATGGCTGGAAATGATTGGATAAACGGATATCTCGAGGCAATACTGGATGCTGGCGCTGGCGCTGGATTTACAGAAGCCGAGACTCGACCTGCGCTGACTGTTGGTGATGGCGGAGGTTTTAATCCGACAAAGTATTTTGTGGAGGAAGTCGTTACTGGTTTCGATGAATCCGATCTCCATCGGACATGGATAAAGGTAAAATACTCAGCTCTTTACATCCTGTATTACTAATAATGATCAGCCATTATTATGCATACGGTACGTAGAGTGCCTTGTGGCATCTAACCTTTTTGCAAATTTAAATATTATGGCAACTTTATTCCGTTCAATTTAGTATTATTACGTTGCTGAATTTATCTGCCATCGCAGTAAAATATTTCTTCGGATGGAACAGAGATTGGAAGGTACTAGTTGCTGTGTGTATTTTATCTGCCATTATTTAACCTTAATATAAAGTTTCATGTATCTAACCAGAATAAGAAAACAATAGCATGACAAAAGTGTACTGATTTAACATCAAAAATTTCTTCTGATTGAGCAACGATTGCAAGGGATTGGCTTCTCTGTGTATATTTCCTGACTTTATTTAAACTTCATTTGAAGTTCCACGCATCCGAACATAGAAGGAAAAAATTATCTGGGGGAGAAAAATTTCCTGATAATCATCTTAAGGATACTCCATTACAGCAAAAGATTCCTTTGGATTGAACAACGATTGCTAGTGACTTAGTTGCTCTGTAATTTTTTGTCATTTCTAATACTTCATTTAAAGGTCCATGTATCCATACATAGAAAAAGAAAGAAGATACCAGCCACATATTCGTCTTAAAGATACTCCAAAGCAATGAGGTTTTCGTTAGGATTTGAGCTGAAGACAACGATTTTAAATTTTTGAAATATCTCTATCATTCACGTCTTCTTCCTTGGAAATAGTCATTGAACTACCGTCTGGCTTCGTTGCTTTCAGGTGGTGGCGATGCGGAACTCCCTGGAACGTAACAACAGGCTCGAAAATATGTGCTGGAGGATATGGCACCTGGCACGTCGACAGAAACAGGTACTGCCCTATATATCCCACTTCTTTGTAACCCTGGCTAAGAGCTCTGGTTAAATGGATTCTCATTGCAATCGGAATCTGCCATAGTAATCTACTGGCTGTGTCATGTCGTGTAGAATATGCCGAACCAGATTCTCGAATATTCCTAATCAACGGCCCCTATTTCATGGTTCCTTCAAGTGCCGTGGGGCCGAACTGGCCCATCGCACCACCACGCACTGCCCTTTACTCCGAGGATGCAACCAATTCTCCACCTGCGCTCTTGTTAAGCCACGCTTTAACTGCTTGAGATTCAGTCAAATATGCTCACTTGAGAAGCCATCCCGAGTCCAGATCCCATTAAAATAGGCAACTGAAATTACCTTCCCAAATTGCTTTGCTTTCTTCGCCCAAAAAACAGATTTAAGAGACGTGGGGTGTTTTGTTTCTGTTTCTGTTACCTGACGGAGGCAGATTGTAACAGATCGAGTGGGACGATGCGCAAAGGCTGGCCAAGAGACGTATCGAGCGCGAGCAAGGGCGGAGAGATGCGACGGAGGAAATGTCGGAGGATTTGTCTGAGGGTGAAAAGGCTGATGTTGCCACTCCCAGAGCAACGCCCAAGCGCGCTTTTTCGCGGAACTTCTCCGACTTGCAAGTCTGGTCTGATGACAATAAGGGAAAGCGCCTGTACATTGTGCTCATAAGGTACTTTTCACGTCCACTTAATTTCAGTTCTGTTGCTGTTATCGTTTTTTGTTTTACTTCTATCAACTAGTTTTCTTTAGTTTTCTTTCTTTTACTTTCCGGACTTTCTGGACTGGATACAAAGAATATTCTTCTACGATAACTGTATATTGTCTTTTTATACTCTGTAGCAGTATTATTATACACGATTCAATATTATACTCTGTAGCAGTATTATTATACACGATTCAATATTATTATTAATGATTCAAAATTTAGGTCGCTCGCACGCTATATATACGCTATATATATATATATATATATCTCTGTGTGTAACCGATTTCAAGGCGAACATTATTGATCATGTTGCCCGGAGACTTGTGCGGGGAGAAGAAATTAGTAATTTCACATTTTAAACAATTTTGTGGGAGAAGAAATTAGTATTTTCACATTTGAAACCGGGATCAAGGCGACCATTGTTGCTAACATTGCATCCCATGTAGACATTTTTACTTGTAATCCTGACGTGACAGTCAAGGCACGTAAGAACCATGACTAAGGCAGTGGGTACTACAAGCAGTAACCATTACTTTTTCAAGCTTCAGAAAGCGTACTTACTGCTACATGGTTTTGGCATAAACTCAGCATGATGCAAATTGCTACTAGGCAACGTTTTTTTGTCAATTTGGCCATTTTCGCTGGAATCTGGTGACATGATACTTGGTAATGTCACAATGTTCCTTTGTTTAAATTTACATTTTTTACTCCAAAAATAGATTCAGCACCTTGGAAAACCCTGAAGCACTTGCATTGTGTAGACTCAACAACTTAAAACTAAATATTTCCCAAATTTTGACTAGATTTTTGGCAAAATTACTCAGAAAATCTGCCTAAAGAAAGGCCAAAATGGTGCCTCATTAAATGCAATAGCCCTTGTCTAACAAACAACTTTTTGGCCATTTTTGCCAAAATTTGTCAACATAATTCTGGTTGATATCACAATGTTCCTTTGTTTAAATTGCATTTTTGAATTCAAAATTGGATTCAGTGTTTTGGAAAAACAATGGGGCACTAGGATTGTGCAGACTAACAACTTAAAACTAAGATTTTCCCAATTTTTGGCTGGATTTCTGGCAAAGTGCCGCAGCAAATCTCCTTGGAAGAGGACCAAAAGTTGCCTTGTTAAACCACTGCATTGCAATAGATGTCTAACAAGGTGACTTTTTGGCAATTTTCGCTGAAATCTGGGGACATGATTCTTGGTCATATCACCATGTTTTGTTGTGTAAATTGGTTTCTTTTAATCCAAGAATGGATTCAGGGCTTTGTCCAAATCGAGCATTTGGACTGTGCAGACTGAACAACTTAAAACTAAGAATTTCCTAATTTCTGATTGGATTTATAGCAATATTGACCAGAAAATCTGCCCAGAAAATGCCCAAAAAATGCCCAAAAGGTCATCACAATGCAATAGGTCATCTCATTAGCTATTGCATTGTGATGTCTAACTAGGCAATTTTATCAAGAGAATGGATTGTCAGAAGAAACCCTTTGCCCGAAAGAAAGCATGATCCACCATAAAAAATTTCAATGTTTTAACTGGCCGAACCATACCCCATTCATGGTTCTGGACAGCAATCATTGAATTTGTGTAGAGTGGATAATTTTTGCCTTGTGGGAATGGAAAAATTACCAGAGAGAACTCCCCAGAGTGATGAAGTGCCAGGTATGGGCAGTACTCTATTTGATTTGGATAATGAAGGCCTTATGGAAAGACGAGAGTGTTTGAATAATTTTTCCATACCCCATTCATGGTTCTGGACAGCAATCGTTAAATTTGTGTAGAGTGGATAATTTTTTCCTTGTTGGAATGGAAAAATTACCAGAGAGAACTGCCCAGAGTGATGAAGTGCCAGGTATGGGCAGTTCTCTATTTGATTTGGATAATGAAGGCCTTATGGAAAGCTGGGAGTGTTTGATTAATTTTTTTGATGGTGAAAATGGATTCAGCACCATCAAGGACCCCTAGGGCACCCAAAATTCTGAAGGTTGACTGTTGTAACCCAGATTTCCAAAAATTTCGGATTTCATCAAAATCGTGAGAGATTTTCCATTCTTTTTCCCCTCTCTTTGAGAGATTACTTAGGAAAAGTTGGAAGAAAGGCTATTAAAAATATGACTTTTGTAACCCGGATTTCCAAAAATAGATTTCATCAAAAATCGCGAGAGATTTTCCATTCTTTTGCCCCTCTCTTCGAGAGATTACTTAGGCAAAGTTGGAAGAAAGGCTAGAAAAAATATGAAAGGCTTTCCAATAGGAATATGAAGGCTTATTCATGAAAAAGTTATGTTAAATAAATTATACACCGAGGGAAAGAATCTGTCACGACCCCACAGTGATTGCGCCACTTGAACATCAAGGGTGTGCACCACTGGCAAGTTTTCATTGCAAGACACACAACTACTTACTTCCGGACTAGGCCTCTAACCTATGTGTCCTTCGTGAAATCGATATCAACTTGCAGAACAAGTTTTCAAACGATCTGATCACAATAGCCCTTCTTACACTTTAACAGATTTAACACTAAGTCAATTCTTCATTTACTTCATATTCATTCAACTTGCGATATGAAAAATAAAACAACAATACACTTCAATAGAGTATGAACAATAAAACAACAATACACTTCAATAGAATATGAACATATAGAACAACATACATGGGAGGGGAAACTCCCAACAGAAAATCTCCCCCTCTTTTATTAACTTCAAACTGCAATATTTTACAATAGTTTACAAGGGGTACAACCGTGGCCTAACCTGTGCGCAACACTGGCCTCACACCTTAGCCAAAAATCCAATCAAGACAAATCTGCACCAAGGTTTGTGCATACCCAAGGTCTCGCACAACCTTCCCAAAACTTGCCCAAGGCTTGTGCAAAACTTGCACCTTTCAATAGACTTAGAACCCGCACGAAGCCCAATCGTCCACAAAAAACTAGAAAACCATGTTGCCTTGGCCCTGCTGAGCGAGCCTCAACTCATCTCTCTTGTTTGTGACTCGTTCACTTCCTTTTGCAATTGGTTCGCTTCTGTTATTGCCTCAAAACTTCATCTCTTTCCTTGCTTGGCCGAGTTGGTTCACTTCCCAACTCCTCGTGTTTATTTATATTTGTCGCATCTCACCAAATAGTCATTACTCTCATGTCAGGTTGACCTTCAAATGTCGTTGCCGACCTTTCATGCGAGCATGGGCCGACCTCCATGTGTGGGTGAAATGTCGATCCCACGATGCCATCATCATGTCAGCTCACTCGTCTGCATTGTAAATGCCTCGTGTCCACAATCCTCGATTATTGCGTGTCATGTGGGCCAAACCTAGGCGCGTTCGTTCCCTCATGGGCGCCCAACTCGCCCTGCTGTGTCATGCACGCCTTCAGGCGCGCTTGTCTGTCGTCGCAAGCCATGCCATTGTGGGCCCGTTCCAACGCACAACACCCTCATGCTCTACTTCATGTTGGGCATGCTGCCTTCGTGCAGGCGACCTCGCTCAAACTCACCATATTTCATATGTCGTTTCAATGGGTCGTGCTCACTTTCGTGTGGGCATCTTGTCCCACTATTTCGCTTAAGCCAACTCGGTTATTCTTCCTTGCGGGTATGTTGTTGCATATCGCCCATCGTTCATGACTCACCCATGTTGTTTCCAAGTCAGTCTTAAGCCAACTCGAGCACGCCTCTTGGGCATGCTCAGGCCAAGGGCCTAACATCCTCCCCCACTCTAAAATAGTTGTCGTCCTCGACAAAAACTCCACTCAGCAAAATCCTTTGCCAAGTCCAAATTGTCATGAAGTGTCACCAGCTCCAACATCATGGAAGAATCATCCATCTCTTGTTGTCCCTGTTGCATGAACTCTTCACTCTCTCTGCAAGAACCTTCATCAAGGCTCATGACTACTCTTGCTTCCATAGGACTTCTCATAGGAAATATCTCTTGAACTCATGGTGTTAAATTTTGAAATACATGGAGTGTTCTATGCTTAATGCAAATTTAATTCAATCTTCTTAGGCCCGATTCAATTTAGCAATCACATAAACATGAAAGTAAAATGTCGATAGAACACAATAATAGATCAACAAAAGACAAGCCAATAATATAGGTAAGATTTTACAATTCTTCTTGTCCAGCAAAGATATAGGATAGTGTGCGTTACGACAGTCAACAGGATGCTTCAACCAGCAAAGACTTTCTTAGATCAGCCAATTCTCCAAGTGTCACACCCACAGCTCTCAAAGACAGTTCATCAAAAGTCAACGTTGGTCAACCAAAAGTCAACACAGAAAAGTCAATGCATGACAGCGAACAGAAAATCAACACTGCAGATTAGGGCTTCAGTCAAATTGCTCCTTTTTCCTTGATTTTTGTGCCCAGTTGTATGGCCTTCAAAAATCGGAATTTCAGCCAAGATTGGAGGTCAAAAGAACAAGGGTTGACCACGGTCAACGTTGGTCAATGCTCTGCAAAATAGATCCGCAGATTTTCAGCAGCGTCAACTCCGCACGTGTGAAGGAAAGAGGCCTCCAAAGGCTATCGAACCAATAAGATCACAATGAGAGAATATGAGATGAGATGATGAGCAAATGACCTCCAAGTCTCTCCAATTTATATCCATCAGTGAGGGTGTGTGAGACATCAATTAGGCTTGTGAGCCTACATTACAAATCTAGCTGACCTTTCACATGTGTGGAAAATAAATTCAAAATATATGTTCTGCTCATCCAAACAAGATGATCTTTAGATCAATCTTGCACCTCTTCGAAAGAGGAATCCAACAAAAATATGACCATCATCATATGAGCATTGCAACATGGAGTTTGGACTTAGTTGCCCAAAATTAACACTCCCTCTCAGCTAGGGAGAACTCCATCTGCCCACAAGTGCCATCCATCAGTACCATCGTGTACTATCATCTAGCATCGTGCGTCATCCTGCCATAACTTGCTTTGCTGCCTCTTCTTCCCAAATAGAACAAAAGGTGAGTCACAAAGACATCATGCTCAGCTGACCTGAAGTCAGCTTAGAGGTTAAAACCTCTTTTGGAATCAAGAGTCTCATACTAACCTAAAGTGAGTTTACTGACCTGAATTCAGTTTAGAGGATAAAACCTCAGTAGACTCTTAAAGAGTCACATACTAATCTGGAGCCAATTTAGAGGTAAGAACCTTATCATACTTTATCCCAGATCAAGGTGTTGGAAACGTGCCATCTTAGTCATTGAGAGTACAACAATCTCCGATGCGTCCATTGGTCTTGCTATTGGTCTCTATCCACATTTCCCACCTCATTGGCCAAATGAGAGGTACTTCCCATGAGTCGCCCATCGTGCATGACTCACCCATGTTGTTGCCAAGTCAGTCTTAAGCCAACTCGAGCACACCTCTTGGGCATGCTCAAGGCAAGGGTCTAATGTCCTCCCCCACTCTAAAATGGTTGTCGTCCTCGACAAAAACTCCACTCAGCAAATTTCTTTGCCAAGTCCAAATTGTCACTAGCTCCAACATCATGGAAGAATCATCCATCTCTTGTTGTCCCCGCTGCATGAACTCTTCACTCCCTTTGTAAGAACCTTCATCAAGGCTCCTGACTCCTCTTGCTTCCATAGGACTTCTCATAGGAAATATCTCTTGAACTCATGGTCATCAACGATCAACACAAGTGTCGCAAGACTTCACAATGCTCCATCTCATCATGGAAGGTCATCCCCTCCATCGCATGGTTGCAATGTGCCTCATCGCAACTACCATCTTGCCAACCACCAAACCTCCATATCCTGTGAACTCTTGCTGCCATACTCCAACTCAAACCCAACATGTCTCCTTGTATTTGCGCACCCCATGACTTGAACTAGTTGGGTAGCTAATCTAACCGTCGCGCTCAACTCATGATAATACACCTCCCCATATCGCCATCAATTGTTTCTCCAACACTTCATCACTTCCATCAATCCCTTATTCCAAAGACAATCCCTCAAGAACTTTCCTTAACTTCAACGAAGTCTCAACGACAATCACCAACCAATTTCATCATGCTTTACTTCGTGGCTAGTCCCTTCCTTCATCGAAGCCTTCCCCACTAAAGGTTCACCAAGAACTTCACCTTGGCCTCAACGAAACCTTAATGAAGAAGTCCACCAAGCTCTATGTCAAGACATTTCTTCTTCTTCCAATACACCCTTCCGCTCCAGGTGCTTCCACTTGAATGGCCTTTGTCCATGAGTCATGATGGACACTTGGTCAATCCTTCATTCGGTCAATCATGACTCGTTCATCTCATAAGGATCTTCATCCACCACCCTTGTCTCAGGTTTTCGCACCATCCATCCTTAGATCGAACGCTTCCCGAACAATTCTTTCATCAAACTGAGCCATCCTTTGCATAGATGAGTAAAAACTCATCACATCTTGCATAACAAAAGTCATTACCTGATTTCCTGATTTTCTTCATCATCATGAGATCCCTCCATGGGAGAACCTCTGCCTTCCTTCTATGGCTGCAAATAGATCGAATCTGGTTCAACTTTGGTAGGCTTCATTCCACCAAGTTCTTCCTCTTTCGACTTTGCAACGGTTGTTTCATACTTGGTCGCATGACTAACTTCCTCCTCTTTCGACTTTGTAACGGTTGTTTCATACTTGGCCGCATGACTAACTTCCTCTTTCATATTTCGTAGCTTTCAACTTGCTCAATCGAACAATCAAGGTCAACGAGCTCCCTCCTAACCTTCTCTTGGAGTGCATCAACTTTTTTCTGCAACTTTGGTTTCTCTTTCCTCGTGCGAATTAAATCCTTCATGAATTGCACAAGTATTTCATGATTTTGCTACATCCTAGCTTTCCAAGAGTCAACTTCTTGAAAAACTGCCATCTTGTTGTCAAACTTCCAATCAAGTCCTTTTTCCAAAACTTAGGTTCTTTAACACAACCTTGATCGTAGCTCTTCATGATAATGTTCATCGTGCCACTGCTCTCACTTCTGCAAACAACTTCCCAAGCTTCGACTTGGTTGCTCCAATACCATCTTGTCATGACCCCGCGATGTTAATTTTTGTAGCATCAGATGTGTTCTAGCCACGAAAATTTGTGGAGAGGCTAGAATACATGAGATTTCCAAAACCTAGAATTCATTTATGGAAATTCCACCTAGAAGTGTCTCAATTAGATTATTAACTGACTTTTAAATATTTTCTAAGTTTAAACTTAGGGAATATGTTTAATTAATCAATATTAATTGAGATAAGGCGAGAATAGTCTAGAAACTCACATGGATCGATCCAAAGATGATCCTAGGCATCGATTATGTTTTAATCTTAGTCGTTGGTTTTCCAACAGTGGATTATAAGAGGAGATCAATGTGGTGATGGAGAATATACTTGTAGAGTTTGATTTCATTGGCAGATCGATTTCCAGAGTAGCAACAGTCATTTGCTGCCAGCTGGAGAGAGAGTCTGAGATTGAGGCAGTAAGAGAGGGATAGAGACAGTGAGGTTGGAGGAGGCATTCTAGATCCAGTGAGTGCATTTACAGAGAGGCTGACGCTAGGGTAACACAGTAGTCTTAAGAGGCAAATCGATTTGCTGAGAAGGAGAGAAGTTTTCAGTTCTAGAGGTTGGGAAGGAGTCCCAGAGTGTTGGAGAAGCATCTTTCCCTTCAGCAGAAGGCATAATGACTTCATCAGAGATCAGTCTGAGGCTAGACGTCCAGCGAGCTACACAGAGCAATGCAGAGGCTAACGCAGAAGGTTAGAGGGTCATATTTCTAAAGGCTAGCCGTGCCGGGGAACTACCTGTGGGGTGAGGAAAATTCCTCACTAGTTTTTTGCCAGTGTTTTTCTGTGTAGGATTGCCAATATTTCAGCATCCAGTTGTACTCATATTTTCTCACTGTTGCATAATAATAAAATCCTTAGTTGCTACATTGGTTTTCCCACATTGGGTTTTTCCAGTGACTTTCGTCCGAAAATAATTGTGTTAATTTTATGTGTGCGCTAGCATTTCTTCCAACATTTATTCTTCTACAGTTTTGTTTGTGTAGATTGCAGTGTGATTTATTCAGTTTTTGCTGTAGAAAACAACAAATAAATTGTTAAATAAAATTAACGATTAGGAGAATAATTTCCAATTGTTGCAATAGGATTCTAGTTTGGAATTTTCACATGGTATCAGAGCGCAGTTGATCCGTTGAGAATTTAGAGGGCTGGTGTTTACTACAAATTCTCTTCTTGATAATTACTTGTGAGCTTGCTTGAGTTACTTATGTCTTTCTTTCTTTAGCTTAGTTTGTCTTTTATCAAGTAATTATCAAAATGCACGAGACACAAAATTAGGCTCCTAGAGCCAGGGCAAAACCTCTCCCTCTTGGAGAGGAAAACCGACAAAGAATTCTTCTTATAGATCTTCAAATGACAAGTACCATGACCCAGAATTAGACCCTAGACTTAGGAATGTCTCCAAGATCTTGTCACTGCTCTTTCAAACTTGATTCTTCTCTTCTTCAACGATCTGCACTGTTCTACACTAGAGAACTCGGTCTCCAAGATTCACTTACTGTATTCAATATTGTAGTTAGGAAGGTAAAACTTTTGATCTTCGCTTCCTGGACTGTCTCCTTTGTCAAGCAACCCTTGAGTTCAACACCTGAGTTCTGATACCATGTTGAGAATTTAGAGGGCTGGTGTTTAATACAAATTCTCTTCTTGATAATTACTTGTGAGCTTGCTTGAGTTACTTATGTCTTTCTTTCTTTAGCTTAGTTTGTCTTTCATCAAGTCAATTATCAAAATGCACGAGACACAAAATTAGGCTCTTAGAGCCAGGGCAATACCTCTCCCTCTTGGAGAGGAAAACCAACAAAGAATTCTTCTTATAGATCTTCAAATGACAAGTACCATGACCCAGACTCAGACCCTAGACTTAGGAATGTCTCCAAGATCTTGTCACTGCTCTTTCAAACTTGATTCTTCTCTTCTTCAACGATTTGCACTGTTCTGCACTAGAGAACTCGGTCTCCAAGATTCACTTGCTGTATTCAATATTGTAGTTAGGAAGGTAAATCACATATTTACCTTCCTCACTCTTATTCTCCTTTAAGAATGCTTTCTCCTTATAGTCACTGTCTTCACTGTACTGAATCGTAGCCTTCAATCAAACTGTTGTTAAACTTTATATATTTTAAGATCTTTGCTTAACTTAGGAAACATGAAAACAACAGTATTATATTTGCACCTTCTTCTTGCTTTAGAATCCGAAATATACGCTGTGACACATCTGCAAATGACACCATGTAACTGTTTCCTGAAATCCGCAATTTTACTTTGAGAAACCCGCACTTATTATATTTCAGGTATCCGCACTTGTTGCTCAGAGTGATCCGCACAGCATCAACGTTATATATAAAGTAATCAACACTGAAGTTCTTCAACCTTCGCACCGAAAAACCTTCCCAGAAATCTGCACTGAAACACCTTTTAAGAATCCGCAAAACTGTCTCTTGGATTACCGAAAAACTTGTCTTCAAATGGACCGCAAAACAGGTATTTATATGAACTATTATTATGTCTTTAGGCCGACCTGTCAGTAGGCTTGAAGGCCGACTTATCAAATGTAGAATAGCCGACTTTAACATATTATCATAGCTTCTTTTCCAATGTTTGAGAGAGGTCTGATTGTAGACATTCTTCCATAGTTTCTTGGACGTGTGACAGGGTTCATGACAAGATCTGGAGCATATACTGATGACTAGATCCTTCATATATATATGACACTTAATTACATTTATAATTAGAAGACAAAACGCTAGATAGACATCAAGAAGAAGTCTATTATCCTACAATAAAATCTTGCTCATGAAACCCATGAAGCAAGTACAAAATACATTTTATTATCTTTGTCTTCTTCTATAAATACATAATTACATAGTCAACATGAAGACCGACCTAGTTACACTTTTCAACATGATCAGCTGGAGAGCTCAGAGGCGAAAAGAAGGAATTTCGCTGTTCGCTGTGGGCAGCAGATCAAAATTCCCAGGGACAGTGCAGTCACTTTGCCAAGAGGCCGAGTTACTTGAGGAAATTCGATTTTTCTGAGTGATGGGCAAAAAAATTCGATCTCTCCAGATCGAGTGATTCCAAAGGAAGAGGGTGCAATTCATTTTTTTGTTGAGCAAATCTCTAGCTGGATGCAGAGGGTTTTTGCAGTAGTTCGCTAGAGCAGAACCTACGTCGGGTGGAAGAAGAGCACACATAGAGGGAAAATTTCTCTCAGGGAATTTCTAATCTTGGAAGTTCGAATTTCCAGTTGCAGATTGACAGTAGAAGCTAGCAGAGCCACGCATTCCAGGAGGGAGTGCGAGTAGCAGAGAAAAAACCAAGCACAGAGGAAGAGGGAGTTTTCAACATTTTCAAAGAGGGCCACTGTAGGTCTTTTAGAGATTAGGACAGGTTGAATGGTGCTTCCAACTATGTCATTGGACGCAGAGGGTTTTTGCAGTAGTTCGCTAGAGCAAAACCTACGTCCGGTGGAAGAAGAGCACACACAGAGGGAAAATTTCTCTCAAGGAATTTCTAATCTTGGAAGTTCGAATTTCCAGTTGCAGATCGACAGTAGAAGCTAGCAGAGCCATGCATTCCAGGAGGGAGTGCGAGTAGCAGAGTAACAACCGAGCATAGAGGAAGAGGGAGTTTTCGACATTTTCAAAGATGGCCACTGTAGGGCTTTTAGAGATCAGGATAGGTTGGATGGTGCTTCCAACTACGTCATTGCAAGGCAAGGATATCCTTCCTTCTAGATGAATTTGGCCTGAAGGCATACATTGATAATGTGGTGGCAATCCCCACAGATGGAGATCAACGGAAGGAGTACAAAAAGGAGATGGCACGGGTGAAGCGACTGATCCTAGATGGTGTCCAGGATCATGTAGTCTCGCATATATAGCTGGCAAAGATACTTCCAAGCAGATGTAGGATGTTCTCGCCACGTTGTATCAGGGTACTTTCGAGCAGTGGAAGATGTACCTCGAGGAGAAGTTGAGGCTCATATGGATGCAGAAAGGGGAAGGCATAGACCCCTACCTCACCAGGATTTAGGAGGTCTGAGACCAACTAGTGGTTGTTGGGGCAGTCCCTCAATATTTAGCGTTAGTGCGATTAGCTCTCAACAACATCTCTGAGGAGTGGCAGGTTTTTTTCCAAAGTATATTGGGCAGAGACACGCTACCAGGATGAGACATGATGTGGGTTGATTTGCAGCAGGAGGAGTTGAGATGAGCTCTTGTGAAGAGCTCCGTCAGTGGGAGCAGTAGCGGGCAGAAGACCGTGAAGGAGGAGGAGAATGTGGCCCTCGCATCTAAGAGTTCCAGCCATGGACAGGGGGAGCAAAGGAAGAAGAAGAAGGACCTGTCAAAGGTCAAGTGCTTCAGATGTGGTGAGCTAGGCCACTACAGTACCTAGTGTCTTCTCAGGAAGAAGGACAAGGAGGAGAAGCAAGACCAGCAGGCAACTTCAGCACAGATAGACAAACTTTCCTCCAGGCTGGAGGAAGACTTCGCTATGTTCGCTAATGTACCTCCAGGAGTGAGGTGGGGTGACTTGGTTTTATAGCCCAGAGCGCTATAGATGGGTAGGATCCTTGAGGAGTCCACCTCTTGGATCATTACCTGGCTGCGAGGGCCCACAGTATTTAGTAACAAGATGGACAAGTGGCAGTTGGTGCAGTCAGATGCACGAGTGACAGTTGTAGAGACTAGTAGCAGTTAGATGTTGGGAAGTGCAAAGCAGAATTGGAAGCAGTGCAAATGGCACAGTGTAGAGTTAGTAGTAGCGTAGATTCCTCAGTAACAGAGTAGATGCTAGTAGCAGTCAGGACTCGGGTGTCAGATGCATCATACTGAACACAGTTGGTTCAGTTTTGGATGTTTTTCAGATGCAGATGTTGCAGTAGCAACAAAGTTGCAGTACAGATGCAGTGTTGGCAGCAGTTCAGCAGGGTCAACAACAACACAAATGTAGTGCATATCAGAGTTGCGCAGTATTTGGTAGGTAGTAGCAGCCAGACATCAACAACGTGACAATAGATGGTGCAAAGACAAAGTGTTGCTACCAGGTGTGCAACAGTACTAGAGCACATTCCTTGCTAAGAGGGAGTGTTAGTTTTTGTAGCATCAGATGTGTTCTAGCCATGAAAATTTGTGGAGAGGCTGGAATATATGAGATCTGCAAAACCCAGAATTCGTTTCTATAAATTCCGCCTAGAAGTGTCACAATTAGATTATTAACTGATTTTTAAATATGTCCCAAGTATAGACTTAGGGAATATGTTTAATTAATCATTATTAATTGAGATAAGGTGAGAATAGTCTAGAAACTCACACAGATCGATCCAGATATGATCTTAACCATCGATTATGTTTTAATCTTGGTCGTTGGCGCTCCAACAGTGGATTATGAGAGGAGATTGATGTGGTGATGGAGAATATACTTGTAGAGTTCGATTTCATTGGCATATCGATTTCCAGAGTAGCAGCAGTTAGTTGTCAGAGAGAGAGTCAGAGATTGAGGCAATTGGAGAGGGGTAGAGATAGTGAGGCTGGAGGAGGCATTCTAGATCCAGCGAGTGCATTTACAGAGAGGCGGAAGAGCCACAAAGAGGTTGATGTTGGGGTAGCGCAGTAGTCTCAAGAGGCAAATCGATTTGCTGAGAAGGAGAGATGTTTTCAGTTCCAGAGGTCAGGAAGGAGTCTCCGAGTGTCGGAGAAGCATCTTTCCAGTCAACAAAAGGCAAAACGACTTCATCAGAGATAAGTTTGAGGCTAGACATCCAACTAGCTATGCAGAGCAGTGCAGAGGATGACACAGAAGGTTAGAGTGTCATATTTTTGAAGGATAGCCATGCCAGGAGATTGCCTATGGGGTGAGGAAAATTCCTCACTAGATTTCTGCCAGTATTTTTCTCTGTAGGTTTGCCAGTATTTAGACAACTAGTTGTACTTCGATTTTCTCACTGCTACATAATAATAAAACCCTCAACTACTGCACTGATTTTCCCACGTTGGGTTTTTTGGGCACTTTCGTCCAAAAATAATTGTGTTAATTTTATGTGTGTGTTAACATTTCTTCCAACGTTTATTCTTCTGCAGTTTTATTTATGTAGATTGCAATGTGATTTATTCAGTGTTTTCCATAGAAAACAACAAATAAATTGTTAAATAAAATTAACAATTAGGAGAATAATTTCTAGTTGTTGCAATAGGATTCTGGTTTGGAATTTTCACACGCGATGATTGCACCACTTGAACACCGAGGGCATGCAACACCGACGAGTTTTCGTTGCAAGACACACAACTACTTACTTTCGGAGAACGTCTATAGCCTACGTATCCTTCGCGAAATCGCCATCAACTTGTGAAATAAGTTTTCAAATGATCTCAATGCAATAGCCCTTCTTACACTTTAATAGATTCAACACAATCAAATCTTCATTTACTTCATATTCATTCGACTTGCGATATGAACAATAAAAAAAATATAAAACAACAATACACTTCAATAGTATATGAACATTTACAACAATAGACATGGGAGGGGGAACTCCCAACAAAAGATCTCCCCTTATTTTATTAACTTCAAACTTCAAACTTCAATATTTTACAACAGTTTACGAGGGGTACAACCATGGCCTAACCCAACGTGCTTCCTGTTTAACCAAAACTTCAATAGACGTGTGCGTAGCACTAGGCTTGCACCTTAGCGAAAAATCCAATCAAGACAAATCTACACCAGGGTCTGTGCAAACCCAAGGTCTTGCACGACCTTCCCAAAACTTGCCCAAGGCTTGTGCGTAGCTTGTGCAAATCTTGCACCTTTCAACAAACTTAGAGCTTACATGAAGCCCAACCGTCCATAGAAAACCATAAACCCATGTTACCTTGGCTCGGTTGGGCGAGCCTCAACTCGTCTCTCTTGTCTGCAACTCGTTCACTTCCTTTTGCAATTTGTTCGCTTTTTTTTGTGCCTCAAAACTTCATATCTTGCCTTTCTTGGACGAGTTGGTTCATTTCCCAACTCCTTTGATTTGTTTATATTTGTCGCATCTCACAAAACGATCACGACTCTCATGTCGGTTTGACCTTCAAATATCGTCGTCGACCTTTCATTTGGGCGTGGACTGATCTCCATCGTGTTGGCGGAACGTTGATCCCACAATGCCATCGTCAAGTTGGCTCACCCATCTTCATCGCAAACGCCTTGTTGTTGGACATTGGGTTCAACGCTCCCAGTGTGTTTCGCGACATGGACTAACCGCCTCTCGTGGATCCTAACTCTAGCGATTGTAGCAGAGACTAATGCCTGCGGGTTTTGGTCTAACAGCAATCGTGTTTCCAACAATTGGTATTAGAGCGACAGGTCTTGAGTTCGAAACTCACTCGGCTCGCGTTGGGGGGGAGATTGTTGGACATTGGGTTCAACGCTCCCTGTGTGTTTCACGACATGGACTAACCGCCTCTCGTGGATCCTAACTCTGGCGATTGTAGCGGAGACTAACGCCTGCGAGTTTTGGTCTAACGGAAATCGTGTTTCCAACACTTGCCTCCGCATGTCCTCGGTTATTGAGTATCGTGCACAACAAGCCTAGGCATGTTTGTTTCCTCAAAGGCACCCAACTCACCATGTTGTGTCGGGCACGCCTTTGGGCGTGCTTTCTTATTGTTGCAAGTCATTCCATTGTGGGCCCAATCCAATGCATGACGCCCTCATGCTCTACTTCATGTCAGGTGTGCCTGCCTTCATGCAAGTGACCTCGCCCAAAATCACCATCTTTCGTATGCCATTTCGGTGGGGAACACTCACCTTCATGTGGGCATCCCATCCCACTATTTTGCCTAAGCCAACTCGGTTATTCTTCCTTATGGGTATATCCTCTCATGTTGCCCATTGTGCATGACTCGCCCATGTCGTCACGGAGTCGGTCTAAGACAACTCGAGCACATCTCTTAGACACGCTCAGGCTGAGGGACTGTAAAAATAAAAACTTCCTAGGCAATGGCTCGGGGGAGATAAAAATATCACTTTCTTCCATCAAATTCACGCTAGGATCATTAACGAGCCAACTCAATCAGAGTAATAAAGAGATGGGTATGAAGATATTAAGGAGTAATCCAAATGATACTTTTGTATCTTCTTATGGAACCACACACCTAAAGAGTAGTAGGCTAATATCAAAAGATAATGGAACCCACAATGAAGGAAACGGTTTCAAAGTATTTAGCTAATTAAAGGAAGATAGTCAAGGCAATACTTTAAGAATCCCCAATTTTTATTGCTCGAATTAAATTCCTTGGATGGATAAGTACATATCAAGATCACTTTGTAAAACGATCCACAAGAGATCTATGGTAAAAATGATTCTCCCAAAGATTGTGGGCTTTTGGAGGAAAGACGAGATTTTACAAGTTTTAAGGAACCGTACAAATGCGAACAATTAGAAAGAACGCCTTGTTTATGAAACTAGACATGGTGAGATCCCAACAAGTTCTAACTTTACCATTATTCCAAGAAACCATGTTTGCAAAACAACTCCAACATATGTTTTTTAGATTTTGTCTTAAGGCTTGAAATGGGAAATTTATGATTCACCATATATTTTTGTCATTATAGTAGATGCATGGCATGAGCCGATAGAAAATATCAAGAGATTTAAATTGCTTTGGGAGTGGAATCCCTCATTGGCACCAAATTTAACTATGACATGGTAGTGTCTAGTAGAAATATAATCAAGCATAATTATACAACCTTGTACAAATATATTTGACTAGCAAAAGAAGAGGTAGTCAACAAAAATGTTCAAGACGTTTTTTTACAATGTTTGCCTAAGAAAATAGGGCAAGTTTGTCGAGCACTAGGTTCTCAAAATCTTGTGTGGCATAAAATTAATGGATGATGTGATTTCTAATCTCCTTGAATAATGTGACTTTTGTGTAAGATGAAATCAAGGGAGATTTTGTTCCTAGATTAAAAAGTGTTCTCAAGATGAGAAGACTTTTATGTTAAAGAAGGTAATAATTGGATAGATACCTCAATATTCCTTGAATAACCTGTCGTGGAAGAGTTACTGATATAGAATCTAGGTGCTTTGCAAGAATGCATGTAGATAAATTTGCTTTTCCATGTAAAGTTACATACATCGTTTGAGATGAAGGCCTCCTTTGGACGTCCGACAGACAAATACACGCTCCACCAAAGTTATATTAGCACATGGAATTAGTCTAATTTATCCAGGCAAGATCCCTGTTTATTGCTAATTGGGCCTAGTTCAAGTATGACCTCCCCGAACAGAATGGTCTAGTTTGAAGGTATTGTAACTCAACTTTTATTTCGATAGAGAATCTGAACACTTGCGAACAAGAAGGGTTGATTCCCTGCCCACTTTGTGGATCGGGAAATTATGTCTTCTATCACATTTTTGGGGTTAACCCTAACTAGAACCACATGGTATATTATGTAGACTGTGTTGATCTTTGGTTTTGAACTTGAATGAGGGGAGAGATGACTTAGGCCATTTCCATTTCTACATGGTGTTAAATAACTCAAATATTTGGTTTAAGAATACCAGTTCAGACGTATTTATGGCACAACCTTATTAGATTTTCGCTACCTTGAGGAATTCCAGGTTCTATTAAGAGAGGAGAGGATCACTTTGGACCATGCTTACTACTTGTGTTGTTGAAACTTGAAACTCTACAGGCATCTAGGCAGTTTTAAAAGTGTCTGCAATCACAGTGGAAATCTAGGAATCAAATTGGATGTTGAGATAGCATTAGTAACCTAATCATGGATAATTATCGACTGGCCTTGGTTAGTTGGTAAAGTGGAGGTGTTGCATACCCATACCAAGGTTCAAATCTGCATAGACAGTTATACCTCGTGTGGGTTGTCTTGTCCATGAAAATTGGTGGTTTCATGCAACACTTCAAGAGTGGGAAAAGGCATGTTTGCCACAATGGTAATAAGAAGCGTGTTATCAAAAACACAGGTCTCATGGGATCTTTATAGAGGATTGTAAGTTGGTTACCTTCCATTGTAATACTCTTGCAATGGCACGTTTGTCACACAATACTAAAATAAAGCATATTGTCACAAAAACAACCACACAAATAGTGAAGATGGACGACTGTAGGTTCAGAGTATCAGAGTTGGTCTTTGATTCAATAGTGAATGATATCCTTTGGGGAGTGGTCGAGATTGAGCAGACTTGGCTGTATGATTTTTTGGGGGAAATGGATGAGCAAGGAATCCTCGCTCTTCTGCCATCCAAGGTTGATGAAAATAAACTTGTAATAGGTTGAGGTTGTGAGGTATTTCAAGCATGTCTATTGGTCTAGTGATGCTGTGTAATCTATGTCCTAAAGCAAGAAATCTTCATGGGTATCAAAGATGTAGGTTGAATACCCAAGGCAAGAAGTTAGAGATGGTGACACCTAAGAAGAGACCCAAGGCCTCATCAATCTAGTGTCGCTTGTTGCTTTGGTTTGACAAGGAAACTTGGAAGTAAATTGATGCTCCTGAGAGTTGTTGGTTGAGACGAGGTAGACAAGTACTAATATTTGTGTCTAACCACCTCTCCCATGAAGAGTGCAAAACATCTTTGATTGTGATAGCAAAATAAAATGGAGAGAGCTCCTCGAGTCGTTATAAAGGTAGCGGTTATGGCCTTTGATCTCAGAGTAAATATGGCATTTGAAGATGAGATGCATTCCATCGTTGACTCCTATATGTGACAACATTGGCAAGCCTTTCCTACCTATGGTATATGGTGATTAGACTCTATCTAGACTTTGTGGGAGCCCACCTGAAGTTTACCTAGGGGAATCCTAAGAGCATATATGCAATATGTCTATCTATATGGGAGACATGCCATGATTCCCTCTTGCGACAACAAGTAGTGCTCCTAATATAAGGCAATTTTTTAGTTGAGGCTCTCCAATAGCACGATCCAAGTGACCTAGATGTGTTGTCTACAACTACACTCTCAAATAGCCTAATTTAATTCCTTCTTTTAGACAATAGGAGGCGGCTTGGCACATCCAAAGATTATTTGGAAGGGGTTAGATAATTGGAGGAGATGGCCTTGAATTGGAGATGTTGTTACACTTATGAACACCAAACATGAGGATGCTTAAGATGCTAGATGAATTGATGGCCTCAAAATAGTAAATTTCTAGGTAAGGTTATGTATCTATCCGGGATGCAAAGTCCCCAAAATTTCGACCTATGTGTAGAATGGAGACTAAGAAGATGACCTCAAGGTGAAAAGGGGCTAGCTCTATACTCTACCTAGACAAGGGGCTAGGGAATACGATGATGGCCAGAAGGGTTTGGACTGTCTTGGTGTCATCCCAGTCATTGGCTTACATCCCAACTACAAGCATGATAGTGGTTTCCTTAGATATCTCAAGTGAAGCTTCAAGATGTGCATGGTAGTCTCTCCATGCACCATACTGGTGAGGCCATTCCAAGAATTTCTTCTATTAGGTACTGATAAGCCTTGCCACTGTTCTCTTTTTATTTCGAGGTTGAGTAATAGTTCAATTTGTTTTTTTCCATTGGGTAATGTGTTTGGGTCTCAACTGAACTTGACACTCTTGCAGCAATTGTCTTGTCCTCTTGGACTACAGCTTCAGCCTTATGTAACCTTTGGTTTTGGGAGATATAATGTACAAAACTTTTCATAGTAGTAAAAACTACTATTTGTTTGGCATATTGCATGAGAAGAAGGTATAGTAGAATTAAGTTAAAAAACATTAAAAAATTGTGTAATTTGGTTTGTGTGAAAATTCCTTGAAATGTAGCAACTGGAATTAATTCTCCTAATTGATTATTCTGTTTATTAATTTTCTTATTAATATCGAATTAATCACACTGCAATTTCTTCACAAAATAAATAAGCGTCGCAGAAATAAAAAATGTTGGAAACTGAGAAATGATACCACACACAAAAAATATAACACCATTATTTTTAGACAAATGTCTCCAAAAAAAACCCAATGTGGGAAAATTGGTACAACAGTGAGGGTTTTTATCTATGTTGCCAGGAAACGTGGGTGCGGGTGCGGGGACGGGGACGTCACTTTTTGAAACAGGGTGTGTGGGTTCGTCGGGGGTATATATATGTGTGTGTGTGTGTGTGAATTTGTATAAAACAAGAAAAATAAAATATTTTTTATTTAAAAATTAAAGTTTAAACTTCAAATATTTAAACATGCACATCATTGAACATTCAACATTCACATAATGATATATCATATCAGTCTTGACTCTTCAGATAAATTAAAATTGATAATACATTGAAATTTCAAAATTTCAAAATTTCTTAATAGATTAAGATAGATTGAAGAGTGCAATGATTATATGAGTTCCCACTGTCACTACTAACAACAATGTATGCCCTAATGATATAGAAAATCACTGCTGAAAACACTACAATCATAGTAAGAATGTCTTTGTCACAACATACCCATCAGAAGATGATACTTGCATCATGGTAATGCCATCCAGGTGAAGCTACTATACAAGTAACAAATGACAACATTCTAAAAACTTCCTTTGCAAGACTTCCCCATGCAGTTAGAATCAACTGAACATGAGCATCTACAATTTCATCAATTTTAAAGACTACAGTGTCAGCAATTATTTTCACTTATAACACTTTAGATATGGAAGGAAGATGAATTAAACACACCCTTTTTGCCTTGATCCCTGTGCATGTATCCAATAGTCTAATCTCGAATCAACAACCTTGGTATTTGGGTGCATTAATATTGTGCCTTCTTTTCTTTCGGGAATACCTAAGCATATGCGGTATTGGTTGTTAGTAAACACTGTCTGTTCAACTAAAATTTTCCATGTTGAACCCACTTTTAGTTGCACCTATAACTTTGCAACTACACTTACTAGAAATGTGTGCAGTCTTCCAGTTTCCTCGAGATTTTGTATTCTTTCATTCCCTTCTCTGATTTCATGAATTTGTCAAGTTCCTCCTTCATCTCTATTAATGAATTCAAGTTGCCCACTTAATAAGTGAGTGAGGTTGCTGCTTGTTGCGCCGAGGGTGAGTTGTGCGGACGTTGCTGTGCGGTGAGGTGAGGTAATGAATGTTGTGGGTTGCGGAGTCCGAGTGGGTAAGTTTTAACACAAAAAAAAAAAATTCGCAATAAGAATAGTAAAGTCATATTTAATTTTAATTTTAATAAAAAAATCTTAAATTTAAATTTTAATAGCGATTAGTAATAGTCGAATTTAATAAAATAAAATAAAAATTTAACCAAACTTGCTGCTGAAGAACCCGAAAAGAACTCGTTTTTGGGGTTCTTCGTCCCCAAATCAGCAAAAGAACCCTGATTTTGTGTGGGAAATCTCGGGTTCTTCCATGAAGAATCGGGTTCTTTAGGGTGCTTCTGAGAAGAACCCATCAAGCACCCGGTACTTGGGGACGGGAACCCGATACGGGTTCGGGAACCCTACCCCTGGGTGCGGGAACTCGTGCAACGTAGGTTTTTATTGTTATGTAGCAACAGAGTTTCTAAGTACAATAAAATGTCACCAAACTGGCGATTCTACCCAAGAGAATGTTGGACATTAGATAAACCAACGCTCCTTGTGTGTTTTGCGACATGGACTAACTGCCTTTCATGGATCCTTATCTCTACCGATGTGATCGTTGACTAACACCTGCGGGTTTTGGTTTAACGACAATCGTGATTCCTAACAAGTGGTATCAGATCATAGGTCATGAGTTCGATACACACTCGACTCGCGTTGGGGGGAGATTGTTGGACATTGGATAAACCAATGCTCCTCATGTGTTTCGCGACATGGACTTATCGCCTCTCATGGATCCTTATTTATGGTGATGTGATCGTTGAATAACATCTACGAATTTTGGTTTAACAACAATCATGATTCCGAACAAAGAAATATTGGCAAAAATAAAATGAGGGATTTTACCCCCTCTCCAAACAATCTCGACACTTGACTGCCTCTGAAAAGCAAGTCGTTCACTTGCTCTGCGCAGGCCCTGCGTCACACTAGCGCAAACCCTCACACGTTTGGCCTGGAACTACTGCCAATCAAGCCATCCTGCCATCTTGATTGTTGCTGACTGGGAAATTGTCTCTCCAACACTCTGGAAAATCTTCCTGTCCATTGGAACTGAAAATGCCCTCCTCTTCAGCCAAATCGAATTGTTCTACTAAAGCAACTGCACAGTCCTTGCTCTGCTTCCTGGAGAGAATTTTGGCCTCCTCTTTTGACTCTTCCAGAATTGGAAACTCCTTTGGGAATTTGCTATGTTGCCCCTCTGACACTTGCTACTCGTTCTCTCCTACTAAATCACTTGCACTAGAAAATTGAACTATCCAGATCACTGAGTATGTGCAACTGGTGTGTCCTCCATCTACCCATCAACCTCTTATAATCTCCAGTTGGGACTCCAACGACCAATATTAAAACTCAATCGATCGCTGAGATCATCTCCAAGTCGATCTGTGTGAGTTTCTAGATGATTCACACCTTTCTCAATTAGTTCCTATTAATTAACCACTTTTCCTAAGTTAGACTTACGGAATTTTTAATTATGGTCAATTAATTAAATTGAGCCATCTCTACGTGGAATTTCCAGAAACGATTTATGGGTTTTGGAGAACTCCTGTGTTTTAGCCTCTCCACAAAGTCTTGAGCATAGAACACCATCCGATGCTACAAAAACTAACAGTTTGCATCTATATTACTCAAACATTGGCCCCTCCACAATATTTTGTTAGAGTAAACGTTTTGACAAAGCCCCTTGAAACATTTAGCTTTTGAAAAATACATATCAATTTGAATCTTGAATCTCTGAAAACTACGAAAATCTGAGTCATATCCTTCAACTTGCTATTTGAAAATTACCTATGAATTTGATCATTGAGTGCTCAGAGATTGCAGAGATGGTAGAGGCTTCTCCATAACATGATTGAACAGGAATATTTGTATAACCATTTTTGCATGTCGCATTGAATTATTGAACCATGCATAACTACAATGATCATTTAGCATTTGGGTGCCTATCATTGTGAAAAACAGTTCTACTATTTCATTTGATTATTACGGCTCAATTGGTTTCCCTGTTTAGATAGGTCATTTTGAAAATGCAATACATGCTACACATTTTTAATTTTTTATTTAATCCAAAATAGCTAGGAAGCATCTTAAGCTGTATTCATTCAATCTGGTGTTGTAGAAACAAGCTATTGCTTGTGTAGTTAATTGGCATTTTGTCAAAAGGATAAAACTTTTTGTGAAGCATCTTTAACCCTATACTTTATTGTGATGTTGAAGAAACATTAGGTTCTAATTTTTCATAAGTCCGTCTCAATTGTGAGTACATTATGCAAGTGCAGTGTTCCATCTTAACTAGTATGAATGAAATAAGTATTTGGATAAGCTGAAGGTAGCCTTTGTGGTTATTTTCCTGAAAGGAATAAACTAGGATTGGACTAATCTAATTATTGTATGTCTACTGTCTAGGTAGTTCAGGTCAAATATGACATGTTCCTCGGTTTGCTTCCAAAGAATTCTGTTAGAGAATCTGTTAAATGCATGTTGCATAGTTCCACACACTAAAGAAACAGTAGGAAAATTCAGAATACCAGCATAGGTAATTAAAAGGTGCATGTTGATAAACTAGCCATGTTCTCATGGCTGCTCTTGGAAGCTACTGTTATATCCACTCCAGAGTCTAGACAGCATTGAACTCATAAAAGGATATAATGAAATATGGTTTGGGGCTTTAAGAGATGTGTATACTAAGATCAATACATGAGATACTACTTATGATTGCTTTAGGAAGCTTCAGCAGCTTCTTTTTTCATGCAATATGGAAGGTTTATTGTGCTTTTGTCTAAAAACAGAGTAAAAGATGCCAGTTTTCATTTTAGCTGAAAGCTATCTTTATAAAATTTCTTAGCAGTAGCATCACTTGGTGCAAGTGTTGCGTAACGGAACTTATATAGTACTTACCAATTGGTGCAGTTACATAGGTAACACAGTAATATATCCAAGCACATGATTTCAATGGTGATGGGCCTGGTTTTGACTAGCTCACTCCAAACAGTATCTGGCATTCTTGACAACCTTGCTGCTAGAAGCCTAGAACACATGTTGCTGTCCATGTAAAATGCAAGTTGATAAACTGAACATTTTCTTGATGGTTAGTCGTAGTATTACCATATTTTCATTAATTGAAATGGATTGTGTTGTACAAATCAGCCCCTCCATTCACATTTCGGCCAAAGTCCCCTTTTTCCTCTCTATCGTTGCCCTTCCCCAAGCTGGAAATACTTTGAAAAAGGCCAAAAATCCACTTTTGAAAATCATATAAGGCCTAGCCCCTTTCTCCACTAGCTCCGCGCCTCCTTTCATCCATGTAATCGAACGTTGTACCTAAAGGCGCTTATCGCAGATCGCATTTTCATTGGTTAGGCCCATTTGACCCATCGCAATTGTTTGCAACGCGATCGATCGCGCCATCGCACTTTCCATTTTTGCGATTTGAGCACCCATCGCAGATCCGCCCCATCGCAAAAGCGCAGTTTTCCGTTCATGTCATTCTGCGCCATCGCACTTTTCGTTTTTGCGATCTGCACTCATCCGGTCACATCCATCGCATAGCGCAGTTTCCTGTTGCGCCGCTGTCTCCCCATCGCATTTTCTCCACTTGCGAATTTGCAATGTGCGCTCCGAGTCCCACTTCCAAAGCTCTCACTCCATTGTTTTGTCATGTTTTCCTTTGTAATATCTCCAAAAGTTAACCTTTGGGTCTTTAAATTGATTAGCGTTTTTCCGCCACTCTTCATCATCTGCCCACGTGTTATCCGCTTCTCCCTCTACCATCCACATATTCCGCTTAGGTGTCACATTTCAGTGTGTTTGTTTTATATCTGCGCCTTTGTCTACTCATCCATGCTTTCATCTTCACCATTTCCATCGGCTCCACCATGTTCGTCGTCTCTGTGCTGGGTTTTATTTAACAGGTTTCGGTTTTTGCATGTTTATTACGGCCAATAATTACCATGATTCATCATTTCCATTACAAAGGCCGAGGATGCATTGCGGGACTATGTTCCAGGAGGAAAATTGGTGAGGAAAGATCCAGAAGCAGCTATGATATGACCACCATTAAAGAAGGCGAGGATTTGAATCTGTAGAACCCTCCAGAGAAAATAAAAAAGGCACATTTGGGCGGATGAAAACATTAATGCAGCAGCAGATTATTAATGAAGGAGCAATGAATTCATTGTCCGGCAGGAAAGGTTTCAAATTTGAAATTCAAAATTAGAAGGCCGAAAGTACTATGTACAGAAACAGGCGCCTCAAGGTTTAATTGCCGCAGATCTTCCTCCTCCAGCAAAGAGCAGAATATTTGCATATTTTATTATTAATGTCTTGTTTGTAAGCAGATTTTCATTTCCAGCATTCATTTCCGGAAATAAGTTGTAAAGTACAGTCATTTATGTTCAGTCATTCATAGTGTGGGCGCGAATGTCTCCGCCATTTGATTCAAAATAAGTCATTAAATGTTTTCCATCTACCTCCTTCTCTAGAATTCTCTATCCCTTCTATAAAAGCTGAAAAGAAAGACATTGTAAGGGTTCCAGATTTCTATCAGCAAACTGTGCAGTGAAAAGGCTCTTGTATACATTTTGTAATATTTCTGTATGAAGGTTCAGAGCCCGTAGGGTCTCAGTGAGGAGGAGTTATAACTGTAATGAGGATTCTGGTCTTTGGTATCTCACAGTATGTAATTTCTCTTATGTGTTAATACAATATCTCATTTCATGCTATTTCTCTTCTTGTATCATGTTCTAGAATGCGAGTGGCTCACTAGTTTGCAGTAAGGATTCATCCTTGTTGATGCCCTTTCTGGAATTATTCAAGCGCTTTAAATAGGCCTAGTCATGATATACTGTTCCATGATCATCTCTTCCATATTTTCTGCTATATTAGTTACTTGAGGAGGGTGCTTTTAAAACGCCATTGTCATATAAGGATTCATAAATCAATATGCCCTTATGTGGTTCTGTTGTGTATCTGGGTATCAGTCTCATGTTAACTAATATCTTCTCTATGTTTCCTCACTGCACTCACTTCCTGATATTTGATTTCTGTGATATATTATTTGAACTGGCCCTCTTTACAGTAAGCTGTCTCTTAATTGTCTGATGCCTTTGTATTGGAGTTTTACATGATGTCCCTACACTATTCTTATCTTTGTGTCAGCTTCTGAGAGAGTTTGGTCCCATTCAAAACTAATTTCCTTGTTCAAACAAGAGATAGTAAGTGAGCTCTTGGACTGACAATCCAAACTATATGAAGAGCCCCTTGCTATATTAAGATGTCCTAGGCACTGGTCTATGGCAACTCTAGACTGTCTCTAGGGGGTGACAAAATTGTCCACAACAGATTGGATTGAGAATTTCCTCTCTCCTAGAGGTGGAACCCTGTGCCAATATGGTGATTGGTTTCTCTCTCTCCCCCCCTCTCTCCCTCTCTTAGATCATAGCCAAGTGCTCATACTGTGTGCAAAAATATTAGGAGCTCAAATAGCCTTGAAAAGCATAGCATATGAATGAAACTTAACATTCTTGTTTAAGTCTCTTTTTACTATTTAGTTTTTGGTGACAGTAATCACTGTGATACCATATTCATGGGTCATCCCCATTTCCTTCCTTCTATCTCCCAAACAGTGGAAGATAGAGAGGAGTAAGAGGGGTTAGAGGTTTGTGCAACTCTAAGGCTGAGGATGCTGATCCCAGTTCTGGTTGGAGCCATAGATATACCCACAAGGCCTTGGATTTGTTATCATGATTATGCTCTCATTGTTTTATGCCATTGACTATATATTGAGATGTGTTTTACTCTAGTTTGTAGTGTGTAATAGACTGGAGGCTTGATAGGGAATGACTCCTCTCTTGCCCCCATGGCACTTGTAAAACGCTTTTGAATTTTTTCGACTTAATGAATATAATTTTAGTATAGAATTTGAGTTTGAAATAAAATTTTCCCAGAAGCAATTTGTTTAAGCTTCTTCAAGATAATTCCTGCAACTCGCTTCTAATTGGGTCAGTTTGTAGTTTTTTGTTGCAGTTAACAACAAATAAGTTCCTTAGAGACAAGTCTCATTAAAGATTCTCCAAAACTCCTTTAAATCCTCTTCAGAGGTTTACTTATATCAACTTTATGCATAATTTATCCCTTATTAGATGTCGATGGCATAGCTAAAAATGGAATTTGTTCTAGATGAACAGCTCTAGCACTTCTGATGTTTAATTTTAATGCTCCAATTATTGATCGCATGAGTCTCTGCTTTTAAAAGAACCAGATATCTCTAACTTACTAAGATTACTGAACTATCCATGGCAGCGATTCTATACCAACTAATTATCTTCAACTAAATTCATATTGTCAGTATGTTAATTGTACGAAAAATAATTGATGTTTTTTACCATATTAAGATGATAGCTGAAAATTTGTTAGTTTAATAATAAAGCAGAAGCCCTTATTATTTCCTTCATTGCTCTTTTTGGGGAATTATTTTATATTTTTCTCTTGTTCTTTACAGCTTGCATGGTTTAGTAAGAGGAGAAAACATGGAATTGGGTAGAGATTCTGATACAGGCGGGCAGGTGTGTTTTATTATGCTACCTCCAGAGAGACTGTATTTCCCTTGTAGCATATGCTTTGAAATTTTCCTTTTTGAAGATTTGTTTTCTTTCAAATACAAAAATATTTGTTCAGTTTGTTTGCTGAGGAAATCCAATTTTGAATGGTCAATAAGAATTGATTTTCAACAGTCTTACTGATTGCTTCATATTTCATATTGTTCAGGTTAAATACGTAGTAGAACTTGCAAGAGCATTGTCAATGATGCCTGGTGTATACCGTGTTGATTTACTCACACGCCAGATTTCCTCTCCAGATGTCGATTGGAGCTATGGAGAGCCAACAGAAATGTTGTCTTCAGGAGCTTATGATGTTGATGGGCATGGTGGAGGGGAAAGCAGTGGTGCATATATCATAAGAATCCCTTGTGGTCCACGAGATCAATATATTCCCAAGGAATTATTGTGGCCTTACATTCAAGAATTTGTAGACGGGGCATTAGGTCACATTCTGAACATGTCCAAAGTACTTGGGGATCAAACAGGTAAAGGTGATCCTGTTTGGCCTTATGTTATTCATGGACACTATGCGGATGCAGGTGATAGTGCAGCACTCTTGTCAGGAGCTTTGAATGTTCCGATGGTTCTTACTGGTCATTCCCTTGGGAGAAATAAACTTGAGCAGCTTTTGAAGCAAGGCAGGCAGTCAAAAGAGGACATCAATGCAACTTACAAAATAATGCGCCGTATTGAAGCAGAAGAACTATCTTTGGATGCTGCAGAGCTTGTCATTACGAGTACAAAGCAGGAAATTGTGGAACAATGGGGCCTCTATGATGGTTTTGATGTCAGACTTGAAAGGATTTTGAGAGCCCGTGCAAAGCGAAAAGTGAGTTGCCATGGTCGGTTCATGCCCCTAATGGTGGTGAGTTACCTTTGTCAAGCACTAACGTAAATATATTCAGTCATAATTCCAAGTGGGTTGGCATTGGCATGAGTTGAACTAGGAGGGTTTATGGAGTCAGAGCCGTTCCAAATTTTAGTATGTAGCAGGAAAGAAGTATATATGAAAATGCTATATAATGAAACATAGGATCTATGCATAATGTTTTTCACTTTTTAGCTTGGAAGGAAGCTTAGTCAAGCTTTTTCGTTAACCTTTCTGAAATTGGTCATATGATATTTCTAGAAAAAGAGACTGCTAAGCTGCTTCATTTCCAGGTTATACCTCCCGGTATGGACTTCAGCAATGTAGTAGCTCTTGCAGACCAAGAGCCTGCAGAAGCTGATGGAGACCTTGCAGCTTTGATCAATGGTGATGGTAACCTATCTCCTAGAGCCTTGCCACCCATATGGTCCGAGGTAAATCATTCTTATCAGTCCAATATGCACCAGCTGACATTTCCTGATTTCATAGCTAGCTTTGCTCCACCAGTATATGTGATCTTAACTTTCTTTTTTATGTTTTGGCCACAGGTGATGCGTTTTTTCACAAATCGGCACAAACCCATGATTCTTGCTTTATCTAGACCTGATCCCAAAAAAAATCTCACGACTCTAGTCAAAGCATTTGGAGAATGTCGGCCTTTGAAAGAGCTGGCAAATTTGGTCAGAAACTTTGCTTTTGAGCTTATCTAATGACTTTGGTGTTTATGTTGGCCAGTTGTTATCAGTATCCTGTACAGCATGCACATGTAAAAATGTCCATATCTCACATATTGTCTACAAAATCATAAACTAACTACACATAAAATTGTTAATGCAGACACTAGTAATGGGAAACAGAGATGATATAGATGGAATGTCGGGAGGTAATGCAGCTGTTCTAACAACAGTTCTGAAGCTGATAGATAAGTATGACTTGTATGGACAAGTTGCTTACCCAAAGCATCACAAGCAATCAGATGTTCCAGAAATTTACCGTCTTGCTGCAAAAACAAAGGTGCTTTTGTTTCTAGAGATTCTTTATTTTAGTTATGGAAGAAACTACCAACCATAAATAGAGTAAATTTTTCCTAGAATTTAATTAATTTCTGTTTGTTAACAGGGTGTGTTTATTAATCCAGCTCTGGTGGAACCTTTTGGTCTCACTCTCATTGAGGTATAGAAATTCTCTAATCAACAATTTAGTACCTAAGCGTATGTTGTTTTCGCCATAGTTCATTTATTTATTTTATTCTGCAGTCTATTCTGTGGCCCAGTGCCTGTTGATATTTTTCCTTGGGGGGGAATATAATTTATTTTCAACTTGAATTTGTTTGGACAAAATTTGCTGTGTAACTGGCAGGCAGCTGCTCATGGTTTACCGATGGTAGCTACAAAGAATGGAGGACCAGTGGACATACACAGTGTACAGTATTTTATATCTTAAACCAATTTGGATATTTGGTGTCTTCCAATTAATACTTGTGGGATGAAAAAATAATTTAGGGCAAAGATTGGATGGTGCGGTTTCCGACCAATATTATGAGTTTCCACCTTGTGTTAGTTGGGTTCTGGCAATAATTTTGATGAGCAAACTAAGTTTCCATGATTTTTTTTTAGTTTCAAATCTGACGTTTAAACATGTGGCTATAAAACAAAGCTCTAAAAAATTCTCCGTTTCTGAAACATTTTGCAGGCTTTGAACAATGGACTATTGGTTGATCCCCATGATCAGAAGGCCATAGCAAATGCATTGCTGGAGCTCGTAGCAGACAAAAACCTATGGAATGAATGTCGCCGTAATGGGTTGAGAAACATTCACCTTTTTTCATGGCCTGAACATTGCAGACAATATTTGTCTCGGGTAGCTGTATGCAGGATGAGGCATCCTCAGTGGCAGATTGACACTCTAATGGATACTTCTATGGATGACGAATCGATGGGTGATTCCCTGAAGGACGTCCAGGACATGTCTCTTCGACTTTCTGTTGATGGAGAGAAATATTCCGTCAATGGCTCTCTGGATAATTCTGCAGAAGTTGACAAACTTCTGGCAGCAAAGGGCGACCCAGAAACATATAATCAGGTAAAACGAATTTTGGATAAACTGAAAAGGGGACCACCATCTTCTAACACTGAAGAAACTGAACCTAAGCCGGATGTAAATGAGCCAAGGGCTCCAGCGAATAACGTGATTGTCTCAAACAAGTATCCTGCACTGAGAAAGAAGAGGAAGCTTTTTGTTATAGCTGTGGACTGCTATGATGACAGTGGCAATGTATCTCCCCGTATGTTGGAAATCATTCAGGCAATAATCAAAGCTGTGCGTTCTGATGCAACAGCAGCAAGATTTGCCGGTCTTGTCCTATCAACTGCATTGTCAGTTGATGAAATTCTGGGGATGTTGAACTCTGGCAATATACAGCCTCATGAATTTGATGCTTTAATTTGTAGCAGTGGGAGTGAACTTTACTATCCAACAATTCCTGCTTATCCGGATGATGGATCAAATAAAAAACTATGGCCTGATCCAGATTATGACTCCCACATTGACTACCGTTGGGGTGGAGAAGGTTTGAGGAAAACAATGTTCTTGTTAACTGCTCCAGAAAGAGATGGCCAAGAAAAGCAGGAGCGTGTTATTTTTGAAGATGCAGAGCATAGTAATGCACATTGCCTTGCATATGTTGTCAAGGATTCAACAAGGGTATGTAACTTAAAATACTCTTCAGGGCAGGTTATTATTATTACTGATTAGGGTTAACTAAGTTCAAAATTTTGAACAGATATGTTATGTGATTTACTGGTCTTTTTTCCAAAGCCCCTCATCAATGGTGAATGGTATTTGTTTTTGGCCTTGTGCCTTTTTTATGGAATCTGTCTTTCTCACCACACTGGATTTGTGCTTTTAGGTTCGGAAGGTGGATGAATTTCGTCAACGGTTAAGAATGCGGGGTCTCAGATGTCACCCGATGTTTTGTCGAAATTCCACGCAATTACATGTGATTCCGCTTCTTGCTTCCCGTTCACAAGCTTTGAGGTATGCTTATACTTTTTTCCATTGTAGTGGTTTGAGAATAATGCCCTTAGCAATATAAAGGAGCATGATTTACTGAATCATACATGTGCGTTTATATTTTTTTGACATTTATCTTAATTTATAATGGTTTTTGTGATGGAGATCTCTCATGTTCAAGCAATGTGCTTTATAAATGCTTCAAATATTTTAGGATATGATTCATAAATTCATTGAGCACATGATTGTAGTGATAGAATAGAGTATTTTTTCCGTTTGATAGGCATATCCCATTGAAAGTTACATCTATTTTCATAGCACTATACAATTTAAAATATTGGATTAATTTTCATATGACTTGGATAGAGAATTTCTTGCTTTGCAAATGAGAAAAGAAACTAATGCTTGAGCTGATTTCTGGAGTAGAACCGTGTTTTTTTTTTTTCAATGTCCTAGACTCCTATGTAAGTAGACACTCTAGCCATTGTTAGGGACCATAAAGCTTGAAGAATGATTGAAGAGAGGATGTTGAGGTAAATATCTTTATAAATGGACACTCTAACCATCTCCAGGGGCCATAAAGAGGATGCTGAGGTAAATGTCTTTATAAAAGGGGAGGGTTGTTAGGGCCATAAAGAGGATGCTGAGGTAAATATCTTATAAATATGTTTATAAGATTGTTAGAACTTAGGGGGCCATAAAGAGGATGCTGAGGTAAATGTCTTTATAAAAGGGGAGGATTGTTAGGGGCCATAAAGAGGATGTTGAGGTAAATATCTTTATAAAATGGGAGGATTGTTAGGGGCCATAAAGAGGACATTGAGGCAAATATCTTTATAAAAGGGGAGTATTGGTGTGGGAACTTTTAAGTAAATTATTAAAATAACCATTGACAATTGAG
Organism: Pinus albicaulis; assembly: GCA_034641835.2. NCBI lineage: Eukaryota > Viridiplantae > Streptophyta > Pinopsida > Pinales > Pinaceae > Pinus > Pinus albicaulis. The sequence goes on along the minus strand of CM076575.1, from coordinate 1,869,645,015 downwards.
AAGAAAATATTAAAAATTTCAAGTACAGAATGGTATATTAAGAAAAAATAATTAAAAGGAAAGAAGATTATTGGTGAAGGTGAAACTAATTTCGAAGGATCAAAACATACCCACCATACAATATTGAATAAACTATAGGACTTAACGAGAAAGCACTAAAATTATAAAGATTAAAGATGATATTACTAGGAGTGCAAATAGGCAACCTTATTCATTTAGAGAGAACTCAATCCAAAGTACAGAATGGGACATTAAGAAAAAATAATTAAAGGGAAAAAGGAAAGAAGATTATTAGTGAAGGTGAAACTAATTTCAAAGGATCAAAACCTACCCACTATACAATATTAAGTAAACTATGGGACTTAACAAGAAAGTACTTAAATTATAAAGATTAAAGATGATCTTACTAGGAGTGCTAATATGCAACCTTATTCATTTAGAGAGAACCCATGGCAAAAATGAGATCTCAAGGTAGGCCTTACATATTCGCTCAACTTTTTAAATGTTGGACTAATAGGGGAGTTTGTATTATAATCCACTTATAGTAATCTATCTATTCTATAATTGGGTTGAGAGAGTCATCTCTGTAGAAGTCCGGGTAGGCCTTACATACTCGCTCAACTTTTTAAATGTTGGACTAATAGGGGAGTTTGTATTATCACTTATAATAATATATCTATTCTATAATTGGGTTGAAAGAGTCATCTCTGTAGAAGTCCGTTGTTATGGCTGAGATTCTATCATTTTAGACCTCCTTTATCTCCAAAGGATGTATTGTATTCTCTTAATTGGTATCCAGTATTCCAAGAATTTTTATCAATTTTATTCGGTAGACTTTTGCAAGCCTCCTTCAATTGGTCATCATATTCCCTAGTTATTGGCCTTCCCACTTGATCTTCTATAGACTCTACCTAAGCTTAGTTTCGTTACTTTTAATCCACTTCTATTTAACAAGAGCATCTTCTTCCAATTTATAGACTCTACCTAAGCTTAGTTTCGTTACTTTTAATCCACGTCTATTTAAAAAGACCATCTTCTTCCAATTTATAGACTCTACCTAAGCTTAGTTTCGTTACTTTTAATCCACTTCTATTTAACAAAAGCATCTTCTTCCAATTTAAGGAGATCTTAGTTTTATAGACTCTACTTAAGCTTAGTTTCGTTACTTTTAATCCACGTCTATTTAACAAGAGCATCTTCTTCCAATTTATAGACTCTACCTAAGCTTAGTTTCGTTACTTTTAATCCACTTCTATTTAACAAGAGCATCTTCTTCCATTTTAAGGAGATCTTAGTTTTTCTATGTCACCTTGAGCACCATTACCAAAGAACTTATGCTTACTAAAACAATCTATAGAAACAAGACAGACTGACTTAGTATCACATTTAGTTCATCCTTAACTTTTCCTTTTTTAGCAAAGCAAAAATGCTTTTCAGCTTTTTCTTGATTTATACCTTTTTCTCCCTCTAAGTGCTAGGAGATGAGAGCTTAGTCCTTAGTCTAAAGTGACAAGGTCTAAATTGGCAAATTATGACTTTTATATGAGGGTATTTTATCTTGAAGGTATTTATGTTCTAGATATGATCATTGGATTGACATCTTCTTGCTAGAATCTGTTTTTAACCATAATAATTACGATGTTTCTCTATTACCTTCTAGAATGCCCAATGACTTAAATCAAGTCTGGAATGCCCAATGACTTATTAAATCAAGTCTGGAATGTCCAATGGCTTATTAAAGAAAAAATAGCTATTTCATCTTGTAATAGTACAAACCCCTATCATGAGTGACAATCATTACTGAATAATAGATATGATGATCTATTCATATTCATATCTATTATTTTTTATTAAAAACTTCACAAATTGACCATGATTTTCCCTCTAATTGATAAAAAGGCAAGTATCCATAGGAAAGGAAATGAAGTAGTAAATAATACAATACAACATCTCTTTCGAGAGAATTCCTATATGAATATTTCAAAACGTGCTTTTCACGACGTGGATATGCATCATAGATATATGTGTAAATCATATTATTCACGAAAAAGTTTTCTTTGACAACCGAGATGCATGACTTCAATATGTGGCATTGCTCCATGAAATCACCTTGGGGCGGTCAGTTATAACATTAGGAGCAACTCAACATGAATTACTTTTTAACTTTTTTTTTAACAAATGGAACTTATATTTTTATAAGTTATCTTTTCTGATTTTTCTTCTCCATTCACAATAATGGGAGCATCAATAGCTATAATGGGAGAACCTATACACCAAATCTCATCATTATACTGATATTAAAAAAATGGATTTTGAAGCATATCAAAACTATGGTTATCTTCTCCACTGAAAATGAGAAGTAAATAGAGTGCGTAAACTTATTACTGAAAATTTAAATTCTCTCTTGGTTATCCCCCTTTCCTCAACATTTTGTATGACCATCATATCATTGTCACATTGTGTGAGTGAATCTGGTAAAGATGGTATGTTTTTCTATTATACTATCATATACCTTGGATGTTTTATGTTTTATCATTTATGAAGTTGTCATGGATCTCGTGTTGGAGAAGTTCTCTATTCCGCTGCTAACAAGGTAATTACTGGCAATATAGGTATTTATTTGTTCGATGGGGGTTGGACGTTGCAAACATGCATGTTTTTGTGGGAGAAACTGGTGATACAGATTATGAAGAAATGCTAGCGGGCTTACACAAAACCATAATTTTAAAGGGTGCAGTGGATCGTGGTTCCGAGAAACTACTACGAGGTAGTGGTAGTTATCAGAGAGAAGACATTGTCCCTTCTGAAAGCCCAAATATAGTTTCTACAGAAGCTGGTTACAATTGTGAAGCAATTCTGAATGAGATTCAGAAATTTAGATATAGATAGGAGACAACTGAGCCCCTGTATTTTGTAAAAGTAGAGTTAGGAGAATACATTATTGTTTCATATATGCTTATTTCATTATATATTTATTTCATCACTTACAATGTAGAAAGTTGTTCTCAAATCATAGGAAAATCGCACAAGCACAAAAAGCTAGTGTAAAGGCTTCAAATGTTTATACTTGAGGATATTTTAATATCATCCAATGATCTTTCGATTGAAATTATTTAATAATGGTTTTGAAGTTTTGCTCAATGAAGGTTTTAGGTTATGAATCTTTGGATTGAAATTATGTAATAATGGTTTTGAAGTTTTGCTCCATAAAGATGTCAGGTTTTAATTTACACATTATAAGAAGGTTTGAAGGCTTATCAGCGAGAGCTTTCACTATATAGCAAGTGGTGAAAGGTTTTAATTTACACATTATAAGAAGGTTTGAAGGCTTATCAGCGAGAGCTTTCACTATATTGCAAGTGGTGAAAGGTTAGGTGCTGAGAGCTTTCACTGTATAGCAAGTGCTGGAAGGTTAAATATTGAGGGCTTTCACTGTTTAACAGGTGACGAAAAGTTAGGCACTGCACTGTGTATGCAAGTTTATTTAACCATTTAGGTGATGGTTAATTGTGTTGCACTCACTCTGTTTAGTAATAGATATTCTCTGTTCCACGCATTATTTACAAAAATTTCATTATTACGTTTATGCTCAGACAGCATCATTAAGCCAAGAGACAATAGCACGCACATTTAAACCATTTCATTTTGAAAGCAGTATTGACATTGGCAAAAGTCATTGACACGACCGCTCTACAGTAAGTAAGTTGCAACGCCGATGCCATCCATTTTCAGGAGTAAATCCAAGGCAAATTTCCTTAAAAGGAAAAGGAAGAAGAGAGTACATCCCCTGAGAGCCAGACAAAGAGTTACTTTCAGATAAACCTTCCTCAATAGATACTCCATGTGGCATCTTTAATCTATTAACGCCCAACTTCAAGCTCCATACTACTTGGCATTATCCATGAGATTGCATGGTTAAATAGTATTGCTATTGCTACCTCTAGTCGTAAGTGTGTCCAGAAGTATGCTATTGCTACCTCCAGTACTGGAGGTGTGCCCAGGCCCACTCCAGTACCACTAACGATGGACAAGCTTTTAGAAATTTTGGGATTCTCTTATTCTTTTGAATTTTGTTTCCATATTATTGAACACCACAAATTCTATCTGTTTAACTTTGTTACCATGTTATTGAACTTACCTGTATAAATATGTAAAGATTCCATTATAAATCATGTAATTTGGTTCTGATCATAATCAATCAGGATTCACCTCTATCAGATCCACACTAGTTTCTTGTAAAGGCTCCATAGTAAATTATGGATTAGATCCATAATAGTTTCTTATATTTCCTTACTAGTCTTGGTCTTTGTAGTGGAAAGAAATGTATATTTGAACAAACATTTGGGTAATTAAATCCATAATAGTTTCTTACATTTCCTTACTAGTCTTAGTCTTTGTAGTGGAAAGAAATGTATATTTGAACAAACATTTGGAAAGAAATGTATATTTGAACAAACATACATTTGGGTTTGATGATGTTATTTTGGCTCTGTTGCGTCTATCTTTTTAATTTTTTAAAAGTAGTGTTTTCTTCTTATGAAGATGAGGTTAATATGGCTAGATTTAACATTATGAGGGAATCAGCAACATCATTTAGTCACCTTAAATTAGAATTTAACATTATGAGGGAGTCAGCAACATCATTTAGTCACCTTAAAATTAGAAATTATGTATGAGTGGTGTATAGGAATCTTTATTTTGCTAAAGTTATTTAGGATTGATTTTAGTGCCAAGTTATTTAGGATTGATTTTAGTGCCAAGTTATTCGCCTATGTTAGTGAGCTATCTCCACAAGCACAAGCATGAACATTGCATTCCTGAGAGTTAAAACTTGGTAAGAGTTATACTGATAGGAGGGAAGTGGACAGATTATCTAAGCAAGACGGTAAGTGATAGGAGGGAAGTGGACAGATTATCTAAGGAAGACGGGAAGGGATAGTATATATAAGGAAGACTTTTAGCTGGATTGGGGCCTCTTATAGTGCTCATTGGTGCTCATTACCGTTACTTTCGCCGTTCTTTTCTGGACAAATTTGGTACATAGGCACAGACATAGGTCCTATCTTCTCAAAGTTTTTTTTCCTTTCGCCGTTCTTTTCTGGACAAATTTGGTACATTAGCACAGACATAGGTCCTATTTTCTCAATGTTTTTTTCCCATATCATGATGTCAGATTCTGAACTCTATGGTTTTTGTTAACTTATTTCTGACTACAGCTACTCTGTTTTTTTTCCCATATCATGCTCATGATGTCAGGTTCCGAACTCTATGGTTTTTTGTTAGCTTATTTCTGACTATAGCTACTCTGTTTTTTTTTTTTTTTTTAATAAACTCTGTGAAAGGGCCCCTGGGGACGGTTGATGTAAGTATGTATATATATTTTTGGACAGTTCCGAACTCGTAAGTATGTATATATTTTTTTGGACAGTTTCGAACTCTAAGGTTTTTTGTTAGCTTATTTCTGAATATAGCTACTCTGTTTTTTTATGAACTCTGTGAAAGGCCCCTGGGGACGGTTGATGTAAGTATGTATATATTTTTTTTGGGGACAGTATGGTATTTTCTTCACGGCCACTGTTTGTTTAGATTGGGGCAGATCCATTATGAATTAGAAAAAAAAAATCTTTTAAATTCATAAATGAAATTACAGTTTTTTCTTTAAAAGAAAAACTATATTTAATTCACTTAAGTAATGTAGCTTCGTAAAGCATTGTTGACGCTTTGTTTTTTATTATTTGTGCTTATGTACTATGTTTACTTCAGTAAGTAATGTGGGCACTATGTTTGGTTCAGTTAAGTAATGTATGCACTATGTTTAATTCACTTAAGTAATGTTTAATTTAAATTTACATAAGTGATGTAGCTTGGTAAAGCATTGTTTAATTTAAATTTACATAAGTGATGTAGCTTGGTAAAGCATTGTTGACACTTTGATTTTTATTATTTGTGCTTATGTACTATTTTTACTTCAGTAAGTAATGTAGGCACTATGTTTGGTTCAGTTAAGTAATGTACGCACCATGTTTAGTTCAGTTATAGTTCAATTTAGTATTGTTGACACTTTGTTTTTTATTATTTGTGCTTATGCACTGTTTACTTCAGTTAAGTAATGTAGGCACTATGTTTGGTTCAGTTAAGTAATGTAGGTTTGTTTATAGATTGAAGCAGATCTATTGTGAATAAAAAAAATGTAATATCTTTTAAATTCATAAATGAAATTACAGTTTTTTCTTAAATGTAATATCTTTTAAATTCATAAATGAAATTACAGTTTTTTCTTTAAAAAAAAACTTAGATTGAAGCAGATCTATTGTGAATAAAAAAAATGTAATATCTTTTAAATTCATAAATGAAATTACAGTTTTTTCTTTAAAAAAAACTATATTTAATTCAGTTAAGTAATGTAGCTTGGCAAAGAATTGTTGACACTTTGTTTTTTATTACTATGTTTAGTTCAGTTAAGTTTTTTTTAAAACAAAATTATATTTAATTCAGTTAAGTAATGTAGCTTGGCAAAGCATTGTTGACACTTTGTTTTTTATTACTGTGTTTAGTTCAGTTAAGTAATGTAGGCACTAGGTCAGTTAAGAAATGTAGGTTTGTATGAAGAATATTTTTGTTAATTGTACAAACAACATTGCTTTTACTAAGTAGATTTGTTTATAGTTGGTTGTTGTCAATTTCTTTTACTAGGTAGATTTGTTTATAGTTGGTTGTTGTCAATTTCGAAGGGTTACTATAATCCATTGGTGGTAGTTTTTGTTGAGCATATGTGAGGTGGGTAGGCAGTGAGGTGGGGTGAATTCATAAGAAAACAATCACATACGATATTTATCAATTGCAAAATATGGAACATTATGAATTTTTTTTTCTTCTTCTTTTTGTATAAAATCAGAAAACATTTTTTTACAATTTTTTGTAGGCACCATCATCAATAGGTTGTAACCCATTGCAAATCTACTTAGTAAAGTTGTGACCCATTGCAATTCTTTGTAGGCACCATCATCAATAGGTTGTGACCCATTGCAATTGACGATAAGTGACTATGAACAAATCTACTTAGTAAAGTTGTGACCATTGCAATTGACGATAAGTGACTATGAACAAATCTACCTTGTAAAACAATTAGTGTATATTGAACACACAGAGGATGATCAAGTGTGGGGGGCGATCAGTGCAAGGCAATCTTACTTTTTAAAACATTCATGAACCATAAGAAATCAAGCACATATGATATTTATCAGCTACCTAATATGGAACACATAATTTACATTGAAACATTTTCGAAAGAAAATCACAAAATTTATTTTTTTATAATTCTTTGTAGGCATTATCACTAATAGGTCCAAGTGACTCATCACAATTGACAAGGACCTATATGAAACAAATCCACCTAGTAAAATCAACACATATGATATTTATCAGCTACCTAATATGGAACACATAATTTACATTGAAACATTTTCGAAATAAAACCACAAAATTTATTTTTAGAATTTTTTGTAGGCATTACCACTAATAGGTCCAAGTGACTCATCGCAATTGACAAGAACCTATATGAACAAATCTACCTAGTAAAATCAACTAGTGTTTGTTGAGCACATACATATACTAAGAGAGAAGGTGGTGAATTAGTGTAAGACAATTTTTTACTTGTAAACATTCATGAACCATAAGAAAACAGGTTCATAAGAAAACAAGTACATATGATATCTTTCAATTAAAGAACATGAAAGACATGATTTATGTAGAACTCTTTAGGGAGGAAACCATAGAACTTCTTTTATAATTGTTTGTAGGCACTAACTTACAAGGGACACCAATTTGTATAGAACCCTTTGGGGAGAAAACCACAATTTTTTTTTTAAAGGAACCAACGTAATGGTGATACCAATCTCTACTATTGCAAATATTTGTAGGTACCAACTTATTAGAGATACTAATCTCCATCCCTGCAAATGTTTGTAGGCACCGATTTACAAGAGACACCTATTTTCACTATTGCAAATATTCATAAACACCAACTTATTTCACCAGATTTGTTTTCTATTTTTTCCTTCACCATGTATGCTAGCTTGGTGCAGGTCAATAGGATTTTAAATTAAAAATGTCTCAAAACCAAATTTAGAGTCAACCCCCAAAGGAATATCACCAAGTTCTAACATATGTGGCATTTTCTTTTTATTTAAATATTAAAAGGAGGCATAAATATTATTCTTGAGCTAAAAATAAGTATCTTTATAAAACCACCAGATTCAAGACCATATTATAAACAAGTAGTTAAGTGTGATTTTTTTGAAAAGTCTTCTCATCAGAAAGTGATTAATTGAATCACAAGTTTGATGGGGGAATGCTTCACAAACTGTTTTTGAGTGTGCTGAATCCATATATGCAATCAAAAGACCAATTTAAACAACACAAATGAAAACAAATTCTTTTACCAACCAAACATTCCTTTAAAACTCCAAAAAAATCACACTTTAAAACTACTCCTATTATAAACCAACCACCACATGGTCCAAGACATAGGGGGACATAGGGGCCTAAGGAAAGAGAGGAATCTCTTTATAAAAAAAGCAGTTGTCTACCGATGCAACAGAATAGCTAGGATGGCAGTTTTTTGCCGGAATCTGGTAAAAAATTCAAAAAATCAAATAATTGGAGTGTTTGAATGTCATTTTTTATAGTGAAAATGGATTCAGCACTATCAACAACTCTTAAAGCATCCAAAACACTAAAGTTTAGCAACTGTAAACAAGATTCTGATAAATCTTTGCCAAAAATTTTCAGAATCTTACCAAAATTTCCGAGTTATTCTGTAAATTTTTTAAACTACGAGATAAACAACACTAACACTTCCCATCGTGGGTCCAAGACTATATAATATATACGCACGCGAAGGAATACCTTTTACGAATAGGGCCACGGGCATAACTATAAATTTAAGGAGGTGCAGTCTACCTGTCATAGGACCACGGGGGTAACCATGGGATTCAATCCTGAAACCCCAGGCCTCTGCGTTATATTATAACTATGCATTCAACGTCTTTTCAGAAACTCCTGAGATGGAGATTCTTCTATGTTGACTGTTGAACCTATCTCCGTCAACATCGATCACTAGACTTCCTTTAAACCGCACTTAGCACTCGAAGAGCGAAGGTCATAGGACCTCAGGGCGTAACCACCAAACTCGATCTCAGACACCGGTAATATGCATTCAGCGCTTTTTCAAAACCCTCAGCAATATCTCTATCCCGGTCGAATTAAACCAAGTCCTTTGTGGAAACCACCGAGAATTGTTTGTCCTGGGATGACAAATTCTTGACGTGAATGGTTTCTATTCCCCGATCTCCGTCATATAACAAACTTTTCATAAATTTGAAAAAACTAAGTCCCAGCCCTGTTATGAATGCTTTTATGTCTTTGGTCGAACAGGAGAAGAACCGGCTTGTGACATACTTGATCAACTTCCGAATTTAAAAGGGACTCTCACCACGCCACTCTGATGTAGTAGATCACATGCGTAAAGTGAGTCCACCTGCGACTTGGATATCAACAATGTGGATTATAGGTATTCCTCCAATTACAATCCCTATGTACAGAGATCTCGCTTTGCCAAACTCACGCTTCCACTCTACTCTCCTTACAATAATCAGGATCGTTGATCACACCATTTGATCAACGATCAACAGTAAATATTTCACCCAATTATGAAATAGGTTTTAGCCTTGTTTAAAGGTTTTTTACCTTCTCTGTCTTGATTCCTGTGCGCACTCGAGAGTCACCTGCATAACACTCTATTTAATGTGACAAAAAAAGTTCATTTCACATAAAAACAAAGGATTCATGAACACTTTCTTAACACTGGAAATTGAGTGATCTCTATTAATATCAATGTACATAAATTACAAAAGTAATCTCCTCGACCCGATTTCGAATTATTCTCTGATCCTTCCCTTGATGGCCACCCTCTCAAATGCTTCTTAGAATTACAAATAATACAAGAGGATTCTAATGACAATGAGGTCACATCCACTAATCACCCAACCACCCAAATCTCTAGGATCCTTTGGATCTACAAAATTCTCTCTAAGATATTTTACTCTCTTCTAAGGTTTTTATTCTTAACTCTCGAGAACTATATAATTACATCTTACTAATTCTTCACTTACTCATGTCTAATAAGAAAATATAGGAGAATACATTACATAATTGAGAGGACCAACTCTCTTAGTAAATGAATGACACCTAGGTTTAGTCAAATATGCTTTGACTTGGAAGTTAAATGTTCTTTTATCATATTCTCAAGGTGGAAAATATTCCTGGTCTCTTGACTATGTGTTTTCATAGGTTAATTGAAATCCTTTTGGATCTCATATCTTGTGTTGTTGTTGTGTACTCATTCTGTTGTAACATTCCTCAACTTTATCATCTTGATGCATGTTCTGTTGCTCATTCTCCTTTCTAGGATCCCATTTTTAGTTTGGATGTCTGTTTATAATCTTGTTTATGTAGTCTCTCTTAGTCAATTGCAATTTGTTGCTAAGTGTATTTTTTCCTCCATGGTAACTCCATTTAGTTGTCACCTTCAACAAGTTCCATGCTTCATCAAATTTAATGTCTAGTTTTTCCCTCTATTGATTTACCTCTACAATTTATCTACTGCTATTTTTCACAAAAAAATTGTATGGCCATTGCCATTTCCATCTCTTCATATCTCTACTTTTTCCCAACAATCTTTTGCATCCAATGTTGCATTTCCTTCTGCACATTTGAAGTTTACATGACTACTCCAACAAATTCGTATTTTGGATCTTTGCTAAAACGACAGATTTTTCCACAAAAAATTTATACCTTTATACAAGGTTTCCTCCATAGTTCTGCTCCACTCACCTTTAGTACTACCATTCTATGTTGTCATTTCTTCTTTAGCAAGTGTCATGCTTACTTCTTTGTAGTTATGCACTGCCTCTTCCAAGATTTATTATACTTCATCAACTAAAGTATCTCCATGCCAGCTCATTTTTCCCTTGATCCAGGTGGATATTGGTGGCCACCCACCTATTCCACCTAGACCTCTAGTCGATTTCATCAGCTTCCTTGTTTATAGCAACATTTACTATTTTTAGTAGCTTTTCGAGTCCTAAACTTCTGAAGCAGTTTTGACCCCCTAAACGACGATTTTTTGAAGTTCACAGCAAGCCTTTGCCTAGAAAATCATGTAGTACTCATAAATATATTTCCGACGATATATCGTATGCGTCAAAAGAAGATAATATGACCAAATTAACACCCCGGGAAGTTCGCTGCCCAACTAACCCCAACGGGGCCCACAAACCCTTGGCATTTTATCACTTGGGGTTAGGGTTTTGGTTGTTTAGGTTTTTCCCATGTTCAATAATAAAAAGGCTCTTGAGCCTCATTGTAATATAGTTCAAAGGCATGTAACCGCCACATCTATTCTCAGAGATAAGCTATCATCGCCCGAGCTAGTTTATTTCCATTTAATTTGTAAGCTTATTTCAATTATTTGATATTAATAAAATGAAGTATATTTTTTTTTGCATCTCTGTGTTAATGTTTATTTATGTATTTTATTTGTTTCTGCATAAATCTGGATCAGTGGTATTAGAGCAGTCTGCTCTTTCTCGATCTTTCTTTACATGTCTCCAATGATATCGAGTTATAAGGAGTTAGGGCTTGATCTAGTTGAACCTTTGGAAGATCAACCTTGCAAACGTTGACGGCCTCCCATGGAAAAAGAAAAGAAAGACGAGGGAGGAGGAGATCCTATCATAATATTGTTCGAGGAGGCCTTCGAGAAACTGAGGAACGTGATGATGGATAACTTTTCTCAGACCCTTCAACGGGTACCCACCGATGGCGCATCTTCATCCGACAACCACTTTGGAGGTGCCATTCCTTTTAAGGTACAAGTTAACTTCGACATTCCCATATTTGAGGGCCAAATAGATGTAGACGTCGTCGATAGATGGTTGAATCTATTAGAAGGATACTTTTCGGTTCATGGCTTTTCCAATCAAGAAAAGATTACTTTGGCACTCCTCAATGTCGCCCCACCATGTCAAGGACTAGTAGAAAACCTACTGTGAGCAAAAGGACAAGGGGGAATCCTCGTTCTCGGCCGCACCCACTTGGAATTCTTTTCGAGACGCCATAAAAGAACAATACTACCCCATGGGGAGCTATAATGACAAGTACATGCAATGGACTACACTGTGACAACAAAGGGATCAAGATGTGCATGAACAGAGGAATTTGTTCCATACCTTGCGCACAAAGTTGGGTATCAAATATCTGGAAAAACATTTGGTGCTTACGTACCACAGTTGTCTGCATAGATACATCCAAGAGGAATTTGAGTTCCTCGACATCTCTGTTGATTTTTTTTTGTAGCTTGGGAGGTGCGCCAAGCCCTAGTGATCAAGGGTTGGAGGTCAAAGCGCCACAAATGGGCTTGTGAGCTTGAGATCCAAGCTTGAGGATTTTGCATCCATCGTGATTTGGCCAAAATCATGATGGATTTACGACATGTGATGGATGAGGATGATAGTGCTCAAAAATACGATTCCAATGCAATGCGAATCATCCGATTCTGAGTTGTCGTTAGAAATTTATCAATTTTGAAGTTATAAGGGTAATAGTGCATGGGCATAAATGTCAAATTTATAGGTTGGATGGCCTAAAGGTGCCCCCAAAAAGGGCTTGACATTTTACCCATAGAAGGATATAAATAACGATGAGGTGGAGCCTCATTAGATCATCCAAGGGAGCATCATTTTATAGAATTCTCTCTGAAATAGGTCGAGCTCAAGAAGGAGGACGAAGGTGAGACAAAATATTGTCTTTTGGGCATACATCCACCTGTGATGAGGCCGAGCTAATTTAGGAAGTAGGACGCAGGCCTAGAGGAAAATTTGGGCATGTTTTTTGGTGTTATTTATCTCTTTTTTGGGTCTGAGTTAAGTTGGAAGGGAAGTCGCATACCTTGAGGTGGTCTGGACACCTGTGCGTAGTGTTTTGAGGTATGTTTTCCCTATTTCAAGTAGTCATTGCCCTAATCTCTAAGTGAAGACTTGGTCGCAGTCCTGTAGGGAGGATTTGTTAGGACCGTTTTCCTTATCAAAGAAGAAACAAGGTGCCATACATAGCAGAGAAGGGAGAAGGATCTCGTGGAGGGGAAGCCACAATATTCTAGGTGCATGTTGGAGTGTTTTAGGGTTATGAAAAAATTCTGTGAATGCCCTATCCAGTGAGGAACTACAACAACACACACAATCAGAGGTATGTTGATGAGATAATGTTGAATTGATGCTAGAGGATCAGTCCTAGGTTGGAAAGATGTGCTTGTCATCTTTGTGAGATGTTAAGGTGACAAGGTGCCTTAGACATGTTGTCATAAAGGACCTTATACAATAGAAGGTGGGCACACTTGGAAAATGGGTGACATTGGTTGGATCCGATGATGGGCAATGTAAGGAGACCTTAGGAGTTGTTTGGAGGTTCCCACGTGGATTTTTGGGATGCCTACCAAGAAACCAAGGTGATAGTAGTAACAACAGATCGGAAGGTAAGAGGACAACAACAAGGTGTGTTACTGATGGACCCATGTATGATGGATTAATGGTGTCCTAAGCAAGGACATATTGATGTGCCCAAATTTGTGCAATAGCTCCTCTATTGCAGAAGCAAAGGGAAGATTTGTGGAGTCGTTGGGTAGACATGTGTAAAGGTCTCCTAAGTGTGGGGATGCCCTAACTAGGAGCATATTCTACAACGTGGACTTGGTCTCTCGTGGATTGTTGGAGGGAAGCATGAGAAAGGGACAAGTGTGGATGAGATTGGAAACTTATGGTCTTTTGGAGGAGAGCGTGATAGTGTCCATGTTGGAGCTGAAGTGCAGCACCTTGATGGAAAAAAGTGACTGCTAGCCAGGCAATTATGGAGCTCAAAGGTTTGGCCAACCAGGAGCAAGATTGTGCAGCTCGAGGCTTGTGTGTGGAGAAGGACTTCTACAATAGATGATGGGCAGTCCTCCTAGCTTGTATTCATTGTGGGAGATGGACATCTTGTAGTGATAGGTGGAAGCTCTCCATGCCCTATGTTGGTCTTCATCGTTGCAACATAGGAAGACCGTAGTGGGTTGAAGTCCCTGAGTAGCTGAGGAGTAGTAGTGTGTAGATTGAGAGCTATTCACAAGTGGAACTGTGAACAACTCAAGAGGAGTCTCGCTGTGTTGTGCCCTTGATGGATAAAGGGACATCTGGAGAGCATATTGGACAACCAAGATGTAGTGGCCAGATGGACTTGGAGCATTGATAGAGGTAGGAGCTGTAGATCGTGAGCCGAAGGACCGGGCAGGTACAGGGTATGACCGAGAGGGCTGAGAGATTGCACTACAGCGAGATGGTCATAGTATCTTGTTTGTATCTTGTACTAGTGGATGTATTATGGTCATTATCCCTAGTACGGGAGCCCTAGACTGTTGTATTATATGTTGCTAATACAACGAAGTTGGGTTGAAAAAAAATAAAAAGTTGTTTATATTATGTGAATATGTGATTTATTGTTGTTTATATTTTATTGTGAAAAGTAGTATAGTTGAGATTCTTGGTTTGGTAGCGTTGGATATTTTAATACACTATCCTAGACCCAAGGTTGTGGAAATTCAATTATCTCCTCGCTTGGTGCAACATACCGGTATGCTGCTAAGATTGAGCAGAAATTCAAACAGAAGAAAAGAAACTTTGGATCTGTGAATTAGAGGTAAGGAAAGGCACCCCCAAACCGCAGAACAAAGGACAAGGACAAAGCGGGGCATCCCATGACAACCCATCGAAGTCGCAAGCGAAGAACAACACCAAGAAGCCAAAGAAGGATACATGAAAGTGGTGTGAGTTCCATAAGAGCTCCACTCACACCACAAGTGAGTGTCGGGCCAAGTAGTCACTGGTGGTCGAGCTGAAGGCTTCTAAATCAGATGCATGTTTCGACTCTAAGTCAAAACCTGACAAGTGAATGACAAAGGGAAGCGGATTATTGATGCAGAGCCCAGTGCCACCGTTGCCACCACCAAGATCCAAAAGGAATAACTCGAAGATCTAGAGAAGGGGGAGCGCCTCTTCCATTCCCAAATGTGGGTGAAGGGTGCCCCGCTGCAGTTCATTTTCGAGAGTGGGAGTCAAAATAACCTCATTTCAATAGAGGTCGTGAAGCGGTTGAGCTTGTTAATCATAGCACACCCACAACCATACACCATTGGGTGGTTTCACAAAGGACATAATCTTCGCGTCAGCCAACAATATTGCCTTCCCTACAGCATCAAGCCCTTCACAGATGAGGTATTATGTGATGTTTGGTATTATTAGGACAACCATACTTATCGAAGCGACATATTGTGTATGAATCTTGGCCTCACGTTGTTATTGTTACTTTGGGTAATAGGTTGTACAGGATACCAGATGTAGCACCACCTACGACCATCTCTTTGATCATTGCGAAGCAATACAGTAAGCTCATTTCCCAAACAGGAAATTTTTTTTTTCCTTATGATTCGCCCTCAGGTAAAGAAGAAGATTGTGGCCATGACCTCCAGGCAAGTCTCCTCTGCATGACAACAACAGATGGAAAAGGTCGTGGAGGAGTACTGGGACATCTTCACCTCCCCTGCAAAGGTGCCTATGCACTGTCAAGTCAAGCACTCCATCGATCTGACCCTAGGTGCGACACTACCTAATGGACCAATCAATCGATGCTCTATTCTATAGAACGACAAAATAAAGAGGTAGAGTCGAGAGATGCTGTAGAAAGGTCACATCCGGTCGAGCTCATCGCCCTATGGGAGTTCGATCGTGTTGGTGAAAAAGAAGGATGAGACTTGGAGACTTTGTATTGACTATCGGGTGCTGAACAAGATCACTATCCAGAATAGGTATCCGATCCCACAGATTGATGACCTTCTTGACCAACTCAAGGGGGCCAAATATTTCAACAAGATTGACTTCAAGTTCAAGTATCTCCAGGTACCGATTGAACCCTTTGATGTGTGGAAGACTGCCTTCAAATCCAAGGAGGGCCTTTTTGAATGGATGGTGATGCCTCTCGGATTGACGAATTCTCTCGCAACCTTCATGAGGCTGATGGATGACATCTTGCGACCATTCACTAACTCATTTGTGGTGATGTATTCAGGGTAATCTAGTGGCATATCACAACGAGACACTTTCAGACACAAACTGAAAGTATCCCACATATGACAAAGATATGTATTCCATTGTGCAGGCCTTCCGACAATGCAAGAATTACATTTTGGGGAAGGAAATGGTCATCCACACAGATCACCAACCCCTGCACTTCATACATACACAAGGGAAGTTGTAGAACGATCGCCATCAGAAATGGTCCACATACCTGCAACAGTTCCATTTCCACATCAAGTACAAGAAGGACATCACCAATAATGTTATAGAAGGCCTCATTGGATCGTCGATCGTAGCGCTAACCACTGTGATAGATTCCTGTGGGCACAAGACTTTGGGTTGGTCGCATATCTACAAAAGTGATCCAGAATTCGACAACACATACAAACTCTCCTAAAGGGTAAGAAAATTCCATATTTTCACCTCTAGGATGCACTGTTATGCCACCTAGGACACCTTTGTGTTTCTTCAAGCGAGCGTTCCAAGGTGATTTGAGAAGCACACTAAAGTCATGTCGCTGAACATTTTGGGGTCAAGAAAATAGTGGCAGTACTGCAGAAGTATTTCTATTGGCTGAACCTTCCACATGATGTCAGGAAGTGCATCAGATCCTACACTTTCTGTGTCATTTCTAAACTGACCATCAAGAATTAAGGCCTATATACTCCACTTCCTACTCTTAGTCAACCGTGGGAGTCCATCTCCATAGATTACATGTCGAGCCTTCCTTCTACCAAGCATGGAAATGACAATTTTTTTGTGGTCGTCGGCAGATTCTCTAAGATAGTCATTATTGCAGCCTACAAGAATAATATCACAGAAGAAGCAACTTCTAAACTCTTATTTGAGCGAGTGTGGATTCAATTTTGGATCCTACAGTCCATTATCTCAGATCAAGACAGGAGGTTCCTCAATAAATTTTGTTCAAGTCTCTGGTTGATGCTGGACACCAACTCACTAAGTCCACAACTTTCCACCCCCAAACTGATGGCCAAACATAGGTCGTCAACAGGATGATCGTACACATTTTGTGCATGTACAACTCAAAACATCCACACACATGGGATGAAAGCCTCCCCTATGTCTAGCACAGGTATAACTAGTCCCTCCACAGCTCAACTGGCCACAACCCCTTTTAGGTGGGCTTGGGATTCCAACCACTATGTCCCATTGATATGGCCATACCATTTGCCGCTACACAGGAAGATTCAACTCATGTCTAGTCCGAAGACGACAAGGTGAACAACTTCATTGAGCACATTCAGAACATCCGCCAAAGATCCATGACATATTGGACAGAGCCAATGCTAAGTACAAGCAGTGACCTGACCAATATCGGGTCCCACACAAGTTCCAGGTGGGAGAAAAAGTTTGGCTACATTTTAGAAGGAGTGCTTCGCTGGGCCCCACCGCGAGCTTCACCCACTCTGATATGGGCCATATACCATCACCAAGGTTGTAGGGGACAATTCCTTCGAGCTTAGTTTTCCACCATTCCTTGGTCTACACCTAGTGTTCAATGTAGACCACCTTAGACCCTACTTTCCACCATTTTTGGACACATCCGACATTGCAAAACAACTCATACCAACAAATTTAAACCCATGCTGCATGGAACATGCCATAACTGATCGGATCATGGACACACAGATCAAGAACACCCGCTAGCAGAGGATCCAACTATATTGAGTTATCAAAGCAGACCAACTCCTTTACCAAGGAAAGTCATTAACGAGGGGCCAAATTCAACAGAAATTTCGTCACCTCATGGAGGCTTTGCACACAATGGGGACCATTCTTCCTAAGCAGGGAGGATCGATCCAAGTGTATATTGGTGGCCACCCACCTATTTCACCTATATCTCTAGTCGATTTCATCATTTTCCTTGTTTATAACAACATTTACTATTATTAGCAGTTTTTCGGGCCCTAAACTTCTGGAGCAGTTTTCACCCCCTAAACGAAGTTTTTTTGAGGTCCAAAACAGACCCATATCCGTAGGCAAGGGCTCGTGGAAAATCCTATAGTACTCGGAGATATATTTTCGACAATATATCGCATGCACCAAACGAAGATAATATGACCAAGTTACGAACCCGAGAAGTTGGCTGCCCAACTAACCTCAATGGGGCCCACAAGTTCTTCGCGTTCCATCTCTTGGGGTTAGGGTTTTCTCATGTTGTTTAATAATAAAAATTCCCTTGAGGCTCATTGTAACATAGTTCAGAGGCATGTAGCCACCACATCTCTTCTCAGATATAAGCTACCATCGGTTGAGCTAGTTTATTTTCATTATGTATTTAAGCTTATTTCAGCTATTTGATATTACTGAAACAAAATATATTTTGTTATGAAACCAACTCCAAAAATATAAGAAAAGAGATATCAATGCCTTAGAAATAAATCACTTCGATGGGGCAACCTTCTTTACATTACATAAATGAACAATTCTTGGATGATACAAATGACAAAACCTTCTTCTATATATAGGAGTCCATGGGGTCACAATATAATCTTAGCCGACCTAACAATAATAATGTAAGGACACAATAATAACAATATTGGGGTTACAAGGGTACAACAATAACAATAAGAGGGTTACATTAAGAATAATAAGGGACTATACTAGTAATATAGGGACTTGACATATTTTCTGCTGCATCTCTACGTTTATGTTTATTTATGTATTTTATTGCGTTCATGCATAAATTTGAATCAATGGTATAAGAGCAGTCTCAACATAGTTACTGATCAAATGGGAACTATTACCTCAAAACGAGAACTCTAGCCCAAAATAACTCAAAAAACATGAAAAAACACCCCAAAAATGAAAAGTGTATCTTCCAGAACACTGTTTTTTTTAGTGTCAAATTTCAACATTTTTTTTTTAAATTATGTTAAAAACCAATTTTTTTCTTGAAAAAAAGATTGAAAAACACCCTCGAAACATAAAGTGTTGATGGTGGAATAAAAAAAAAAAAACCATGTCACAATTTTAACACTTTTTAACAATGGAATTAAAGATCAAATATTAAGACATTGAAAAATTGTAAAATTCGAACAATTTTGATACATGATGTTAAAGATACAAATATCATCTCTGAAAGCCTTATAATTGCCAACAATTTTGACTCCTTATATATGAAAGCCCATTAGGGGAATTTTGAGGTCTAAAATTGGCCTCCTAAGCAAATAATAAAATAATAGCTAAAGCAATAAAATAATATTTATGAATTTGCAATTCACTTTTTGCACCCAAATCCATGTAACCATGGTTAAATTCAATTAAAAAATTGTTCCAAAATAAATTAATAAAAAAATTGTATTGATGTGACTATAAATAATAATAAGTTTTTTAAGAAAAAAATTATTATCATTGAACAACTAATGCATTTTTCCTTTATACTTAAATAACTTAAATTAAAATATAAATATAAATTCATAAATTCTTAATTACATAATATACTATTAATTAAAATTTATATTATTTAAATTATATAACAACATGTAATTAATATACTATATATTGAAATGAATTCTACATTATATATTGAAATGATTTGATTTATAATATAAGAAGAAATAATATACAATATAAAACGGAACATAATATATACTCTATAATATTTAGATTTTTTTCTTAATATTAATATGATTAATTTTCATAATATTATATATACAAATATATAATATTAATATAATCATAGTGAAATGAGTTGAGTTGTATTTAAAATTAAAGGAAAAAAATTATTGAAATACATTTAATTTATATTTATAAGTATAATATAAGATTTATATACATTGGAATTTAGATTTTTTTTGCCCCAAATTATGTTAAATTTAATATACATTTTTTCAACATACAAACTAAAATACTTTTTTTCATCATATAAAACTAAAATGCATTTTTTTTAATTTTAATATGTTTATTTTGTTATTAATATTATAATAATATTATTTATAGATTTGATTTATCTTAAAATTACATGGCTACATTTTTATTTATTTTGACTATATATATATATATATATATATATATATATATATATATAACTTCTAATTAATTTGAAATTGTAATATTAAATAAAATGAGATAAATAGATAATTTAAAAAATATGTATGAAAATATGCAAATATAATATTTATTGAAAGGTGTGCAAATACATGAAGATTGTGTAGGGATATGCATTGTTTCTTTCAAAAAATATGAAATAACAAAAATAATATTTTAATAAAAAATCGTGAAATGACATTTATTATGAGTATTTTACTTTATGGATTTAAAGTACTTAGAGCACTACCAAGATTAACCATGAGTTTTTATCTACCATTTAGAATGTGACAAGTAAGTACCTTTAACTCAACTAATGCCACCTCAACTATTAGAGATGATGTCACCCCCTAAAATGTGATTGGTTCTCATAAAGTGAATTTTGTTTGTACATTTTACTTAAGAGGCTCATTTTAGACCTCAAAATTCCCTTAATACTTATATCTTGTTAAAGATAAAATATCTTGACTCTAAAAGACTCTAAAATTGCAATTGTTTTCAACCATAACATCAAAGATAAAATATCGTAGCGCATAAAAACCTTAATATTTTGACAAGTTTTAAATCTTAAGTTTTTAAATATTAACTTTTTAACATACTTGAACCATGAATTATGGACAAATTATATGACTTAAACAATTTTTTAAAATGAAAAAGTAATTGAAATATTTATTATTCTAATAGTAATTTTTATTTTAAAGGATAAGGATATATCTCTTTTCAAATCTTAGCCTAGGACAACTTATCTAATTGCAACCAAAACCTAAAAATCAACCATCAAAACGAAGTGTCCCCTTTCAATGAGGCATACCAATTTCAAAAATTTGAAAAGTATCTTATACCAAATGTTAAGAATAAATAATATCATGGCAATATCACTGCATAATCTAAAAGTTCAACATTAATTTCCATTTTTTTAAAAAACTTTTAATCAAAATATCAACTTTGGTATATTGAATATAACATAAATAATTTTTGTAATTCATTTTTGCACTGTGGATATTATAAAGAGATGAATTATTCATAATTAAAACATATAATCCAACCAACATACAAATGCATCATAAATTCATGTAAGATCATATGGAAGTCAAAGTATTTATTTCAAGTCACCATGCAAACATCAATTACATAAAAATGTTTGAGACAACTATTCAAAATCAGTCATAGGTTCTGGCACACAATCAGAACCTACACCTTCAGATGTAGGACTGGATGCAGATGAAGATGATCCATATTCTTCTCTTTCATCAACTAGTGCTCCATCTGAGTCAACATGCATGCCCACCATTTCAGATTTCAAAAGTCTTCTAGTTCTACGACTACATTCAACAAAGTCCCATGTCAACACTATTTGTTCTGATAGCAATTTGTTCAAAATATTTATTGTTTTCAAGCGAAGTTTTCCTCTCTTTGTCAAATTGAAGTTATACACAAGTATGTCAAAATCCTCCAATTTCAATACTTCTGTGTGGCGATGATTTATATTTGTGCCCTTTCTTTTTCTCTTTCCACCAATTTTTTTTTCAACTACCATCTTTGGCTTGTACACACCATTAAATGGGTGGGTACATGTGGCATACCAATGTACTTTAACAATTGTAATATATTCATTTTCTTTAATGACCTCTATAACCTTGGAAACCCATAATGGATAGCCAAGTGGATCTTCATTTGTTAACACTGCTATCATGCAACCCTCCTTAGCATCCTGCAAAAAACCCCTATAAAGGTCTTCCATGGCTTCACATTGTATACGTGATCTTTTAGAAACAATATATATTTCTCTTTCCTCTACCTGTGAAGGATTAATATGTTGGGTTTGTGTTATATTCTTTCCACGACTAATCACGTGCAGGGGGGTCACAGGGGGGGCGGTAGCCCCCAAAAATTTTTTTTGGTTGTTATTTTCCAATGGGTGGATCCGCCCATAGTTTTGTGCATGGGTTTGCACATGGTTTTGGGGTACGATGGTTTTCGGCCCTTGGTATTTTGTAGATCCGGTCAAGGGAACTACGGTTATGCTCTAATCCAGGGTTAATGGATTGGAGTTTATGTATGCTTCGACATGTATATATATGTGTTGTAACACTAAAAGGTTTATAATGAAAAATCAAACTGGTCGTCCCGATTTGGGATCTAGGGGAATATCTCTGTGTTTATCTGTTTTATGTTTTATGCTCTCACTACTGTTTATTTTCTGTCTTTAAGATTCGTTTGCAGATAATTTCTGTATAGGGTTAAACCTACATAATAATACCTTGAGCCTGTTGTTATTCAACATTGTGTGTTTCCTCATGTTCATTTAGCATATTTTGTGGCAAAAAAAATGGAGTCTTCAAAAGCGTATCTTCATTTATTGATCTTGAAACCATATCACTCTGATTATTGAAAAAATACTCCCACCAAACTGAATCAACAACATCAAATTACTCATATGGATCTCTAATACATATTTTAACTTCCTTTAGACATTCAGAATATTTATATCTCTTATGCCTTCGTGCATTATGGAGTTCAACAACTGACTATAATAACAATACCTTTGATGCAAATATTGGACGGTCTATAATGAACTTCAAAAATGCTAAACCTGATGATGGCTCCCATTCTGCAGCAGTTGAATACTTCTTGCCCCATATAAGTGTTATCCCATCCATTTTTTTGATACTAAATTGATACTGGAAGCAAATTTTATTAAGTTTTTCAATGCATTTCTTCTCACCATGCGATCCTAGAATAAACCTTCGCATGTCAATAGTTTCTTCCAACACATGAAAAATAGGCTCTGGAATGCATGATTTCTTAATACATTCAATTAATGATTGCAGGCTCCCAACACCTTTCCTCCTCAATTCCACTGAAAAACGAATGAACATTTGATCAATATAGTCATGAATATGCCCAACAAGAAGGAAACCAACCTTTATCTTTTTTAAAATTCCCAATTCAACGAGCATGTTTAGATGTCCAAAAAGAACTTCATTTTTTTTTTCATGGCTTGTGTTGTCTAATTGTACATACAAAACTTCAGGAATAATGCTAGACCAATGAGTAACCACATCATGGAATATAGTTATGGTTAGATTTGTATTATTATCAATATTTGAAGCTGTGAAGTAAACCCTTGACAACAACTTCTCATTAAATACCATACAACCAACCAAGTGAAACTGAATGAAATTTTCCTCCTGTAATTTTTTTGGTGTGCAGAAAAAATGTGGCAAAAGTGTTTTCTTTTTTTCCATACTATCAATTATCAAACCCAAATATTTATTTGTATTATGATAATACTTCTTTTGATGTTTATACAATTTTTGTCTTTCACTTGTTTGCTGATTGTGATGCTCTTGAAGTGCTTTCACAACGGAAAATGCACATAAAATAAAAGAAACATATGAATAAATATATTTTCATAGTTGATAACTATCCAATTTTTAAAAATATTTTTACAAACGTGTACATCTTTCTGCCCCTTGACATTTATCTATTTTTTTTCTTTAAGAGAATCACATGTTAGGAATTTGGCTTCTGTGATCCATAAAATTGTGTATAAAATCTTTCGGTGAAAATCACATTCAAGCAGATTTTATTGACGCGTTTCGAACCAACCAGTTTGATTCATCATCAAGACAAGATGAGAAATATGATCTAGGACCCAGTTTAAATAGATAGGAAACTCCAACTAGCTGTTGTGGAATAACGACTAATTTGACTGAATAAGAAACTACAAAGACAAAATAATAGTTGAATTATTATTATTATATTTTATTTAATAATTAAAAGATTTAAATATAATAAAAGATTTATATATAATTAATTAATAATAATCCAAAATTCTAAGATTTAAAAATAAAATAAAATAATAAATAAATAAATAAAAATAAAATAAAAATAAAACCAAAAAAAATAAAATAAAATAAAATAAAAAATAAAATATAAAAATATAATAAAAAAAATAAAAAAAATAATTAAATAAATAACTAAATAAAAATAAAAATTTCCTGTCTATTTAAATTGGGTCCTAGATCAGATTTCTCATCTTGTCTTGATTATGAATCACATTCACTGGTTAGAAACACGTCAACAAAATTTGCTTGAATGTGATTTTCACCGAAAGATTTTATACACAGAATCACATGTACTGCAAACCCCCATCCTTGTCTTCTTAGGAATATGAACATTGTTGAATTTGTTCTTGTAAAATATGAATATAAAATAAAATTACCAACTCCTTCAGCACCTTATGTATGTTATTTGTATAAGTTGTAGATTTCTCGTCTCGAGAAATTATCCAGAATATGTATTGTGTCTTTATTTGGAATACACTCTCCATGCTTTGAAGATAAGTCTTTCATCCATGACATAGAATTATTTGCTAATGGCCCAACCTCTCATTTATAACGTACTTTTGAATAATATGTTGGATCATTTTCCATTCTATCTTGGATTCTTGACAAATGAAAATTACCAATTGAATGCAACATTTTGAAAGTCTTTCTGTAGAGCAATACATTCCCAATATGATAATCATAACCTACTAGTGTGGATTACATGAAACCCACTAAATATGATTTTTTCATGTTTTTATTCATTGACAAATATATTTTCCTTTTCTCCAAAGCATAGTTGAAATCCATATTTTCAAGCAATCCTTTCGACAACAGTCACTTGAAATCAGATGTACGACAAAACTTTTGCCTGTGAGATATGTTGTCCTAACCCTTGTATAACTAGAATATTTTGGATTGATATGAAAAGTTCTACTCCTACTCCTAGTTACAATATTTTCTTGCAACGATTTCATCATTCCATTATCCTTTGTAGAAGCAGTTTCATCACCCTCAAGATTATCCCCACTTTCATCATTCTAAACATAGTTAAGAAATTCATCAGCATCATTGCTTGGAAGATATTCATTGCCATCCTCACTTGAAGACAAAATTTCACAAGAATCATCTGTGCTTTTGAAACCCCGACTTAGATGAAATTATTCACCATATTCATCCATGCTTTCTAAATATTCCCTTGGAGGATTCAATTCTACATCACCATGAGTGCCTTTGAAACCCTCACTTACAGAAAATGAATTATTCAGATATGTGCCTCTAAAGTTATCATTTGCAAGAAACTCTTCATCCTCCCCTTCCTCAGTGGTGCTCTCATAATCCTTAGGATTATGCCTAAGTGAAAGCTTTGAATTGTTGAGATTCAACAAGATGATGAGCTTAGTGAAAATTAAGCACCTTCACTAAGTGGGGCTCACAGGCTATTTTTAGGTGTATGTCTATTTTTAGAATGGTGAGCATATTCTAAAGTTAGTAGGATGTTGATTCTAGATGGTTGAGAAAATTCTATCTTTGGATGAATGTCTATTTTAAGAAGATTGGGTGAAGTCTATTTATAGATTGCTAATCTAAAAATAGATGCATGTTGATTATTATTAGCCCTTAATAATAATCGGAAAATAAAAAATAACTTATTCTCTTGGAGCACTTTATTTCAGTGAATAGATGTGGCACATCAGTGGGCTGAAGGAATTACACAATTCCTAGGGTGGTTGGTGACTCATGCATGGAGGATTTCGTTATAACTAACAGTGGAAAGTTGTAACAGAGTTGGAAGAGTAGTTATGTGAGTTGCTATTTAGTTTGACTTAGTTAAGTGAGTTAAACTTAGTAGTGCTAGTTGTAACTAAAGATACACTAGTGAAATATGAATGAATGAATTATTTAATTAATTCACAAGTAGTGTCTTACTTGCAACTGAACAAATACAACAGTTAACTACTTGCATGTCAGATCCAGTGGAGACCCAATGGAGAGATAGGTGGAAGGGTGAGATGGACTATCAGTTGTGACTATAGTGATGCATTCAATGCATCTACACTAACATTGGAGATGCCAATGAGGATTGCACAGTCCAAGAAAGAAAAGATCGAATTCGTTTAGGGATCTTCTTCAGCAGGGATTGCGCAGTGGAGGCAGGCTGCTAGGAGGCAAGAAATTGGTGCATAGATATGCAAATTGCTGCATGACAGTGTGTGGTGATTGTTGATTGTAGTGAGAGCTCTATGCTATGATATTTGTATCAGATTGTTACATGTTCCATTGATATACATAATATATGATAGTCGGGGCTTTTAGCTTTAAGCTTTCCTGATAAAACATTCTTGTTATGTGTGATTGATTTGCTTCATATGTGTTTTGCAATTGGAAATTTAATTTCCGCAAAGAGTTAAGTGGAAGGATTCTGTATTTAACATAAGATCAATTTGTTAGATCAGGAGAGTCCAGTAATATACATGCATATTGTATAATTTCTCCATGGTATCGGAGCAATGTTGATCATTGGAGATTGCAATATTGAAGCGGTGTTGAGTTTTGTGCTGGAGGACAATTCGAATTTGCTGCAAGAATTTCTTGGTGCGACAATTGAGTATACATTGAAATGAATTTCAATAGGTTGCGGTTGGAGTATGCACTTGAGGGAAGCTCAAACTACATAGCCTGGAAGGATAGGATGGAGGCGGTGCTTGAAGATAATGGTTTGAAGGAATTCATTGATAGCGATGTTCCTAAGCCCACTTCGACGGATGTTGCATTACTTGACACCTGGAAAAAGAAAGTAGCGAAGACAAGAATAATTCTGTTGGAAGGTGTGAAAGACCATATTGTGTCAAGCCTTCACGGGAAAGCCACTCCATTTGCAATGTGGAAGGCTTTGATAGATCTTTTCCAAAGCAGCAACGACCATAGGAAGTTGGCGCTGAAAGATAAGCTCAGAAAAAAAAAATGGAGAAGGGCGATAGTATTCCAAAATATCTCACGATGTTTGGTCAATGTAGGGATGAGATGGGGAGTGTGGGAATTACAATTGCGGATGATGAATTGGTGAGCTTGGCTCTCCTTGGGTTTTCGAAGAGTTGGCACAATTATCAGGACTCCGTCAATGGACGGGAGAAAATACTGGATTGGGAGCGACTTTGGTTGGATCTAGTGCAGGAGGAGATAAGGTGGAGTACCAGGGATGACTCTTGTTGGCTTGAGGGGTCCTAACCCAGGTTTGGAGGTTAAGGTTTGCCAACAAACCCCTATACTACTGGCCCTTTCAACAGTGACCTGCTTGCACAGACAAATGTCTCACCCGAAGCAGTATGGGAGGGTGCTGGAACCAGGTTTTTGCACCTTGCAAGAGAGAGTAGGTAAGTCAAGTAGATCTGCGTTCGCACCAAAAAGATCTATTCGCAGGGCTATTAACAGTATAATCGCAACATACAGATCTAATACCATGCACAAAGCAAGTCAATAACTTTGCATCCATGTGCGTATCAGTAGTAATCAGCACATATCATCATAATGCATCATCAACAGAGTATAGTTATACCATAACATATACAGATTCATAGCATAAATAGATAACCAACAACATTCATAATAGTTCTAATAGTTCACATCAACAGAAACACCTTAGATCAGATAACACAAAAGTACTTCAACCATATCTGCATATATTAGTATCCAAAACTTAATATAATCTGACACAGCCTGTGCACACAACCAACAGGGTCCGCACACAGCAATACTGAGGATCTCCGTGCACACAACCAACAGAAATCCTTACCCTAATGACCAACAACAGATCTAAAAATTCGCACTTAGCATCCAAATTAATTCTTTCTCTACCTTAAGACTAAAAAATGTTCATCTATTTATATCGACTTAGCCTACTCTTCCACTCTCAGTCTACCCTTGACTGATTACATTGCATTTGAGGCTTTGACCCACCCGAAAACCCCTGCGCTAGACTAAATAATATCAACAATATACAAAATTATACAAAATTCGTAGCTTTTAGGCGACTCTGTTCCAACAATCCCCCAATGTAATCTTGTGACTCGTTCTGAGTCATTGTGATGGTGGGGTCTCCACCTGCGCCTGTAGTAGTTTGACCGCCTCGACCAGTGGGAGTAGCACTCCACCCTGAGCAACAACGTTATGAGCAATATCCACTGACTTCTACAAAATTGGTCCTTCTGTTGCAGCAGTGATGCTCTCCATATTCTGGTTTAATTATTTAACAACAACATCAATATCCTGGGAGAGCTTGAGGGCTTCATCGGCCCATGGCTTAAGACGGTCACTTAGAGTCTTCTTCTTCTGGTGGAGCTTGTCGATATCATATCGAAGGGAATGGCTAGTTCACAGTCGTGCTAATCGTTGAGCAGGAACTAGAGTAGGCATCGTGGCTTCGATATGCTCGAATGATTCTTCCTTCTATCGCAGATCTTGGTTGATTTCACACAAGATCGGGTCACACTCTACTTTAGTCCATAACTGCATGGCTGTATCCAGTAATTGGGCACCCTGAGAAATCTTTCCGGTAATCACTTTGGTGGCTATGTTGACCAGAGCAGCTCGCTAGGCCTGTACCTCTGGTGGTGTCTCGGGCTGCAACTTGGCCTATAAATCTGCGATTTGCTGTTCAATCTGTGTTTTGACTACCTGGATTTCCTTCCTTGAGGATTTTAATGCTACGACTAGCCCCTCAATCTTGGCCTGGGGGGTAGCTGTGGCTGGTATTTCATCTGTAACATCCGTGCAAAGTCTACTTATTAAATGTTCCAGCTCCGTCTGCTGCACGGTGGCAAGGGTGCATGCAACCTGGGCCTGAGATACTTCAATAATTTTTTCTTCAATCGTTTGCTCGGCTATGTTGAGCTGAGGGTGCACTTAGCGATCCCGATGCTGGATTTCTTCAAAGAGTGTAGTGTGGAGCAACTTCAATGACTCATGAGGTAGTCGGGCTAGATCTAACTGCACTCCTGCACAAGCATGGACTTGCGCACCTAAGTCAGGGGAACTCATTATGAGGTCTACGCCAAGCAGTAGACAGGGACGAATTTCGGCTGTAACCACGGATGTGCTACTAGTTGCAGGGTGCGACCTCGCCTGGGTTATGTTGGTCTGCAAGGTATTTTATTAGAGTTGTAGAGCCCGGATCCTTGCCTGAAGTGTATCAACCGCGACCTTATGCTGCTCCTCGAGAGCTAGCCATTTGTCTTCTACTGCCAAGGTGACCGCATCTGCAATCTGCTCCAGATCACCTTCGGTCAGTGTAAATCCTGTACCTCATTCTGGTCGAATGGCGTGCCATTTCTTGCACGACCCCTTGACAGTCTCATTCGTCCGCTTCATGCCTCGAGGGGAATCAATACCTCCCACCTCTTGACTTTCAGTACCGAGGTCCTACTGCACATCCTTTTTTTTGCGGCATCTGTGCCCGTTCCCATACTTTCACCGGGCTGCGAATCCTTTTGTGATGTAGCTTCGGTGCACTTTCCTGTACTCTGACCGGGCTGCGAACCCTTTTGCGATGCAGCTCTAGCGCCCTTCCCCATGCTCTTGCTCGGTCCTTCGGTATCCTTGGTGATGACAAGTGGGATTAATTTTGTTGTGATAGTTCCTTTGGTGCCCTTTGTGCCTATTTGGAAGCCAAGCTTCCAGTGAGGAGGCCATAACATGATTACATTGTCAATTTCTTCATCTGCAACCATATAAGGGAGCAAAATCCATGCCGAATCCTTACGGCCTCGAATTTGGACGTTGTGCATAGTCACCTGGAATGCGGCAATGTTTTTGTATTTATCATCGGTAGACGTGGTCGGGAGTTGATGGTTGCTGTGAGCCCACTCTGAAACAAGACCCAGAAGACTTGGTTGTCCTCGATGCGTTACGCATCCTTAGAGTCCCACAAGTTCGTGTTGGGTTTGTGTTATATTATTTCCATGACTAGTCACGCCCAGGGGGGTAATAGGGGGGGCGATAGCCCCCCCTATACGTTGCACTAGGTGCAACGTATGGGGGGGTCACAAGGGGGTTGGTAGCCCCCCCTGTCAGGGTACGGGGAAGTGCCCCTAATTTTTCTTTTTTGGTCCTTATTTTCCGATGGGCGGACCCGCCCATGGTTTTGTGCATGGGTTTGCACATGGTTTTGGGGCATGATGGTTTTCGGCCCTTGGTATTTTGTAGATCCAGTCAAGGGAGCTACAGTTATGTTCTAATCTAGGGTTAATGGATTGGGGTTTATGTATGCTTCGGCATGTATATATATGTGTTGTAACACTAAAAGGAATATAATGAAAAATCAAGCTGGTCATCCCGATTTGGGATCCAGGGGAAAATATCTGTGTATATTTGTTTTACGTTTTATGCTCTCGCTATTGTTTATTTTCTATTTTTAAGATTCGTTTGCAGCTAATTTCTGTATAGGGTTAAAACCTACATTTGGTATTGGAGTAGTTTCGGCTTCAAGGGGACACCTTTGCTGCTAAGGGGTTTTTTTCTCGGGCTTGAGGTAGACCCTGTTCAGTGGGAGATTTGTGGCATCAATTCTTGCGGTGAAATAAGATGGCGAGTGGAAGGAAGACAGAGATTGAGAAATTTAATGGTCAGATTTTTGAGTTTTGGAAGCTCAAGATGGAGGATCTGCTGGTGGATAAAGATTAGTGGATCACGGTAGATCCGGGTACTAAACCAACGACAATGTTAGATGAATACTGGAAGAATTTGGATTGGAAGGCAAAGAGCACAATACGGTTGTGTGTCTCAGATTCAGTATTGTTGAATGTATCTGGGGAAGCTACGGAAAAGACCTTGTGGGATAAGCTAGGGACTTTGTACCAATATAAGTCTCTGGTGAATAAATTGTTCCTGCGAAAAAAGTTGTATAACCTGAGGATGAAGGATGGAGACTCGGTGACAGAGCATTTGAACGCCTTCAATACTGTGGTAAGTCAACTATCATCTATTGATATTAAAATCTCAGATGAAGATAAGTGCATCAGTTTGTTGTGTTCTCTACCAGATTCGTGGGACAGTCTGGTTATTACAATAGGTAGAAATATAACTACCTTGAATTTTGATGACATTGTCTCAGCCTTGCGGTTGGAGGAAATGAGACGGAGAAATATGGAGGGTCAGAATGGAGATGCCTTATCAGTATGAGGAAGGTCCCAAAATAGAAACAAGAATGAGGTTTCGAGTGGGAGATCTAAATCTAGAGGGAGATCTAAATCTCCTGGAAAGTTTGTAAAGGTGTGCGGGAAATGCGGAAATGAAGGGCACTACAAAAAGGACTGCAGATCTAAAGCTCCTGCGAAAGGAAAGGGATCTGATGATACTCCTTCTACAAAATCAAAAACCACCTCGGATGAAGGTGGGGATGTGTATTTGGCTTCTTCTTCAAATACACATGTATATCATGAGTCATGGTTGATTGACTCGGGTGCATCCTTTCACTTCACTCCCCATAGGGAGTGGTTCTGCGAGTATGAGAAATATGATGGTAGTGATGTCTTCTTAGGTGATGATAGGAAGGCTAGAATCGTCAGACGTGGAAAATTCAAGCTGAAGCTGCAAGGTGGAAGGATTAGAACACTTCCTGGTGTTCTGCACATTCCTGCATTGGCCAGAAATCTGATTTATGTAAGAAAGATGGATGATGTAGGTGTAAAAACAGTGTTTGAGAAAGATGCCTGTAAGATGGTTCGTGGAGCACTAGTATTAATGCAGGGAGTTCGGATTGGAACTCTGTACAAGCTTCAGGGCAACACTATTATTTATGGGTGCAACAGTTCTATGGTTCCCAAAAGTGGAGTGGAAAGCCTAGAGGTCTCTGGAGAAAAGACCATGCTATGGCATCAAAGGCTTGGACATATTAGAGAGAAGGGCCTTCAGATACTACATGGAAATGGTATGGTAGAAGGTATGTCTAATAACTCTCTAGATTTCGATTTCTGTGAACATTGTGTATATGGGAAGCAGAATCAGGTGAGTTTTCCTTCTGGTTCTAAGAGGGCAAACAAGATATTAGAGCTTGTGCACAGTGATGTGTTTGGACCTATGTTGGTTCCATCACTGGGTAAGTCTGTGTACTATGTTTCATTCATAGATGACTTCTCAAGGAATAAATGGATATATTTCTTGAGGACGAAATATGAAGTATTTGACAGATTTAAAGAATTTAAGGCTCTGGTGGAAAACCAGACATAGAAGAAGATAAAGCCGCTGAGGACAGATAATGGTGGGGAGTTTTGCAAGAAGGATTTTGAAGAGTTCTGTAAGAATTTTGGTATAGCACGACAGAAGACTACTCCATACACACCTCAGCAAAACAGAGTTGTAGAAAGGATGAACATAATGCTGATGGAAAAGGCAAGAAGCATGCTTAGTGGTACTGGGTTAGGACAAGAATTCTGGGCAGAGGCAGTGGAGACTGCATGTTACTTGGTTAATAGATTACCTTCATCAGTGTTGGAGGATAAGATTCCATATGAGGTATGGACTGGTAAGAAACCCTCTCTTTCACATATGAGGGTATTTGGATGTGATGCATATGTACATGTTCCGAAGGAGAAAAGGAGCAAGTTGGATAATAAATCTGAAAGGTGCATCTTTATTGGGTATAAGGATGGTTTAAAGGGTTACAAGCTTTGGAACCCGGAAACAAGGAAGGTTGTGTACAATCGAGATGTGGTGTTTAGAGAGGTGAAAGATATTTTTAAACATGAAGTCCTACAAAAGGAACCTGAGAAGATAGAGTTTGAGCTAAAGGAGGATGAATCAAACTCTACAACAGAAGAAGACTCAGAAGAGGAAGAGCCACAAACTCCAGCTGTGAGAAAATCAGTTCAGAAAAGAAGACAACCAGAAAGGTATAGTCCATTTGATTTTTGTTCAAATTTTTCTTTAACTATAACTAATGATGATCCCAGAACCATCAGAGAGGAAGTAGATTCAGAGGATGGAAAACTCTGGAAGGAGGCCATGGTTAATGAAATGGCATCCTTACATAAAAATGAGGCATGGGATCTGGTGGAGTTGCCAGCTGGAAGGAAGCCCATTAGGAGCAAATGGGTGTTTAAGAAGAAGATGAATGTAAAGGGAAATGTGGAGAAATACAAAGCTCGGTTGGTAGCAAAAGGTTATTCCCAGGTGCCGAGAATTGATTTTGGTGATATTTTTTCTCCTGTTGCCAAAGTTACTTCTATTAGATTACTTTTATCTGTTGCTGCTGCATTTGATTTTGAGGTAGAACAAATGGATGTGAAGATAGAATTTCTTCATGGGGATCTGGAAGAGGAGATCTACATGAAACAACCTAAAGGCTTTATGGTGAAGGGGAAGAAAGAGTTGGTATGCAGGTTAAAGAAGTCTCTGTATGGGTTAAAACAGTCACCAAGGATGTGGTATTAGAAATTTGATACCTATATACGGGGACTTGGCTTCACCAGAAGCAAGGAGGATAACTGTTTTTATTTTAAATTAATTGGTGACCGTGTTATTTATTTGGTCTTGTATGTGGATGATATGTTGTTGATTGGAAATGACAAAGAAATTATCCAAGATTTGAAGACCCAATTGTTCTCCAAATTCGACATGAAGGATCTTGGTGCTGCAAACTATATTTGGGCATGGAAATTAAGAGATATCAGGCAAAGAGGAAGCTCTGGTTAAACCAGAGGAAGTATGTCGAGACTATATTGCAGAGGTTAAATATGCAGGATAGTAAACCGGTGAATATTATGATTGCTGTAGGTACAAAGCTGTCTGCTGAATAGTGTCCCAAGACACAAGAAGAAGAGGAGGATATGTCCTGTGTTCCATATGCAAGTGCAGTGGGTAGCCTGATGTATGCAATGGTCTGTACTAGACCGGAAATTGCACATGTAGTGGGAGTATTGAGCAGGTTTATGTCAAACCTAGGGAAGGAGAATTGGACAGCAGTGAAGCGGGTTTTCAGATATTTGCGTGGCACTAGTGATTATGGCTTGTGCTACCAGGGAAGACCAGGATTGGAAAGAGTGTTGGAAATTCATGGTTTTGTTGATGCAGACTGGGTTGGAGATCAGGACCAAAGAAGATCTACAAGTGGGTATGTGTTTGGCCTATTTGGAGGTGTAGTTAGTTGGATGAGTAAAAGGCAGTCTGTAGTGGCTCTTTCAACTACAGAGGTATAATACATGGCATCCACTCATGCAAGTAAGGAAGCAGTTTGGTTGCAGAGATTGTGTTCAAGTATGAGGTTGGTGCAACAAGCTATAAGGATAGACTGTGATAGCCAAAGTGCAATTTTCTTGGCTAAGAACCCTGCTTATCATTCAAAGACAAAGCATGTTGATGTTCAATATCACTTTGTGAGGTATATGGTTGAAGCTAAAAGGGTGTTGCTGGTAAAGGTGGACACTTTGAAGAATGTTGCAGATGCATTGAAAAAGTCTGTGAGCACTCAGAAGTTTTCTTGGTGTAGAGAAACAATGGGTGTTGCAAAGCTGGGCTAATGACTCAGCTCTCCTGTGGCCCCTTACAAAAAGAAAACAACAAGTGGGAGAATGTTGGGTTTGTGTTATATTATTTCCATGAATAGTGATGTGTGGGGGGGTAATAGGGGGGGCGATAGCCCCCCCCTGTTGGGGTCTGGGGCAGCACCCCGAAATTTTTTTTTGGTCCTTATTTTCTTGTGGTCGGACCCGCCCATGGCTTTGTGCATGGGTTTACACATGGTTTTGGGGTATGATGGTTTTTCGACCCCTGGTATTTTGTAGATCCGGTCAAGGGAACTACGGTTATGTTCTAATCCAGGGTTAATGGATTGGGGTTTATGTATGCTTCGGCATGTGTATATATGTTTTGTAACACTAAAAGGAATATAATGAAAAATCAATCTAGTCGTCCCAATTTGGGATCTAAGGGAAAAAATCTGTGTATATTTGTTTTATGTTTTATGCTCTCGCTATTGTTTATTTTATATTTTTTAAATTCATTTGCAGCTAATTTCTGTACAGGGTTGAAACCTACAGTTCATGTATCGAGCCCCTTTTCACATGTCTTGGGTGAGTTTAGGGAGGACTGATTCCTCAAGTTCTTCCCAGGCGACCAACGCAATGAGGAACATCAACTAGGAATAGCAAAAGGCTTGCCCCTGCTCCTAGGATTCTCGGACATTGGATAAAAACTTGTCGCACAAGTATTGGGCCCAATTGAAGAAGAACCCTTTCTTACATTGGCCGGCCAACTGAATCACATATGCAGGGATGGTGGTGACCTAGCATTTTCACATCATCTTGCATGCCAACAACATGGTACCCAACTGCATACCAGGGTCGCTGATAGAATTGATTATGAAACCTCGAGTATTCCGCTCCATATGGTAGGTTTTGCGCACGTATTCAATAGTCTCCCCTTCATACTTCATGCCCACGCGCTCCAGGGGGTTTGGTCATTTCATGGGAAGACCAGAAATTCAATGAATGAGCGCGACATGGATGGGGATTCGATCCTGGATCCACAGGCAACCATCATGAACCAAGGAAAGCAACTGACGTGCCAGACGATCCGTGATGTTGTAGTGGCTGAAGTGCGGAATCCTTAGCAGGTTCAGGAGCCCGTACCGAGCCAATCCACGCACCCAGTGCATGGGGATAATCTTTATCCCACCGTCTTCCTGAACTCTGTCAAGGTATAACTCGGGTGCCAGCTTAGGGAAGGCCTCCAAATTGGCCAAGTCATGATCATAAAATTTTATCTCATGGAGCCATCCAGAAGGGTCGCCAATGATGGGGACTTCTCCTGGGGTCAGTGGTATCTACAGGTAGGTGATCAAGCCGTCGAGGTTCTTCAGCATATGAGTCAAGGGCCTACGTGGCCGAACAAAGGGCGATAACCAATCGATTGGTGTGGAGGCCTGGGCTTCTTCCTGAGCAAAGCGCGCCTGAGGTGTCGCTCGCTGTGATTTTACATTTCTCAGGGAAGTACAAGACTTCACCCCATCCCATTTCGTAGGTTTGCATGAACCTTGAGATTTTTCCTTTCCCTTCTTCTTAGTTGGGCTCGACGGAGATAACCTTTTATGCCTCGGACTCAATCTCCACTACTCCCTCGGTTTATTGTTCTGCCGAGGTTACCGGTTGTAAGGGCTTAACAGGATTAGTGGCCATCATTCTGGTGTGAAAAAAAAACTTGGGATGGCTACTATCCGAGGGGGAAGCGCGCTCAGACATCAAAAAAACATAAAAGACACAGAATCATACAAAGCACAACCTTGTCAAGTACAAGCTATTTAAGAGATATAGAACCCTTGTCTGATTTATCCTCCTTGTTTTATAGCCCTTGCGATCGACCAACAGTTGGGTAAACTTCACTTGGAACTTACCATCAAGTAAACAGTAAAAAATCTCCCGAAATTTCCTAATTAAATGTCGGTCGCCCGCTCCTGTTAATGGTAAATTTCACTTTTTACGTAATTTTATTGTGCCAATAGCTAGTTTTCGCACCTCCTGTGCACCCACTGTAGCCCTGCACTCCCAGTGGACCTCATGTGCTCCCAACGCATCTCTATGCTTCCAATGCCCCTTCTGTGCTCTGAACATTCTCCTGCGCCTTTCGTGTATCCCTCTGGTCATCGAATTCAGCGGCCACACCTTGTGCATATCATGGTACCTTCCGTTCTTGCCTTCCTTGGTGGGCGTGGCCCATTTTATATAGCTACCCCGGCCATATAGTCATTTGATCCGATACGGTTTGAGCTAGCTGCCATTGACATAGCTATGTAGCATATCGTCGCGCAGGGTGGCTAATCGAATATATCCACCATTCGTGATTTATTTAACGACATAGGGCCCTAACCAGTGCTGTCGGAACTTCCCTGGGTGTTTTTCAAACTAGCTATCATACAGTAGCACTAGTTCTACTTCCGCACAAAGGTTTTTTGTCGAATATGTCGATCATGCCATGCCTTATCTCGAGCTTTCTGAACTTGTTGATGGAAATTAACAATGAAGCGATCTTCCTCTAAGGCCACAAGCTGCACTAACTGATCCTCCATGATATCAGGCTCCACCATATTCATAAAGGTTGTGATGCGCACGCTAGGAACAATGTATTCCATGGGCATAATGGCCTCCTTACCATAAACCATCTGAAATGGCGTTTTCCCTGTCAACTTCTTACAGGTGGTTCGGTAGCCCCAAAGAATAGATGGGATGCGCACATCCTAGTTGCCGCAATCAACATTACAAACCTTAGTCAGTGCGTGCTCCAAGAATTTATTAAAAGCTTCGACTGTTTCATTTTCCTAAGGATGATACAGAGTGCTTTTCGCATGATGGATCCAAAATTCTTCCATCAAGGCCTGTATTTTTTCATTGATAAAGTGTGTACCTATATTGCTCATCAGGATTTTCGAACATCTAAATCTAGTCAGAATCTGCTCAAAGATGAAGTGCGCGGCGGTATCTGCAGTGCAATCCTTTACTTCTTGTGCTTCGGCCCACCTAGTTACATAATCAGTAGCAGTTATAATGTATCACGCACTTGTCTTCTTTTCGGGGGGGTTGATAGGTCCTATAAAATTGATGGCCCATTTTTCAAATGCTTGCAAGGCCATTTGTGGTTGAAGGTGAATTTCATACCTGCAGGATGGCCTTCCGATTCACTGCCATGTATCGTAGGCCTTACAATAGTCGTGAGAGTCACTATGCAGTGTAGGCCACCATAATCTAGCTCTTAAGATCATTTGCGCCGTTGCCTTCCCTGCATAGTGACCTTCTGCTACCCCTTCGTGGGCTTATGCCAAGATAGCATGTCGTTCATGTTCCAAAACATATCTTCACAACACTTCATCTACTCCCATCTTATATAGATGAGCTACAATGATGGTAAAATCAGTAGCGTGGGTTACCAACTCTTTCTTCTGTTACACCGAATACTCCATGGGTGCCATGCTTGTAGTCAGGAACTGAATGATGTCAGCGAAGTGCGCATCAACTACCTTAATAGAAAACAACTACACATAAGGAAATCCTTCTTTCAGGTTGGTTGGTTCCTCGCCCATCTCAATTCAGGAAAAGTGATCTGACCCAACATTCAACTTCCCTGGCTTGACAATGATCTCAAAGTTGTATTCCTGGAACAATAGTAGCCATCGACAGATAACCCCTCCCCCCAACAAAGGCTTATTCACTAGGTATTTTAAAGCTGAATGATCTGTAAACATTTTGAAGTGTCATCCTAACATATAGTGCTGATATTTTTGTAATGCATAGACCATTTCCAAGCCCTTCTATTCTGTGGTAGAGTAGTTGCGTTCTGCACTAGAGAGTTTCCTACTGGAAAATGCAATTAGATGATCAATGTCTCTGTCTCCAGGCTGCGTAAGGACCGCTTCTAGGGAGATTCCTGAGGCATCGACGTGAACATGGAACACCTTCGCCCACTCAGGAAAAATGAGGATAGGCGCATAGACCATCTTTTCTTTGAGTAGCTCGAAGCTCTTCTGACACTCGTCATCCAAAAAAATGAAACATCCTTCTTAAGTAGCTTTTCCATAGGCATTGTGATCAACGCATACCCTTGAATGAAATTCTTGTAGTAGCCTGTGTGTCTGAGGATTGAATGCATCTACTTCTCAGCTGTAGGTACTGCGAGATTTATAATCACTGCAACTTTCGTAGGGTCAACCATCAACCCCTGTCGGTACACTATATGTCTGAGCAAGATTCTGAAGGGTACGTAGAAGATACAATTATTGATATTAAGGGAAATATGGTGCTTCCTACAGGCATCCAACATCAAGTGCAAGTTCGAAATGTGCTTCTTTACTAAGCCGAAGAGAGTTCAATCATCAAAGTAAACTTCCAGAAATTTGTGGATTAATTCTTTGAACACTGCGACTACTGCTCGTGAAAAGATAGCAGGGGCATTCTTGAGTCCAAACAACATCATTGTATACTGGAAGGATCCCCATTCAGTGGAAAACGTAGTCTTGCTGCAATCTTCAAGTGCGATTATGATCTGATGGTACCCTGAGGACCTATGCATGAATGAGTACGCTTCCTGCCCTCCTACGCTATCAAGGATTTTGTCAGAGAACGACGTAGGAAAGGGATCATGCACACAGGCATTATTCAATTTGTGCAATTCCACACAGATTCATATCTCTCCCTTCGTCTTTTTCTCCTGAAACACCATTGGGCTTACCCAGTCCGACTGTTCGATCATTTAGATGATACCTGCGGCGAGCATTTTATCGATTTCTTCCTTAACCTTTTGCTTATAATTAGGATTTAGCCGATAAGGCCACTACTTGATAGGGTGCGCATCTGGTTTAGCGTGATGCGCATGACCCCTAGGTCCCTTGTGATCCCCTTAAGCTCTGAAAATTTCGTCGGGAGTAAGTCTTGATATTTTGTGAGCAGTTCAGAAACTTTGCCTACTGTATCATCATCCCAATAATCCCCAATTTTAGCTAGCTTGGGCTGCTCTTCCATGCCAATGTTGACTTCTTGCAACTTCAGAGGCTATGTAATGTCCATAGTTTGAAGTGGAGGTCCCGCAACTGTGCGCTCTCCCTCCAACTCTGGGATAGAGACATTGTGCAGATCCTCATCGCATTCGTCTAAGGTTATATTGTGGAAGTTGGAAATATCTTGGATCTGTGTTTCCCATGTTGGTACCCCAAGTGCTGTGTAGGGGTGTGATTCATAAAATATGAAGGTATCTGTATCCTACAGAGCTTTGTTAAGCGCTTCCGTTCCCCTTGTCAGCCCAAATTTCCCTATAAATTCATATTTTAATGTTTCCCAGTGGCGGGTGCATTGATGTAGCTCTGCATATAAGTACCATGAGGTGGGAATTGGTCTGAAGGCATGACTAAACAGGTGAACCCATTCTGCTGTAGTCCGATCACACTATTTTTCCATCCAAGCGAACAGATGCTTGCACGAGTCTCCAGGGCCAAGGAATGTTTTTATGCACAAGTGGGTTGGAGGTTCGAATCGCAAGATCCTCATATCCTGACACTCTTCCCAATCCTGGAATGCCTCCTTATGCGTATCCCATCACCTCGAAGGTGTTGCACGCATGGCTAGATTAAGGGCCCATAACCTTCGCTCTTGCAGAACCTCAGCCTCAAATGTTCGCCAAAACTCCTTAATACTACTAGAACCCTCAAAGTAGGGCAGTTCTCTTACCTAGAAGGAGATGCATCGGAAGTCCTTTGTGATCCTAAGACATCGCAACGCAGATACATTATGTAACCGGTTCTGCTAGTTTTCTATTTCCTTATCAGAGTCAGAGAAACACTCGCCAAGGAGAATTTTAAGAAATCCCCCAAATTTATATTTATAATAAATGGGCAAATCCCCATGGTACATAGAAAAATGTATAGGCTATTTTTTCATTAATATAAACACATATATAATTTTTTTGCGAATGTTTCACTAAATTATAAAATTTTCTTAAATATTGGCGAATTTTTCACTAGGTTATAAAGTATTGAAAATTATTGGTTAATATTCTAAAAAATTAGAAAACATTGTAAAATATTAGTGATTAGTTGCCAATGTATAGAAACATATTAATAATAAGAAAACTATTTATTTAAAAACTATGATATAAAATTTTCCATGTTTTGGAAAAGAAAAATCATGGGTAATGTTGCTCTAGGTTCTTGTTATACATTATTGAAAATATTTTTGCATGTTTTTATTTTGTTTTACCACAAATGTCTTATCACATACCAAGTGGAAATTAATTGGAAGGGCACCGCCAAAGGCATGTGATGTTGAACCAAATAAATTCTTTTTCTCAAACTTGGTCTTTACGCATCTAGATAACGCTGCCATATTCTATGTAATTCATATTGTGAATTTACTCAAACCCTACTCCAGATGAGGTCACATATATTGTGAGTTTGCTCAAACCCTACAAAGATGTGTAAGAAAAGAGTGTTTTTTTATTGATTTCAAAACACTCACTGCAACAAGAGACG
Organism: Pinus albicaulis; assembly: GCA_034641835.2. Classification (NCBI taxonomy): domain Eukaryota; kingdom Viridiplantae; phylum Streptophyta; class Pinopsida; order Pinales; family Pinaceae; genus Pinus; species Pinus albicaulis. Next base: position 1,869,603,916 of record CM076575.1, on the reverse strand, counting down.
GAAAGAACAAAAAATTTCCATGCAGGAGTCCTCTCAATATGAGAAGGAAATCACAGAGCTCTCTTTGGATCCACCCTGCACCCCTTCAACCCCTAGTAAACTCTACATTGTTTGTTTATGTTTTTCAATAATTTTAACTATTTTCCTAAAAAATTCTTATTTTGTGGCGTTGTCTGTGTTTAGCCCCAACTTGCAATATTATTTGTGAGACTTTGATGAATATAGCTACATTTTTATCTCAAGTAAGTAGATTATCAATTGTCAATTTCTATGATTTGGATATTAATAGGGAAATATTTTGTTAAATGCATAAGAAAGTGATCCAAGTTATTTTCAAAGGGATTTGAGCATAACTCATTTTAGGTTTCGAAATGTTCTCGAAATTTTGATGGATATGCACAAAGTTAAACAATTAACAATTAACTTTGTTCATATCTATAATATTACCAAAATATTGAGAAAACTACAATTAAAATGAAAAGCGAAGTCAAATAATTGGCTAGGCTAGTTCTTCTTTATAAGATTTCCAACTTATTCAAGAATTGGAATGAGCCTTCAATGTTAAAAGTTAAATAAAATATTTTCTTTCGTTACATACTTTTCCTCTTTAGCTGTTAATATTACATTTACATCCAAATTCCTTCGCTTTTATTATTGATTTCAAACATATATGCACATGAATTTCCCCATTCAGCAACCAATTTTCAAAATTTTCAAATATGTTGTTCATATTCTAGTTTTCAAAGTTCTCAAATATGTTGTTCAAATTCTAATTTAACTTACATTTTATTTAATGAGCAGGGACTAGAAATTTCAACAGCGTATGAAAAGAGGGGAGAATTTCTCGAATTGTTCCCTCTACACCTAGATGGGAACCTAATACCACCAACGCTAAAAATAAAGGGAGGTGATGGATAACTCACTCTTCATAACACATATATTTAGATACAAGGAAGGTGGTGAAGACTCAGATAATTAAAGATATCTCATTTTTTCCTTATTTAGTGAATCTTGAGTATGCGGCTATTCAGAGATTATGTATTATCATAGATCTCTTGTGTAACTGGACAACTACGTTACTGAATTTATGCCTACATTTGATTCTATAATAAATTAGACCTCTTGTGTAACTCGACAACTTCGTTACTGAGTTTATGCCTACATTTGATCTTGCAGTAACCGGGAAGTTTTGTATGCACCCTTGAAATGTTTGTCGAGTAATTCTTTTAAATTTAGTAATGTGTCCATATGAATGATAAGACTCTCATTGGATTTGGAAGATTATTCCTTAAAAATTCATGATTCTTAATGTAATAACCTCTAAAATTTTTGTATGCACCCTTGAAATGTTTGTCGAGTAATTCTTTTAAATTTAGTAATGTGTCCATATGAATGATATGAATGATACGATGGTATTGAATGTTTTTTATTGGAAGAACAATGTGGGATTCCCTCCCATGTTGGTTATCAATTTAGGTAGAAGTGGGAAAAACCTCAAATAGGGTTAGTTTTTTGAAACTCAATGTTCTTTTGTGATTGTATTATTTTGTTTTTTTATAAGATTAAGGTTATGTAAGTATTATATATTTTCCTTACAAATTTTATTGGAATTGGTTAGAGCATCTATATATATATATATATATTTTGAAAATTTTCAGATAACTTTATGTGTGGGATTGAGGTTATATTTTATTTGAATTAAAAGTAACCAGTGTGCTAATTAGAACCCATAATTTTTATTTTTGTTTTCTTATTATTTATGATAAAATTAGTTTTTAGTTTTTGAGTAATTTTTTTGGAATTATAAAATCTAGCTTTATATGTATTTAAAGATACATTTCGAGAAATGAAAAATAGCTAGAATTGCATTTCATAATTTTCATAAAAAAAATACATATGTAGAATCATTATTTCCTTACTTTATAAGGAAATGTTTTCATAATTTTCATTAAAAAAAATTAAAATATAAAATAATTACAGATTATTTACTTACTTCTCAAAGAAAATGTTTTCATACTTAATTAAAATAAACTAAGAATAAAGTAAAAAAAAATTAATAACACCACCTAGACTTATTCCGAAATTGTGAAGGTTTAAAATCCGTGGCTTCAGGGGTTAAATTTGACGGGTCCTCCTACCCATCATAGAAATTTTTTACAATGATCTCATTTTTAAACAACCCTTCATATCACTTTTTGCATTTCCTTTTATGAATTTCATCTTAGTTAAAAGTAAAAAAAACACAATGTATACCTGCAAATATTGAAGCCAATGCAGTTAAAATTTGAAGAGATTAGGGTGAAAAGCAACATGTCATTTGTTACACCATTTTTTGGTCATCTAACCTTTCATCATTAGATGGACCCAAGTACACCATGTAAGACCAGTTTTACCCCAAGTAAAACTGCTTTCACTATGTTAATTAGGAAACCCCAAAAGGGAATATTAAACAAACCCATATTTGTTTGATTTTCCCCAAGGAATAATTAATTAAACCATAATTTAATTATTATTCCCAGTCATGTTTAACCCAAAAACAAATAAATTAATGAGATAAACCCATAGTTATCTTATTATTTTCTAGGAATAATTATTTAAATCTTATTTAGATAATATTCCTTGTTAAATATGACCAAATCAACCACCATTAATCAAATAAATCATTATTTATTTGATTATATCCCAACCACTTCTTTAAAAAGATAAATAAATCATTTATTTATTTATTTTTCACTAATCAAGGGATTTGACCCAAGTCAAACACCCTTTCCCTCCAACAAATATAATAAAATATTCCATAGAGGTGGATCTAGATTTGGTTAACATTATTTTAATCATGCACCAAGATCCAGAATGACCCAATATTTTGTTATAAATAGGAGGGTTTTCCCCATCATTCTTCACCTTTTGTTGCCTATTAGATCACTCTGGATCTATACACTTGGTCTCATTTCTACCATTTTGCTCCCATTGAGCTATACTTTCTGCATTGGGTTTTCTACATCTACAAGAGAGAGAAAGCTTAGATCTGAAGTGCTGGGGACTACAAAGAACCCATCCCATTGAGGAGATCTGGATACACCTTCTTGTTTCCTCCCAGGTGCCCTGTAATATAAAAATTCATTCAAAAAAATCGTGTTCTTGTCTTGTCTGTTGGATGCATGGAGCAAACTCTTTACTTTACTGCTTAATGTCTTTCCATTTATAGATCTGTTTGTTGCAGCATTTTAACCACTAATCGCAGATCTGAAGATGTTTGGCAGCCTCTATTGTTGTTAGGGCTATTAGTTATGCGTAGCTAAAGTGGTTCTTTTTCGTACACTTCGACGAAGAATTCATACTAACATCATTGCTAAAAATAAATTTCCAAAGTTTCATTTTTAATTAGATTTATTTTTCAGAAAATATAATATTTTAGTTTAAATTTCAATAAGGTTTTGCTAAAATGATGTTTAACTTGTTGATATTAGATATTGTCAATAAAGGTATTCAAATGAAAGTAAAGGTCAGCTGAACTTACTGAAGTTAAGATGAATCCTTTCCCAGAGACAAGTCTGCTACTCATGAGGCTCAGTTAAAGGAGGAGTCTCGTCTTGCAGGAATTCCAAGGAGGAGGAAAAATATTCCATGAAATTGAACATTCTGAGCAAATTACAAGAATATTTTGTTAAAAAAATGTCTACCCTCGAGATATCAGAATTAGGAATTCCATGGAGGAGGGAAAATATTCCATGAAATTGAACATTCTGAGCAAATTACAAGAATATTTTGTTAAAAAAATGTCTCCCCTAGAGATATCAGAATTAGGAATTCCATGGAGGAGGGAAAATATTCCATGAAATTGAACATTCTGGACAAATTACAAGAAGATTTTGTTACATCATCTTCAAAAATATTTTAAAATAAAATGTATAACATAAAAAACATACCCACTTCTAAAGCCTCATCTAGGAATGTATAACATAAAAAAAAATACTCACTTCTGAAGCATCATCTAGGCTTCCAAAATGTGGCGAATCTAGTTTAACTTTGGATCCACCAAACCTCAAAAGGTTTCAAATTTACTTTCACTCAGATATGTTATGTTCCACATGAATACCATGGGTTCTCAACCATGTGTCAATACCATGGAGTTATTTTTATTTTAATGTTATTTTTATTTTATATTGATAAAGTAAAATTGTTTTCACATACTGTGATTTTTATTTTTACCTAGATCCATCTTAATTATGGAGATTTACATTTTTTACCCTCTCCCTTAAAATAAGGTGGGCTAACCTCGAGACCTAATCTTTTTATAAAATAAATTTGGGTAGATTTGAAATATAAATTTACCTTTTTCACCCTCTCCCTTAAAATAAGGTGGGCTAACCTCTAGACGTAATATTTTTATAAAATAAATGTGGGGCGATTTGAAATAATACACTATGATACAAAAAATTCGCCCAATAAAAATTTAAAACCCTTTAATTTCGCCCATGGGCGAAAATTCACTCCTAAAATTTTCTATGACACTCGTTATCCTTTTCCCAACAGATTACACCATCGGCTGTGGGATTGATCCAATCTTCGTCCCGCGCAATTAACTTATAAATATGATCCACCTCTTCTTCTTCACGCACCAACTTTGTATATTGTTCTCCTTCTGCAAGGTCTAATGTGACTATCACCCGTGTACCTTCATTTTCAAATACCATGCTTCTTTTCTTCAAATTGATGATTCCCCCCATATCTATAGCCTAGTACAATCCTAGGAGTGCAGGATAGGGGTCTGCATCTTCTACAATCTGAATGACCTCGAAGTTAGCCCGGACCTTAACTCCTGTGATATCTACCATGATCTTTGATAATCTCCCCAACAGTATGATATTTTACTGATTGGCCATGCGCAGCTGGATAGTGGACCATTCCAACTTGGGTTCTCCCATTCGCTTCCATGTTTTCTTAGGTAGTACATTCGCATCTGAGCCTAGGTCCAGAATAACTTGATCCATCTCGTAATCACCAATTTGTGCGGTTAACCATGTTGAAAATGCAGCAAGATGATGGAGCTTAGTGAAATGAAGTCGCCTTCACTAAGTGGGCCCGCAGGCAAATTCTGGCGCAAAATCTATTTTTAGACTATGTCTATTTTTAGACATATGGAGCATGATCCGGGGATTGCAGTATGAGATTCTTGGAGCATTGGTCATGTTGGTAAAAATAGATGGGACTCTATTTTTTGGACCTATAGGTCGAAGTCTATTTTTAGACTGCCTCTCCTTAAAATAGGGAAGTCAAATATTATTTACCCTTAATAATATTTGGACTATAAACTTCAGTTTACTCTCTTGGAGCACTTCGGTTCGAGCCTTGGAAGTGGCTCATGCATCTGACAGAGGAATTACGCTATTCCTAGGGGTTTGGTGAGCTCATGCATGGTTGACTTCAGTTAGGACTTCAGTGGCAGAAGTTTGGTGGAGTTAATGGGACAGCTAGTGGAGTTGTGTTCGGTTTATTTTAGTTGAACTGGTTGAGATTAGTTTAACTAGCTAATCAATTAGTTATGAGTGGAGTGAATTAAATATTATTTAATTCATTAATTAGTAACTCATTATTCAACTCAAGAACACATCAGTTCACTACAGTGCATGATCAGTTCAGTGGAGACCAGTGAAAGAGATGGATGAAAGGGTAGAGTTAGCTATCAGTTGTGACTATACTGTTGCTATTTGCAACACACAGATAGGAGGAGTAAGCCCATGAGGATTGCGCAGTTCAGGCTGGTGGTTTATCTATATAAAGAGGCCATCCCATAGAATTGAAACATGCAATAGAGGCAAGGCAATTGGCGGTGAGTTTTGAACCAGTAACCTGTTCAAAACTGAGCTAGATTGTGAGTAACTGTATGAGAAAGTACTGAGTACTTGTGAGGAGTATTGTATTGAGTTTGTTACATGATTTCTCCATTATAATATACACAATAGCTGCGGGGTTTTCAGCTATAAGCTTTCCCCATACATACTGTGTTAATGTGTATGATGATTTGATGTGTTATCGCTTGATTTTTCCGCATGTGTGATGATCTGAGTTGAGTTGAGTGGAAGAGATTATGTGTTGTGTATGAAGTTCAAATAGTATGTGACCAGGATAGTCTCGGTGGATAATTAATCATTATTCAGCAAATTTCTACATGGTATCGGAGCTATTAAAGTTCAGATTGATCATCACAGTGATTACAAACTTATTTCGGTAGACAGAGTCTGCATGCGGGCCAGGTAGCCTCCGGATTCATCTTTCTTCGGAAAGTGAAAGGTCTGGTAAACGCCCCTTGCAGTCAATCTCTGTGATAGAAATAATTTGTTCTCACAGATCTAGAGCGGTTGAGCTTTGAGGTGGAATTCGAATTTTGCAGCAGTTTTGTTTTCTTGGTGCCAGTGTTGAAAATGTCTTTCAACGGTTTGCGACTCGAATATGCTCTTGAAGGCAATTCGAATTATGTTGCATGGAAGGATCGCATGGAGGCAGTATTAGAAGATAATGGTCTGAAGGAGTTCGTAGATATGGATGTCCAAAAGCCCACTGATCCTGCTGAAGTCGAAGCATGGCAAAAGAAGATGGCGAAATGTCGAAGGATCCTATTGGAGGGCGTCAAGGATCATATTGTATCCAGCCTGCATGGAAAGGCTTCTCCATTTTTAATGTGGAAAGCTTTGACAGATCTATTCCAGAGTAAGAGTGACCAAAGGAAGCTGGCGCTCAAAGATAAGCTTAGGAACATCAAGATGGAGAAGGGCGACAGTATCGCCAAATACCTCATGAAGTTCACTCAGTGCAGAGATGAGCTGGGAAGTGTGGGGGTGACTGTCGAAGACGAGGACATGGTCGACCTGGCTCTCCTTGGTCTTCCGAAGGCTTGGCACTCATGTCAAGATAGTGTCAATGGTCGGGAGAAGCTGCCGGGATGGGAGCGCCTTTGGGCGGATCTCATGCAGGAGGAGATAAGGAGGACTACTCGAGATGGATCTTCATGAAAGGGAGCTGATGAAGAAAACTGCGCTTTGGTTGCCAAAGAAAAGAAGGGGAAGGGTAAGAAAACCTCTCATTCTGGTGCAAAGGGCAAGAAGCAGGATATGGCGAAAGTGAAGTGTTTTCACTGCCATGATCACGGACATTATGCTACTAATTGTCCAAAGAAGAAGAAGAACAAGCAAGCGGGAAGATCTGCAGATGGAGAAGCTTTGGCTTCACAGTTCGAGCTTGACTTTTCACTGATCGCATGCTTGGTTTTAAGTGTGATGGGATCGGTATGGTTCTTGGACAGCGGTGCGTCATTTCATATGACGGGAGATCGGGATTTGTTCTCAGATCTGGAGGACAAAGATTTGGGTGTGCACATCGAGATGGGCGATGATAGTAGATACAGTGCGACTGGTATCGGTACCATATCCTTTCAGAGGGAGTCTGGTAAACCCTTTGTATTGAGGGATGTCATGCATGTACCTGGATTGAAGAAGAACTTGATCTCTGTGGCGATGTTGGAGGATAAGAGGTATGATGTGGTCTTCAGCGAAGGAAAAGCCTTCCTGCGCAGTAAGACTACTGGAGAGACCCGGAAGATAGGGGTTCGAACCAAGAACCTTTTTATCGATTCTGAAGTAGATGGTGCTTGTGACTATGGCATGTAAGCGAGGAGAAGTGGTGGCTAAGGTTTGATGAGAGCGAGGCATGGCACACGGAGATTGGGCCACCTTCACCATGGAGCTTTGAAGATTACGCAGCGATTTCTCTTTGGGCTTCCTAAGGGCACTCTTGTGCGACGGATCAGTGCAAGGGGTGTACCTTAGGGAAGTATGTGAAAGCCACCTTTCACGAGAAGGATAGTCGCGCCACAACGATCCTTGAGAGAGTTCACACAGATGTGTGTGGTCCTTTCTCAGTTGCTTCGACAGCAAAGCACAAGTATTATGTGATCTTTGGTGATGATTTCTCTTGAAAGTGCTGGATCTTCTTCATGCAGAACAAGAGCAATACATTCACGAAGTTCTATGAGTTTAAAGCACTGGTCGAGAAGGAGTCGAGGAAGAAGGTGATTGCTCTAAGGAGTGATAACGGTGGTGAATTCATCTCGGCTAAATTCAAGGAGTTCTTCAGCGCAGAAGGGATTCGGAGAGAGCTCATCGCACCCCATAACCCACAGCAGAACGGGGTGGCTAAGCGGAAGAACAGAACGATCATGGGTGCTGCACGGGCAATGTTGCATGATCAGGGCCTACCCCTTCACTTGTGGGCTGAGGCATGCAATACAGCAGTGTATGTGCAGAACCGTTGTCCTCACAAGGTTCTTGGCATGAGTACACCAGAGGAGGCTTATTCTGGCAAGAGGCCTGATATTTCCCATTTGTGGATCTTTGGTTCTCCTGTCTACATGCATGTGACGAAGGATGCGAGAAGGAAGCTGGATCCAACTGCTGAGGTTGGAATATTTGTGGGGTACACTGATACACCTCACAACTATCGGGTGTATTTGTCAGACAGTCGCAAGACTGTTGTGCGACGGGATATAAAATTTCGGGAGGAGAAAGCCATGCAGTGTTCGCTTGAGAGGGAGCTACACTTGCATGCAGATGAGGAGCTGTTAGTTCCTAAGGAGGAGCTTCCGGATGTGGATCAGCCACAAGAGGAGGTTCAAGAGGTGGAAGAAACCACCCAGGCAGCGCCAACCATCAAAGGGCGCATGCGCACTACAGAAGCTGAGCGACTGGCTCGGGATGCAGAGAAGGTTGTAGGACCACCTACAGCACAGCGCAGACAGAGACAGTCACCGGATCGGTACACTAGATACATGGCTCTTGTGAGTCAATGTGTTGTGACGGAGCCATCCTCTTTTGAGGAGGCTGTGGAGGAACCCGCATGGGTTGATGCCATGATCGAAGAATATGATTCGATCGTCAGGAACAGTGCATGGGAGATTGTCCCAAGACCGGTTGGGAAATTAGTGGTGGGTTCGCGATGGATCTACAAGGTGAAGCAGGCAGCTGACGGGAGTGTGGAGAAGTACAAGGCGAGATTTGTCGCCCGTGGCTTCTCACAGATCGAGGGGATTGACTATGAGGAGACTTTTGCACCTGTCGCAAGGTACTCTTCCATGCGGACGATCCTTGCTCTCTCAGCGCAGATGGGGTGGCACATTCATCAGATGGATGTGAAGACTGCGTTCCTCAATGGAGTTATTGAGGAGGAGGTGTACATAGAGCAGCCTGAAGGTTTTGAGATCTTCAGCAATGAGTCGCATGTGTGCCGACTCAAGAGAGCACTATACGGGCTGAAGCAAGCACCTCGTGCTTGGTACACTCGGATAGACAGCTACTTCACTGGGCTTGGATTCTCCAAGAGTGAGGCGGATCCAAACCTGTACCAGATTGTGGTGGAGGGGAAGCTGTTGATCATCGTACTGTATGTAGATGATCTGATTTTGACTGGCGACGAGCAGTTGATACTTTCATGCAAGGAGGATCTTGCACAGGAGTTTGAGATGAAGGACCTGGGCATCCTTCATTATTTCCTAGGATTGGAGATTTGGCAGCGCAGTGGAGGACTGTTTGTTTCTCAGGGCAAGTATGCTCGGGAGATTCTGGAGAGGTTCAACATGCAAGGCTGCAAGCCTGTTGACACTCCTCTTCATGGTGGTTGGAGGAAGGAGGATGCTACTTCAGCGGAGGTAGTGGATGCCACTGTCTATCGACAGTTGGTGGGGTCGCTTATGTATCTGGTCAATACACGACCCGATATATGCTATGCAGTTAACCAGCTTTCGCAAGCTATGGTTAAACCTACCAAGCTCTTTTGGAAGGCGGGCAAGCATGTATTGCGCTATATTAGAGGCACATCAGGATATGGTTCATGGTACAGACAGGAGGATCAGTTGAGGCAGCATGGCTTCACAGATTGGTATCATCATATCAGAGATTGTGTTCAGCGAAGAATCATGATGCTTTCATATGTTCCCACGGAGGATCAGGATGTCGACATCCTGACGAAGGCGCTCACCAGGAGCAAGTTCGAATTCCACAGAGGCAGGATAGGGGTTGCAGATAATCCATATCTTGCTGAGAGGGAGTGTTGAAAATGCGGCAAGATGATGGAGCTTAGTGAAATGAAGTCGCCGGAACTAATGAGGTAAATGCGAAATGAAAGGAGTGTTATCTTGAGTTTGTTACATGATTTCTCCATTATAATATACACAATAGCTGTGGGGTTTTCAGCTATAAAATTTCCCCATACATACTGTGTTAATGTGTATGATGATTTGATGTGTTATCGCTTGATTTTATTTCCGCATGTTTGATGATCTGAGTGGAAGAGATTATGTGTTGCATATAAATTCGAATTGTATGTGATCAGGATAGTCTCGGTGGATAATTAATCATTATTCAGAAAATTTCTACAAACCACATTTCCCTACCAGTGCACTCTTATGCTTGTAAAATTTGTGCACATCCTTAACTTCCATGGGTGCATTTTTTCTTTCTACACAGCTGTCTATCAAAGCTTGGATGTTTTCTACGGCCCTTTGGTTGCGCAAAAATGTCATACATGCCTACAGAAATGGTCTGACCTCATCATTTGCTTTGGGATTCACGGGGGCTTGAGGAGTAGATACCTCAACTTTAGCAAAGTCTTAGCAAGCTGCGACAAAGGTTTCCTTTTCCTTTTGAAAGTGAAAACCTTCTTGTTTGATGGCTGCTTTTTGGATAAGAGGTTCCGCCTCAGCTTTCTCGGAAGCTCCCCCGGTGGCCATGCCGCTGCGCGTTATGATATTAATTCTTGGTCCTTCATCTCGAGGTTCTGATTTAACCCTTTGTACATTCTATGTAGGTGTCTGATGCTTTTCCTGCATCTTGGCTATCAGAATTGGGCAATCTTCGATCACATGATCCAACTGTCTACAGTATCTGTAGGATTGTCTCGCAGGGTTGGTGTAGTCCCTTACAAAGTGCCCTATTTCTACGCAATTATATCAAATCAATTGTCCTCTCCCCCTACCCGCACTTCCAACTCGCCGCCCTCCCTTGCCCCTAGCTAGGGAGCCACCCATACCTAAGGGGGATCTTGGTGAAGAAGGGTCTAATTGTACCCTATATAGGTTTCCTCTGTCGATCATCAGATCATAGGTTCAACAGTTCTGTTTGTCATGTCTTACGAATCTGCAAAACCTGCACCATTGTTGCTTTACTTCTGGGACATACGCACCCAAGTGAGGGTAATGGTTAGTATCATGTAGGCTAGCTACATGAAAGTCATCACACCATAACGTTGGTCCACTCAGTCCTGGACATAACGGACTAGGCCCCCCCGCTTGTAGGTAGTTTTTCAGGAGTGGGCACTGATCCTTGGTATGCCCTGATACCCTACATTGTATACACCATAGGTCAGTGCTAGCTTATTTCCCTCGGTCATTTCATAGGTTATGGATCTCCATGTGTATCGCTTCCAACTATCCTTGGATTTGTTGTACTCCCAGCTGGGTATCATCTCTTAGTGCAACTTCCAATTTCATAGCAATCTCCAAGGATTTTTCCTGTGATTCAATGGCTTGATGACCCATAGGTACGCGCAAGTGAGGCAGTAACAAAGCAATGAACCATTCGTTGTGCTGCCTGTCATCATACTAAAATTCTCCTTCTTTGATTACTTTTTTTAGCCGCTAGTCAGCTTCCCATACAAACTCAGAGGGTCCTTGCTTGAAATATTTCAGATCATTCACTATTTGGGAGTAGGACTTAGGCTTCTTGAATTGTTGTTTCAAGGAATTCTTAATCTCTTCAATGGTCACATTTTTACGATGAGCTATGTATCCCATATACCAGTCCAATGATCTTCCTTCAAAGGCAAGGGATAGCTGTGCCCTCTTCACAACATTGCTGGCTACGTTATGCATAGTCCATACTGATCCTGTAGAAAACTAGAACCATTCCATATCTTCATCCCATACACCCTTAAAGGTAGGTAGTAGCTTCATGTGTGAGGCTATCTCGTCTTCTGGTGGTGGAGGTACAGGTGAGTTCTAACCCCTATGCTGAGTTGAAGGTGGTGTAGTTGGAGGGATATGCACAGCTAAATTTCTTACTGGGCTGTAGACAGATCTATCTCCCTCTTGATTCATTATGTAGTATTTTCCACTCCGCGTTGTACCCTCGCTCTGATCAGAGCTCATTCACTCTGCATGACTACACAGAATGCTCTTTTCGCACAATAATATCTTAATCAATAATGGTAAGGTTTTCAGAAACTTACCCTGGAAACCCTTGAAGAACCTCCGCTCTACCTCTGAATAGGACAAAAATTTATCAATTTCAAATTTCGTCACAAATCCCCCTACCACACTATCCACCCAGTGATCTACCATGCGAGTGACGGTGTTATCAGTCTTCTCCAACTATTGGATCAACTCTGGGTCCACTGCATGACCCGTTCATCCTTCCAACACTTTTGGAAATATACGAGCCTTGCAAGCCACTCCTAAAGCTTAGTTGCAAATGTCACAAAGAAAATTTCGTAGATCTCTATGAAAATGTATTTATTCTTCCACTTCTCTGTTGTCAACTTTGCATTGCGATTCTCTTTCATTGCAAATTCTTGAACTTGATTTTCAAACCAATCTTCAATTTTTTTCTTCTCAGGTCTCCAATGTTCCCTTGACATTACTCGATCCCTCTCTCAAAATTCTCCTGGTTTCAGAAACGGAACTATTTTTTGGCTCAAGGGGTCCTGACCCAGGTTTGGAGGTTAAGGTTTGCCAACAAACCCCTATACTACTGGCCCTTTCGGCAGTGACCTGCTTGTGCAGGCCAAAGTCTCACTCGAAGTAGTATGGGAGGGTGGTGGAACCAGGTTTCCACACCCTGAGAGAGAGAGAGTAGGTAAGTCAAGTAGATTTGCGTTTGCAGCCTATTGAGTTCGCACCAAACAGATCTATTCACAGGGTTGTTAACAGTATAATCACAACATACAGATCTAATATCGTGCACAAAGAACATATCATCATAACACATCATCAATAGAGTATATTTATACCATAACATATATAGATTCACAGCATAAAAAGATAACCAAAAACATTCATAACAGTTCCAATAGTTCACATCAACAATAACACCTTAGATCAGATAACACAGAAGTACTTCAACCATATCCGCATATATTAGTATCCAAAATATAATACAATACAACATAGCCTGCGCACACATCCAACAGGGTTCACACATAGCAGGATTGAGGATCTCCGCGCACACAGCCAGCAGGAGTCCTTACCCTAACGACCAACAACAGATCTAACAATTTTCACTTAGCATCCAACTTAATTCTTTCTCTACCTTAAGACTCAAAAATGTTCATCTATTTATATCGACTTAGCCTACGCTTCCAATGGTCTGCAAACCATGGTTTGCGGACTCTTGGTCTACCCTTGACCCATTACATTGCATTCGAGGCTTTAAGCCATCCCAAAACCCCTACGCTAGACTAAATAATATCAAAAATATACAAAATTATACAAAATTCGCAGCTTTTAGGGGACCCTATTCCAATAGATCTTCATCAAAGAATGATGATGAAGAGAATTGCGCTTTGGCTACCAAAGTAAGGAAAGGGAAGGGGAAGAAATCACATCCAAGATCTAAGGCTAAAGTCAAGAAGATGAATTTGTCCAAGGTGAAGTGTTTTCACTGTCACGAACACGGGCATCTTGCTACTAACTGCCCACAGAAAAAGAAGAACAAGAAGGCTAATGGAACTGCACTTGGTGAGGCCCTTGCCTCAAAATTTTAACTTGATTTATCCTTGATCACATGCTTGGTTTCAAGTGCAATGGGATCAATTTGGTATCTTGATAGTGGTGCTTCCTTCCACATGACGGGAGACAAGGAGTTGTTTAGTGACTTGGAGGAGAAATATCTCCAAATGCATATAGAGATGGGCGACGATGGTAGATATAGTGCGAATGGAATTGGAACCATTACCTTTGAGAGGGAGTGAGGTAAACCATTTCTGTTGAAAGATTTTATGCATGTTCTAGGTCTGAAGAGGAACTTGGTCTCGCTCGCGATGTTGGAGGACAGAGTTTATGACGTTGTTTTTAGCGAGGGAAAATATTTCCTGCGACATAAAACAATGAGTCAAACCAAGAGGATAGGGATTCAAGTCAAGAATCTCTACAAGCTAGAGGTAGATGGCTGCATTGAAATGGTGGGAAAAGAAGAAGAAGTGGTGATCCGGGATGAGGGCGAATTATGGCACAAGAGATTGGGCCATCTTCACCATGGCGCCCTAAATTTTTTGCAGTAGATTTATACTGGACTTCCCAAGGGTACTCTTGTGCAGTTAGATCAGTGCAAGGGATGTACTATGGGTAAGCTTGTGAAGACCACCTTTCATGAAAAGGAGAACCGTGCCTCGGTGATCTTGGAGAGAATTCACACAGACGTGTGTGGACCATTCTCGGTTGCTTCAACAAAAAAACACAGGGATTATGTTATTTTTGTCTATGAATATTATCGTAGATACTGGATCTTCTTCATGTAGAAGAAGGATCAAACATTCTCAAAGTTCTGTGAGTTTAAAGAATTGGTGGAAAAGGAGTCGGGGAAGCAAGTGAAGGCTTTGCGGAGCGATAATGGTGTGAATATATCTTGAACGAATTCAAAGAATTCTGTAGAAAATAAGGAATTCAAAGAGAACTCATGGTGCCTCATAACCGACAGCAGAATTGGGTCGTAGAGAGGAAGAGCAGAATGATCGCGGGTGCTGCATGAGCTATGCTACTTAACCAGGGCCTACCAATGCACTTGTGGGCAGAAGCGTGCAACACTGCAGTTTATGTGCAAAACCATTTTCCTCATAGAATACTTGGCATGAGTACACCTGAAGAAGCTTTTACTGGTAAGAAGCTGGATATTTCTCATTTAAAGATTTTTGGCTCATCTGTTTACATTCATGTGACCAAGGATGCCAGGAAGAAGCTGGAGCTAACTGCAGAAGTTGGGATATTTTTGGGGTACAGAGAAACACCCCATAATTATCGTGTGTATTTTCCAAACAGTCAAATGACTATGGTGCGACGGGATATAAAATTCAATGAGGAGAAAGCCATGAAGTTGTCGCTTGAGAGGGAGCTACACTTGCATGCAGAGAAAGAACTTCTTGTTCCCAAAGATGAGCCTAAAGATGTGGATCAATCACAGGAGGAGGATCATGGAGTGGAGGATTCCATTCACGTAGAGCAAAACAACAGAACTGGCAGAAGGTGTACCATAGAGGCTGAGAGGCTGAAGCTTGATGCGGCACATAATGTAGGAGTCCCTACTTCACAGTGCAGACATAGATAGTCACCTGACCGATATACTAGATACATGACTCTCATGAGCAATTATATCATGACAGAGTCATCTTCCTTTAAGGAAGCAACACAAGATCCCACATGGGTATGTTGAAAATGCAACAAGATCATGGAGCTTAGTGAAAAGAAGTCGCCTTCACTAAGTGGGCCCGTAGGCTATTTTTGGCGCAAAGTCCATTTTTAGACTATGTATATTTTTAGACATATGGATCATGGTCTATGAGTTGCAGGATGCTATTTATGGATGATTGGTCAAGTTGGTAAAAATAGATGGACCTCTATTTTTAGACATTAGGCGGAATCTATTTTTAGACTGCCGGGCTAAAAATAGAACAGTCGAATATTATTAACCCTTAATAATATTTAGACTATAAACATTATCTTATCCTCTTGGAGCACTTCAGTTTGATGCTTGGATGTGGCACATGCAGCTGACAGAAGGAAATACGCTTTTCCTAAGGGTTGGTTGAGCTATTGCATGGTTGACTTCAGTTAGAACTCATGTGGCAGAGTTTGGTGGAGTTGATGAGATAGTTGGTGGAGTTGTGTTCGGTTTAACTTAGTTAAACTAGTTGTATTTAGTCTAACTGATAAATACACTAGTGATGAGTGGTGTGAATTAATTATTAATTAATTCACTAATTATTAACTCATAAATCAACTAAAGAATACATCAGTTAACTGCAATGCATGGATAGTTTAGTGGAGACCAGTGTTAGAGGTGGGTGAAAGGGTGAGTCTACTATTAGTTATGACTATAGCTGTGCATGGGATTTGCACACACATTGATGGAGATTGCCAATGAGGATTGCGCAGTACAATCCAGTGGGATTCGAACTTGGATCTCATCATTATTCATCTTGGATTGTGCAGTAGAGGCAGGCAGACTTGTGGAGGAGATTTGAACTTGTGACTTGTTCATATCTGAGCTAGTTTGTGTGTAGCATGTGAGATAGTGCTGAGAGCTGTGAGGAGCTTCATGCTATGTATTGTTACATGTTCTCTTATCATTATAATATACATATAGTTGGGGGTTTTCAGCTGTAATCTTTCCCCATTACATACTGTGTTATATGTGTGCTTGATTATGTTTTAATGTGCGCATGCGACTGCTTCTATTTCCGCAAATTGAAGATCAATTGTAGAAGAGGTTATGTATTATGCATGAAGATTAAATAGTGTGTAATCAGGATAATCTTGGTGAATAATTCAGCTATTATTTAAATTTATACATGGTATCAAAGTGAAATTGATCATCGGATCTATTACAGTGATTACAATTTATTTCGGTAGACAGAGTTTGTAAGCGGGCCAGGTAGCCTCTGGATCCATCCTTTCTTTGAAAGGTGATATATCCAGTAAATGCCCCTACAGTTGATCTCTATGCTAGAAATACCTTGTTCTCACAGATCAGAAGCGGTTGAGTTTTGAGCTGGTAGAATTCGAATTTGCAGCAGTGTTTTCTTGGTGTCGAAGTCAAAATGTCTTTCAACGGATTGCGATTGGAGTATGCCCTTGAGGGCAGCTCGAATTATATTTCATGGAAAGACAGGATGGAGGTGGTGTTAGATGACAATGGTTTGAAGGAGTTCATATATGCTGAATTCCCAAAGCCTACTGATGCTGCTCAAGTTGAGGCTTGGAAAAAGAAGATAGCGAAGTGTCGAAGGATTCTGTTGGAGGGCGTGACGGGTCACATTGTATCCGGCCTGCATGACTACTCCATACTTGATGGAAACGTTAATGATTTATTCCAAAGCAATAGCGACCAGAGGAAGTTGGTGGTCAAGGATAAACTCAGACACATAAAGATGGAGAAAGGCGACAGTATGCCCAAGTACCTCACGAAGTTCATCCAATGCTGGGATGAGCTGGGAAGTGTGGGGGTGACTGTAGATGATGAGGAATTGGTGAGATTGGCTCTCCTTGGTCTTCTGAAGAGTTGGCATGCCTATTAGGATTTTGTCAATGGTCGGGAGAAATTGCCAAGATGGGAGCGACTTTGGTCGGATCTTGTGCAAGAGGAGATAAGGTGGAGTACCAGGGACAGATCTTCATCAAAGGAATCTGGTGAAGAAAATTGCACTTTGGCTGCCAAAGCAAAGAAGGGGAATAGCAAGAAAGCTTCTCATTCTGGTGCGAAAGGCAAGAAGCAGGACATGTCCAAGGTGAAGTGCTTTCACTGTCACCAACATGGACATTATGCCACAAATTGTCCGCAGAAGAAGAAAAATAAGCAGGCTGCTGGATCTGCAGCTGGAGAGGCCTTAGCCTCGCAGTTTGAGCTGGATTTTTCACTGATCACATGCTTGGTATCAAGTGTTATGGGTTCAGTTTGGTTCTTGGACAGTGGTGCGTCTTTTTACATGACAGGAGATCGAGATTTGTTTTCTAATCTGGATGAGAAAGATCTTGGAGTGCACATCGAGATGGGCGATGATGGTAGATACAGTGCGACCAATATCGGTACCATTTCCTTTGAGAGGGAGTCTGGTAAACCTTTCGTATTGAAGGAAGTGATGCATGTTCCAGGATTGAAGAAGAATCTTATCTCTGTGGCGATGTTGGAAGACAAGGGATATGATGTTGTCTTCAGCAAAGGGAAGGCTTTCCTGCGCAGTAAGACAACTGGAGAAATTCGGAAGATAGGGGTTCGAGTCAAGAACCTTTATCAATTGCAAGTAGATGGCTCCGCAACAATGGCATGCAAGGCAAAAGGAGTGGTGAGCCGGGATGATGGCGAGCTGTGGCACTGGAGATTGGGCCACCTTCACCATGGAGCCTTGAAGATACTGCAACAGATTTCTACTGGGCTTCCTAAGGGCACTCTTGCGCAGTCAGATCAGTGTAAGGGGTGTACCTTGGGGAAATTTGTGAAAGCCACCTTTCACGAGAAGGATAGTCACGCCACAACGATCCTTAAGAGAATTCACACAGACGTGTGTGGACCTTTCTCAGTAGCTTCGATAGCAAAGCACAGGTACTATGTGATCTTTGTTGATGATTATTCTCGGAAGTGCTGGATCTTCTTCATGTAGAAGAAGAGTGAGACATACTCAAATTTCTGTGAGTTCAAGGCGCTGGTTGAGAAGGAATCGGGGAAGCATGTGAAGGCTCTTAGGAGCGACAATGGTGGTGAATTCATCTCTGGCGAATTCAAGGACTTTGCGAGCGCGAAGGGATTCGAAGAGAACTCATAGCCTCATAACCCACATCGAATGCAGGGGTTCTGTGAGTGTGAGAAGAACGAGCAGTAAATGGAGTCTTGCCTGGCAGAGCGTGTTGCATGATCAGGGCCTACCCATTCACTTGTGGGCGGAGGCATGAAATACTACAGTATATGTGCAGAACCGTTTTCCTCACAGGATACTTGGCATGAGTACACCCGAGGAGGCGTTTTCTGGTAAGAGGCCTGATATTTTCCATTTGAGGATTTTTGGTTCACCTGTTTACATTCATGTGACGAAGGATGCCAGGAAGAAGCTGGAGCCGAATGCGGAGGTTTGGATATTTGTGGGGTACACTGATACGCCCCACAACTATCGTGTCTATTTGCCAGATAGTCGTAATACTGTTGTGCGATGGGATATCAAATTTCGGGAGGAGAAAGCCATGAAGTATTCGCTTAAGAGGGAGCCACACATGCATGCATATGAGGAGCTATTAGTTCCTAAGGATGAGTCTCAGGATGTGGATCAGCCACAAGATGAGGTTCATGGAGTGGAAGAGACCACTCAAGCAACGCCAACCATCAGAGGGCGGAAACTTGCACTAGGAAAGGCGACGGCGCTCGGGAGTGTAGGGTTGTGGGGACCACCGCGGCTGATGCGGTGTGACGGTCACGGACCGGTACACTTCGGATACATGGCTCTTGTGAGAAAATGTGTCGTGACGGAAGCCAAGAAAATTCGGGAAGAGTGTGGAGGACCATCCGCATGGGTAGATTCCATGGTGGAAGAGTATGATTCGATTGTCGGAAACAGTGCATGGGAGATTGTCCCAAGGCCGCAAGGGAAATCAGTGGTGGGTTCGAGATGGATCTACAAAGTGAAGCAGGCGGCTGACGGGAGTGTGGATAAGTACAAGGCAAGATTTAAACCTCAGAGCCCGAGGAGCTTCTCCACGAATAGAGGGATCGACTATCGAGAGACCTTGCACTTGTCGCAAGGTATTCTTCACTCTGACGATCCTAGCTCTCTCGGCCCAGCAGAGATGGGGTGGCACATCATGAGGAGGATGTGAAGACTACGTTCCTCAGCAGGAGTCATTGAGGAGGTGTACATAGAGCAACCCGAAGGTTTCAAGATCTTCAGCGTGAGTCGCATGTGCGGACTCAAGAGGCGGCTATGTGGGTTGAAAGCAGCACCTCGTGCTTTTCACAGAGATAGATAATTATTCCTTGGACTTGGATTCTCCAGAGACTGAGCGGATCCGAACCTATACCAGATTGTGTGGTGGAGGGTAAGTTGCTGATCATTGTACTTTATGTAGATGATTTTATTTTGTGAGGTGATGAGGCTGTGATGCTTTCATGCAGGAGGACCTTGCTAGAGAGTTCGAGATGAAGGACTTGGGCCTCCTTCATTATTTCATGGGATGAAAATTTAGTAACAGAAATGAATGTGATGGCTTTCTAGGTGGTGTGCTGTGAGGACTCTGAAGTGCTAGCATGTGTTATAAGCTGTTGACACTCCTCTTCCTGGTGGTTGGAGGAAGGAGGATGCTACTTGAGCGGAGGTAGTGGATGCCACTGTCTATCGACAGTTGGTGGGGTCGCTTATGTATCTGGTCAATACACGACCCGATATGTGCTATGCAGTTAACCAGCTTTCGCAAGCTATGGTTAAGCCTACCAAGCTCTTTTGGAAGGCATGCAAGCATGTATTGCGCTATATTAGAGGCACATGGATATGGATTGGTAGCAGACGGGGGGATGAGAGTGAAGCTATGTGGCTTCACGGATGCGGTTGAACCCAAAGAGCCCAGCGGCAGAAAGGCATGCAGGAGATGTCTTAATTTATGGGCAAACAAGGATTGGACATGCCGGAAGAAAGATCCATTGGCACTCGGTTCAGCGAGAAGAAGTATGTAAGCTGACCAAGATTAGCTGCATGCGAGGCTATTTGGATGAGGAAGATCCTGGTCGGGTTGTTCGAGTCACACTTGGAGCCTACTGTGATTTATTGTGATAACCAGAGTTGCATTAAAATCTCGGCTAATCCAGTATTTCATGATAGATCCAAACACATCGACATCAGGTACCATCATATCAGAGATTGTGTGCAGTGGAGAATCATGTTACTTTCATATATTCCCACGGAGGATCAGGATGCTGACATCTTGACGAAGGCGCTCACCAGGAGCAAATTCGAATTCCACAGAGGCAGGATAGGGGTTGCAGATAATCCATATGTTGTTGAGAGGGAGTGTTGAAAATGCAACAAGATGATGGAGCTTAGTGAAATGAAGTCGCCTTCACTAAGTGGGCCCGCAGGCTATTTTTGGCGCAAAGTCTATTTTTAGACTATGTCTATTTTTAGACATATAGATCATGGTCTATGAGTTGCAGGATGCTATTTATGGATGATTGGTCATGTTGGTAAAAATAGATGGACCTCTATTTTTAGACATTGGGCGGAATCTATTTTTAGACTGCCGGGCTAAAAATAGAATAGTCGAATATTATTAACCCTTAATAATATTTAGACTATAAATATTATCTTATCCTCTTGGAGCACTTCAGTTTGATGCTTGGATGTGGCACATGCAGCTGACAGAAGGAAATACGCTTTTCCTATGGGTTAGTTGAGCTATTGCATGGTTGACTTCAGTTAGAACTCATGTGGCGGAGTTTGGTGGAGTTGATGAGACAGTTGATGGAGTTGTGTTCGGTTTAACTTAGTTGAACTAGTTGTATTTAGTCTAACTGATAAATACACTAGTGATGAGTGGTGTGAATTAATTGTTAATTAATTCACTAATTATTAACTCATAAATCAACTAAAGAACACATCAGTTAACTGCAATGCATGGACAGTTCAGTGGAGACCAGTGTTAGAGGTGGGTGAAAGGGTGAGTCTACTATCAGTTGTGACTATAGTTGTGCATGGGATTTGCACACACATTGATTGAGATTGCCAATGAGGATTGCGCAGTACAAGCCAGTGGGATTCGAACTTGGATCTCATCATTATTCATCTTGGATTGCGCAGTAGAGGTAGGCAGACTTGTGGAGGAGATTTGAACTTGTGACTTGTTCATATCTGAGCTAGTTTTGTGTGTAGCATGTGAGATAGTGCTGAGAGCTGTGAGGAGCTTTGTGCTATGTATTGTTACATGTTCTCTATCATTATAATATACAGATAGTTAGGGGTTTTCAGCTGTAAGCTTTCCCCATTACATACTGTGTTATATGTGTGTTTGATTATGTTTTAATGTGCGCATGCGACTGCTTCTATTTCCGCAAATTGATGATCAATTGTAGAAGAGGTTATGTATTATGCATGAAGCTTAAATAGTGTGTAATCAGGATAATCTCGGTGAATAATTCAACTATTATTCAAATTTCTACAGGGTAGATGCCATGGTGGAGGATTATGACTCCATTGTCAGAAACAGTGCTTGGGAGATTGTTCCAAGGCCAGTTGGTAAATCAATGCTAGTTTCAAGATGGATCTACAAGGTAAAGCAAGCTACTAATGGGAGCGTTGAGAATTATAAGGCAATATTTTTTTCCTGGGCCTTCTCACAGATTGAGGGGATTTATTATGAAGAAACCTTTGCACCTGTCGCACGATATTCTTCCATAAGGAGCATCCTTTCTCTCTCAGCGTAGATGGGTTGGCACATTCATCAGATGGATGTGAATACTGCGTTCCTTAATGGGATCATTGAGGAAGAAGTGCACATTGAGAAGTCTGAAGGATTTGAGATCTTCAATAGCGAGTTGCATGTGTGCAGACTCAAAAGAGCGCAGTATGGGCTGAAGAAATCACCCTGTGCTTGGTACACATGGATCGATAGCTATTTCACTGGACTTGGCTTCACCAAGAGTGAGGCAGATGCAAACCTATACCAAATTTTTGTGGAGGGTAAGATTTTAATCATTGTTCTTTTTTTTGATGATTTAATACTAACGAGTGATGAGCAGTTAATACACTCATGCAAGGAGGACCTTTCAAAGGAGTTTGAGATGAAGGATTTGGGCCTCCTTCATTATTTCCTTGGATTGGAAATATGGTAGAGAGAAGTTGAACTATTTGTCTCTCAAGGCAAGTATGCTTGGGAGATATTTGGTAAGTTTCACATGGATACTCCTCTTCTAGGAAATTGGAGGAAAGAGGATGCTACATCGGCAAAGGTAGTGGATGCTACTGTCTATCGAAAGTTGGTGGGTTTACTCATGTATTTAGTTAATACAAGACCGAACATATGCTATGCAGTGAACCAGCTTAGTTGAGAAATGGTTAAGACTACCAAGCTCTTTTGGAAGGCAGGAAAGTATGTCCTGAGATATCTTAGGGGCACATTTGAATATAGCTTATGGTACAGACAAATGAATGAGGTGAAGTTGCATGGCTTCACAGATGTAGATTGGGTAGGCATCCCAATGGACAGAAAGAGCACATCAGGAGGGGTTTTCAGTATCAGATCTACAACAATTTCTTGGTATAGCAAGAAACAAAGATCCGTGGCACTCAGTTCAGCTAAAGCAGAATACATGGAAGCAAGTCAAGCTACATGTGAGGCTATCTGGATGAGGAAGATCCTAGTCAGTTTGTTCAGTTCTCATTTAGATCCTACAATGATTCATTGTGATAATCAGAGTTGCATTAAACTCTCGATTAATCCTATGTTTCATGATAGATCTAAGTATATAGATATCCGTATCATCATATCAGAGATTGTGTGCAGGGGAAGATCATGCTGCTTCAGTACATTCCTATGGAAGATCAGGATGCTGATATTCTGACGAAGGTGCTCACCAGGAGAAAATTCGAATATCATAGAGACATGATCGGGGTGAAGGATAATCCCTATCTTGTTGAGAGGGAGTGTTGAGATTCAACAAGATGATGAGCTTAGTGAAAATTAAGAACCTTCACTAAGTGGGGCCTGCAAGATATTTTTAGGTGTATGTCTATTTTTAGAATGGTGAGAATATTATAAAGTTAGCAGGATTCTAATTCTAGATGGTTGAGAAAATTATATCTTTGGATGAATTTATATTTTAAGAAGATTGGGCGAAGTCTATTTATAGATCGCTAATCTAAAAATAGATGCATGTCGATTATTATTAGCCCTTAATAACAATCAGATGATAAAAAATAACTTATTCTCTTGGAGCAGTTTATTTTAGTGAAAAAATGTGGCACATCAGTGGGCTGAAGGAATTACGCAATTCGTAGGGTGGTTGGTGACTCATGCATGGAGGACTTCATTATAATTGACAATGGTAAGTTGTAACATAGTTGGAAGAGTAGTTATGTGAGTTGTTATTTAGTTTGACTTAGTTAAGTGAGTTAAAATTAGTTGTGCTAGTTGTAACTAAATATATGCTAGTAAAAGATGAGTGAATTAATTATTTAATTAATTCACAAGTAGTGTCTTATTTGCAAATGAACAAATACAGTAGTTAACTACTTTCATGTCAGATCCAGTGGAGACCCAGTGGAGAGATAGGTGAAAGAATGAGATGGACTATCAGTTGTGACTATAGTGATGCATTCAATGCATCTACACTAACATTGGAGATGCCAATGAGGATTGCACAGTGCAAGCAAGAAAAGATCGAATTCATTCAGGGATTGCGCAGTGGAGGCAGGCTGTCAGGAGGCAAGAAATTTGTGCATAGATATGAAAATTTCTGCATGACAGTGTGTGACAATTTTTTATTGTACTGAGAGCTCTATGCTATGAGATTTTTATGAGATTGTTACATGTTCCGTTGATATACAAAATATGATAGTTGGGGTTTTTAGCTTTAATATTTCTTGGTAAAACATTCTTGTTATATGCGATTGATTTGCTTCATATGTGTTTTGCAATTGGCGATTTAATTTACGCAAATAATTAAGTGGAAGGATTTTGTATTTAACATAAGATTAATTTGTTAGATCAGGAGGGTCCGGTAATATACATGCATATTGTATAATTTCTACATGAATCTCTATTTACTAGAAATTCTTCATCCCGCCCCTCCCCTTCCTTGCTGGTGCTCTCAAAATCCTTAGGATTAGGAATACAGTGGAATCTTTGAATCTCTATTTATTGGAAATTATTCATCCCCCCTTCATCAATGGTGCTCTCATAATCCTTAGGATTAAGATGAAGTGGAAAATTTGACTTTGAAAATTATTCATCCCCCCCCTCATTAGTGGTGCTCGCATAATCCTTAGGATTAGGACGAAGTGGATATTTTGTCTCTGGAAATTCTTCATTCCGATCTTCATCAATGGTGCTCACATAATCCTTAGGATTAGGGCAAAGTGGATATTTTGACTCTTGAAATTCTTCATTCCCCTCTTCATCAGTGGTGCTCACATAATCCATAGGATTCAGACGAAGTGGATATTTTCACTCTCCAAATTCTCCCTTACCCTCTTCATCAATGGTGCCCACATAATCCTTAGGATTAGGATGAATTGAATATTTTAACTCTGGAAATTCTTCACTCCCCCCTTCATCAGTGGTGCTCACATAATCCTTAGGATTAGGACGAAGTGGATATTTTGACTCTGGAAATTCTTCATCATGTCCTTCATCAATGGTGCTCTTATAATCCTTAGCATTAGGATGAAGTGGAATAACTGACTCTCGATTTAAAAAAAAATTCTTTTTGCTTCCCTTCATGAATTATGTTCTCATCATCCTTAGGATTATGACCAAGTAAAAAATTTGACTCTCTATTCATGGTAAAAAAACTCCTGCTATATGTTGAACCCTTAGTTAAACTGAGAGGTGGGGTGAATCAATTTAATACATTCATGGAATTTTAAACTTTCCTTTAAATTAATTTACAAATTCATTTCATCATAAACTTAATATATAATGAATCAACAATATTAATACGTGAGAAACATGTATTAAGTATATTAAATACAGAACATCAACACGTAATCATCATGCACATGGACAACAGATATAAGTGGAAACCCATAAGGGAGAAAACCAAATCTTATTATTGTTGTGATGTAAAGGCAAGCTCCAACTCCCTCTCACCACTGATTTTTTGTAGGCTCCAACCTACAAGAGGCTACTACCTCAAATTATGCAAGCTACAACTTGCAAGGAAGGTCCAAATCCCATCTGTTTTCTATAGGCTACAACCCACAGGAGGCTCCTACCTCATCCAACTACAATTGGACATATATTAAGCTACAACTTGAAATGGAAGCACCAAATCCCATGTATTTTCTGTAGGCTACAACCCACAGGAGGCTTCTACCTCAACCAACTAAAACTAGACATCTATCAAGATACAACATGATATGAAAACACCAACTTCCTCACTCTACAATAAAATCATATGCTGATTTACATGGATATTAGCTTTGTTTTTCTCCTTCTTCATTGCCACCCTTCCATCCTTCAAATATATTTCATATCAGCTTTGGATATTCATAACATCTCTATCTACTCTCTCTCATTCTTCCACTCCCTAAAATTCTGCAACTCTCTTACATTCTTCTGCTCTTTTCAACTCCACACCTTTCTAACCTCTTCTATACTCTTCAAATCTGTTGTGCCCTTTCTCTTTCTTCCTCTATCCTCCTCATTTTTTCATACTGATATTACCTATTTTATATAGATAAATTTATGACTGTTTTCATCCTACAAGGAATATGAAGTGAACAGGCACGACTCTTGCCTTTCACCCACTCATTTCCTCACTCAGCATATTATGAATGCTACAACAATATATACAATAATTACGGTATCAAATTGGAGTTTTACTTTGCCTACGGAGAATTAGCTTTGCATCACAAACACTATAAAATAATTAATACATTTATAGTTACAATAATAGTCCAATTCAACCCCTTCAACTTCTTAGCTTTATTGTGCATTTGTCTTTTCTGTATCTCGAGTTATATTTCAACTATGCTGCATAACTACCCTTTTTTCCTGACTTGACCCATGCTGTTGCACTGTTTTGCACGAGCTCTTGGCCCCTTTTCTTACTCGAGCCTTTCTTCATTGTGTTCAATATTTTCTTTTTATTACCCGAGTCTTTTCTTCCACGTTCAACCTTTTCTTTTGAATCACTAGTGCACCACTGTTCTGCACGGGCTCCTGGTCCTTTGTCATGCGTTCAGGTCTTTCCTTTGTGGCTTGTGGGGTATGTCCCACATAAATTCCCTTTTAACGCAAGGATTACAATTTTATAGTTTTATCAACATACATACGTTTTAGCGATCAAACAACACATATTAACATACATACGATTAGAAATCAACAACGTATACTTTATAACATGGCGCATATAACAAGACACACATATACGCGGAACAATAGTTTTCGGGTCCCACAATACTAGAACCAATCACAACACTTCGCAAATACTTGCTCGCAAATTTTAACGTTTAGAACTTAAACATATCTCCTGTCTTGTGCGATATGCGATCGCATTGCATCACATCCAACTTACCTTACCGTGTGAACTTTAAGCACAAAACCATAAAACCTGCGATGTGCTCTAATGCGTAGTGTCAACACATGGCTCCTCCCTTTCACCACATTGCAACTTTATAACCTTACTGCATCAAAAAAAAATTAACATTTCTTAGCACTATTTGCTAACATTTGCAATGTGTTGGCTCGCAATTCATCGTCCGACGTTGATCTTCCCCTAGATCTAACGGTCCTAATCTGATCGCACTTCACACTTTATAAGATTTACTTTGTGGTTATACTCTATTTCTTGCAATCTGCAATGTTGCGTTGTGCCAACATGTGTCTTCTCCATTTTGCATCGCAAATAATTTAACTTACCATGCGATGCCTTAATGCTAAACTCTTAAATGTTGCGAATTGAAAAATCACTCCCCTTACGATTCGATATCTGTTGTCCATATCTCCCCTTCACTTTTGCGATCTAATCCTGACCATCCATTCCTCTCCTTTGGAAATTTTCTAAGTGATCTTTTCCTTAGTCGATTTTTGTTTGTTTATCCTATCGCTGCTCTGCAACACTGGTTCCTCCACGCTACTCCTCTTGAGCTTGTTGTATATTCTTTAACGTGATTCTCTCTTGAGATTTATACTGTTGCTGCTCTGAAACACCGGTTCCTCCACGCTGCTCCTCCCTGAGATTTATTCAGTTTCTAAGTGCGCTGATTTCTCCTGAGCTTGTTCGTTTATTCACTATTCACTCAGAGTTGGGATTATTTCTCTTGTTGCACGTCTTTGCTGCTTCTCTGTTGCCTCTGCTACCTCTACTTCTTTGTTGCTTCTACAAATCTCTCTTGAGCTTGTTCTTCTAGTTATTCATTCCGAGTTGAGATTATTACGCTTGTTGCACACCTTAAGTGCATCGATCTCTCCTGAGCTTGCTTTTCTACCTTTGCTCCTTTTCTGCCTTAACTGCTTCTCTGCTTCCTCTGCTTCTTTCTACTGCCTTTGCTGCCTCTGTTACCTTTGCCGCCTCTCTGTTTCCTTTTCTACTTTGTTTCCTCTGCCTCTGCCTCTGCTTCTTTGTGCATTGTTTCATGATCTACTCCTTAACTGCTTCTCTGCTGTCTCTTCTTCTTTCTGCTGCCTTTGCTGCCTCTGCTACTTTTGCTGCCTTTGGTGCCTTTGGTGCCTTTGTTGATAGTCTAATGCTGCTCCTTTGCCTCTCTATTATGCTTTCTGACTGCATTGTTTCCTGATCTGCTCCTTTTCCTTATTGGTGGTTCTTCTCTACTTCTTTGCCTTAATGATAGTTCGGGTGCTTCTCCTTTATGCTCATTTTCAATCAATGACAATATTTCCAACAGTCACCCCCTTTGGCATTGATGGCAACACATCCACCAATACTCCAATGCTTCCTCCAAGACTTCCTCCCCCCTTCATTTTGAGAAGTGTATTTCTTCATCTGCTTGCTTTTCAGAAGATCCTTTCTTCTTCTGCTTGCTTTTTGTCCCCCTTTTACATCAATGGAAAAGGGTTGCACATGTCCCAGTGTAGTTTCTATCTTTGAATTTCCTCTCTATGAGTTGTGTTTAGGCCTTCTTCTTATGACTTTATACCTTGCTGCTACAGACTGGTGTACAAGAGTTGTTGGGAGAACACTTTGAGAATCATTCAACTTGTATGTATATACACAGTAAGCTGATACCATCCCAAAGCATGGACTCCTTGCACTTGTATAAAGCTGAAAGTGATGATAAGGACACTTCATAAAACAAACTGTACTAGAATTATATATAGAGATGTATCATTGGAATAATACTAAAGTACTGAGAATGCTCCATACGTCATATAAATTCTGCTCCAAATATACTTCAGTCCATATTATGATATTCATCTGAGATACATATCTATAGTACACATCTATTCAAATATGATGATGCCAATATATCTTTTATAGATGTGGTTTACCGTTACTGCATGTTGGTGGTGATATGTGCTAGACTGTTGACAAGAATATTACACTAATAGCCGAAAGGACCTTGATACTGATGTGAACAATGAATCAAACCAGAAATTGCATATTATTGTAAGATTAGACAATATATTTCAATCTAAGAGACCAAATGACTTTACTACTTGTACAGAGTACTTTCAAAACAAAACCTTGAGGCTAGATACATTCAATGCATTGGTCACTCTCACTTATAAACTATGCAATTTTATTTATGAACTAAAGGGGTATGTATGTCAATGATCAAACTTTCTTCAATGGTGAAATACCAGCAATTCCTTTTTGTTGAAGTGGGATTTAGATGAATCAATAACAGACTCTTGAGCTTCAAATGTAAGATTAACACAACTAGTCCTTCATATTTCAGATACTTTACCTGTTCTATCATGATGATCTTCATCAAAACATCTTCAAGTTTTTTAATTGAAATCTTAGCAAACATACTTCACACGGTTTTATGAATGATCTTAAGAAAGAGGCCTTGAAGATATATCTGTACTGACTTAAGGAAGGCATACAGTTATATCTAGAAATAGATACTACTTCAATGCTCAATATAATACTTCAAGTGTAAACAAGATAATGATCCTTTAGCACTTTTATTGACCTTTTCATGCTTTAATAATGCAAATAACGTTGGGAATACTACCTTGATGTAATTCTGCCATAATAATTTGATCCTGAGGACCTGTACCATACCACTTCTCCACTGATGACACTTGGTATTTTTTTTATAGGCAGGCTGCTTGTACCAATTGATACTAATTTGATAAATCATGCATTAATTTCACTTCAGCTCGCACATGCACCCATAGTTAAGACAAACTTCATAGTTTCTACTATTGATATCTCCACTATTCTCAACAATAATCATTAATATACTGAATCTGATCTTGGCATCATTAAACTTTTGCTGATTTTTCCATTTTGTTTTAAAATAATATCACAGCATATTCCTTTCTAGGACTGCTCCAGAAACATTGCTGCTCTATATACACTTCAACTATTCTAACAGAATGATCTTCGGGAAGACATATTCACTTTCTTTACTTGGAATCTACAAGGGCAGACCACTCATAGTTTAATAATTCATTTAACTACTTTCCTCAAAGGAGACCTTATATAGATGAGTGATGTAATGATCTAATGATGATAAACATTTCTCTTACTCATCATTCTCAATTTTGTTTCATTGTTAACTCTTGTAGTGTGATGCACAGTGTGAGCATCCTTTGTGGATCTTTCTAGTTCTATAGCTTGAAATATAATTTTTGTGGTTTTAATCATTCATCACTTAGTGTGTTGTTGTATCCTTAGCTTACATGTTCATGGCTGATGCTCCCTCTACCACCATGGCTGCTTGCTGCCTTCTCTCCTTCCATCAATCAGTTGGCTATTGAATGCTTTAGATATCCTTCTTCCTCTATAGTTCTCTATCAACAGAATTTTCCTTTCCCTTCCTGAAATTTTAATTGTTCTTATTCCAATGAGCTCTTCTTAGACTACTTTTATGAGGACTATTTATGAACTTCTCTCCCCCTGGGATGTTTCTTCTTATCTATTACTGGCTGGATATTTGTGTTTCTTCCTAGAGCAGCTCCCCCTGAGACTATGATGGATTCATTATGCTATTGAAGAAACAGGCTCCCCCTTTCTCTTTTCCTTCCATACTTTATTGGGGTTCTTAATAATGTCTGCACTTCTTTTTGATTCACAGTTTTGTCTGATTTGATTGGATTCCATCATATGTCTAGAGTTATTTAATGTATATGGCAACTTACAATCTTTTGTTTTCTGACCAAGCTTGTTGCACACATAACAATTTTTTTTACCAAGGAACGTTTGAGTTGATGAATAATATTTTGTTCCCCTTGTTGAACACAATTTACATTCAACAGATTTATGTCCAAATTCATTGCATGAAAAATACCAACCATGGAAATTATTAGTGTACCTGGTGAGAGGTTGCCCTCTCCATTTGTTTTCTTGAGGTAGTATTTTCATTTTATGCATCTTTTATGGGTTGGACTGGATTTTCTTTGTCTTATAGTATGCCGCAATATGTCCAGGTTTGTGGCAGGAAAAACAAGTGTTACTTCTCATAGGAGGAAATAACCTCCTTTTACAACTTTCGAATTTATTCAATTCATATTCAGGAGTGTATGAGCCTTTTGCAATTGACTGTTTCTTCATTTCATTCTTTATCATTTGAGGTTGCTGCTTGTTTCTGTTTACTTCATTACCCATCAAGGTTTTGCTATCTTCTAATTATTTGGATCTCCTTTGGGTTTCTTCATCATCTTTCTCAATGTATGCCTTCTCTGAGTTTTCCATGGAGGTAATCTCATCCCTGAGCTTCTTACACAACCTTATCCTTTCTTCTATCAGTATTCTAGCTGCAATAATCTCATATTGCTGA
This sequence comes from Pinus albicaulis, assembly GCA_034641835.2. Classification (NCBI taxonomy): domain Eukaryota; kingdom Viridiplantae; phylum Streptophyta; class Pinopsida; order Pinales; family Pinaceae; genus Pinus; species Pinus albicaulis. The sequence continues at coordinate 1,869,572,494 of CM076575.1, read as the reverse complement.
GAGTTATCATTTTCTTTTATTGCAGCTTTCACGAAAGTGATATTCTTGATATCTTCAACCTTGGAGTTACTATTTTATACTTCATAGCCTATCCCGGTATTTATAAGAGGATATCTTTGAGCATTTAGTATTTTTTCCAAATGTTTAGAGATTTTCATTTGTGGAGTGTTCATAGATAATTCCCTTTGGGTGTTTTCTAATTTATTTCTTAGGCATACTACTTCTTCTTCCAATTTCCCTCCCTCCTGATTTTTATCTTTAATTTTCTTTAGCATAATGTCTTCCACCTTCTTAGCTTCTTCAAGTTCTACTTTCAACTGAATGAGGTTTTCCGAATTTGGTTATTCCTTTACATATTTTAGGAGAATGTCTTTCTGTTTTCTACACTTGAGTTTAAGTCTGTCTATTTCCTCCAGGGCACTCATTAGCTCCCCCTCAAGATCTACCTCACCTTCTTCCTCATCTTCCAGAAGGAATCCTTCAAGATATTCCTTGGCCATTAACACAAATTTAGAGGTTTCTTCTTCATTTGAGGATTCGCTTGGGCTTTCAGATGTACTGCTATTTTGCTGATCATAAAATGATTTTATATTGAATCTCTTCCCTTTTTTCCAGTTATTTATTTTGGTTTTCTCTGTCTCTTGTGGCTGGTTCCCTATTTTCTTATAAGGACATTTAGATGCATAGTGCCCCACTCTTCCACAATTAAAGCACTTAAATGGAAGCTTACCTTTATACTTTCCTGTTCCTTTCTCCAATCTTATGACAAATTTGGCCTCTTCTTCATCAGAGCAAGAACATGTACCTTCCTTCTCTTCTCTGCACTTATCAGCCTTAAAGGTTGCCCACATTTGAATTCTCTTTTGGATGTCTCATCTCATAAGCCATCAAGTTTCTAAGCAATTGTTTCATGGTCAATGTTTCCCAGTTTGTTGTTTCTTCTATGGCAAAAACCATAGGGTTAAAACTGGATGGTAAAGATCTCAATATATTTCGTACAATTACACATTCCTTAATGGTTTCTCCTAAATATTTCATGTCATTCACAACTTCCGCAACCTTTAAGAAGAAACTGGCTACATCTTCATCTTCATTCATTTCTACATTTTAAAAATGAGCTCTATAGGTTTGTAGTTTGGCCATCTTCACCTTTTTATCTCCCTCATGGATACTTTCTAATGTATCCTAGAATTCTTTGGCAGTCACACTGTGCATTACTTTGATAAATTCTGACTCACATAGATGGCTCAAAAGTGCATTCATGGCTTTTGCATTGGCTATGAAATTTTTTTTAGCATCTTTTTCTGTGTCAGTATCCTTTGGAGCATATCCTTCTTCCACAGCAGCCCAAAATTCTATTCCCAGAGACATTATGTATGCCCCCATTCTTATTTTCCAGAAAGCATAGTTTGTGCCAGTAAACAATGTGGCTTTATTTGTTGAGCATCCCTCTAGGCTAGCCATCTTGGGGACCTAGGATCTCCTTCCAGTTGTTAAATTGATATAGAAGGAACTAGCTCCGATACCAATTGTTGAACCCTTAGTTAAACTGAGAGGGGGGGTGAATCAGTTTAATACATTCATGGAATTTTAAACTTTCCTTTAAACTTATTTACACCTTCATTTCATGATCAAATTAATATATAATGAATCCACGATCTTAATATGTGAGCAACAAGTATTAGGAAAATTAAATACAGAACATAAACACATAATCATCATGCACATGGACAACATATATAAGTGGAAACCCATAAGGGATAAAACCACATCTTATTATTGTTGTGATGCAAAGGTAAGCTCCAAATCCCTCTCACCACTGATTTTTTGTAGGCTCCAACCTACAGGAGGCTACTACCTCAAATTATGCAAGTTAAACCTTGCAATGAAGCTCCAACTCGCATTTGCTTTTTGCAGCCTACAATCCATAGGAGGCTCCTACCTCAACCAGCTACAAATAGACATCTATCAAGCTACAACTTGAAATGGAAGCACCAACTCCCATGTATTTTATGTAGGCTACAACCCACAAGAGGCTCCTACCTCAACCAACTACAACTGGACATCTATCAAGCTACAACTTGATACAGAAGCACCAAATTCCTCACTCTACAATAAAATCATATGCTAATTTACCTGGATATCAACTCTATTTTTCTCCTTCTTCATTGCTGCCCTTCTAGCCTTTAAATCCATATCATATCAGCTCTAGATCTTCACAACATCTCTATCTTCTCTCTCTCATTCTTTCACTCTCTAACATTCTGCAACTCTCTTACATTCTTCTGATCTTTTCAATTCTTCATCTTTCTAACCTCTTCTACACTCTTCAAATCTACTGCGCCATTTCTCTTTCTTCCTATATCCTCCTCATTTTTGCATACTAATATTACCTGTTTTATACACATAACTTTATGACTATTTTCATTCTATAATGAAGTGAACATGCACGACTCTTTCCTTTTACCCACTCATTTCCTCACTCAGGATATTCCGAATGTTACAACAATATATACAATCATTACAGTATCAAACTGGAGTTTTTCTTTGCCTACGAAGACTTGCCTTTGCATCAAAAACAATATAAAATAAGTAATACATTTACAATTACAATAATATTCCAATTCAGCCCTTTCAACTTCTTAGATTTGCTGTGAGTTTGTCTTTTTTTGTTTCTGTAGTTATATTTCAACTATGCTACATAACTGCCCTTTTTTCTCAACTCGACCCATGCTGTTGCACTGTTCTGCATGAGCTCTGGGCCCTTTTTCTTACCTGAGACTTTATTTGTTGTGTTCAGTCTTTTCTTTTTATTACCCAATTCTTTTCTTTCGCGTTGAGCCTTTTCGTTTGACTCACTGCCACACCACTTTTCTGCACGGGCTCTTGGTCCTTTGTCATGCGTTCAGGTCTTTCCTTTTTGGCCTGTGGGGTATGGCCCACATAAACTCCCTTTTAACACGCATATTACAATTTTCGTGTTTTATCAACATACGTAGGTTTCAGCAATCAAAAAACGCATATTAACATACATACGATTAACAATAAGCAACGTATAATTTATAACATGGCACATATAACATGACACACATATACTCGGAACATGAGTTTTCGGGTCCCACAATCCTAGAACCAATCACAACACATTGCAAATACTTTCTCGCAACTTTTAATGTTTATAACTTAAACATATCTCCTATCTTGTGCGATATGCGATCACATCGCATCGCATCCAACTTACCTTACCATGTGAACCTTAAGCACAAAACGATAAACTTTGCGATGTGCGCTAATTCCTAGTGTCAACACGTGGTTCCTCCCTTTCACCGAATCGCAACTTTCTAACCTTACCGCATCGAAAGAAAATTAAAATTTCTTAGCGCTATTTGCTAACATTTGCGATGTGCAGGCTCACGATTTGTCGTTCGTCGTTGATCTGCCCCCAGATCTAATGATTCTCATATGATCGCACTTCGCACTTTATAAGATTTACTTTGTGGTTATACTTTATTTCTTGCGATCTTCAATGTTACGCCATGCCATCACATGTCTTCTCCATTTCACATCGCAAATACTTTAATTTACCATGCAACGCCTTAATGCTAAACTCTTAAATGTTGCAATTTGCTAAATCGCTCTTGATGCAATTCAATCTCTGCCATCCATCTCTCACCTTCACTTTTGTGATCTAATCCTAACTATCCGTTCCTCTCCTTTGGAAATTTTCTAAGTGATTTCTGCCTTACTCGATTTTTGTTTGTTTATCTTATCGTCGCTCTACAACACCAGTTCCTCCATGCTACTCCTCTTGAGCTTGTTCTGTATTCTTTAACGCGATTCTCTCCTGAGCTTTATACTGTCACTGCTCTACAACACTGGTTCCTCCACGCCACTCCTCCCTGAGCTTTATTCAGTTTCTAAGTGGGTTGATCTCTCCTAAGCTTGTTCTTCTATTCACTATTCACTCCGACTTGGGATTCTTTTGCTTGCGGCATGCCTTTGCTGCTTCTCTGATGCCTTTTTTGCCTTTTTTACCTCTGCTTCTTTGCTGCCTTTGCTGCCTCTACTTCTTTGTTGCTTCTACGAATCTCTCCTGAGCTTGTTCTTCCGGTTATTAATTCTAACTTGAGATTATTACGCTTGCTGCACACCTTAAACACGTTGATCTCTCCTGAGCTTGTTTTTCTTCCATTCCTCCTTTTCTGCCTTAACTTCTTCTCTGCTGCCTCTACTTCTTTCTGTTGCCTTTATTGCCTCTGCTACCTTTGCTACCTCTCTACTTCCTTTGCTACTTTACTGCCTCTGCCTCTACTTCTTTGTGATTGTTACCTGATCTGCTCCTTAACTGCTTCTCTGTTGCCTATGCTTCTTTCTACTGCCTTTGCTTCCTCTACTACCTTTGCTGCCTCTGCTACCTTTGCTGCCTTTGCTGATAGTCTAGTGCTTCTCCTTGCCTCTCTGCTGCTCCTCTGCCTCTCTATCATGCTTTCTTGTTGCACTGTTGCCTGATATGCTCCTTTTTCTTATTGCTGGTTCTTCTCTGCTTCTTTGCCTTAATGATAGTTCAGGTGCTATTCCTTTGTGCTCCTTTGCCATCAATGGAAATATTTCCAACACTATATTCATCAATATGAATAGGGTTGTTACATGACGAAGATGTTGATGTTGCAGAAAGAAAAACTTTAGTATTAGAATAACCCATGAATTTCAACAAGAAGATGTTGAATGATACAAATGCACTCTCTCTTAATGAAAATATATAGCTTAAATACTGAAAATTCCCCTCTAAAAATTCCCCCCAAAAATTATCGCTAAAAATTTTCCCTCCAAAGTTTCCCCAAAAAAAATTTGGCGAAAAAATTTCCCTCCAAAATTTTCGTTTGAAATATTTTCGTCCAAAATATTCATTTAAAATGTATTTCAAAACATTTTACTAACTTACTGGTCTTGAAATATTTGACCCTACTTTCTATTCAAAATATCCACAAAAATATTCATTTCATGCATTCACTCCAAACTAAAATAAAAATTTTATTTAAATGATTTAACATTGACTATGTATCGAAATTAGTTTTTAAAATTTAAGTTTTATTTTTGTGCCAACATTGAATAAAAGTTAATATAAACCTATAATATTAATTTCATATTAATTTTCTTAATTTTAATTTTAATCCCACATTCGTGAAACCCCTAAGCAATCACACAATCCTCGCTATATAATAACAATCATTGTTTCTATTCCTCGCATCACGTCAAGTCTTTTGGGTTTTGTTGGAGCAATTTGTGGAGGCGCTTCGTTGGCATTGATAACACATTGAACGAGATTTTTTTCGCATTAGAAATGTTAGTTTTCCTTCTATTTTGACCTTTTAAAGATGAATCTGGGGAATATCCGTTTTTTTAATGGATTTTATGTTCCAACATATATATATATATATATATATATATATATATATATATATATATATATATATATATATATATATATATATATATATATATATATATATATATATATATATATATATAGTTAAAAAAAAAACATTTAATTTTAAAATATAATACTGTTTTTATTAATTATATTATTTTTAATTTTTATATAATTGTAAAAAAAATTTCCCCACCGGGGGCTGGAGGAATTGACCTTTGCCCAGTTGGGAGGCGGAGACTAGTCAGGCAAAGCTGCACAACATCGCTTGTTTGACCTCTGACCCCTGGTTGGGCGGAGGTCGATTCCTAGAACCTGGTGTGACGTTGATTTTTTTTTTTTTTTTAAACATTCTATTTATTTATTTTAGAAATAATCTTATTTTTTAAATTAATATATTAATACTTTTATTTATTTTTTAAATTGTTTTAATAAAAAACAAAATATTAATATTGATTTAAAATTAACTTTGATTTTTATAATTGTTTTAAAAAAAGCTTATATTAAAAATTTTTAATAAATTTTTGTTTTGTTTTTATTTTTAATTTTTATTTTAAAATTGTTTTAAAAAAAGTTAATATTAAATTTTTATTTTTAAGTTATTAATTTGTTTTTTTTTTTTTTTTTATAAATGTATAAGATTTAGAATTGTTTGCTTTTAAATGAATATGTGTGTGTGTGTTTATAATTTTAAAAATATTAAGAAAAGTTATATATATATATATATATAAAATTGAAATTTAAATGCTTTTACAAATAAATTGTATTTTATTTATTTATTTTATAAAAATTAATTTTCGATTAATTTTAAATTTATGTTGGCAAAATTCTTAAAAAATCTATTAATTAGGATATGTGTTTTTCCATTAACACACACACACACACATAAAGAAGATGGCACCAAAGAATATTTATGTGAATGTTTTTGGACCAAGGGCCACAATTTCCAAATCTAAAGTTGCAGTTGAATGCACTATGGATAATGTTGGATGCACTAAGAATATTGATGGACACACTATGAAAATCATTGAACACACAAAAATTGAAAAACGTAATAAAAGTCAAGCAGTTGGCCTATCAAGTTCAATCAAGATTTTTTTCTGAATGGAAGAACATAGAGGAAATAAATAAAACTGATTTTTCATGGTATCTTGAAGACAATGAAACCAATGATGGTATACACATCTATCTGTTTTGTGGTATGATTCACTTAGGTGAAGCATATGAGGTGATGGGAAGAGTACGAGACATATGTTTGATGTCCAATACAAACACTATTTATGTTCTTGCAAGAATGACTAATAAACATGAAAAGCTTAGATATCATCTATCAAAAGTCAAGTATGACAAAGATGAAACATCTACCAAGTTGTGTGTAGAAATTGCAAGCAACATTGCAAATAACATTGTAAGTATGTTTATTTATATTTGTGTTATGCATTATTGTAAGTATAATTCATTTTTGTATAAATTATTGATTATTGACATATTTTATTTTGTTTCGCAGGATTTTATTGAGCCTATTTCAAACTTGATTGAGAGTATTTATTATATGGAGCCAAATATAATGACTATGATTAAGAATTTCCACATAAAAACAAAAGAAGAAAGAAAAATGAGGAAAAGACCAATAGCTCATGACACTACAGTAGTTCAAAGAGGGGATCAACGAAGACTCACTAAGGTGGGTCAATCTAGTAAACCTAAACACGTTGCTTTTGAAGATGTGGAAGATGAATCTGAAAATTATGTTAGCATTAGTGAGGAGGATATTAGAAACGTTGTACAAAAGGAGAAAACAAATCAAATACCAAAAAGAAAAATGGTCAAATGTGTCTCTCTTCTAGTTGATGATGAAGAGCTTGTTTATCAAAAAAAGGATATGTTAACCGGCAAGAAGAATAAATCAAATGTTGGTCAACTTGTAAAATTCATGAGCAACAATGAAGAACAAACTGAAATCTCTAAAGGAAGTAGAGAAATTATAACACCAAGTGCCAAGTTATTGGATAACATTATTAAAACAAAACAAAATGCCATTCGATTTGAGTTGAGGAAGAATAAATTAATTTGTGGTGGCCAAACATTTGAGCTTAATGTTAGCCAATTCTATAGGCCAGATGAAGAACAATCTCAATATCAAATTAGAAAGACACATCACCTGCATGTACATAATCTGAAAAAATTGTTCAGGTTCAATCCATATGCGCATGTGGTGGATTATGTGGTTCTTGTTGATCCATGTTAGGTTCCCAACAAATAGGCATTTGACAAGACACAATTTTTTGATTATAAATATTATGTAATTGGAGGGAACCATTTAGTAGAGGCTAAAAGACAATTGATTGAGTAATATCCCAATAACTATCTTTTAAAAATAGTGAAATGAATCATTTACGCTGATTTAACAGAAACATAATCAAATTTATTGGCATGGGATCATAATTCAGATAATGTGTACAGAATGAAAGTGACTTTCATCCAAAGGGTCATATTTATTCATAATGAATTCATAGAAAAATATGGTGGGGATAAGGCAACAATCATTTGAACACTCCAGAAGGAATGTTTAATGGAAATAGGTTATCAAATTGATGACAAAATCAAATCAAAAGATGAAAAAATGCATTCAGATATATTTAGAAGCACAGATAACATTTTTGAGTTGGAATTTAAAATTCAGGAGATATGGGAATTGATTGATGATATATTTGAGCGATGGAAGAATATTTCGATAAAAAAATAGAAGGTTAAAAAGTGTAGGCCCATAATATGTACCAATAGTAAGACATGCCCTGAAATGAAGCAACTTCCAAAGGATATGACTATCATACCTTGGAGAACAATGTAAGGAGTGAAGGATGACAAACTAGTCAAATCAGTACTATCCCGTGTGAAGTCAAGTGAATTATCAATGGAGAAAATGTGCACAAAATTTCAAAAGTAAGTTTGTTTAATTATTTGTACTTTTATTTTGATTATAATTTTCTTTTAAATAAAGCATATTTTTGTTGGTAGAATTTGTTATAGATCTCACTATATTAACAGTTTTAGATTTATTTATTCAGTCAGAAGATTTATATGAAAATACAAGATCATATGGTTAAAATGTTGAATGAAGACAGTTGGGATGATGTTGTGCGCAACTACCCAGAATCAAGTTCTACAACAACACTTAAATATTTTTATATTGCATTCAATAAGGTATGTTGATTTATAATAATAATAATAATAATCCAATTTTAAGGTCACAGGCAAGGCAGACACCAAATTGGTGTATGAGACCCCCTTGTTTGTGGGACAAGTGACCCACCTCTGCTCAATGATTTGACTGCTAAGTCTACAAAGGCATACATACTCTACCACACTCTGGTTTTTAACATGTGACCTCTTTGGAGGAAACAAATGCTCTTAACCATTAGGCCCACTCAATCTGTATGTAAACTATTTTTATTTTATTAATTATAAATATATATATTTTTTATGTCAATAAAGATGTTGAAGAAGGATGCAAATGGAGTACCAGATACTTTCAAAAGCTTTATTGAAAAAATTAAGTTGGAAAAAATGAGAAAGCAACGTCTTAAGAATGTTAAACTTGATCCTACTCTTAATAATTTCATTTGGAATGGGCTTGATGGTATCCAATATCAAATAATACTAGGTGACTGTGAAGACATTGAAAAAGTCATACCTAAAAGGGAATATGGCCTAGTTATTGTAGATATTCCTCATGGTTTCAATTTCCCAAACATTGAATATGATAGTGAACCATATACTTATCAAGCGTTTAGTAAAGTGGTTACGGGCTTTCAAGAAGTCACAACATCACCACATTGGATATTTGTGACATTTCATTCAGGCACACAATTTGCAACGTTATTAAAAAGCTTCAAGGTAAAAACAAACTCAAGGATGCAGCTTCAATGGTAATCCATTGAAATTGTATGTTCGATTAATGCTATAATTTTTTATTTATGTACAATTTAATTGAACTTTTACTATGTTATGTTACAGGAAGAAGTTAAATCTTGTTTCTTTCGAAGATCAACCTATTATAAATAATTGTGAGTTCATCCGTGTTGAATGTTGGAGAAAAGAAGATATCTATAGGTCTGTTCTTCTTAATCAAGTAGATGGGAAGAGTCATAGTCAAGTACTGGTTCATGATGTTGTTGTAAGAAAACTAACATATGAGGAAAAAGATTCAAAAGGAGATACAGTTAACATTTATAAAAAACCACAATCATTGATTAACTATATTATAGATCTATGTGCAAATGAAGGATATTGGGTTTTGGATTATTCTCAGGTTCATGTAAGTTTTATTATATAAAATTGAATTTAAATATTTTATTTTTTATTTTTTATGTGTTTATACTAATTTTATTAATTATTTATTTTGTGCTTGATGATTAGGTACAATGCTAGCATGTTGCCTAAAAAAATGAAGAAATTAGCGGATAAATCAGTTCTTGGAGACAAGACCAGATCTCAGTAATGAAGACAATCTGGCAACAAGCGAACAACTAGTTGTCTTTCTCTAAATATATCCATTTCTAAATAAATGTTATGAAGGTGTCCGATCCTACCTTAGATCCAAATAACTTATTTTAGATGGCAGTCACTTCAATTGCATCAATAATCCTTGATACACCAACAAGGGCCCTTTTTTATTTGAAAGTATCATCTTTAGTTGATCCACCATCACAAGCGAGAAAATATCAATAGCTTTTATTATAACAAATAATTATAAAACATACCTATCATAGTGATCAAGGAATCTATGAAATAAATGATCAAATGAAAATTTATTGAGAAAAACAAAACTTGATTATATTAATCTTAAAAATAACAGAAGAACCTTACAACCTTAGCCTTGATGTTCGAAAGGCCTTCCCCGGGTCCGAAGCAGGAATATCCTCTACTTTGATAAGTCTTGCACTCTTCCTCCAGGAGTAAAAAGAGGTATGTGATCTTTCCTCTCAAAAACTCAGCAGAAAGAAGTCTAAATCTCAACAGCACTTCAGCTCAATCACACATAAAGCTTCAAATCCAATTCTCAATCTCCAAAATCTCAATCTCCAATAGCTCAACTTAACCCTTTTAGGCTACCCAATGCCTCCTTTTATAGAGCAGATGAGGAAGTTAGGATTCCACCTTTAAAGGGATAGAATCCTCCTTCAAAGGGATAGGCTCCTCACATCAAGGGATTAGTTCCTTAAGGTGTGGGATACATGCACCTTACCAAAGCGTACTCATCCCCAAAAAATCTCATCCAAAACCTTCGAAAGTCGACCAAAATTCAACACCCAGTTTAATTACTTACTTTTTGACTTTGAGGAGGGTACTCAGGCATTGCAAAGGAAAAATGCGTTCTAAACCGCGTTTATCTACATTAGCGTACCCTAGCTAAAAACGCATGCAGGCTTCATGTTACTTGCGTTCCCAAGGCTTTTTTGAGTTTTAAGGGTTTTTCCTCCATTTTCAGGGCATGGAATGAGGAACAAAGGTTGTAAGACTTGCAAAGAAGGCATGTATGAGTGTTTAATGAGCTCAAACAGTCAACAGAATGTCAAGGTGACAATTTTTAGTGTAACAAGGAAGAAATTACATTTCCATTGAGAAAGACCCAGTGCAATGCAAATTTATTCAACAGAGAATTAATGCTCTTCAATTTTTTCTAGATGCAATTATGCAAGAAGTTGGTTTGAGGAAAAGGGATTTTAATGAATCGTGTGTGGCAAAAAAGGCAAATGAACCTCAACCACCGTTATATGGAATGATTGGAAAATAACATTTTGGAATATTTGCAGACATGAAAGACCCATTAGAAGATGGAAATGACTAAAAAGAAGTAGAAAATGTTGTGGAAGATGACATTAGTGATGTTCTAGAAGATGTTGAACATGGATTAGTTGATATTATGGATTAGATTTAAGTTATGCTTGCAAATAAAGCTCAAATTTGAAAGCTATTAATCAGTTTTACTTTTAATGTTTAGACTTTGATATTTTATGAGAAGAATCCTTATTTTTTGCAAAAAACCTGTGATTACTATTAATTTTTCACATAAAATTCATAAAAAAAGGCTATTTTTTAAAGTTTTTTTGTTAAGAGTTTCCTAAATAATTTGTTTATTTAACATATTTTCTTTAACAAAAAATCTCAAAATGTGTATTTTTTTCATTGTATTTATATTGAAAATGTGTATTTTTTTGTCATATGATTAAAAATATTGGTTTCTTAGCGAAAATTATTTGATGTGCATTGAAATATTAATTAAAAATACATAAACATATAGAAAATCCTAACTTTAAAATATTGACCCTAAAAACTGAAACAGGTATGGATTTTATTAGTAGAGAACTCTGAATGGCCGTAGCCTTACATCTTTCAGTGAAATTATTTTACATTTTCTGTTTCCAACAATTTTCTATTTTCATGGTATATAGATTTTTTCTGGATCTCTGCCATTTGTGCTAGGGTCTCCTTGGGCCAAGAGGCAACCTTTGTTGGCATAGAAGTCTGCCTCTTTGTTTGATTCTCTGAGAATGTGATAGCATTTGAAGGAAGTGAAGTCTTGGAGAGGGTATCTCAGCCTTTGTAGATTCTTATTTAAACCAGCTTCATTGAATTGGCCTTGCGTATGTATGATTTTGATCAGGATTTCTAAGTCTTCGAATGCTTGCAGCTCCCAATGTCCTTTTTCTTTGGCTATTTGGCATACTTTTATCAAGCTAAGGATTTCTACTTGATTGTTAGTTCGCTATCCTAGACCCCAACTGAACGTTTCTTTGATGCCTCCATTAGAAGAGTATATGAGTCCTCCAGCTCGTGCTGTCCCGGGGTTGCCTTTAGAGGCACCGTTAAAAAATGCTGTTGTTATTCCTTGCTTCCTCCACCAATTCTGAAAAGCTTCATCCTTTTTTCTTAGCCTCCACTCAGGATTTCTGAGGGGTTTTTCTATGCTGTGTATCCATTGGATGAATGCTTGAATGCCAAGAAAATTCTTTTCCTCTTGTTGCACCGAATTGTCCTCTTTAATTTTTTGAGAATTTAAAATTTATAAAAGGAGTCCTTTTGCTTTTGCTGCTACCATGTTGGGGGTCCAAGTTACATTGTTAAATATCTGCTCATTTCTAGCTAGCCATAGCTTCCAACACACTAGCTTGGGGAGAGTGAACTAGATTCTGGCCCATGATGAGTTTAGGGAGAGCGATGGGTAGCACTCTTTCCATGAGAGCAATAAGTCCATAACTGAAGTTTTAGTGGGGATTACAGCCTTTAATCCTTGAAGAGTGTGGGTCCAAAATCTGTTTTCATATGGACATTCAACAAATAAATGATCCATGGTTTCCATGGCTTCTTTATAAAGTGTGCACCTATGCGGACCTGCAATTTTTTTTTTTTCATAAGGTTTTCCCCGGTTAGGATCTTTCTATGCATTAGTGTCCAGAAGAAGAATTTTACCTTGGGCAGTGCCATTGGATCCCATACCTCTTTCCAAAAATTTACTGGATGAATTCGGTCTCTGTGTATTTGCATCAATTCATAGCCTTTGAATGAGGTGTATGCTCCTGTAGGTCCCCATCCCCATTTATCCTTTTCTGATTTATGCACCGGGGCAGCCTCACGAAGTTCCTATTTGAGAATTTCTGTTTGCTTCATTAGGTGAGCTGGTATATCTCTGAAGTCCCAATCAATCCAAAGCCCAGACTCGTTCCACTTTGAGATATCGTAGAGCGTCTTGTCCCCTCTATTTTCTAAAAATGCACATATATCATGCAGGATGTCTCGTGTGTCTAATGGCGAGTGGCCCATTATACTATTAGTCAGCAGCTTGACGCATTTCCCATTCCCTGGGATACGATATAAATTCCGGGTGAAAAGACGCTACTCTTTAATACATAACTGCCATAAAAACGAGCTCTTTTTTCTGTTTGCATTTTTCAAGTTTCTTAGATTTGCATTTGGTAGGTATTTATGCCTCAGAGCTGTGCTGACAAGATGATTGGGGTCGCTATGGAGTTTCCAGAGTATTTTACATCCCAAAGATACGTTGGTAGAGTCCAGATCTCGAATTTGAAGGCCTCCTTCCTTCAAAGTTCGCTTTGATATCTCCCAATTCACCAGATGAAATTTTCTCTGGTTTCCTTTGCCTCCTTGCCACAGAAAATCCCTCATGATTTTATTAATCTGTCCTAAGATCGACTTGGGTGCCATCAGGTATGACGCTTGATAAATTGGTAGAGATGACAAAAATAATTTTATAAGGTTTAATTTTCCTCCATGAGTTAGCCATTGGCCACCCCATGCAGCGATTTTGCCTTTGATTTTTGGAATTACTCCTTCCCATAGATTGACTCTGTTTGTGCCCAGTGTTATTGGCAATCCAAGATAGTTGATTTTTTCCCATTTTGCGTATCCATTAAACCCCAAGTTGCTTGCTCTGTTTTGAGTTTCTTCCTCCTCTATATTCCAACTATATGCTGCAATTTTCCTTTCACTGATTAGAGCTCCAGATGCTTTTCAATATGCTTGAAGAGTATTTTTGTATGCAGAGCCTATTCTGGTTGAAGCTCCTCCCAGCATGAGGGAGTCATCCGCAAATAGTGCATGGTTTATTGCTTTAAGGTCCTTTGTTATTTTTAAACCTGGGGCTGTTCCTGTTATCATATCAAGCTCCGGCTTTCTTCTCAACGTATCCGCCATTAATATGTAGAGGAATGGAGAAAGGGGACATCCTTATCTCATCCCCCTCGTGGCTTGGAAGAAATCAGTTGGCCTCCCATTTACCAAAGGCGCTATCCATGGACTATTGGTGCATGCTTGGATCAGATTTACAAACTCTTGATAAAATCCAAAGGAGATTAGAACTTGATATAGATATGACAACTTGACTCTGTTGAAGGCATTAGCCATGTCTAACTTGATCAACATACCTTTCTCCTTTCTAAGATTGCTGGAATGCATGGCTTCCTGGACTTGGATTACATTTTCTAGGATATGTCTCCCATTGACGAAGCCCCCTTGCGAATCTGATATGAGTTTGCTCAGCAGTGGCTTTATTCTATTTGCAAGAAGTTGTAGAAATTTGCTGAATAATGATTAATTATCCACCGAGACTATCCTGATCACATACAATTCGAATTTATATGCAACACATAATCTCTTCCACTCAGATCATCACACATGCGGAAATAAAACAAGCGATAGCACATCAAATCATCATACACATTAACACGGTATGTATGGGGAAAGCTTATAGCTGAAAACCCCGCAGCTATTGTGTATATTATAATGGAGAAAACATGTAACAAACTCAGTACAATACTCCTCACAAGTACTCGGTACTATCTCATGAAGTTACACACAAACTAGCTTGGTTTTGAACAAGTCACAGGTTCAAAACACATCCACTAATTGCCTGCCTCTATTGCGCAATCAAGACTGGTCTAATGAGAGATCCAAGGTTAGAATCTCCTTGGCTTGACAGCGCAATCATCATGGGCAATTCCTCCAAGTGTGGTGCAAATCTCATGCACAACTGATGTCGCCACTGATAGCTAACTCCACCCTTTCATCTACCTCTTTCACTGGTCTCCACTGAACTGATCATGCACTGTAGTGAGCTGATGTGTTCTTGAGTTGAATAATGAGTTACTAATTAATGAATTAAATAATATTTAATTCACTCCACTCATAACTAATTGATTAGCTAGTTAAACTAATCTCAATCAGTTCAACTAAAATAAACAGAACACAACTCCGCTATCTGTCTCATTAACTCCTCCAAACTTCTGCCACTGAAGTCCAACTGAAGTCAACCATGCATGATGCCATCAAACCCTTGGGAATAGTGTAATTCCTCTGTCAGATGCATGAGCCACTTCTGTAGCTCGAACTGAAGTGCTCCAAGAGAGTAAACTGAAGTTTATAGTCTAAATATTATTAAGGGTAAATAATATTTGACTTCCCTATTTTTAGGAGAGGCAGTCTAAAAATAGACTTCGACCTCTTCGACCTATAGGTCACAAAAATAGAGTCCCATGTATTTTTACCAACATTACCAATGCTCCAAGAATCTCAAACTGGAATCCTCGAACCATGCTCCATATGTCTAAAAATGGACATAGTCTAAAAATAGATTTTGCGCCAGAATTTGCCTGCGGGCCCACTTAGTGAAGGCGACTTCATTTCACTAAGCTCCATCATCTTGCTGCATTTTCAACAGAAGTTTTGTGATAATTTTATATGAGGCATTGCACAAAGAGAATGGTTTGAAACTATCAAAGGAGGAGGGGTTTGTCTCTTTCGAGATTAAAGCGAGGAATGTTGAGTTGGTGCTACCCCCCATTTTTGCTTTCTTCAAGAATCCTTTTATCATTCTAATTAGATTTGTTTTTATTATATCCCAGCATATCTTGTAGAAGTGAATAGTGAACCCATCTGGCCTAGGGGCTTTGTCTGGGTTCATGGACAAAATTATATTGCTGATTTCTTCTTCATTTGTTTGCTTCAATAATGCTGTATTGTCCTTTGTGGTGACCAATGCTAGAATGTTCTTCAGGAATTATTTTTTATCTTCTTCACAGTCCTCTTTCTCTTTGCTATAAAGATGATGGAAATGTAATACTACAACAGATTTTATCTGTTCTATTCCTTTGCAGAGCCTCCCATCAGAGGAAGTGATCTTTGAGATGTGATTCCTGGAGAGTCTAGCTCTACATTGTCGGTGAAAATATGATGTGTTTCTATCTCCAGCTTCCAGCCAGAGACTCTGAGACTTTAGTCTCTAGTACTCTTCTTCATTTCTGAAGGAGAGGAATGTTTTGCATTGGGCTACTTGCTCCTTTTCTAATTCTGTTTTGTTTATATCAATTGTGTCCATTTCACTTTGCAGAATTTCCAAGTGTTGCACTGCCTCAATTCTTTGTTCTTTGGGTGTGTTTTTTGGGAGTTTACTCCATTCCTTGAGTGCATTTTTTTTTTTAATTTTAATTTTGGTTCCCATACATAATTGGGAGAGCCATTGAATGAGGTGTTCCATGCCATTCGGACCGTCTCTACAAATCCGCTCTTTCCATTCCACAGTGGGCTAAATCTGAATGGGATTGGCCCCAAATTCTCCTCCTCCTCTAGCATTAGCCAGATGGGCTTATGATCTGAGGTGAGATTTGGAAGGATGGTTGATGAGATAAGCTTCCTTTCCATCAACATTGTGCTTTGGACCAAGAACCTGTCCAGTCTGGCAGATATATGGTCTTCCCCTATCCTGTTATTTGTCCAGGTATAGGGCCATTTTCTTGGTTTAAAATCCAATATATCCCATTGTTGTATCATGTCTTCTACTACCTGGATCATCTGATTCTTGCTGTTCCTTCCCCCTCTCTTTTATTTTTCATTCATTACTAAATTTAGATCTCCAAGTATGATTATATTGTTTGGAGAATTCAGTTGCAAAAACTCATTTAATGTTTTCCAACAATCTTTCTTTTCAGAATACAATACTAGTACATATAAATTGAATAATGCAATGGTTAACTTACTTGATATATGCTTCAGATCTGTGAAACACCAGTGTTGTGTGTTGTGTGAATTTACGAGCCTGAATTGATCTTCCTTCCACAAGGTTGATATTCCACTCGAGGAGCCTCTTGCGCTTATTTCTTTTCTTGTGTTCTTCTGCCATTTATTTTTGCTGATCTCTAGAAGGGCTTCCCCTTCAATTTTTGTCTCTTGGAGAATTAGGATGTCTACAGGTTCTTCTTTCATAAGATCTTTGACCACTTCTATTTTCATTGGGTTCCCGAGCCCTTTGCAATTCCAAGAGACGATTCTCATTACTTACTATTTGGGGAAGTTGGGCCTCCTCATTTTGGCGGCCTTGTCCTTGTGTTTTTGCCAATTGAAATTTCTATAGTGGGTTGACTTCCTTGAGTCTTTTGTCTTTCTGCTTCTTCCTCCCTCGCTTCTCTACGAGACTTTCTTCCTGCTCTTTTGGTAGGAATTTCTATAATCTTTTCCTCCGAGGAGCTTGGTGAATCATACACTTTCTTTCTTGCTACGTCAGCATATGAGGGAGAGGGAGCTACTTCGAGGGTTTGCCCTTGATCCTCTCCTCCTTTCCCGTTAGGGGAGGGTCTTGAATGATTGTTGCTGTTCCTATTTTCTTCCGGAGTTTCGATGGCCTTGCTGGACTCTACATTTTGATCTCCTGATTTCGAGGTGGGGATGGTGGTCCCATATTTTTGTTTTTGCCCCATTGGTTTGGGGTTATTTCCCTTTGGTATTCCTTTCGTTTTGGGTTTTTCTATCTGTGCTTTCTGCACTGTGGTCCATTGTTCTGCTTTCGCATTCTCACTCTCCTCTCCTTCCTTTTTTTTGCAGTGTCTTGCGAAGTGGCCGTAGCCATGACAGTGCTAGCATTTGAAGGGCAGCTGCTCATAATCTAGCTCCTGGATGTGCATCCATTCAGCTGCTGTAAGTTTGATTGCCTCTGGTAACCCTTCGTCCAGATCAACCTCCACATAGATCTGTGTGCAGGAGTATTGATCTTTTCGAACAGCTTGATCGATATACCTTCCAAGCAAGTTGCTGATAGCCTATAAAGATTTTTGATTCTAGCAATGTAATGGGAGATGAGGTAGACGGACCCAAACTGGAACAACAGATGGAACGTCCTGAGCTGTATCGAAGTCAGGGGTCCATTTGTTCAAGTATAAACCATGAGGCCCCATGAAGTAAGGACCGTTTCTGAAAATGAGATTTTTGTCATCCGAGCTTTCAAACACGAACACATAGAATCCTTTTCCAAAAAAATGGCTCTTGATTCCTTCAGATATGAGCGGCATCCAATTTCTCTGCACCCATGCTTCAACGGACTTGGGAGAGGGCCAGAGCCTGGTAAATTTTCCGATGAGCCCTCTATCTGCTAGATTGACTGCAGATATGGAAGTTTCTGCTATTGGCAGTTCTACAATTGGGATGCAGTCCAACTTTTTAACGAACTTATGTTGTGCCTCCGATATTGGTCTCTTGTGAGATCCAACGATGAGCTTCTTGAATGCAATCAGTTCGGGCAGGGGAGGGGCAGGTTCGACAACGCCACCGACCTCCATTAGAGCTAAACCTAGAGAGAAAAGAGCAGAGGCGGTGCTGCTAGGTCACACAAAAATGTTCAAATTCTAAACTGCATAGTGAATCCCCAGACATCAACCATTCCAGAAGATAGAACTGAACATAATGATTCAAGCATTTAAAATATTATTTGTGGCCTGCAAAAGCTACTTGATTCCTTGTTGAGTGCTTGACTCCTTTTTTAATTTTTTTAACTATGTGAAAAAATGAAGATTTCGTTACAAAAAAAATAAAAAATAAAAAAATTAAAAAAAAGAGTACATAAATACATTTAAAAATAAACATATGAGGGAAGAAGAAGACATTAGAAAATTTATAGTGTAAAAAATAACCCTCTAAAAAAAAGTAGGTGATTCTACATCACCACTTTTCAAAATTGACATGAAAATCATGACATTAAAAAAAAAAATCATAAGAAAATTTAAAATGCCAAAATTATGCTCCAAAAAAAAGAGGGTGATTTTGCATCACCAATTTTCAAAATCGGGTGCTTTTTTTGCTACCTCAAAAAAACGAGCACCGAGTAATTTTCTTATTTGATCGATAATTGTGGTTCTCATCTTTCTTGATCTTTTTTTGCATGTCCCTAATGAGATTGAGGTATAAGGAGTTAGGGCCCGATCAGGTTGAACCTTTACAGGATCAGTGTTGCAAACCCCAACGACCTCCCATGGCCGAGGAAAAGAAATACGGGGAACACGAGATCCGATCAAAATATTGTTCGAGGAGGCCCCCAAGAAACTGAAGAACGCGATGCTAGATAATGTTTTTCAGATCCTTTGATGACTACCCACTGATGATGCATCTTCATCGGACAACCTCTTTGGAGGTGCCACTCCTTTTAAGTTACAAGTTAACTTCGACATTCCCATATTTTAGGGCCAACTAGATGCATACGTCATAGATAGATGGTTGAATCTATTAAAAATATATTTTTCATTTCATGACTTTTCGAATCGGGAAAAGACTACTTTTACAATCCTAAAAGCTGCCCCCCATGTCAAGGACTGGTGGGAAACCTACTGTGAGCAAAAGGATGAGGGTGAATCCTCCCTATTCTTGGCCGCACCCACTTGTAATTCTTTTCAAGATGCCATCAAGGAATACTACTACCTCTTGGGGAGCTATGAAGACAAGTACATACATTGGACTACATTGCAACAGCAAAGGGATCAAGATGTGCAAGAGTTGACGAATCTGTTCCATACCCTACGCACAAAGTTGGGTATCAAATATTCAGAGAAACATTTGGTACTTAAGTACCGCAGTTGTCTGCACGGATTCATCCAGTATGAAATGGAGTTCATCGACATCTCTTCGCTTGGTGCAAAATACTGGTATGCTGCCAAGATTGAGCATAAATTAAAACAGAAGAAGCGAGACTTTGGATCTTCGAATCAAAAGAAAGGGAAAGGCACCCCAAATAGAAGAACAAAGGACAAGGCCAAGGCGGGGTAGCCCAAGAAAATCCGTCGAAGCTGCAAGTGAAGAAAAACACCACGAAGCCAAAGAAGGACATAGGAAAGTGGTGTGAGTTCCATAAGAGCTCCACTCACAACACAAGTGAGTGTGAGGCCAAGTAGTCATTGGTGGCCAAGATTAAGGCTTCTAAATCAGATGCATGTTCTGATTCTGAGTCATGACCCGACAAGGGGAATGAAAAATGGAAGCTGTTAGGACTCCACTATGTATCATTTTTGCTATATACTTTGACACCATTTTACTTTTATAACCATGATTAAAAAAGGATTCCATTAGCATTTTCATCTACTTTATCCCAAGGTATATAAAATCCTCATCTTTATTATATGTTTAATCTGTTTACATACAATTCCAAAATACTCTTATATTTTATCATTAAGCGAAGTGGATTGTTGCTAATATAAATTTTAAAAGATCGCAGATAAGTTATATGCTTGCTGGAACAACCGACCGTTGCTGAAACAGTTGACTTAGTTGCTGAAACAGCCAGCAAGCGCGCAAATTCCGTCACTCGTAATTTGCGATTCTGGAAGAGCCTTTTGTGGAACAATAGTAACAGCATGAAGACTTGGTTACATGGACCATTCTGAAGATAGCATTCTTGTTGTCTCTGTTGTAACAATATCTTTTTTTGGAAGAACAGAATAGTCCTGTTTTAAGAAAGCGAACAGATTTGGGATGAATGTAGATTTGCTCTCATGTAATTGTAAAAGATGTCTCCTCTTTAAAAAGAGGAGACATCATCATTAGTAGGGAGTTCGAGTTTGAAAGCTACAAGAGAACATTGTGTGTGAGAACTGGAGCTAGACTCCATCTGTAATGTATCATTTCTTTTGACAGATGAATAAAATCTTCTTTTGAGCGCTCCAATTTAATTCTTTCCCTGGGGAATCTTGTGAGAGGGAAAGGGCCCGCCTTCCTCACAAGATTCACCCTTCTGTTCCTGCAATTTGTTTAATTCTTTACGCTGTTTGCACTTTACTTTAATTCTGTTGTTAAAAACTAATTGCACAATTCTGTAGTTCATCAAGTACTCTGTTTCCTTAACGCTGCATGTGTTTAATACATTCATTCTTGAGAAGTCGAGAATTCTATTTCTGTTGATTGTGTGAATGAATGATGCTGGGAAGCAGGTGCTGAAGATTCCTGTATAAAGGAATAGGGTCCTGCTCCCACTAATTGCCTTTCTTTTCCTGCAGTGTGATTAGAAACAAGAGAACAAGTGCTGAAGGTTCCTGTTCATGGGAATAGGGTCTTGGTCTCTTGAGTAATCTTTTCTACAGTGTAATTAGTGCCAAGCAGCAGGTGCTGAAGTTCCTCATTAAGGAATAGGGTCCTGTTCCTGCTATGGTTGATTGATTTCTTTACTTGCAGATTGATTTTCCTTTACTTGAATTTTAACTACAACATAGGAATTATTTCTGCTATAACTTAAGTGACTTCAGCTTTGATTAAATAGAGTGTGAATAATTAGATTTGTGTGATTAATAATTGTGTGGATTTTTACTACAACATTGTTCTTGCTTTTGAAATTGAGCATATCCAGTGCGTGATTGTCTTTGGAATAAAAAGACTTCCTCGGGTTGACAATTTATGTGGAGCTTGAATTGTGAAAACAATTAAAGCAACCAACAGAAGCATATTATTAATATAGAGCCCAGTACCACTGTCACCACCACCAATATCTAGAAGGAAGAACCCGAAGATCCAGAGGAGGGGGAGCACCACTTCCATTCCCAGAAGTGGGTGAAGGGTTCCCCATTGTAGTTCATTATTAACATATGGAGCCAAAAGAACCTCATTTCAGCAGAGGTCATGAAGTGGTTGGGGCTCCCGATCACAACATGCCCACAACCATACACAATAGGGTGGCTTCACTAGGGACAAGATCTCTGTGTCAGCCAACAGTGTTGCCTTTCGTAGAGAATCAAGCCCTTAACAGATGAGGTATTATGTGGTGTTGATCCTCTTGAAGTTTGTAATGTATTATTAGGCCAACCATACTTGTGGAAGTGACATGTTGTGTATGAGTCTCGACCTTGCGTTGTTATTGTTACTTTTGGAAATAATTTGTACAAGATATCGAAGGTAGGTAGCAACACCTACCTCCATCTCTTTGATCATTGTGAAGCAATGCAATAAGCTCATTTCTCAAACCGGGAATTTTGTTTTCCTTATGATCCACCCTCGGGACAAGAAGAAGACAATGACCACGACCTCTAGATAAGGCTCCTCCGCATGGCAACAACAGATGGTCAAGGTGACAGAGGAGTATACAGACATATTCACCTCGCCTACAGGGGTGCCTCTACAATATCAGGTCAAGAACTCCATCGATATGACCCCAGACACGTAACTACCCAAAGGACAATTCTACCGAAGCTCTATTATGGAGAACGATGAAATCAAGAGGTAGATTCAGGAGTTGTTGCAGAAACATCACATATGGCTGAGCTCATTGCCCTGTGGGAGCCCATTCGTGTCGGTGCAAAAGAAGGATGGGACTTAGAGACTTTGTATTGACTATCAGGCGCTAAACAAGATCACTGTCCTGAATAGGTATCTGTTCCCATGGATTGATGACCTTCTAGACCAGCTCAAGTGGGCATAATATTTTAGCAAGATTGACTTGAAGTCCGGGAATCACTAGGTACCAATTGAACCCTCCAATGTGTGGAATACTTCCTTCAAATCCAAGGAGGACCTTTATGAATGGCTGGTCATGCCTTTTGGGTTGACGAATTTTCCTGCAACCTTCATGAGACTGATGGATGACATCTTATGACCATTCAATAACTCATTCGTGGTGGTGTATTTGGAAGACATCCTGCTCTTCAGTCAGAGTTGGGAAGAGAATCTCCACCACATTCAATAGATCCTCCAAACATTTCGGTAACACAAGTTGTGTGCCAATTTGGAGAAATGCACTTTTGGCATGACCCAGGTTCAATATCTAGGATACATTATTAATGAGTGGGGGATGCATGTTGACCCTGCTGGGGTCCTGTGTTTTGATAGATTGGCTAATCAAAAGACAAGGCAACATCAGAACCAATATTTAGAGTTCCAGGATCTAGTCCTCCTATTCTCAGAGAGGGATCTCTCAAATTTGTTTGCAAAGATATGTCTTATTTTATTTTAAGTATTGATTTTAGACTAGTTATTAAGTGCAGGTGTTTGTTTGGTTTGTTTATCTATTTGGTTGAATTGGCATAGAAGAAGATGAAAGGTCTAGGTAGTATAGATAGAAAGAAGAAGTATTAGGTTCATTGGGCAATGGAGTCAAGAAGAGGTTTATGAAAAACTCATCAATGGATATGGGATATCAAAGGGAAAATCTAACTTGGCCATAGGATCCTTTAGTTTTGTGAATGAGATGGACATTAATGATTTGAAAAGAGAGTTTGAATTCTTAACAAAGGGAACTTGAAAACATAATTTGAACATAAAGAGGAATTTGATAGATAGTGTTGAGATTGCAACAAGATGATGAGCTTAGTGGAAAGGATTCGCCTTCACTAAGTGGGCCCGCAGGCTATTTTTGGCACAAAGTCTATTTTTAGACATATGGATCATGTTCTATGAGTTGCAGGATGCTCTTTGTGGATGGTTGATCAAGTCAGAAAAATAGATGGACTTCTATTTTTAGACATATTGGGCGGAATCTATTTTTAGATTTCCATTCTAAAAATAGATATGTCGAATATTATTAGCTCTTAATAATATTTAGACTCTAAACATTATCTTATTCTCTTGGAGCATTTCAGTTAAGTGCACAGAAGTGGCACATGCAGCTGACAAAAGGAATTACGCTATTCCTGAGGGTTAAGTGGAGCTATTGCATGGATACTTCAGTTAGAACTCATGTGACAGAGTTTGGTGGAGTTGATTGAGGAAGTTAGTGGAGTTGTATTCCGTTTAACTAATCTAAACATAGTTGAGCTATTTGTATTCAATTTAACTAATTGATAAAATTAGTGAGAGTGGTGTGAATTAATTATTAATTAATTCTATAATTATAAACTCATTAATCAACTAAAGAATGCATCAGTTAACTTCAGTGCATGGACAGTTTCAGTGGAGACCAGTGCAAGAATAGGTGAAAGAGTAGGTTAACTATCAGTTGTGACTATACTGTTGCTATTTGCAACACACAGATAGGTGGAGAAGCCCATGAGGATTGCGTAGTTCAAGCCAGGTGGTTTATCTATTTAATGAAGCCATCCCATAGCATTAATTATGCAATAGAGGCTAGCTATCAAGTGGCAAAATATTGGAGCATGTGTTTTCCTAGATCTAGCTTGATAGTGTGTAGCAATTGAGGGTGTGCATGAGAGCTTGTGAGGAGATTTTGTACTATGATTGTTACATGATCTCCATGAAATATAATATACAGATAGTTGGGACTTTCAGCTTTAAGCTTTCCCATTAAATACTATGTTCATATGTGTGATTGTTTGTGGTTTTAATGTATGCATGCAATTGATTTTATTTCCGCATGTGATGATCAATAGTAGAAGAGATTATGTATTATGCATGAAGCTAAAATAGTGTGTGATCAAGAGAATCTCGGTGAATAATATATCAGTTATTCAAATTTTTACATGGTATCAGAGCGATATTGATCATTGGAGAAATTGCAAAACATTGAAGCGGTTGAGTTTTGTGTTGGTGGAATTCGAATTTACAGCAGTGTTTTCTTGGTGTCAAAGTTGAGATGTCTTTCAACGGATTGCGATTGGAGTATGCCCTTGAGGGCAACTCGAATTATATTGCATGGAATGATAGGATGGAAGCGGTGCTAGATGACAATGGGTTGAAGGAGTTCATAGATGCAGAAATTTCAAAGCCTACTTCTAGTGATGCTGCCGTACTTGATGCATAGCAAAAGAAGACAAAAAAGTGTCGAAGGACTCTGTTGGAGGGTGTGAAGGATCACATAGTGTCCAGCCTTCATGGTAAGGCTTCTCCATTCTTTATGTGGAAAGCCTTGATAGATTTATTCCAAAGAAAGAGCGACCAGAGGAAGTTGGCGCTCAAGGATAGACTCAAAAACATAAAGATGGAGAAAGGCGACAGTATGCCCAAATACCTCACGAAGTTCATCCAATTCAGGGATGAGCTGGGAAGTGTGGGGGTGGCTGTTGATGATGAGTACTTGGTGAGCTTGGCTCTCCTTGGGCTTCCGAAGAGTTGGCATTCCTATCAGGACTCTGTCAATGGTTGGGAGAAATTGCCAGGTGGGAGCGACTTTGGTCAGATCTTGTGCAAGAGGAGATAAGGCGAAGTAACAGGGACAGATCTTCATCAAAGAACTCTGATGAAGAGAATTTCACTTTGGCTGCCAAAGAAAAGAAGGGGAAGAGCAAGAAAGCTTCTCAATCCGGTGTGAAAGGCAAGAAGCAGGACATGTCCAAGGTGAAGTGCTTTCACTGTCACCAACACGGACATTACGCCACTAATTGTCCACAGAAGAAGAAAAATAAGCAGGCTGCTAGAACTGCAGCTGGAGAGGCCTTAGCCTCACATTTTGAGCTGGATTTTTCACTGATCGCATGCTTGGTTTCAAGTGAGATGGGTTCAGTGTGGTTTCTGGACAGTGGTGCGTCTTTTCACATGACATGAGATCGAGATTTGTTTACTGATCTGGATGAGAAAGATCTTGGAGTGCACATCAAGATGGGAAATGATGGTAGATACAATGCGACCAATATTAGTACCATTTCCTTTGAGAGGGAGTCTGGTAAACCCTTTAGATTGAAGGAAGTGATGCATGTTCCAGGATTGAATAAGAATCTTATCTCTGTGGTGATGTTAGAAGACAAGGGATATGATGTTGTATTTAGCGAGGGAAAGGCTTTCCTACGCAGTAAGGCAACTGGTGAGACCCGGAGGATAGGGGTTCGAGTTAAGAACCTTTATCAATTGCAGGTAGATGGCTACGCAGCAATGGCAGGCAAGATAAAAGGAGTGGTGAGATAGGATGATGGCAAGTTGTGGCACCAAATATTGGGCCACCTTCACCATGGAGCTTTGAAGATACTGCAGCAGATTTCTACTGGGCTTCCTAAGGGTACTCTTACGCAGTTAGATCAGTGCAAGGGATGTACCTTGGGAAAATTTGTGAAAACCACCTTTCACGAGAAGGATAGTCGTGCCACGATGATCCTTGAGAGAATTCACATAGACGTGTGTGGACCTTTCACCAGTGACTTCGACGACAAAGCACGAATTATTATGTGATATTTGTTGATGATTTTTCTCGTAAGTCTTGGATCTTGTTCATGTAGAAGAAGAGCGAGACATACTCAAAGTTACGCGAGTTCAAGGCAGCTGGTTGAGGAAAAGAATGCGGGAAGCGGTGGAAGGCTCTAGGTAGACGACAATGGTGAGTGGGTCATCTACGGCGAATTCAAGGACTTTGCAACGCAGAAGGAATTCGAGAGAGCGCTCATAGCACCTCTGCCCACGGCGAACGGGGGCTGAGCGGAAGAACGAACGATCGTGGGTGCTGCCTGGACGATGTTGCATGATCAGGGCCTACCCATTCACTTGTGGGCAGAGGCATGCAATACTGCAGTATATGTGCAGAACCGTTGTCCTCACAGGATACTTGGCATAAGTACACCCGAGGAGGCATTTTCTGGTAAGAGGCCTGATATTTCCCATTTGAGGATTTTTGGTTCACCTGTTTACATTCATGTGACGAAGGATGCCAGGAAGAAGCTGGAGCCGACTACGGAGGTTGGGATATTTGTGGGGTACACTGATATGCCCCACAACTATCGTGTGTATTTTCCAGACAGTCGCAAGACTGTTGTGCGATGGGATATCAAATTTCAGGAGGAGAAAGCCATGAAGTGTTCGGCAGAGGGAGCCACGCACACATGAAGATGAGGCTATTAGTTCCTAAGGATGAGCCGCAGGATGTGTATCAGCCACAAGAGGAGGTTCATTGAGGGGAAGAGATCACTCATGTAGAGCCAACCATCAGAGGGTGGAAGCACACTACAGAAGTTGAGCGACTGATTCAGGATGCAGAGAAGATCGTAGGAGCACCTACATCACGGCGCAGACAGAGACAGTCACCTGACTGGTATACTGGATACATGGCTCTTAGAAAGTCTATCGTGACAGAGCCATCCTCTTTCGAGGAAGCTGTGGAGGACCCCGCATGGGTAGATGCCATGGTGGAAGAGTATGATTTGATTGTCAGAAACAGTGCATGGGAGATTGTCCCCAGGCCGGAGGGGAAATCAGTGGTGGGTTTGAGATGGATCTACAAAGTGAAGCAGGCAGCTGACGGGAGTTGGGAGAAGTACAAGGCAAGATTTTTTGCCCGAGGCTTTTCACAGATTGAGGGGATCGGTTATGAGGAGACCTTAGCACCTATCGCAAGGTATTCTTCCATGCGGACGATTCTTGCTCTCTCAGTGTAGATGGGGTGGCACATTCATCAGATGGATGTGAAGACTGCGTTCCTTAACAGAGTCATTGAGGAGGAGGTGTACATAGAGCAGCCCGAAGGTTTCGAGATCTTCAATAGCGAGTCGCATGTGTGCATGCTCAAGAGAGCGCTGTATGGGTTGAAACAAGCACCTCGTGCTTGGTACACATGGATAGATAGTTATTTCACCAGACTTGGATTCTCCAAGAGTGAGGCGGATCCGAACCTATACCAGATTGTGGTGGAGGGTAAGTTGCTGATCATTGTACTTTATGTAGATGATTTGATTTTGATAGGTGATGAGCTGTTGATACTCTCATGCAAGGAGGATCTTGCAAAAGAGTTTGAGATGAAGGAATTGGGCCTCCTTCATTATTTCCTGGGATTGGAAATTTGGCAGCGCAGTGATGGACTGTTTGTTTCTCAGGGTAAGTATGCCCGGGAGATACTGGAGAAGTTCAACATGCATGGCTGCAAGCCTGTTGATACTCCTCTTCCTGGTGGTTGGAGAAAGGAGGATGCTACTTCAGCGGAGGTAGTGGATGCCACTGTTTATCGACAGTTGGTGGGGTCGCTTATGTATCTTGTCAATACACGACCCGACATATGCTATGCTATTAACCAGCTTTCAAAAGCTATGGTTAAGCCTACCAAGCTCTTTTGGAAGGCGAGGAAGCATGTATTGAGATATCTCAGAGGCACATCGGGATATGGATTGTGGTACAGACAGTCGGATGAGGTGAAGCTATGTGGCCTCACGGATGCAGATTGGGCAGGGAGTCCAACAGACAGAAAGAGCACATCTGGAGGGATTTTCAGTATCGGGTCGATAACAGTTTCTTGGTACAGCAGGCAGCAGAGATCCATGGCACTCAGTTCAGCAGAGGTCAAGTATATGGTAGCGATTTTGGCTACATGAGATATTTTGGCTACATGAGGGCTATAGATGAGGAGAAGATCTTCCAGTCAGGTCCTCAAGATTTCACCGTCCAAACTACGCTGAGTTTATTGGAGTTGTCGAGTTTCATCAAAATCTCTGGTTAATCCAATATTTACATGATAGATCTAAACACATTGACATCCGGTAATGTCCTGCTGGAGATTGTGTGCGGCGGAAGGTCATGTTACTTTCATACATTCTCACAGGAGAGATCAGGATGCGATATCTTGACGAAAGGCGCTCACGAGAAGAAAATTCTAAAATTAAGATACCACGGGGCATTAAAGGATAGAGTTTGCAAATAATCCATGTCTTGTTGAGGAGGAAGTGTTGATATTACAACAAGATGATGAGCTTAGTGGAAAGGAGTCGCCTTCACTAAGTGGGCCCGCAGGCTATTTTTGGCGCAAAGTCTATTTTTAGACTATGTCTATTTTTAGACATATGGATCATGTTATATGAGTTGCAGGATGCTATTTGTGGATGGTTGGTCAAGTTGGAAAAATAGATGGACTTCTATTTTTAGACATATTGGGCGGAATCTATTTTTAGATTACCAGTCTAAAAATAGATATGTCGAATATTATTAGCTCTTAATAATATTTAGACTCAAAACATTATCTTATTCTCTTGGAGCACTTCAGTTAAGTGCACAGATGTGGCACAGGAGCTGACAGAAGGAATTACGCTATTCCTGAGGGTTAAGTGGAGCTATTGCATGGAAAATTCAGTTAAAACTCATGTGACAGAGTTTGGTGGAGTTGATTGAGGAAGTTAGTGGATTTGTATTCAGTTTAACTAATCTAAACATAGTTGAGCTATTTGTATTCAGTTTAACTAATTGATACAATTAGTGAGAGTGGTGTGAATTAATTATTAATTAATTCACTAATTATAAACTCATAAATCAACTAAAGAATGCATCAGTTAACTTTAGTGCATGGACAGTTTCAGTGGAGACCAGTGCAAGAATAGGTGAAAGAGCAGGTTAACTATCAGTTGTGACTATACTGTTGCTATTTGCAACACACAGATAGGTGGAGAAGCCCATGAGGATTGCGCAGTTCAAGCCAAGTGGTTTATCTATTTAATGAAGCCATCCCATAGCATTAATAACGCAATAGAGGCTGACTATCAAGTGGAAAAAGATTGGAGCATGTGTTCTGCTAGATCTAGCTTGATAGTGTGTAGCAATTGAGGGTGTGCATAAGAGCTTGTGAGGAGCTTTTGTACTATGATTGTTGCATGATCTCCATGACATATAATATACAGATAGTTGGGGTTTTCAGCTTTAAGCTTTCCCATTAAATACTGTGTTCATATGTGTGATTGTTTGTGGTTTTAATGTATGCATGCAATTGATTTTATTTCCGCATGTGATGATCAATAGTAGAAGAGATTCTGTATTATGCACGAAGCTAAAATAGTGTGTGATCAGGAGAATCTAGGTGAATAATATCTCAGCTATTCAAATTTCTACAGATAGGGCTAACCATGAATTCTACAAACCACACTTTAAGCAAATAATGACTTCAATACAACTTTTAAAATGAAATCTAAGATTCGGGGAACACCCTATTTCCTCAAAGATTTTATTTCAAATGAATTAGAAAACATGAAAGATTCACTGATAAATACAGTCATAGAAGAGGGAATGCCTAAACATCCATGATTACAACTATAAAGACCTTTAAAACAACTATTTAAGCAGGAACAAAGGGTATGATAAAAACAAACCTCTTTGGAAAAATGTAAACAATGGTACTTCAAAGGGAGACTTCAAAAACAACTTTCAAGTGGCAGCAAACAAGAAGGGAAAACCATAAATCATGTTGGAACCAACTATTTGAACTATTTGAGAAATAAACGAGCATAAGGGTTCAAGAGAATTATTAAAGACTCTAAAATTCCTCAACAAAAGAAAACATAAAACAATGAAGGATAAATAGGTCTAAGGTGCTTCCAAGAGTCATTTCTGTTGTGAAACCAGCTCCAAAAATAGGAGAAAAGAGATATCAACGCCTTATAAATAAGCCACTTCGAGGGGGCAACCTCCAATACATTACATGAATGAACAATTCTTGGATGATACAATTTACAAAACCTCCTTTCTATACATAGGAGTCCATGGGGCCATAATGTAATCCTAGTGGGCCACAATGTAATCCTAGCCGACCTAACAATAATAATTTAAGGGCACAATAATAACAAAATGGGGGTTACAAGGGTCCAATAATAACAATAAGGGGGTTACACTAACAACAATAAGGGACTATACTAGTAATATAGGGACCTAACATGCCCCTCTCCTTCAAAAAAGTGTTGTCCTCAACAATTGAGTAGCTCTGGGTGCTTCTGTATAAAATTCTCATCCTCCCATGTAGAATCTTCAGTGGGTAAGTTCTTCCACTTGATGAGATACTCTGAAATTGATCGATTCCGTAGCTGTCGAGTTCTTATTTTCGTGACCGCTTCAGGTTCCAATATGATTTTTCCTTCCTCATCAAGTTCTGGCAATATTGTTTGAACTGGAAGATTTTCACCTATAACCTTCTTTAAGCATAAAACATGGAAAACTGGATGTACTCGCGAAGAAGCAGGAAGCTCCAATTTGTATGCCATAGAACCAATCTTTTGCAACACCTTGTAAGGACCATAGTACTTTGGTGATAATTTATTATCCTTCTTAGCTTGCTTGAGGAACATTTGTTTGTATGGTTGTAGCCGTAAAAATACCCAATCTCCTACATCAAAACTTCTCTCGCTGCGATGTTGATCTGCCTGTTGTTTCATTCGATTTTGTGCCAAATTCGGGTTATCCTTTAAGAGTTGGAGAACTTCTTGCTGATGCTCGATGTGATCTTCCATGGCTTGAACCTTCGAATTTTCCCTTAAAAATGATGTGATGGATGGTGGATGATATCCATAAAGTGCCATAAATGGGGTCATTTTTGCTGCAGTATGGAAGGAAGTGTTATACCACCATTGAACGAGAGGTAACCACTTGACCCATTGTGTTTGTTTATCATACACAAAACAATGAAGATATCCTTCCAAACATTTATTTACTATCTCAGTTTGAACATTAGATTGAGGATGATAAGATGAGCTATGAGCTAATTGAGTACCCAAACAAGAAAATAACTCCGTCCAAAAATTTCCAGTAAAAATGGGATCTTTGTCGCTCACAATAACTCTTGGGCTTCCATGTAGCTTTTGAATTCTGTCCATAAATGTACTAGCAACTGTACTTGATTTAAATGGATGAGATAATGCACAAAAGTGTGCATACTTAGTAAGTCTATCAACTACCACCATGATGACACTCTTTCCTTCGGACTTAGGTAAACCTGTGATAAAATCCATTGAAATCTCCTCCCAACGTTGACTTGGAATGGATAAAGGTTGTAGAAGTTCTGGGGTCTTAATTGTTTCCACTTTATTCTGCTGGCAAACCAAACATTCCGCCACAAAATTTCGAATATCAGATTTAAGGCCATCCCAAAAAAATTCTTTCTTCACCCTGTGGTAAGTTTTTAAAAATCCTGAGTGTCCTCCTAAAGGAGAAGTGTGCAATTCCAGAAGAATCTTTGTTTTAGTTGGGAATTCTTACAAAGATATAAGCGATCTTTGTACCATAAGGAATCATTTTTCCAACTAAATGTATCAGATGTACTAGGATCTTGCTGCAACTTTTGAATGAGTGTCCATATATCTTTGTCCTTCTTCCATTCATCTCTTGCTTCAGTTATCCAATCTGGTTGGATAATAGAAATGGCACAAAGAAATGCTTCCACCTCTTCATTCTTTCTTGAGAGTGCATCTGCAACAACATTAAGCTTTCCTTTTTTGTAGATTATTTCAAAGTCATAACCCAACATCTTGTGACCCATTTTTGCTGCTCTTCTGAAGATAGTCTTTGTTCCGAAAAGTGTTTAAGACTATCATGATCAGTTTTTACCTTGAAGTGTCTTCCCATTAGGTAAGTTCGCCATTTCTTTAGTGCATGCAGTATTGCTAACATTTCCTTATCATAAATAGGTTTCTGTAAATAATTTCCTTTGATTGGACGACTTTCAAAAGCAATGGGTCTTCCTTCCTGCATTAAAACTGCACCAATTCCATTTCCTGAGGCATCACATTCCACAATAAAGATTTTTGTGAAGTCTGGCGTAGCTAAGACCGGTGCTAGGCACATTGCCTCTTTAAGATGTTCAAAGGCCTTAGTTGCTTCAGGAGTCCATGAAAATGCATCTTTCTTCAATAATGTTGTTAGAGGTGCTGCTATTCTCCCATAATTCTTAACAAACTTGTGATAATACCCCGTTAACCCGAGAAATCCTCGCAACTGCTTTATGGTTGTGGGGACTTTCCATTCCTTAATGGCTTTAATTTTGTTAGGGTCTACTTTAACACCCTCGTGAGATATAATATGACCCAGATATTCCACCTCTTGTACTCCAAAGAAACACTTGGATGTTTTTGCATATAATTGTTTCTCCTGCAATAGTTTGAGCACCCTGTCAACATGTTCAACATGATCCTTCCAAGACCTGCTGTAGATTTGTATATCATCAAAAAATACTAGCACAAATTTTCTAAGGAAGGGTTTGAAAATGGAATTCATCAACCCTTGAAATGTAGAAGGTGCATTGGTAAGGCCAAAAGGCATGACCAAAAATTCATAATGACCCTCATTAGTTCGAAATGCTGTTTTTGGAATATCTTCAGTCTTCATTCTAATTTGATGATATCCTGAACGAAGATCCAACTTGGTAAAATAAATTGCCCCATGTAATTCATCCAATAATTCATCAATCACAGGAATGGGAAATTTATCTTTAATGGTGAGCTTATTGAGCTCCCTATAATCCGAACACATTCGCCATGATCCATCCTTCTTGTGTACCAATACTACAGGAGCAGAGAAAGAACTTTGACTAGGTTGAATTATACCCGCCTCTAACATTTCTACAATCATACGTTAAATTTCGCTCTTTTGGAAGTAAGGATATCTATAAGGCCTGATGTTTGGAGGAACACTTCCTGGAATCAAATGAATAGCATGATCATGATCAAAAATAGGTGGGAGTCCTTTGGGAGTTTCAAACACCTTGGAATGATTGTCCAAGACTTGTTGGAGATCTGCAGAAATAGATGATTTTGATGTTGGAACTTCTAGTGAGCATAATTGTGAAATTAAGCCTCGTTGTTCTTTCTTTAGAAGATTTTTCATGACATTAGAGCTTATTATCCTTTCTGGCTTCCCTGCAATACCCCGTAATTCGACTTCCTTTCCTTCTGAAAAAAAATTCAAGAAAAGTTCTTGAAAATTAAAAGCTACCATCCCCAAAGATTGTAACCATTGTACTCCTAGTACAACATCAGCACCTCCCATAGGAATGGAAAGCATCGGACTATTCAATACATATTCCCCCATGGTTAGCTTGATATTATGGCATTTTCCAGAGCAATTTATAGTTCCTCCATTTGCAACCATCACTTGACATTCTGGTGCTGGGTATAGGAAACAATTTAATTCCTCGGCTACCTTACAATGAATCAAATTATGGGTGCTACCTGAATCAATCAACACTATTACCCTTTTCTTCTTGATATGTCCTTCTATCTTGAGAGTTTGAGGAGTGGTAATTCCTGCCAGTGCATTACACGATATCGTCGGGTTCATTTCTTCCTCTTCTAGGGCTGGTTCCTGGTGTATATCCTCTTCTTGTTCATTTTCTTCTTCCTCTTCACAATCTATGTAAAAAAATTTCTTCTCAGCACACTTATGACCTTTAGTGTATTTTCTATCACAACTGTAGCAAAGCCCTTTTGCTCTTTTTTCTTCCAATTGTTGTGGTGTCAACCTTGTAGGCTGTGGAAATCTAGGCGTAGCAACACTTCCTTCTTTATAGAATTGAGTGGTAGGCTTCCTTGTCGCCATAATTTTACATTCAACTTTTCTTGCCAACCCGAATGCCTTCTCCAATGAATCAGGTTCCAAAACGCGAACTTCATGTTGGATGTTATCCTTTAAAGTGCCTATGAAGAGATCAAT
This sequence comes from Pinus albicaulis, assembly GCA_034641835.2. Classification (NCBI taxonomy): domain Eukaryota; kingdom Viridiplantae; phylum Streptophyta; class Pinopsida; order Pinales; family Pinaceae; genus Pinus; species Pinus albicaulis. Next base: position 1,869,537,993 of record CM076575.1, on the reverse strand, counting down.
CCTGTGTTCCTCTGGAATATCAGTTACCCTTATATTCAATTTTTTGGAAGTCCTCAATGTGCTCCCCCACTAAACCCTTTTGTTTGAGATTTATCAATTGGCTAAAGAAGGTGTTGCTCTTTGTATCCTCATAATGTGCTATCATTTCCTCCGTAAAAATTGACCAAGTGACAATTTTTTTACGAAAGCAAAGCCATCGATACCATACAAATGTATTTTTCTCTAAATGTAAAGTTGCAATGCGTACCTTTTGTGTGTTTTGCACGTTATGGAGATCAAAATATTGCTCCATCTGTAGTATCCATGTTACAGGATCCTTTCCATCAAACTTCCTCATATCCATTTTTGGAATATGGTGGTTCTTCCCACCAACATTAGAGTTTATGAAATCATGATTAACATTTATTTTGTTCTCATCATAAGGTTCTTCTACTATATTTCCGCCATTGGGAATCATTTCTTGTTTTAAGCTTGTCATCAAGCCTTCCATGTATGCTTTTAGATCATTCTTCATGTTTTCCATGTTGTATTTCATGTCATCCATCTTAGCTTCCATGCCCACTTCCATTCCATCCATCTTAGCTTCCAAACCATTCATCTTAGCTTCCATGTCTTTCTTCAAAACTTCCATTTCATTTTTTGTTGTTCTTTGCGAGAGTGAAATTTGTTGCACTCGCTCTTGTAATTTTGATATGCCATGTTGCCATTCTTCGTCTTCATGAGTCATAGTAGAGACTTATAAAGGCCTAATGGGTGTTGAATTCTTTTTAGGGGCCATTTTAGAATCCAATACTGATATCTATTCTACAATATGCCCTTGGAATCAATTCAACTTGATTATTCAAACAAGACTTATGCAATTCGGAAAAAAAATACACACCTTTTACTTGCTTTTGAGGAGCTTGATATTGAAATTGAATTATCTCTGTAATTGGGGATATTCAATATCTAAAATTCAGCCCTGTAGTAGCCCTCTGAAGCTTCTTTCAAATGCCATAGGTCTGATCTGATTTGGATTCCTCAAGACAAAGTTATTTCCAATCTCCCACAATGACCCAATTTTGGACTAGTTCAGTAGAGTGAACTTGTACGACTCTCCACGTGTTACTGTTTCTTCCTTTGGCTCTGAAATTGATAGCGAAGAAACTATAGTCCATTTTCTTGCAGCCACTTTTTACGACACTTCAATCCGATGCTTAGAGAGAGAGTTATGAATCTTTTCCCATGATCACCTCTTTGAGATGAAATTATGGAGCCTGAAAATGCCTACCTTCCACAGATCATATCTCCAAAAATATTGTGAACCAAGATCTAAATTTTTTTTACGAGTTTCTTCAAGATTCTGGCTTCACACCCTAAAAATTTCAGATTCTGAACCTTCCTAGAAAAAAATTTATAGCGCAAATTCCACAATGACCTGTTTAGGAGCCTGAAAAAAGACCTAACTACCATAGATCATATCTCCAAAAATATTACGAACCAAGCTCTGAAATTTTTTGAGCATCTTCCTCAGGATTTCAGCTTCGCACCCTAAAAATTTTAGATTTTGAAGCTTCGTATAAAAAATTGTATAGCGAAAATGCCAGCATGACCTATTTGGAGCAGCAAAACCCTAGAATCCAAAGCTCTGATACCAAATGTTGTGAAACCAACTCCAAAAATAGAAGAAAAGAGATATCAACGCCTTAGAAATAATCCACTTTGAGGGGGAAACCTCCAATACATTACATGAATGAAAAATTCTTGGATGATACAATTTACAAAACCTCCTTTCTATATATAGGAGTCCATGGGGCCATAATGTAATCCTAGTGGGCCACAATGTAATCCTAGCCGACCTAACAATAATAATTTAAGGGCACAATAATAACAAAATGGGGGTTACAAGGGTACAATAATAACAATAAGGGGGTTACACTAACAACAATAAGGGGCTATACTAGTAATATAGGGACCTAAAAATTTCTTAGCCTAAACTTTTCACCCTATTGTAGTAAGGATTTATGGAACAAAATGAAAACAGGAAAAACAATAGACATTTCAGAATACATCACCAACATCCAAGCTCAGGGATCCAATGATAGAGCCTTCTCAAGAACAAGCATATCACAACATCATCAAGGATTCCAAGATTCTTTAATTTAATCTTCAACTTCAAATCGTACGACTATGTATTATTTCAGAGAGTTTCAGTGTTACAACTAGTGACCAACCAACCAACAACTTCTCATCTTCTTCAGAAGTATTTATAGAAGAAATGAGGAGGTGGAAGAGTTCTAGGGCTAAGTATCATTAATTATATACTAAATGCAACTCCTAGCCTTGAAAACCATGCAAGGCATAAGGTAGGAATGCATTGAATTACAACTATGTTTTATTAACTTTGTTTTCTGCTTTTTAGGTTTAGTGGGTGAAAAAATTGAATTTCAGGCATTTTTTTATCTTTTCAATAACTTTACTGACAGTTTGAGATATTTGTCTTGTATGTAATAACTGTTCAACTGTCTTTGGCCTTAATGTTTCGGACTGAGATTTGATTTGGGTATTCCTTTGAGGTAGAGAGGCTGTAGGTGGAAATTTTGGTAGCTAGGGATTCAATTAGCCCTTGTGATGTGGCATTCAAGGCTTTTCTGGAGATTTTTCTTCGTTCTGTGGATTAGGCCTTTGATATTCAATTTGTGCCTTAATCCCTTCAAACTTTGATTAACATCTTTAAACCTTTGATTATGCTTTGATCTTCAACTTTGACACTGATATTATTTATTTAATTTTTCTCACTGTGTTTTGCTGTTCTTTGCAGGTGTGCAAAGGGTTTTGTCGGAGAAATTGTTTAAAAATTCGACGATCATGACTCATCAACCTTCTTAAACATGTAATTAGCACTTCAAAAACATTTAATTTGTACCAAAAGCCATGAGGATTGTCATCCTCGGCCAATAACACTGTAATCATTTGCGGGAGGGTTTTAACCTTGTAACCCATCAAACCTGCAAAAAACAAACAAAAGTTAATTTAAATCCCGCGAAGATTTGGTTTAAAATACTTTGGAAGGTTCGTGGAAGTGTTTCGAAGTAGTGAGGATGGAGGAATTTGCAGCGAAGGTCGGGTTTCTATGGTAAAACACAAAACCAGGGTTTAAAATTTAAAATATGGCATGAATTGAGGAATGGTGGTTTTGGGAAAACCGGCAGCGGTTTTCGCACAAAATTTGGGGGGGGGGGGGGGGAGGCGGTATTAACTTTTGGAACGCGATTCCATTCATCGCTCGACACGTGGAAAATAAAAACCGCTTATATCGCACAGAAGTAGCACATTGTGAAACGAGGCCAAAAATTACGCGATATTGATCGCTGGCCGTCAGATGATGGGTTGCAGATCAGATGGTTCGGATTGCGCGCGATGGGCCGAAAGATGCATGGGTAGAGATGGTAGTGGGGTCTACGGTGACGTAGATTTTGTCGCGTAGCGGACGGGTGCAATGGAAAGCGGGGTTTATCGGGTTAAGTCCCGATCGTAGGATCACCTGAATGGACGGTTGAGATTCAGAGATGGAGCAGATATATTGAAAGGAGAAGAGAGAAGGTTGGAGAATGGGTAGAAGGATAGGGGCCCGATGGCTGTTGATTTGTAGAGATCAACGGTCCAGATTTGCATAGAATTATAATGTCGGAAATGGAGAAAATAGAAGGTAAATAGGGGTTTTGGCATGAAGGGTCATGCGTTTAAGCGCTCGATTGCGGGGCTTCAGACATATGAGGGTAAGGGTTTAAAAGCCATAAGACCTTGGGGGATAAATAAATTATAGTGCGAAAGGGTGTTTTTTAGGCAAAAAACAAGGATTTTTAAGGCCAAATAGGGTTCCAGTAGGCTGGATAAGGGTTTTTTAAACCAAATTAAAGGGGGACATAAGGTTCAAAGAGGATTTTGATTATTTAGGGGTTAAAATGGAAGGTTTTAGAAGAATTTGTGAAAGGGAAAAAGGGTGAAAAGGGAGAATTGAAATGATTTAAAATGGAGGTTTTAAGCAGTCTTTCTCTTAGTTAACAGTAGGTACTTTAGGATTAATAGTGAAACAACAGTGAAGATTAACTCAAAGGTTAATTATCATCATAAGACTTCAAAAGATGATAATTTTTCAAAGGAAACTATCTCTTGAAGGCTTGAAGACAAAATTAGCCACCACATGGTATAAAATTTTTTATAGGTGGCTAACAATGGCTCCACTTGGGGAGGACAATTGGTTTTTTAGGTGTCCAGAACCCCAACCATTGATCTCTGGATTTTCAGTAAACCAGTGCCTTCATCCATTGGGCAGCAACTTTCTTTTCCTTTAGCTGACCTTTCTTTGATTTGATAATCTCTGCAGCAATCTGAAACAATGGAATTCTATCAAAACAACATCTCTACCTACCCACTTCTATGATTCTAACATTTTTTCTTCTTTCAGAGTGCATTTGGACTAGCAAACTCTCTTCATTAACATTTTATTTTTTTGAAAAATAGGAAACTAATCTGAGTCTAATCTTATTCCTCCATGAGTTCAGATTAAGCAGTTGAACTCATAAGTTTCTCTACCTAACTACTATCTGTTAGGATTAGATTGTTTGACAGACCTTTATTCTCTAAATTCTAAAACAAGAAATTTAAAAGTAGCCAAGCCAAGATTAAGCAATTTGAATTTCTACAAATCTATGGCATAAAAACAAGCTGCACATAGACTTTTATTTGCAGAAAATTAAAAAAAAAAGTGTGAAGGTTTAAGATCTGAAAATTAAAACATCCTTCATTATTCTTCAGCTCTAATTTGAATTTGTTTGAGCTATGTTTTCTCTCTCATCTGGTTCAAGTTTTGAGAATATTGGAACCAATTTGTTTTCTATCTTTGGCTCAAGATTTAATATAATTAGAGCCATTCTTATTTTGAGATTCATAGGTTCATATATTGAATTTGTTTGAACCTTTGTTTCCTCTATCCTAATCTACCTCACTGATGAGCCAAGATTGTGCTGTTTGGCTGATCTAATTCACTAACCTATCAGCAGTAAATTGAAAAGCTAATTAGTCATGATTAGGCTGTATGACTAACTAGAAGTGTGTTTTTAGGAGTGGCATTTGAGCTTGCACACTTTTAGACTCTGTCTCTCTTTTTTGGTATGGGGCTGTACCTTTCTTGTTTTTATCTGCCCTCTTTTCTTTTCTATTGTTTTTGTATTTTTATTTTTCTAACTTTGAATGCATAAATCAACAAATAACTAAATGTTCAAAGCTGAGCTTTATTTACATTCCTATCTAACCTATTCTATATTGGAATATTTATATGTTTAGCTGGCAAATACTCTTTTCCAACACATCCAGTCAATCAGATGGTTCCATGACTTGTCTTTGCTCATCTCTTTGAGCATGCAAGACAAACAGGGCCACTCCCATTTTCTTTATTTCTTAGTAGCAGTTCTAAAAGATTTTGTTGTACTTGGTGATATCCCGCTATTTGCAACCTTTATCCCTTCGTCAGATGTCTTCAGGAAATATACATAGGGATATTGAAATAATGCCTGGTTAGGAGTATCTGGAAGATGTGTTTCAACCATGATTATCTCTTTTTTCTCCACTAGATTAGGAAAAATATTCTCTTGAGAAAGAAAAACTTCCTCATCTTCACTATTATCTGAACTGGAGGACTCATCATATTTGGCAGTGCTATCCTCTTGAAGTCCTGAGATATTCTGATTTAGTGGGCTGAACTATGTGAAGAGGTTATTATATTCTTGAGCAGGGGTATGTTCAATTGCTTCCTCTTTTTCAAGAGAAGGCTCCTTGGTTTCAACCTGCTCAAAAATTTCTTCATTTCTTTCCTCCTCAACCTTTGAGCTGAAAGGCTGCTGATTCCCAATCACATGGAAACTATTACTGATGGTCTGAGATGAAGTAGGGAAAAGATCCAAGGAATCTTTACTTACTTCCAAGCTTTCATAACTTTCTTCAACAGTATCATAAATAGTATGCACTGGCTCATTACTTCTTTGAAGGAACTGATCTTCATCCCATAAATCTGCTAATGATGGTCCTGCAAGATTAAATTTTGTTTGGGGAGCATCATCACTAGATAGATCAAAGTTAGGAAAATCATAAATATAAGTAATACTACCAATCAGACATACTGGGTTATCAGTAGGTCCTTCTTTTTTCTGATCTACAAAAGAATATTCTACATCTGTACAACAAAGTTCTGTATGTGAATGGGAAAGAGTATTTGTTTTGCAAAAAGTTTCAGAGACTCGTTGTTTATTAATAATCTAATCTATCTCTTTTTCTGTCGAAGGGGAAGGTGTTTCTATGTTCCTTTGAACAGGAGTACAACAATTTTCTGTCTCTTGTGAAGATTGATTTTGAGGCTGGATGTATTCTTGAGCCTCAGCTATAAGCGATGATGAATCATTGTTAATGATTGCAGGAATATCTTGAGGAATTTCTTCTGTTCCTAGATTGATTTCTTCCTCAATTGATTCATCCAGGTTTTTATGATAGTTTTCTTGGGTATGAAATTCATGAATGGATGCTACGAGATCCTCAGGCTGCCAATTTCGTAAATCTTCATAAATGTCTGCAAGGTATTCTATGAGGCCCTTAGGTTGATTACAAAAACTTCCCTCTAATAATAGATACGGGGATTTTTTCTTTTAATGATCAGAAAATACTATGTGGAGGTCTCTTAGAGAAAACAAACTACAAGTCCTTAACCATTCGTACCAATCCCTAGCTTTTCCTTCTAATGTCAACATAAAAATTTTCATAAGGCAGTCTTCATGCCATTCCACTTTCAACCTCCATACATGTATATGAAATTTGATGAGATGTAATAAAGGGTCATCAAACTTTTCACCTTGAAAAACAGGTAGGTTGTCATCCGAATTCACCTGGGGCATCTTATGTGGAAACCCAGGGATATGATCTCTACTCATTGGGGCATATCTTCATTGTATCCTTGGAATCATGTTTTTAAATCAGGAAAGAGGTCACTGTGTCTATTCAACCAGTTCAGAGTCTTCTACCAGTGGAGTCACCAGGTGGAAATTTTTTAGCTTTTTGTGAAGGTAAAATTGTTTTATGGTTCCACCACCATGTTTATTATGAAGCCAATCTGAAATATCTTTGGGCTTTTTTTGAGTTTCTATGGTTTTTTGAAAGAATAATGAGTCTATAAGAGCTTGCTAGGAAACTATGAACTCAGTGGTCCCACCGTGATCGCCATTATGTTGGTGATGAGGTGGGATAACAATTCCCAGGGTATTCTTTGTCAAATTAAGGGCCTAAAGAGTTTTTAAGAGGTATTCAAGCAACTATATACTCAATAGGTCCCATCGTGATCGCCATTATGTTGTTGATGAGGTGGGATAACAATTCCCAGGGTATTATTTGTCAAATTAAGGGCCTAAAGAGTTTTTAAGAGGTATTCAAGCAACTATATACTCAATAGGTCCCACCGTGATCGCCATTATGTTGGGGTCCTGTTTTTTGATAGATTGGCTAATCAAAAGACAAGGCAACATCAGAACTAATATTTAGAGTTCTAGGATCTAGTCCTCCTGTTCTTAGAGATGGATCTCTCAAATTTTTTTGCAAAGACATGTCTTGTTTGCTTTTAAGTATTGATTTTATACTAGTTATTAAGTGCAGGTGTTTGTTTGGTTGAATTGGCATAGCAGAAGATGAAAGGTCTAGGTAGTATAGATATAAAGAAAAAGTATTAGGTTCATTGGGAAATGGAGTCAAGAAGAGGTTTATGACAAACTCATCAATGGATATGGGATATCAAAGGGAAAATCTAACTTGGCCACAGGATCCTTTAGTATTGTGAATGAGATGGACATTAATGATTTGAAAAGAGAGTTTGAATTCTCAACAAAGGGAACTTGAAAACATAATTTGAACATAAAGAGGCATTTGATAGATAGGGCTAACCATGAATTCTGCAAAACACACTTTAAGCAAATAATGACTTCAAGACAACTTTTAAAATGAAATCTAAGATTTGGGTAACACCCTATTTCCTCAAAGATTTTATTTCAAATGAATTAGAAAACATGAAAGATTCACTGATAACTGCAGTCATAGAAGAGGGAACACCTAAACATTCATGATTAAAACTATAAAGACCTTTAAAACAACTATTTAAGCAGGAACAAAGGGTATGATCAAAACATACCTCTTTGGAAAACTGTAAACAATGGTACTTCAAAGGGAGACTTTAAAAACAACTTTCAAGTGGCAGCAAACAAGCAGGGAAAACCATAAGTCATGTTGGAACCAACTATTTGAACTATTTGAGAAATAAATGACCATAAGGGTTCAAGATAATGATTAAAGACTCTAAAATGCCTCAGCAAAAGAAAACATAAAATAGTGAAGGATAAACAGGTCCAAGGTGCTTCCAGGAGTCATTTCTTAGCCTACACTTTTCACCCTACTGTAGTAAGAATTTATGGAACAAAATGAAAACAGGAAAAACAACAGACAGTTCAGAATACATCACCAATAACCAAGCTTAGGGATCCAATGATAGAGCCTTCTCAAGAACAAGCATGTCACAACATCATCAAGATTCCAAGACTTCAATTTCTTCTTCAACTTCAAACAGACTATGTATTATTTCAGAGAGTTTCAGTGTTACAACTAGTGACCAACCAACCAACAACTTCTCATCTTATTTAGAAGTATTTATAGAAGAAATGAGGAGGTGGAAGAGTTCTAGGGTTGAGTATCATTAATTCTATACTAAATGCAACTCCTAGCCTTGAAAACCATGCAAAGCATAAGGTAGGAATGCCTTGAATTACAACTCTATTTAATTAACTTCGTTTTCTGCTTTTTAGGCTTAGTGGGTGAAAAGATTGAATTTCAGGCATTTTCTTATCTTTTCAATAAATTTACTGACAGTTTGAGATATTTTTCTTGTATGTAATGACTGTTCAGCTGTCTTTGGCCTTAATGTTTCGGACTGAGATTTGATTCGAGTATTCCTTTGAGGCAGAGAGACTACAGGTGGAAATTTTGGTAGCTGGGGATTCAATTAGCCCCTGTGATGTGGCATTCGAGGCTTTTCTGGAGATTTTTCTTCATTCTATGGATTAGGCTTTTGATATTCAATTTGTGCCTTAATCCCTTCAAACTTTGATTAACATCTTTAAAGCTTTGATTATGCTCTGATCTTCACCTTTGACATTGATATTCTTTATTTAATTTTTGTCACTGTGTTTTGCTGTTCTTTGCAGGTGTGTAGAGGGTTTTGTTGGAGAAATTGTTTAAAAAGTCGATTATCATGACTCATCGACCTTCTTAAACATGTAATTAACACTTCAAAACCCTTTAATTTGTACCAAAAGCCATGAGGATCATCATCCTCGGCCAATAACACTGTAATCATCTGCGGGAGGGTTTTAACCTTGTAACCCATTAAATCTACAAAAAACAAACAAAATTTAATTTAAATCCCGCAGAATATTTGGTTTAAATTTCTTTGGAAGGTTCGTGGAAGTGTTTCGGAGCAGTGAGGATGGAGGAATTTGCAGCGAAGGATGGGTTTCTATGGTAAAACATAGAACCAGGGTTTAAAATTTAAAATATGGCGTGAATTAAGGAATGGTGGTTTTGGGAAAACCAACAACGGTTTTCGCGCAAAATTTGAGGGGGGGAGGCGGTATTAACTTTTGGAACGTGATTCCATTCATCGCTCGACACATGGAAAATAAAAACCGCTTATATCGCGCGGAAGTAGCACACTGTGAAATGGGGCCAAAAATTATGTGATATTGATCGCTGGCCGTCGGATGATGGGATGCAGATCTGACGGTGCAGATTGTGCGCGATGGGCTGAAAGATGCACGGGTAGAGATGGTAGTGGGGTCTACGGTGACGTAAATTTTGTCGTGTAGCAGACAGGTGCAATGGAAAGCGGGGTTTATTGGGTTAAGTCCCGATCGTAGGATCACCTGAATGGACGGTTGAGATTTAGAGATGGAGCGGATATATTGAAAAGGGAAGAGAGAAGGTGGGAGAATGGGTGGAAGGATGAGGGCCCGATGGCCATTGATCTGTAGAGATCAACGGTCTAGATCTGCGTAGAATTATAATGTTGGAAATAGAGAAAATAGAAGGGAAATAGGGGTTTTGGCACGAAGGGTCATGCGTTTAAGCGCCCGATTGCGGGGCTTCGGACATATGAGGGTAAGGGTTTAAAAGCCATAAGACCTTGGGGGCTAAATAACTTATAGTGCGAAAGGGTGTTTTTGAGGCCAAAAATAAGGATTTTTAAGGCCAAATAGGGTTCCGATAGGTTGGATAAGGGTTTTTTAAACCAAATGAAAGGTGGACATAAGGTTTAAAGAGGATTTTGATGATTTAGGGGTTAAAATGGAAGGTTTTAGAAGGATTTGTGAAAGGGAAAAAGGGTGAAAAGGGAGAATTTAAATGATGGAAAATGGAGTTTTTAAGCAGTATTTCTCTTAGTTAACAGCAGGTACTTTAGGATTAATAGTGAAACAATAGTGAAGATTAACTCAAAGGATAATTATCATCATAAGACTTCAAAAGATGATAATTTTTCAAAGGAAACTATCTCTTGAAGGCTTGAAGACAAAATTAGCCACCACATGGTATAACAGAATTTTTCTGTGGCTAACAGACCCAAATGTTGTGGCTCATTTGCAATATCCTTTATTTTTAATTTTCAAAAATACAAAAAAAAGAGAAAATTATCAAAAGATATGTTAAATTATCAAGTTTCATATACTTTAGCATAAAAATGTACCTTCTCGTTATATTAAATTTTAAATTTTAAATACTTAAAAGTCTTTATAGAAGCGGGTCCCAGTTCAAAGATTAAGTATCGAGCATTATATGGAGCAGGATTCGATGATTTATCAAGCGATGAGTAAAAGGCTCAACCTGCGGGCACTTTTAGCGTGTGGGTTAACACGGAGGGTACCTCCACAGTTGACCTTGTTGACTGCGGGGGTAATCCAGATGGACGGTCGAGATTCACTACAGGGGAAATGAGTTCTCCATACCTCGAGGCCTCCCACAGTGACATATGTGGCCAAGTTTGTGACAGTTTTAGTCCACATCGGGTTTTCTTAATGGTCTTTTGGCGTGTTTTATCAGCATTTAATTTTAAAGCCCGCGCCACCTATTTAAGGAGGATTCTCATTTTTCTAAAGTTACTATTGTTAGTTTGTGGTTGAAGTTTGTCTGCGCCATGTATTTCTTAGTTATATTTCATCCTGTTAATTATTTTTCACCCTGTCAATTGTCTACTATCCTAAGTTGAATTATGGCTAAGCGCTCATCCCTGTCAAGGTCTTCCAGTCATATCCCTCTCATGGACACCGACAGGGATATCCAGGACACAGATTGTTCCCTTGACCACCTTTCTTTTTGTCAGCAAGTCCTCCTAAACGATAAACATTCTCCAACTTACACCACCATGGCTAAAACTGGTGTGTTGTCTGCATGTATCCCAAGAACTCACCTTTTTCCTGAATTTGTTTATTGGCTAGTGTCTGTGATGTATCTTGGGAAATGTTTCGTAATGAATTTTCAAGGGGAAAATGTTCTGCAAGTCTTAGCCAAATTAATTCGTCAAGCTCTGTGTTATCTTGAGTCAGAGTCGTATGTCCAATTCATTGATGATTCCTTGATAGCGCATTATGACAGTCTTTCAGGTCAGGAGTTTAATCAGTTCATTCATTTTCTGAAGCCAAATACACAACAGTTTGTACCTGACAGTAAATAATTACCCATGGAGGTTTTTGATATAGAAGTCAGACCAGTGCTGAGCTGCATTGCAAATATTTTGGGAAAATATATTGACAGTACAGTAGACAAGTCAATTTTAGGAATGTTCGCCATGATGATGAAGTCAGAAGTGGTGCTGGATATTCCATCTTATTGGCAAGAAGCTATTAATTCTTAGCTCATGAGCCTATCATTGACAGGTTCATTCAGGTTTCCTTCTCTTGTTATTTACCTCTTCTTATATCAAAATGTAGAAGAATTCATGCATCTGGGATTAAATATAATGGATATGGATAAGAAAAGACAGTCAGTGATTTTCTGGACAGATATAGTGAGGAAATAACAGAATGAGGGTCGTTTATTTGATTTTTCTAGTAATTTCATGTCTACTGCATATAAAATTTTGAATGGAATTACTCCCCCTTGCTTTCTGCCAAAAGCTCAAGAGTTCTTGCAGTTGGGGACAAGTTGTAAATTTGGTGATTGGTTTGTCTTTGAAGAACACTTTGAGATTAGACTATATGGAGCTAGTGTAGAGCCTTACATGCTTCCTGTTTTCATGCCTATGAGATTATTTTCTTTGGAGTTCATTAGGAAAAGTTTAAATGTTGATCAAGTACACTTTGTGCCTATAAATAAAGGTCATATGTTTAAATTACAAATGATTGTTGGTCCTTTTATAGTTAATATGAGACAAGAAATTGATGAAGTCACTAAGATGTTAGATGAAATGCACCTACTTTTAGGAGAGAAGTGAGCTTATGACCCTCACAGTGTGATTTATAATAGGAGAATTGAAAATGGGTATTCAACATTCATTCATGAGAGCAAACCTGATGTAGAAAAAATGGCAAGTAAAGGTGTTGCAGGTTCAGTGAGCTCAAATGTTCAGACTCCTGTTATATCATAAAAGTCAAATAAGAGAGGTAAAGAGGCAGTGATTGATTCAGAGGAGGAAGAACAGAGGACTGAGAAGAGAACAAAGTTTAATGAAGATTTTGTAGATGCTCAACCTAGTTTCTCATTACAATTGGGAGATGAGCAAAATGTTCCTACTTCACCTAGGAGACATGAAAACTTTCACGAACAAGTGCCCTTAATCAAACAAATGTTTTCCTAGATTGTAGAAAGAAATCAGAAGATGAAGGCAAGCATGGAGGCTCATGCTGAGTACCAGATAGCCCCAGATCAAACGAGACTTCTAACTACAATGGATCTTGAAAAGGATCAATTCAAGATTTCCCTTTCACATCCCTCTGATATGTCTATTAGTTCATCCAATAATTTTAATACTGTGAATTTAACTGTAGATGTGAAGAAAATTCCATTTCTTGACAAAGTAAATTTACATATGCAAACAGGTCAACTGATTGTGAATGACCTAACCAAAACTAATGCAATGGCACTGAAGGCTGAAAATATGCTTGGAAAAGTTATCAAGCAGTTGAAGTTAGAGAAAGCCAAGTCCAGGGCTTTGACAATCCAGAATGAGGAACTCAAAAATATTATAGTGAAGATTGGAGTAGATCCCAATGATAGGTCTACTATTCAAAAACTTCTGCAAAGTGATGAATCATAAATATCTGTACTAAAGAAAAAATTGAAATTGCCTATAAGAGAACACTTCATGGCAGTAGAGGTTGCAGAGATAGAAAATGAGAAAGAAAAAATTCTTCAACAGCTCTTGCAAAAGGAAGAAGAAATCACTAAGTTAAAGAAAACTGCATTGTCCTTGCAAAATCATATTTAATCCCATACTTGCACTTTTGTTTTTCCATCAGGTAATGAAGATCCATTAGCACAAATATCTCAATTAACTATTGAATTGAAGATGGCAGAGAGAGATCGAAAAAGGGCACAAGTTGATTTAGAAACAACAACAAAGATTATACAAGCCACAGAGGGAGAAGTCAATAAATATAAAATGGATTACCAAACTACTGATGCTGAGATTAAAAATCTCAAAGAAAAATTGAATGGAAATATATCCTTAATACAGGCTAAGGATATCATCTGGAATGATATTATTGCAGAAATGAAGACAATCTGGGATTTTCTGACTATTGTTGTAAAAGAAAAAAGTATTATCAAGGAGTTTGAAGAAAAATTCATGGTAGACAAGTAGAAGACAATTAATAGGGCCATTTGGGCAAGGAATTTTATTAATTTAATTGATTCCAAAATATATCAGGAGTTGGAAGAAAATGAAATTAATGACAGGATTTTATATGCTGTGAAAATTAATAAAATGATTGTAAAAAATGATTGCAGGAAGTCTACAGAAAATAAGCTAATTGAGCTTAAGGAAGCAGTGAACCAGTTTGATAAATTATTTGATAAAATATCAAGAGCATTTTTTCCATCATGTTGTGGTCTTGGAGGTGCTTTGTTATCATGGAATTATTATGAACCCTTACTAGTGTTGGCAAAAATTAAGGTAGACAATACTCATGAAAAGACCCAGGTTCTTAAAGGAGCAACAGTGATCAATTTCCTTCAAAGACATTTTCAGCTGCTATGGTTAGTGAAAAATTTATTTGCAGAAAGGCCATATTTCAACGAAATCACTACTTTCAGATTGGAGTATCACAAGCTAGTTCATTCACCCAAGACAAACATCAAGATATGGAATAAATGCAGAGCTTGGATGACAGATTTACCAAAGGACCCCTTGACTTCAAAGAAGGATAAACCAGCCAGTCAAGGAAATGCAACAACATCGTCATCAATTCACATTCAGCATATAGATTAGGATTTTAATTTCATGTTATTTTCCTCTTTTAAAGAGAATGTAATTGTAGTAAGACATTTTGAGGACATTTAATAGATAGTTGATGAAGTCCTAAATAGTTGAAGTAGTTAATATCAGTTACAGTAGTTACAAACTGCTTTCTATTGTATTTAATGAGATGGACAAGAAAGAGAAGGGTTTTGAGTTTTTTACCTTTAGACTATAGTTTTTGTACTCAAATTTCAAATGATTAATAAATGAAAAGAAAGTTTTTGGCATTTGTTGATGTTTATGTGTCTTCTAGTTTACATTGTGTACTTTCCATCTCTGAATAAAATGAAGTAATGAAGCTGCAGGTCTCTTTTTACTTGTGTGAATAAGAGTTAAAATCCTTAATAGGCGCTCCTTCATTTTAACTATTTCTTTTCTTATAATTATTCTGGAGTTTGAGGTTATATATTTTGTATAACAACATATCAGTTTAGGCTTCTTTATTTCATGTTCTTCTGATCATTCCATTCTATATCAACAGATAATAGCATTGAGGGACATTCATTATACTTGATCTTTGAGGGTTTAATGATAAATATTTGAAGGTGATTAGACAAAGACCAATATTCCTGTGACATAATTATATAAATGTCTTAAGCACAGATTCCTTATCACAGCTAAAGGATTGTCTCTTAAGGTACACCATTTTTTGGTGCCATTGTCGGGGATGAAGAAGCGAAGTTCTTTCCCTGGGTTTTGTTCATATTTCCTCTGGTTGTTCAGAGAGGAGGAAATATCAGGCTGTGTTTTTATTTCATAAATTCTAGCGTATAAAAGGCCACATACGAGGTCAGATACCTCTTAGCAGAAAGGTCCTATTCTTTAAAATCGCAAAAAGCTGGTTTCTAAAAAAGGCCAGAAATCAAGAACGCTTTCTACGCCTGATGCTACACTACCTGCACCAGGCAGCAATTCCCATACCGTTTCATCCAAGGATATTTCCAGGAAACTCATTTTCTTGGAACAAGAATCCTTGTCCCCACCTACTCATTTCCAAGAACCAAAGTTAGAAGAACAAACTTTTGAGTCTGTTTCATTTACATTTACAGAAACTCAGCCTAATACAGTTTCCAGTTATTCTACTATTCTTCATCAACCTATTCCCATATTAGTTGTTTCACCTCATCCATCCACATCTACAACTGGTATACAAACCCCACCTACTCAAGGAGCAATTAATTAAGGCATAAACATGGCAACCTCTGTTCCTTCTTTCTCGATGAATATATATGCACCATTAAATCCCCCACAATCAATGAATGCAATTCCTCAGGAATACCTTAAGTTGCTTCCTAGATTTACTGGTGAAGATGAAATAACTACAGAACAACACTTGCCTTTGTTTTGTACTTTTGCTGAAAATTTAAATGTTGAACATCTTGATGTAGTAATGAGACTTTTTGTACAGTCCCTGAATGGAGAAGTAAGAAAATGGTTTAAAGGATTACCAAATGGCTCAATTAATGTTTGCGACGAATTAGAAATACAATTCATCCAAACATGGGGTGAAAAGAGAGATCATGGTTATTCATTGATAGAGTTTAATGTTATTAAGAAAAAGTCTAGTGAAAGCATGAATGATTTCATTAAAATATTTAACAAATTGTATAATAGTTTTCCCGCAGAAATGAAACCCCCTCCTATTGGAGCAAGAGTTGTTTTTGTTGGAGCATTTGTATCAGATTTTAGTTTCACTTTGAGAGAGAGAATGTCTGCTACTTTTGAACAAATCCAAATAGATGCTTTAGAGATTGAAGAAAACATGAATGCTGCTAGAAAAGCAGAGGAAAAGCAGATAGTTCAAGATAAAGGTAAGGCTAAAGAAGATTCATCTTAGGATCATAGGATTGATGACATGACTAAGGTCATCAAGAACTTGTCAAATAAATTAGTGAAGATGGAATTGGATAGTAAGAAACCTGCGCAACAAAACATAGGTGTTGTTAATCCACAGTTCAGAAAGAAACCTTGCAGATTTTGTAGAGGGAAAGAAGAGACCAGGATCAAGTTCAAGCACCCTTATATATAGAAGCAACACCTTCACAATCTGCTGAGGATGATCAAAAAGAGGTTGAAGGTCAAATATCTGCTGTTTATATGAAAGATGATGATGAGGAAGAAGAGAAATGTGAAGAAGAATCCACAGAAGTTGATGTATCATTTGATCAGGAAGAGATGGATGACTATGTAAACAATTCACTAATTTTATGCAAGCAGAGTTGCATAAGAAGTATGAATTAAGATAAAAAAGAGTTTGAGAACTCAAGGTGATGAGGAAAAATAACTAGAGTTAGTTCCTTCTCTAATGGTGGCTCCACAACCAAAGAACTCAGTAAAACAATCAGATAAGGGGAAACAACCTATGAATTCAGTCAGTACAAATGAAAAATAAGTTTAGGCTTCCCAGAATAAGTCAATTGATTCAAATATTTTGGAGAATATTGTTACTGTACTTGACCAAAATGCTAATTCTAACAAGAATCAAGAAGAACCTGAAAATATTGTTAAACATAATCAAGCTTTTAGTCTTTCTAAATAATTAGAAAAGATCAAAATTCAAGTACTTTTGCTTGAATTAGCTAAGACACCTGGTTACAAGAAGGAAATTGCAGAATTTATTAATCTTTCTCAGTTTGATGATATTGGTGATACTGTGAATTTGCAAGAAGAGAAGCCAATAGTCACTTTTGGTCCACATGTTGAAGAGGTAGATTCTTTTGTTCCTCCATTTTATATATCGGTGTTGCTTCATGATTTAATTATGCATATTTGTATGTTATATTTTGGTGCATCACATAATCCTATGCCATTATCTGTGATGAAAGAGTTAAATTTACAAATCACTAAGCCCTATAAAGACCTTTATTCATTTGATTCAAAAAGGGTGAAGTGTGTTTGGCTTATCAAATACATGGTGGTATCCTTGGCTCAAATTCCAGCCAAGAGTATCATGATGGATGTAGTAGTTGCAGATATTCCAGCCAGATTTGGTATGTTGTTGTCCATATCTTGGGGGGAAAATCTTGGAGGTTTCTTAAAACTGGACTTTACATATGAAATCATTCCTGTGTTCAATGTGGAAGAAATAAGGTTATATAGAGTAGCCATATTTGTTAATACTACCACAAAGAAAGATGCAGGAAATTCCCCTATCTATGGTCAAGAGAAGGAGGATCTCTCTTGTTTCATGTTGCATGAAGATGTAGAATTTGCTGAAGACTCACATAAGCAGCTCTCTTCAAAAATTGTACATAAGGAGATGGATTCAAATAAAATTTGGAATTTTTATTTCGATGGTGCTTACTGAAAGGATGACATAAGAGCTGGGTTTTTATTCATATCTCCAGAAGGTAATATTTTAGCTTTTTCTTTTAAACTTGAATTTGAATCAACCAATAATGTAGCTGAGTATAAAGCATTGATTTTGAGTCTTCAAACTGCAAAAAAAATGGGAATTCAATGTATTTACATTTTTGGTGATTTTGGGTTAATTATAAGACAGATTAAGAATTTGTGTTAAAGTAAACACCCTAGATTGAGGTCTTATAGAAATGAAGTGTGGGACCTGATCGAAAATTATTTTGAAGCCTTGAATCTTCAATTTATTGCAAGAGAAGAAAATAGAATGGCAGATTCACTGGAAGTTGCAACCAAGACATTTAAGCCTCCCTTAATCCAAGACTGAGATATGTGATTGAGTTAAGGAATAGACCTTCAATTCCTGATAATATAAAGCATTGGAAGGTTTTTCAGGATGATGAGAAGATCAATAATTTCCTAACAATGATTGGAAATTTTGAAGACAGTGAAATAGATCAAGAAAGTGAACAAACTGATGAGTATGATGTCTTGAAAAACCTGAAGCAGTCAATAGGTGATCATAAGATAATTCAGTTGAAAGATAATACATTGCCCAGAGGTTTGGTTCCTCTTGAAATATTGTTTGATGCAAATGATGTAGCAGTAAACCAGAAAAAAGTATCTCAGGATAGTGAAATGGAAGACTGTAATTTAGGAACTTAGCAGGAGCCCAAGATAGTTAAGTTGTTGAAAGGAGTTCCTAAGGATTATAAAGAAAGGTATGTTGATATTTTCAAGAAGTATGTGGATGTGTTTGCATGGTCTTATGAATATTTAAAGACATATGGTTTAGATATCATTCAACATAAAATACCATTAAAATATGGGGTTAAGCCTCACAGGTAGAAGCTTAGGAAGATTAATCCATTGTTACTTGCCCCAATTGCAAGACTGGGTTTCTAATTCGGTTCCTGTCAGGAAGAAGAATGGAGAGATAAGGTTATGTGTTGGTTTCAGAAACTTGAATAGGGATTCTCTAAAAGACAATTATCCTTTTCCAAAGATAGATTATGTTTTATAGAAAGTCACTAGAGCTCATAGGTTATCCATGGTTGATGGTTTCTCTGGGTACAACCAAGTTGCTGTTGAAAAGGAAGATCAGAAGAAAACATCTTTTACCACACCTTGGGGAACGTTAATGTATGCCAGGATGCTATTCAGTCTCATGAACGCAGGGGCTAATTTTCAAAGGGCAATGGATATATAATTTGTGGGTGACAAATTTGTAGTCATATATTTGGATGATGTGAATATTTTTTCAAGCTCTGATGATGAGCACTTGGAGCATCTGTAGAAGGCTTTCCTGAAATGTAGGAAGTTTGGGTTATCATTGAATGCCAAGAAATATTTGTTTTCTTTGGAGGTAGGTAAGTTTTTGGGACATATAGTTTCAAATTAGGGGGTGAAAATTGATCCAACAAGAGTTGAGGCTATACAAACGATCCCAGTGCCTAGAAGTAAGAAAGATATACAAATATTTCTAAGAAAAAATATTTTTTTCTGAGAAGATTTGTTCCAAATTATGCTGAGATTGTTAGAAGCATAATAGATATGTTGAAGAAAAATGTTGAAGTAAAATGGGACAAAGATGCAAGAGAATCCTTTGCCAAGATTAAATAGGCTCTTTAAGAAGCTCCAGTTTTGATCAGCCTAGATTATCAAAATCCTTTCCAAATATTTTCATTTGCATCACCTTCTACCATTTCTGCTGTGTTGCTGTAGAAGAACGAATAAGGAAAAGAGCAGTCTGTAGCATTTTTCAGCAAATTTCTCAGAGATGCAGAACTCAAATACAGTATATTGGAGAAACATGTATATGCTTTAGTTAAATAATTGAAAGCCTTTAGGACTTATGTGCTTCATTCTCAAATAGTAGCATATATCTAATTTAGCTGTAAAAGATGTGTTAGTTAAAAGTGATATGGAAGGAAAAAGAGGAAAATGGATTGCTAAAATCCAAGAATATGATTTAGATATTAAGCCTACCAAGTTGGTAAAAGGACAGGGCTTGGCAAAATTGCTGACAGAGTCTAATTTTCAAGCTCTGGGAATTAATTTTCTTGCACCCTTGGATGTATTTGTTAATGAAACAAGTTAAAATAGCACAAAGTCAGCAATCAAGTACAAATTTCTTTGCTCTGATTGGTATAAGGATATTATTCACTATTTGTGATTTTTCTCTTGTCCTCCCTCAATAAATAGAACAAAGTACAGAGCTCTTAAACTCAAAGCTCAACATTATGTTATAATCGATGCTAAATTATATTGGAAGGATCCTATTGGTGTTTTGTTGTTATGTTTGTCAGAAGGAGAGTTAATGGAAGTTATCAAAGAGTATCATGAATGTCTGCCTGGGGGCCATTATAACTGGGAAGTTACTGCTCATAAAATCCTCAAATCAGGTTTTTACTAGCCTTCCTTATTTGCTGATGTATACAAAGTGGTTATAAGTTTCCAAAAATGTCAGTTGTTTGTAGAAAAGAAAAGGTTAGCTCCTCTACCTATTCTCCCTGTATTTGTTGAAGAACCCTTTAGACAATGGGGATTGGATTTCATTGGAGAAATTAATCCATCATCAAGTGGGCAGTTCAATTGAATTCTAACTGCTACTGATTATTTTACAAAGTGTGTGGAGGAAATACCTACTAGAAAAGAAAATGATCTGGTAGTAATGAAGTTCTTGGAAGAGAACATCTTCAGCAGATTTGGATGTCCAGTGAAGATTGTAACAGACAATGCTCAGGTATTCACTTCAGTCAGATTTATAATTTTTTTGTCAAACATATAATGTCATTTTGTCTCATTCTACAACATATCATCCTCAAGGGAATGGGCTAGCTGAATCTTCCAACAATACATTAGTTAAGATTTTGAAGAAAACAATTAATGAGAATCATAAGAACTAGGATTCAAAGTTGACATTTTC
The DNA here is from genome assembly GCA_034641835.2 of Pinus albicaulis. NCBI lineage: Eukaryota > Viridiplantae > Streptophyta > Pinopsida > Pinales > Pinaceae > Pinus > Pinus albicaulis. The sequence continues at coordinate 1,869,517,135 of CM076575.1, read as the reverse complement.
TCTCTGGGTAGTGAGAATGACTACTAGAAGATCTACTGGTAAGTCCCATTATGAATTAGTATATGGTACTCAAGTTTTGTTTCCTACACATATAGTTAGACCAGTAATTTATTTTCTTCAAGAAGCACAAGAAGAACCTAATGCATTGATAAGAAGACTGAATAAGGTGATAGAATTGAGAGAGAGTAGGAATAAAGTCAGGGAAAATTAGTTGCATATCAAGAAAATATGAAGTCCATTTTTGTTAAAAAGGAAAAGGATATTCTTTTCCAAACTGGAGATTTGGTATTAAGATGGGATACCAAAAGAGAAGAAAAAGGAAAGCATGGTAATTTTGACCCTCTCTGGTATGACCCATACAAGATTATTGAAGCCAAATCAAATAACACTTTTATGCTGGAGAATATTGATGAAGAAACATTAGAGATGCCTGTGAATGGGTAGTATCTAAAACATTGTTTCCAGCATTGAAATTTGATGGTTCACCATTGTACATATTCGGTTTCCTTCATTGTACATTTTTCATCAAAAAATATTTGACTCCATGCTCGAAGTGAAGGCACTAATCTGCGGTTCTTAATGTTTCGTGGCAAAAAACACTATCCCCAGGTGGAGCCAAATGTTGTTGCTCATTTGCAATATCAAATATTTTTAATTTTCAAAAATACAAAAAAAAGAAGAAAATGATAAAAAGATATGTTAAATTATCAAGTTTCATATACTCTAGCATAAAAATGTATCTTCTCGTTATATTAAAGTTTAAAGTTCAAATAATTTAAAGTCTTTATAGAAGTGGGTCCCAGTTCAAATATTAAATATCGAGCATTTTATGGAGCGGGATTTGATGATTTATCAAGCAGTGAGTAAAAGGCTCAACCCGTGGGCACTTTTAGCGCATGGGTTAACAAGGAGGGTGCCTCCGCAGTTGACCCTTTTGACTGTGGGAGTAATCCAGATGAACGGTCGAGATTCACTATGGTGGCATCAACCAAATGAGTTCTTCGTACCTCTAGGCCTCCCATAGTGACGTATGCAGCCAAGTTAGTGACAGTGGTAGTCCACATCGAGTTTTCTTAATGATCTTTTCGCACGTCTTATCAGCATTTAATTTTAAAGCCCGTGCCACCTATTTAAGGAGGATTCTCATTTTTCTGAAGTTATTATTTTTAGTTTGTGGTTGAAGTTTGTTTGTGCTGTTTCTTTCTTAGTTATCTGTGATCCTGTCAATTATTTGTCACCCTGTCAATTGTCTACTATCCTAAGTTGAATTATGGCTAAGCGCTCATCCTTGTTAGGGTCTTCCAGTCATATCCCTCTCATGGACACCGAGAGGGATATCATGGACACAAATTTTTCCCTTGACAACCTTTCTTTTTATCATCAGGTCCTCCTAAACGATAAAAATTCTCCAACTTACACCACCATGGCTAAAACTGGTGTGTTGTCTGCATGTATCCCAAGAACTCACCTTTTTCCCAAATTTTTTTATTGGCTATTGTCTGTTATGTACCCTAGGAAATGTTTCGTAATGAATTGTCAAGGGGAAAATGTTCTGCAAGTCTCAGCCCAATTAATTCGTCAAGCTCTATGTTATCCTAAGTCAGAGTCGTATGTCCAATTCACTGATGATTCCTTGATAGCGCATTATGATAGTCTTGTAGGCTAGGAGTTTAATCAATTCATTCATTTTCTAAAGCCAAATACACAATAGTTTGTATGTGACAGTAAGGAATTCCCCATGGAGGCTTTTGATATAGAAGTCAGACCAGTGCTGAGCTGCACTGCAAAGATTTTGGGAAAAGATAATGACAGTTCAGTAGACAAGTTAGTTCTGGGAATGTTCACCATGATGATGAAGCTAGGAGTGGTGATGGATATTCCATCTTATTGGAAAGAAGTTTTTAATTCTCAGCTCATGAGCCTATCACTGACATGTTCATTCAGGTTTCCTTCTATTGTTATTTACCTCTTCTTAAATCAAAATGTAGAAGAATTCATGCATCTGGGATTAAATATATTGGATATGAATAAGAAAAGACAATCAATGATTTTCTGGATAGATATAGTGAGGAAAGAACATAATGAGGGTGGTTTATTTGATTTTGATAGTCATTTCATGTCTATTTCATATAAAATTTTGAATGGAATTACTCCCTCTTAATTTCTGCCAAAAGCTCAAGAGTTCTTGCAGTTGGGGACAAGTTGTAAATTTGGTGATTGGTTTGTCCTTGAAGAGCACTCTGAGATTAGACTATATGGAGCTAGTGTAGAGCCTTATAGGCTTCTTGTTTTCATGCCTATGAAATTATTCACTTTGGAGTTCATTAGGAAAATTTTAAATGTTGATCAAGTACACTTTGTGCCTATGAATAAAGGTCATATGTTTAAATTAACAATGACTATTGGTCCTTTTATAGTTAATATGAGGCAAGAAATTGATGAATTCACTAAGATTTTAGATGAAATGCACCTAATTTAAGGAGAGAAGTGGGCTTATGACCCTCACAGTGTGATTTCTAATAGGAGAATTGAAAATGGGTATTCAACATTCATTCATGAGAGCAGACCTGATGTAGAAAAAATGGCAAGTAAAGGTGTTGCAGGTTCAATGAGCTCAAATGTTCAGACTCCTGTTATATCAGAAAAGTCAAATAAGAGAGGTAAAGAGGCAGTGATTGATTCAAAGGAGGAAGAACAGAGGACTGAGAAGAGAACAAAGTTCAATGAAGATTTTGTAGATGCTCAACCTAGTTTCTCATTACAATTGGGAGATGAGAAAAATGTTCCTGCTTCACACAGGAGACATGAAAGCATTAAGGAAAAAGTGCTCTTAATCAAACAAATGTTTTCCCAGATTGCAGAAAAAAATCATAAGATGAAGGCAAGCATGGCGGCTTAAGCTGAGTACCAGATAGCCCCAAATCAAACGAGACTTCTAACTGCAATGGATGTTGAAAAGGATCAATTCAAGATTTCCCATTCACATCCCTCTGATATGTCTATTGGTTCATCCAATAATTTTAATACTATGAATTTGACTGTAGATGTGAAGAAAATTCCATTTCTTGACAAAGTAAATTCACATATGCAAACAGGTCAACTAATTGTGAATGAACTAACCAAAACTAATGCAATGGCACCGAAGGCTGAAAATATGCATGGAAAAGTGATCAAGCAGTTGAAGTTAGAGAAGTCCAATTCCAGGGCTTTGACAATCCAGAATGAGGAACTCAAAAATATTATAGTGAAGATTGGAGTAGATCCCAATGAAAGGTCTGCTGTATAGAAACTTCTACAAAGTACTGAATCAGAAATCTCTGTACTAAAGAAAAAATTGAAATTGCCTATAGGAGAACACTCCATGGCAGCAGAGGTTACAGAGATAGAAAATGAGAAAGAAAAACTTCTTCAGCAGCTCTTGCAAAATGAAGAAGAAATCGCTAAGTTAAAGAAAATTGAATTGTCCTTGCAGAATCATATTGAATCTCATACTTGCACTTTTGTTTTTCCATCAGGTAATGAAGATCCATTAGCACTAATATCTCAATTAACTACTGAATTGCAGATGGCAGAGAGAGATCAAAAAGGGCACAAGCTGATTTAGAAACAACAACAAAGATCATATAATCCATAGAGGGAGAAGTCAATAAATACAAAATGGATTACCAAACTGCTGATGCTGAGATTAAAAATCTCAAAGAAAAATTGAAGGGAAATATATCCTTAATACAGGCTAAGGATATCATCTGGAATGATATTATTGTAGAAATGAAGACAATCTAGGATTTTTTGACTTTTGTTGCAGAAGAAAAAAGTATTATCAAGGATTTTGAAGAAAAAGTCATGGAAGACAAGCAGAAGACAATTAATAGGGCCATTTGGGCAAGAAAATTTATTAATTTCATTGATTCCAAAATAGATCAGGAGTTGGAAGAAAATGAAATTAAAGACGAGATTTTATATGCTGTGGAAATTAATAAAATGATTGTAAAAAATGATTGCAGGAAGTCTACAGAAAAGAAGCTGATTGAGCTTAAGGAAGCAGTGAACCAGTTTGATAAATTATTTGATAAAATAACACGAGTAGGTTTGCCATCATGATGGGGTCTTGGAGGTTCTCAGTTATCATGGAATTCTTATGAACCCTTACTAGTGTTGGCAAAAGGTAAGGTAGACAATACTCATGAAAAGACTTAGGTTCTTAAAGGAGCAACAATGATCAATTTCCTTCAAAGACATTTTCAGCTGCTGTGGTTAGTGAAAAATTTATTTGCAGAAAGGCCATCTTTCAACATAATCACTGCTTTTAGATTGGCATATCACAAGCTCGTTCATTCACCCAAGACAAAAATCAAGATATGGAAGAAATGTAGAACCTAGATGATAGATTTTCCAAAGGACCCCTTGACTTCAAAGAAGGATAAACCAACCAATCAAGGAAATGCAAAAAGATCGTCATCAATTCACATTCAACATATAGATTAGGATTTTAATTTCATGTTATTTTCCTTTTTTAAAGAGAATGTAATTTTAATAAGACATTTTGAGGACATGTAATAGATAGTTGATGAAGTCCTAGGTAGTTGAAGTAGTTAAGATCAGTTACAATAGTTACAGACTACTTTCTATTGTATTTAATGAGATGGAAAAGAAAGAGAAGGGTTCCAAGTTTTGGACCTTCACACTATAATTTTTGTACTCAGATTTCAAATGATTAATGAATGAAAAGAAAGTTTATGGAATTTGTTGATGTTTATGTGTCTTCTAGTTTACATTGTGTACTTTCCATCTCTAAATAAAATGAAGTAATGAAGCTGCAGGTCTCTTTTTACTTGTGTGAATAAGAGTTAAAATCCTTAGTAGGCGATCCTTCATTTTAACTGTTTCTTTTCTTATAATTATTCTAGAGTTTGAGGTGATATATTCTGTACAACAACATATCAGTTTGGGCTTCTTTCTTTCATTTTATTCTGATCATTCCATTATATATCAACATATAATAGCATTGTGGGACATTCATTATACTTTATCTTTGAGGGTTTATTGATAAATATTTTAAGGTGATTAAACAAAGACCAATATTCTTGTGACATAATTATATAAATGTCTTAAGCATGGATTCCTTATTACAGCTAAGGGATTGTCTCTTAAGGTACAACACCAACCACTATAACAGAGTTCTGCAACTTTCTGGGTCTTGCCAATTTCTACTGCAGGTTCGTGTTGGGGTTCTCTCATATCACATGGCCTTCGAGTCAAGTCACCAAGGGAGGAGTGAAAGATGAATTCTTTTGATCTAAATATCAACAGAAGGCATTCACAGAGTTGAAGCATCACCTCTGGTTGACATCAATGATCACATTACCTGACTTGCAGGAGCCATTTGAGACCAAGATAGATTCCTTTGACTATGCTATTGGGGCAGTACTTACTCAAGAGGGGAATCTAGTGGCATATTCTAGTGAGACACTTTCAGACACAGATGAAAGTATCATGCCTATGGCAAGGAGATGTACTCCATTGTACAAGCCCACTGATAATGGAAGCATTACATTTATGGGAAAGAAACGTTCATCCACATAGATCACCAACCCCTGGCATTAACACATACACAAGGGAAGTTGCAGAATGATCGCCATCAAAAATGGTCCACATACCTACAAGAGTTCCATTTTAAAATCAAGTACAAGAAGGGAAACACCAATAATGTTGTAGATTGCCTTACCCGACCATCAATCATGGCGCTATCCTCTGTGCTTGACTCTTGTGGGCACAAGACTTCAGATTGCTGCATCTTTAATGATGTGATCCAAAATTTGGGAACACATACCAGACACTCCTGTAGGGTAGGTAAGTTCCATATTTTCACCTCCAGGGTGCACTGTTATGCTGTTGAGATTAAAAAAGAAGAGTCATCACCCACGCCTAGTGCATTAAGCACCCAGACTAGTGTGGGGCCCACAATTCTATTTTTGGGTGCACACCTATTATGGTTATCCCTTAATTAAGATGGACATTAAATTGTAATATATAATCTATGTGGACTTGAATGAGTTAAATGAAAATGATAGATTCAGTTAGATAGTGGATTTAGGGTTAGAGGTTGTTGGTGAGGCATGCAGAGTAATTCTAGTTGTAACAGAGTTCAAAGTGCAGTGGTGCATGAGTTGGTGCAAGTTGTAAATAGTTTAACTCAGTTAAGTGAGTTAAATTAAATTGTGCTAGTTGTAACTGAAGTTATGATAGTGATAGATCTAGTGAATTAAATATTAATTAATTCACAATTAGTGATCTCACATTCAACTGAGGATTTAATATTATTAGTTGCATACATGTCAGATCTAGTGGAGACCCAGTTGAGTTCTAGGTGAAAGGGAAGTTGATTATTAGTTGTAGGATTATTGGGTTGCACACATGAAACCAAACACCCATTGGAGTGCCAATGATACTTGCGCAGTCAGGGTGGGAAAGAATTCCTATCTTTTAGGTATCTTTACCATCACGGATTACGCAAACAAGGCAGGCTGTCTGGAGGTTGAGAATTGGCTATGTGTTGGTTAGTTTTGCATATGACAATGTGAGACAATTAGGTGAGTACTAGAGGGCTCTCGTGAGAAGAGTTTTGTATGTGATTGTTTCATGATCCATGCTTAATTTACAATAGAAGATAGTGGGGTTTTTAGCTGTAGGCTTTCCCCAGGAACTTATCTGTGTTGTGTGTGATTGATATTTCTCATGTTCATGTGATTAGAGATTGTGTTTTTAATTCCGAAAAATATTTGTGGAAGCGATTCAGTATTTAATGTTAGTACATTGTTAGATCGAGTGAGTCCAAGGTATACATGCATGTTTTATAATTTATACATGGTATTGGAGCACATGAAATTGTAGAAGTGAAGCAGGAGTTGAGTTTGTGAATGGAATGAATTTGAATTTGTAGACATTAGGGGAATTTTGAGGTCTAAAATGGGTCTCCTTAGAAAAATGTACAATTAAAATAAACTTTATAAGAACCAATAGGATTCAATATGATGATGTCAACCATGGGGGATGCTTCACCATTTTTGGAGTAAAAAAGTAAAAATATTAAAAAATAATAAATTAATAAAACTCCCCAGATGCGGGTTCTCACCAGTGATATAGTGCGCCACTGGGTAGCCATGTGGAGAGACACTTGGTTGCTCCACGTGACCACTTCTGGGAAGAAGGAACGAGTTAAATGTTGGCATGAGGGAGCCATTAACTTGACCTTTTCCACCCTCTCCTCGATGTACTAGCCATGCAGTGCATTTACGTTGCTTTCCATGGCCATTAAGTCCATCACCTCGGCCCTCTCGTCCTCACTTCGGCCCTCCTGCCTGATCTTGATGCATCTGTCTATAATTCGTCCTTTGCTTCTGGTTCAAGGTTCTCATTTGACCAGGCCCAACCTTCCTTTTGGAAGTTTTTCCTCTCCGGTGCTTGCTTCGGTTCCCACCTGGTCCGGCGACTCGGCTCCTTGGAAAATTATGCCTCGGGCCCCACAGAATGAGGTGTAGAAGAGCTGGGAGGCATGGCCAGCCTTCCCGTCCTCCACTGTCGCACTCCCAGGGATGTGACCTTAACCTTTCCATTGACTAGAATGAGCTTGATAGTACCCCCGTGTCAATTTGAATGCCCTGCTCTCTTTGCAGCTCCCTACCCTTGCTTCGCTTCCCTCCATCTCCCGTAGCAATAAAAGGCCGTGCAAATACACCATTCCTCCTAAGCCTAATTTCATCCCCCATAATATGAAGGCTCTCCCAATGTAAAAAACCTCGAGCGGAAGAAAATATTCTAGCGATAACTCTGGAAATAGTGAAGGTAGCAACTCGAACCAGGAAGCCAATGGCAACATAGTTCAGTCTAGGCTGCTTGCTGCCCCCACGGCTAATCTCAACACCACTACATCGCCACATCTTCAAACCTCTTGCCACGCGCTGAGCAAGGAGGTGGAGGATTGGGGCTACGTGTGCAAAATTGAGGAAGAAGTACCCACCTCCAACAACAAGAATGCAGGTTCTCCTTATGTCCAATTTTTTAATCCTCATTAGCATGCTCATGTTTAGGAATTGTCTACTATGTGGCTCGTGTTCTATTTTGATAACTAAATCTGATGGTTTCCCACTTCGGGAATCAGTGACTCTCTGGTTTTGAAGGACTGGTTTCCCCGACTGGGATAGTCCAACTTCTGGTGGAAAAATCTTGAAGCTTCCCTCTAGATTGGACTCGTCAAATCCATAGAAGAGACCTTTAATTTTATGTTCTATATGATATAATAGACATAGCTTAACTTAGAAAAAAATAAAACAAAATAATAAAACTACTTTTTCAACTCATTTTTTCAACTTATCTCCCTAAGGGTTCACTAAAATTTCGAGTGGGAATACTTGTTGGATGAAAAATTTAATTCCTCATTTAAGGTGTTAGCCACCTATAAATTTTGATATACCAAATGGTGGCTAAGTTTGTTTTCAAGTCTTCAAGAGATATATTTCCTTTGAAAATCTATCATCCTTGAAGTCTTATGTTTGTCCCATCCTAGAGGTTCATCTTTACTACTGTTTCCATCCTAAAGCCATGCTGATTCACCAAAGAAAGTTGTTCCAAAGGCCACTGAAACTACCTATTTTCACTTATTTCCCTTCATTTTCATAAAGCCTTCTTTTCATCTTTTAACCCTCCATTCAGCCTCTAAAGGCCTTAAATCCCCTTTAAACCCTCAAATATTCATTTACAAGTTTAAAGAGCCTTTCTTTTCCTCTCTACTGAAAGCCAAAAAACCCTAAAAAACCTTCATTTTTGGCCCAAAAACCCATTTTTTACACTAAGGCCTTTAGCCCCTTTCGGCCTTAGCCCTAGCCCCTATTCTCCATATAACCTACGCTATGACCAAGCACTAAGGCCTAATCGCAATCGCAAAAACTCATGCCTCTGTTCGTTTTCCCCTCAATTCCCGATGTGATGAGCTTTTCTCCTCCGACCGCCGATTCGATTTAGACTGTTGAATCCACAAGAACCAATGGCTAGGATTCAATCATGCTCCAATCTCAGGCCCTCTGTCATTTCCCTTCTGATCTAATCCTGACCGTCGATCTCTCCCAATCCGATAGCCCGCGCTGCATTGCACATCACAAACACAGCCTTCCCTTTTTCTTTCTCGATGCGGTGGGCCCTCTCCTTCGATCTTCTGATCTAATCTCGACCGTCGAATCCACAAGAACCGACGACTGAGATTCAATCGTGCTCCACTTATGAGCCCATCACTCGGGCTCGCCGATTCAATTCTAACCATTGATCTCTCCCGATCTAACGGCCAACGCTTAATCACACATTACAAATCCAAAGTCCCATTTGCTTTTCCTCCTCCAATGTCGATCCTCCGATTTAATCTCAGCCGTTGAATCCACAAGAACCAACGGCCAGGATTCAATTGCGCTTCATTCGCAGCCCCCGTCATCGCATCCACCGATTTCATCTGGATCATTGAATCCAAAAGAACCAACGGCTAGGATCTCATCGCGCTCCGCCCGTGACCCTTCACCATCCTGACCTTCGATTAAATCTCCACCGTTGATCAAGTTAGATCGGATGGTCCACATTTCTTCTGATCGTCAAACCCCACCCTTATCATTTCTCTCCCATCAATAGATCTCTATCGTTCATTCCCAAGATCTAATGGTCACGATTTAAACCGCCATTGACTATACCCATATGTTTTTCCCGCGCATGTTGCTTCCTATCGCGTTTTACCACAACTGTCCGATCTGGCGCTCCACATCTGACGGAAAAAAATGTGTTTCGCGTTTTTTTTTGCGCTTGCAGTTTATTCTTGAAAAAAATGCAAAATGGGCGGTATTGGGAGGGACAGGTGTCAGCAAGTGTATGGTATCGCCTTTTTTTTGGCCAAAATATAAAACCACTTGAATGCTACATGAAAACCATTTCAGTTTTCCGCCTTACCGCCCTCCACAACATCATTTCCATAGTTAATCTCAGCCATCAATCTCTGAGATCGGACGGCTCTTATCATATCACAACCCCGTTCATTTGTTTTTCACCTTTTCTCCCAAATGATTCCATCGGGCGATCCCCGCCGTCGATTGTCCTAATCGGACAATTATGATTTAATCTCGGCCCGTCTGCTCTCCATTCATCTGATCTTTCAAATAAGCCCATCGAAAGATCTCCACCGTTATTTGTTCAAATCTAACGGCCCACATTATATCGTATTTTCATTTCATTCTCCATTCATCTAACCTCCCCAACGACTTCATCAGACAACCTCCATTGTAGATCATCCTGATCTAATGGTCCCAGTTTATCCTCGCACCCAAACCTCCAAAGCACCTATTTAGCTACTCTGCCAGTGTTTTTTTGCCATTTTTTCGTTGCGCTCACTTTTTCCCTCATTGCTCCTCCATCCTCCTGGGCCCTTTGAAGCAGTCTAAACCCAGCCCGCAGGATTTCATAACATTTTTTTGTGTGTTTGCAGGTTTTTAATGGCCGATGAAGGAATTCATGTTTTACAGTCACTAGAGGTGACACAAAGGATCAAATAGCAGTCTCAGGGCCAGGAATCAAAGTCAAGAGGACCAGAAACAAAAGGGCGAGGTCATGTCAATCAATGGATCTGACCTATGAACACTCAATGACCCTCTAGCTTAGCAGAACCCTCCACATGTACACAAATCACTCAAAAAGAGATGGAGTTCACATATCCAGTGGCGGAAGACACAACATAGAAGATTAACATCAATACATAAAAATTTTGAGCAATCAGAAAAAGAGAAGCATAAACAGAAGCTAAAATAGGTTAAAGTACAAATAGATAGAGCAGTTATTGGTGCAAAACGATGACTGACACGAACATTACCTTTACCCATGCACACAAGTCTGCCAAGCAATTATTACACCAGGGAGCTACTACAAACTGTCAGAAGTAGTTATTTCGAAGTATGGGAGTCCTCATAGCCCATTCTTCGCTTAACTCACACCAAGAAGATAACAGTACCACTCTAGATGGTTTTTCCTCTCAAGGACACCCTGTAGGTGATTTCTATCATATCAAAATGGTCTCAACAAGCTACAAAGTTATTGATCCTGTATAAATTTTATGTTATGTTTATGACACAGCATGGAGCATTCGAATTCTCTCTCCTATCTCTGAACGATCATTTAAAACTTTCCTCACCTTATTTTCCTCATTTTCCTATAAAGACTCTTTGGAGTCTCAATATAAAAGGTTGGCATTTTGTGAATTCTAAAAGTAATACATATTGATGTTTTGAAGAAGCATTGGTGTTCTGAAAGAGTGTGGAAGTCTCTGTGTTTTTTGTTGATGAAGGAAGCTGGACCTTCGGATCCCTGAGCCTGGTTATGGTGAAGTAATCTCTATTGTTAATGTTATTTCCCATTTATCACTCTGTTCCATTATGCTTTGAATTACAGTAGGATAAAAAGTTTAGGCAGAGAAATGTATCTTAGAAGCACCTCTGACCTGTTTATCCTTCACTGTTTATATGTTTTCTGCTACTGAATATGACAGGGTAGTCTAATAGCTCTCTTGGATATTCATTTTGTTTTATTTTAGAAATGGTTAATTCGGTTGTGCTAAAGACTGTTTAGGCGTTCCCTCTTTCTTTACCACTTAATATTGTATCTGAAAACTCCCTTTGATTATTAATGCTTGCAATTTGACAGTGAGGTCTGTTTCAATCATACCCTCTATTCTTATTGTAATTATTGTGTTAAAGGTCCCTATAATTGCAGTCCTAGATGTCTAAGGCATTCCCTCTTCTTTGAATGCAATTGTATGTCTTTGTTGATTAAGCTCTCAATGGTGAACTTATAGGAGGAAATAGGGCGTTCCCCAAATCCTATAGTTCATTTAGAAGGTTTAGTATGCATTTCTCTTTACTTTGAGTGTTTATATTGATTAAGTCCAAATCAGTGAGCTTATTGGAGGAAATAGGGCATTCCCTGAATCTTTTAGGACATTGTGAAAGGGTTTAGATTGTTTTCACTCTTAGTCCTTAATTTTCATTCCATTTCACCTATATTATTCAACAGATTCTCCCTTTGGTTTCCCTTCCTTCTCGGTCAGAACTTTTGTGACTTTCACATGAATCCATTGCCCAATGGCTTGTATATTCCCATGCTCTATCTATACCACATGAAACACATTTTTCCAACCAAACAAACAAAACAAACCCTTGTGCTCTATAACTAGCCTAAGACCTTAAATTGAACTTTAAAGATACATTACTCTTTACCTTTATAGAGAGATCCCTCTCTGGATCCAGGAGGGCTAGACCTTGAGATCCCAAAGTGGTTTTGATGTTGTCTTGTCTTTTGGTTAGCCAATCTGCCAAAACACAGGAACCCCAACATAAGGAGTACCCATGTTGCATACTTTTGATGGACCCTACTACACGAAAAATGAGAAATACATAAAAACACGTGATTGCAGTCACATTTTTTATGTATTTCTCATTTTTCATGTAGAAAATTCCATCAAAAGTATGCAACATGGGTACTCCTTGGAAAAAGAATTAAATCTTGCATCCAACGAGTATTCCCACTCGAAATTTGAGTAAACCCCTAGGGAGATAAGTTCAAAATACGAGTTGAAAAAGTAGTTTTTTCTTTTTTTTCCCTCTAAAATTTGATGATGTAATCAAATCTGATTTTATTATTTTATAATTTCCTTAGGAGCCTTAGGAGGCCCATTTTCGACTTAAAAATTCCCCTAATGAAGAATTTCTTGGTGCTACAGCTAATTCAAGATCAAAATGGATATCAATGGCTTGATGTTAGAGTATGCACTCAAGGTCATATCGAAATACATTGCTTGGAAGGATAGGATGGAGGCAGTACTTGAAGACGATGGGTCAAAGGAATTCATTGAAAAAGATGTTCTTAAACCTGATGCTGCAGATGCTGCAAATCATGAGGCATGGAAAAAGAAAGTGGCAAATGCGAGGAGGATTCTGTTGGAGGGAGTACGAGACCACATTTTCTTAAGCCTCCATGGAAAATCCACACCTTATGAAATGTGGAAGGCTTTGACGGATCTATTCCAAAGCAGTAGTGACCATAAGAAATTGGCACTCAAAGATAAACTCTGGAAGATCAAGATGGAAAAGGGCGACACCATTCCAAAATATCTAACAAAGTTTGTTCAATGTTGGGATGAACTGGGGAGCATTGTAATTGTTAGTATGAATTCTTCGTCGAAGTGTACGAAAAAGAACCACTTTAGCTACGCATAACTAATAGCCCTAAAAACAATAGAGGCTGCCAAACATCTTCAGATCTGTGATTAGTAATTAAAATGCTGCAACAAACAGATCTATAAATGGAAAGACATTAAGCAGTGAAATAAAGGGTTTGCTCCATGCATCCAACAGACAAGACAATAACACGATTTTTGAATGAATTTTTATATTACAGGGCACCTGAGAGGAAAACAAGAAGGTGTATCCAGCTCTCCTCAATGGGATGGGTTCTTTGTAGTCCTCAGCACTTCAGATCTAAGCTTTCTCTCTCTTGTAGGTGTAGAAAACCCAATGCAAAAATGAAGCTCAATGGGAGCAAATGATGGAAAAATGAGACCAAGTGTATAGATCCAGAGTGATTTAGTAGGCAACAAAAGGTGAGGAATGATGGGGAAGAACCCTCCTATTTATAACAAAATATTGGGTCATTCTAGATCTTGGTGCATGACTAAAATAATGTTAACCAAATCTAGATCCACCTTTATGGAATATTTTATTATATTTGTTGGAGGGAAGGGGTGTTTGACTTGGGTCAAATCCCTTGATTAGTGAAAAATAAATAAATAAATGATTTATTTATCTTTTTAAGGAAGTGGTTGGAAGATAATCAAGTAAATAATGATTTATTTGATTAATAGTGGGTGATTTGGTCATATTTAACAAGGAATATTATCTAAATAAGATTTAAATAATTATTCCTAGAAAATAATAAGATAATTAAGGGTTTATCTCATTAATTTCTTTGTTTTTGGGTTAAACATGACTGGGAATAATAATTAAATTATGGTTTAATTAATTATTCCATGAGAAAAATCAAACAAATATAGGTTTGTTTAATATTTCCTTTTGGGGTTTCCTGTTTGGACCATAAACAACCTAATAAATGTGGTTTATTAAGTTATTTAACATAGTGAAGGCAATTTTACTGAGGGTAAAATTGGTCTTACAAGGTGTACTTGGGTCCATCTAATGATGATAGGTTAGATGACCAAAAAATGGTGTAACAGTAATAATAGTTTTTGATGATGATTTGGTGAGCTTGACACTCCTAGGACTTCTTGAGAGTTGGCACAGTTATCAAGAATCTATCAATGGAAGGGAAAATTTTCCATATTGGGAACGACTATGGTCAGATTTGGTGCAAGAGGAGTTCAGATGGAACACCAGAGATGGATCTTCATCTAAGAATGAGGATGAAGAGAAGTGTTCTTTGGTTACCAATGCGAGGAAGGGTAAGGGGAAGAAATTCCATTCTAAATCCAAGAAGCAGGACATGTCCAAGGTGAAGTGTTTTCACTATCACGAGCATGGGCATTTTGCTACTAACTGCCCACAAAAGAAGAAGAACAAGAAGGCTGGAGGATTTGCAGTTGGTGAGGCCCTTGCCTAAAAATTTGAGCTTGAATTCTCATTGATCACATGCATGGTGTCTAGTGCATTGGGATCTGTGTGGTATTTGGATAGTGGTGCTTCCTTTCACATGATGGGAGATAAGGAATTTTTCAGCGACTTGGAGGTGAAAGATCTCTAGATGCATATTTAAATGGGCGACAATGTGCGGTATAGTGCTATCGAGATTGGTACCATTACCTTTCAGAGGGAGTCAGGTAAACCATTTCAATTGAAAGATGTAATGCATGTACCAGGTCTGAATAGAAATTTGGTCTTAGTCGCAATGTTGGAGGATAGAGGCTATGATGTTATTTTTAGTGATGGAAAAGCTTTCTTGCGACATAAAAAAATGGGACAAGCTAAGAGGATAGGGATTTGAGTTAAGAATCTCTACAAGCTGGAGATATATGGCTGTGTAGAAATTATAGGCAAGGTAGATCAAGTGGTGAGCCGAGATGAGGTTGAATTATGGCACAGGCGATTGGGTGATCTTCACCATGAAGCCTTGAAAGTCATGCAACAGATTTCTACTGGTCTTCCCAGGGGTACACTTGTGCAGTCAGACACATGAAAGGGATGTACTATGGGAAAATATGTAAAGGACACCTTTCATGAGAAGGAAAACCGAGCTTCGGAGATCCTTGAGAGAGTTCACATAGACGTGTGTGGTCCTTTCCCAGTTGCTTCAAAAACAAAACATAAGTACTACGTAATATTTGTTGATGAATTTTCTTGTAAGTGTTGGATCTTCTTCATGCAAAAGAAATATCAAACATTATCTAAATTCTGTGAGTTTAAGGCACTGGTGGAGAAAGATTCGGGGAAGCAAGTCAAGGCTCTTAAGAGTGATAATGGTGGAGAATACATCTCTAACGAATTCAAGAACTTTTGCAGCAAAGAAGGAATTCAAAGAGAACTCATAGTGGCTCATAACCCACAACAGAATGGGGTCACGGAGAGGAAGAACATAACTATTGTGGGTGAAACATGAGCGATGTTGCATGATCAAGGCCTATCGATGCATCTGTGGGCGGAAGCATGCAATACAATGGTACATGTGCAAAACCATTTTCCTCGTAGAGTACTTGGCATGAGTTCACCTAAAGTGGCTTTCACTAGTAATAAACCTGATGTTTCACACTTTAAGATTTTTGGCTCATCTGTTTATGTGTGTTGGAGTGTGTTTGGTGCATGTATGTACAAAATCACACCAACTTAAGGGGTGTGGTATACCCACTTAAGTTATTGGTAACAGGCAGAAAAAGAAGTGGAGTCAAGGAAGTTAGTGGAACAAGCTAGAATCATAAGCATATTAGATAGAGAAATAGCATGCATATATAAACTAAAACTAAACTAAAAACTAAATCAAATAAACACGAGCTCTGAAAAGAGTCGAACGAAAACAATAATATGAACAGTGGCTCTAGGCCCCTCTTATTGAGCGCTGGTGGTAATAAGAGTGAAACTTTACCCTCTTGCCAAACAGCCCCTAGACCATGGGTTCTAGGTCCCGATGCAAGGATTTTTTTATCCCAAGCTTGCCTCAGTGCAGTCTCCCTCTCTCTCTACTATGTTGTAATGAACTTGTTGGATGGCCAACAATTGAGTCCCCTCTATCTTTAGCTCCGGCTCACACACTGCTAGTATTGCTTGGGAAATTCTAGCCAACATAACAATGTGTTCACAAATTCTTCATCTCATGGTGGCCTTATATAGGAGATTTCAAATCCTTCCTTCCCTCTCTTAGTACATGTGGATGGTGACCCAAGAGAGGGGTATTATTTTCTTTGTGTGCTCCAAATATTCCATTGTGTGCCCACATAATGTCTGAGGAGTTGTTGGTGGTTGTCCTTAGGCGGTTCCAAGTAAGGGGTTACTTGTCCTTTGCTTTGTGTGGTCCCAGATAGTGACATTTCACCACTCCTAGGATTGCGTGCATATCAATAAAAAAGGCGTGTGGAAGGCACTCTTCATGAAGGATTATGCACACAAAGAGCATTTAGGACTTGTTCAAATTTGATTTTCCTTAGACCTAAGATATTTTTAAATACTTTCCAGATTCTGTAATGTCTTCTAGCCCTATAAATCCTTTTGCCCGACATTAATTAATGTTGTCTTCTAATGTACGATTTTCTAGTGTTAACAGTTTCCCCTTAATGTGTGAGGTCTAGGAAGAACTGTATAGCTTAAATACATTTTATTTTATTTTCTGTATCGTGTGTAGAGAGAGAGAGAGAGAGACCTGTGTGAAGCTTGGAATTGAAAACACCCTGCACCAGTTCCAAGAATGACCATGTCCTAAGGGATCCCAATAAGAAAATACAATTTACAATACATATACAAATTTTCTGCAAGGCAGGCATGTCCCATGCTCGTAATGTTGTGGCTAGTTAAACAAATCTAGTTGACAGATATGTGTTCTATCGATATTACTGATGTGGTAGTGATCTAGTGGTTGTTGACGACGACTGCTGACGCCCTCACGGGAATTTTTTCTTCACAATAGGTGGAATATGGTACCCATATGCATAAAATTGGTATGGAATATAGCTATGCATTATACACGTAGGTGCTGGCTGGGACCTTCCTGTGTAAGCATTGTTGACAGAGACGCTTATGGAGGCATGTGTCTTCAACGGATTTAATCAAAGTGCAATGGTTGTAAGGTACGATACCATCTTGACATGAAAGCTTTTGTCGTAGTTGAATGTTAGGAGGATCGATGACATCTGTGGACAATGATGTCTCCCACAGCGCTACTTGAGGATGCCCCTTGTATGGGGAGGGGTGATCCAAGATACCACTTCCCTTTTGGAAAATAGGTGTTGAAGTCGACAAAAAGGAAGCCTCAACTGAACGAGGGGTCACCGATATGAGGGATTGGGGACCTGGATGTGATGGGTTTAACATAGGCATGTTGGCGAGGGGTGACTGAAAACTGATGATGGGGATTCAGTGGCCCAAGGTCGGAGTATACTACGCATCTTGGCGACATTCATAGTTATTTCTGGTGGGGAAATCCCTGGAGTCGGTAGGACTTCCAGGGTGGGTATAAACTGGCTATGAATGTTAAGGTGGCTTGTGCGTGGGGGTATAATACTCCAACCAAGAGTGTCTAGGGACTGTTTCCATGGGAGAAAAGATGAAATGAGAGGGTGAAGGATGTAGTGCACCGTTCGGGGTATTTGTACACTTACCAAAATAATAAAATAATGGGGTTTGGTTTGTACAAAACACAGAGACGGGTATCCCAAAACATGAAAGTGTTCGCTCACTGATGGTGTGAGGGAGGTGTTTCGCTGAGGGTGGGGTTCCCATTGGTTGGTCTCATGTGCAGTGTTGATGAAGCAGATGAGAAATTATCACAAATGGGATTATGTTGGTGGAGGTATGGTGGGCCAAACTCAAGGCGCGGTGGTGCGATTTTGATCTGCTTGTACAACGTGGTCGTCTGAGAAGGGGGTTTTAGCTTGTATGGTAAACTTGACCTTATTCATGGTGAATGGATGAGCATGAGGTGCTTCCTGGACTGAAGTGGTATGGCCATGGAGTCACTTTTGCTGTGAGTATGGTCTACTGCGGGTGTTGAGCGCCATGGAGGGGAGGCTCTACCGACCAACGAGGATGTTTATCATGTGCAGGATGAGGTGACGATAAACACGGTTGGATATGAGGATCCTATGGTTTATTTCTAATGGAGAAATGATGTCAGGATATGCAGAGTTTTCTGGGACTCTATCATGTTGGGGGTAGGATGATACCTGCTCTGGAACCTTTAGGAGATAATGTTGTGGATGGTTTGCGAGATTTTCCAGCAAAAAAAACTACCTTAAGTGAAATAATCTTCTTTATCAAAATTTACTGGAAATAATCAACTTTAAAAAAGAATATGAGAGAGGGAATACCTGTTGGCGTTGAAAAATTATATTTTCAAGAGTGTGAATGTGTGGCATCACCTCTGTTTATCATGGAGTGTTGAATGTGTGCAACTTTTGGTTTGGAGGATGGAACTTCTGATCTCTCATTATGGTTCTCCATTTTTTTTGAAAAGGGCGATATATAGATGGATATGGCCCTAATTCAATTCATTTGTACTTGCTGAGTTTTTGAGAGGTTATAGGATTCTACGTAGCATTTCTTTCCATTGCCGTCAGCCTGAGCACTAGGGATTCGCGAGATCATGCCTAGGTAACCTCCATGACGTCTTGCACTTTAACTTTTAGTTTAGTGGTGCCAAGGTCTGTAAAGACTTGGTTTGTATGGATTTTAGGTGTTTTTTGCTCTAGATTGCGCGGGCGATCAAGGCAAAGGCGTACCCCCTGTGCATTTTTTCGGGGGATAAGTGCACTAATGCAGTCAATTCCCTTTTTTTTAGTGTGCCCTAAGCATGCTTATGTAGAATATAGGCGCACGCTAAGCACGCCTATCTGAGGGATAGGTGCGCAAAGCCGAGGAAAAAAATATTTTGGTTTTTGCCTATTTTTTGTGTTTTTATGTACTGATTGGTACTGTTTTGATGATAGGTTATTGTGGAGGGAGAGGGAATGGCTCGAGCTCCGAATTGATCTAGATGTTGATGCTGGGGTGTGCTGTCAGCTGGTGCTATGGGGGCTCCTGAATTTTGTGGAGAACGAGCTTCTTCGGTCACAGGACCGACTGCTACGATACTTGATCCGACATTGGCACAGGAGGCACAACATGTTCATGTTGAGGGGGATGCACCTGGTCATCTGTCCTGAGATGGATGTGTACTTTGTGACCAGGTTATTGCCTCAGGGTGAGGCACTGATATATCCACTCCCTGCTGAGAGAGTGGAATTCGAGAGATTTCAGAGACGCCACTATGGTGGGGCGCTTCTTATTGAGGGGTGCATCAGCATTGCATCTGTGATAAATATGGCAAAGCGATGTGCTCTGGTAGTGATTGTGAGACTAGCAGGGTTGGTTACTCCGCATCGGGCATCATGCCCGCAGGTTGGAGTACTGCGCTGGTTGAGGTGTGAGCATTTTTTCGACTTTTCCCGTTTCTTCTTTAACGGGATGGTGACGTAACTCAACAAGGTCCATCATGGATCTAAGTCATTTGCGTATGCTAGTATATTATGCAGCATTATGTATTAAAGGGTAGTGCGGCTGAGGCTAGTAGTGGTTGTGCCTCCTGGGGGGCCACGAGAGCCTTGTATGAGGAGATGGGCTTCAGTGATGCTGCAAGGTGGTGGTGGCATGGTGGGGCGTTACTGGAACACCACAATAGAGGCTTGGTTTGAGGCCAACCCAAAAATTTTTCTACCATACCCATATGTGGGGATGTACTTTTGGGGGGATACAGACATGGGTCTCCCTTTTGGTTATGCTTGTGGGCCTATAGGTATATCGTGTATGTTTTCTGCATTTATTTGAGTATACATGTACTTATGTGTTTTGCTAGTGACACTGACATCGTTCTAGTTACTCTTGCAGATTTTGGCGAGGTGGGTCGCCTCATGGCTCGGTTGGATGGCCAAAATCCTCTACGGAGACCTAGGGGTGATCAGGGAGGAGGTGCTGCTGGGGGACTTGGTAGCGGTGCTGGCCCTTCAGGAGAGGGCAGCATCTCAACCATTGCAGAGGCTACGACTGAGCGAACTCGTGCTAATGTAGCAATAGCATGTGCAGATACTGAGGATGCTCATATCAAGGAGTTTACTGCTTGGGTGTCATCTCTTGAGGATGCTTGGGGTCGAGTGGACCGCTTAACCCAGGGGATGCCTGCTTGAGGATTTATGGATGACTTCGAGGAGGTCTGGTTAGAGACAGTGATGGCCCGTGAGAGGGAGTATCGACCCGTTCTATGTTGGGTGGTGATCTCGGTTGTGGCAGCAGCTTCGGTGGTGGCACTGGGAGTGGTTGGGGGTCTAGGTGCCCCTCCTAAAAGGGGAACCACCCTAGAATATTTTTGTACACAGATAAAGCACCCATTATGAGGATGCTTCCCTTATTTTTGACAACTTTTGTATCTTTGGGTTGGCCATTGGGCTAGTGACGCGATTTTTGTACTCATACATACACATTGTGATATATATATATATATATATATATATATATATATATATATATATGAGAGAGATATTTTTTGTGGCTCTACATGATGTGTGACCTATTTCGGTTTATGTATGATGTTGTGCTGATGGATATCTATATTTTTGGTTTTTTATGTATTATGGTTTATTTGAGATGCATTCTAGTCTAGGATATTGTTAGCTATGCGATCAACTGTTTGTTTTTGAATCCTTGGTACATGTGTAAATGTGATATATTCAAATTGTCTGCTTAATATTTTGGCATGCAAATATTTTCTAAATAGATGTGTATCTCTGGTCTCAAATGTTTGGTTTAATTGTGATACTACTAACTGGGAATCGAGGCAGATGTGCATATAGTGTGTACCCTAATGGAGGGAATCACACATAAGTCTAATGACAACATCATATTTTCCCTGATTTTTTTTTAGCTGAGCCGATGCACACACCGTTTGAGTAGAGTGGTGATCGATCAGGGTGGTAGATGACATAGGCAGCTGCAGCTAAACTTTGAGACCATCTTGATGCTTTGTTAGCAAGTCTGGAATAGGGTTAAGGTTGGTGATCCATGGTGGAACTTTGAGTGCTTTTTAAATAAGTCTTTTGGTCAAAAATATTGAATGGTTGGGGTTGTGTGCGTTCACTCTAGGGAAGGGCCGTTTTGGCCCTTATGGGTAGAAATTATTGAGGTAAAGGCCATTGATGGGGTTGCTAAGGCAGGTCCCGTCCGGTTCCATCAAGATGTATGCCCCCTGTTAGAGGCAATGTTTGATGATGTAGGGTCCTTTCCACAAGGTTTCGGACTTTCCTAGCCCTAGGGCTTCTTTTGCGACATCATAGCAGAGGACTAATTCTCCCTCGGTGAATGAGTGAGGGGTGATGTGGTGGTCGAATGATGCTTTTACCCTTTTCTTGTGGGCCTCATTGTGTTGTAGCGATTATCATCGACAAGCTCTAGTTGTACTAGGCAATGTTTTAGAGGCTGGGTATCATCAAGGAGTTCGATGGCTACATGTAAATTTGGGATCTTGCGGAAATCAATGCAAAAGAGCGAGGTAACTTGATATTTTGCGACAAGAATGGGGTGGAAATCCTGGGACGTGGGGGCGATTGGAATCCTATTTCTGATATGTGATGATACAAATCATATATGGTGGATTGTGTCATCGATGTTTGGTGGGGGAAGAATATCCGTAATGGGATTCTGAGTGAGTGAAAGGTTGGTTTCCCCGCTAGGATGGTTAATTTCCTGAAGGTGGAAATTGTGCCTACTACAAAAGTGCATGAATGTTTCCATTAGCAAGCTTTCCTTTGGTGCGTGATTTTGGCCAGTGTAGATAGTGCATGGTATCACTGTGCCAATAGAGTAGATTGTGTGAGATTCTATACTACTCATTGTTCCTGATGTGGATGCTTAGAAAGGGTCTGTCAAAGAAGAGGTTGTCTTTTGTTTCCAGTTCCATATTGTTGGCTTGGGTGTGTCTACTGCTTTAGGGGAGTGTAGACTCAACGCTGCTCTTGCCGCTTGTAGCTTGGGGAGTTGTACACATTTAATCGTATGGTGAACGTGTGAAAAAATCCGGTAATAGGTATATGTGATCTTCTCTTGGTTAGAGAGAAGTTTCTGTGGGAGAGAAGAGATTATACAAAAATTGTTTGCGAGGTGCTTCAGTTCTCTGCATTGGTTTACCCGATGGTCGTTCAGGTCACATATTCTACATGTTATCCTAGGCTTGGCCAAGGTTATGCTTGGTTGATGTGTTGTTTTATCTTTCCTGTTAGGCCACTACGGGGGTAGGGATGTTGACTCGACGATGTAATTTTTATGCCATTCCCAGAGGTCATCCTGTCTCTTCTCTATGGTATGAATCATGTCGATGGTGGGATGAAGTTGGGAGGAATAAGTAGAGTGCTGCTTATAGTGATTGCCTTGACATATAAGGAAAAATATGCTTGATATGAGGGTTTCGTTGTCCTCAATTTGAGGTATGGCGGGGAACCATCATCGTAATGCTGCTAAATCAGGACAATGGACGATCACATGATTGGGGGTTTTGCATAACATGCATGCTGGTCTTCTTTGTGGAGAGCAGTTAGGGGTAACTAGGGGTTCCCTGATCAGTCGCTCTTCGACAGGAAAGAACATGATGGATCTGCTTGTGAAATCTTCTTGGGTTGTGGAGTTATCCGTGGACTCCACATAGATGTCATATTCTTGGGAGAGGAAGACTATGGCGAAGTGTAAGCTAGCGAGGGCTAGCCGGAATCGGGGGATATAGTGACAATTCTACAAAAGGTGATTATCGGTGCATAACAGACATGTGAATTGCACTGCCCACAATCCAACATAGTAAACCCTTTCTATAGGATACCATCTATGGATGAGTTCTAAGGCTGCACACTCTTTGATGAAGTGACCATGTTCATCGCATAGCATGCAACGTATAACGGGCATGGCTGGGGGTATTTCTTGTGCCCTTCGTTGTTCCTCCTATAGGTACAGGATGGTACGAGGTTCATTTCTGGATGCCTAGGTGGAGGGATCCTCTTGATAGAATCGCTCAAAGGCATATAAGGTTTCCCTATATTGCGGAATCTCTGGGGAAGGATGGGTATAGTACTCGTAGTTGTTACAGGGAGAGCATGCATGATTGGTACACAGTGCTTTTCCTTTACCTTTGGTGGTAGGCTCCTTTTTACGGGAACACAACATCACGATGTCTATCTCAGATCCAAGGAGTGTTTTTAATTCATCCAGATCTGGAAAAATATCGGTAGGGTGACCTATTACGTCGCATATGGCACAGACTGGTGATTCCTGTTGAACGATGGGGATCACCATATTCTTTCCTCTTTTCTTGGTTTTCCTAATCGTAATCACCAGTTTTTCAATGGGAATTTACATTGCAGGGGTGGTTTCGATTATTTCTTGGATGAGTGGGGCCTCCTCAGGGCTGAGGGGCTTCAATCTTGTGGCAGTAACATGGGTGGCTCCTATTCCTGCAGGGGGAACAAGGTACCAAAATGAGATTTCCAATGACATGTTGGGTAATACTATTGTTGCCAAAACCTGTTGGGAGACGAAACTAGCTTGGGGGTAGAGAAAAGGGGTTTGGGAGACATCGTAGGCTAGAGAGGCTGCCGTGGTCAATGAATCAATGAAATTACTTCTTGTGTACATGTCCTGACTAGCTTTAGTGCATGACGTGGACATCATGCACATCAGAGCCCCTATGACATCAGGCGATGACTCAGGGATTATGGGAGGGTCCCCTAGGAATGACCCTATAATGGACAACGGTTTGAATTGGCCGGGGCCATATTCTATTAGGTCCCTATATGAATAGTATAGTCCCTTATTGTTGTTAGTGTAACCCCCTTATTTTTATTATTGTACCCTTGTAACCCCCATTTTGTTATTATTGTGCCCTTAAATTATTATTGTTAGGTCAGCTAGGATTGTGTGGCCCACTAGGATTACATTAGTGCCCCATGGACTCCAACTATTGTTAGAAAAGGAAGTTTTGTAAATTGTATGATCAAAGAATTGTTCATTTATGTAATGTATTGGAGGTTTCCCCCTCGAAGTGGCTCATTTCTAAGGCGTTGATATCTCTTTTCTTCTATTTTGGAGCTGGTTACACAACATTTGGTATCAGAGGTTTGGATTCTAGGGTTTCGCTGCTCCAAACAGGTCATCGTGGAATTTTAGCTATAAATTTTTTTCTATGAAGTTTCAGACACTCAAATTTTTAGGGTGTGAAGCCGAAATCCTGAGGAAGCTTGTCTAACAATTTCAGAGCTTGGTTCGCAATATTTGTGGAGATATCATTTGTGGAAGTTAGGTCTTTTTTCAGGCTCCTAAACAGGTCATCGTGGAATTTCCGCTATAACTTTTTTTGTACTAAGGTTCAGAGTCTAAAATTCATATGGTGCGAAGCTGAAATCCTGAGGAAAGTCTTCAAAAAATTTCAGAGCTTGGTTTGCAATATTTTTGGAGATATGATCTGTGGAAGGTAGTGCTTTTTCAGGCTCCTGAATTTCATCTCAAAGAGGTGATCATGGGAAAATTTCAGTAACTCTCTCTCTGGGCATCGGATTGGAGTGCCGTAAAAAGTGGTTGCAAGTACACAGAATTTAGTTTCTTGGCTATCAATTTCAGAGACAAAATAAGAAACAGTGACACATGGAAATTCGTACAATTTTTCTCTTCTAAACCAGTCCATAATTAGGTCATTGTGGGAGATTGGACACAACTTTGTCTTGGAGAATCCAAATCAGGTCAGACCTATGAAATTAAAAATATAATTCAGAGGGGTATTTCATTTCTTAATTTTAGATATTGAAGTGTTGCAATCACAAAGATAATCCAATTTCAATATCGAGCTCCTCAAAAGCAAGAAAAAGGTGTGTATTTTTTTTTTTCCGAATTGCATAAGTCTTGTTTGAAGAATCAATTTGAATTGATTCCAAGGGCATATTATAGAATAGATATCAGTATTGGGTTCTAAAATATGCCCCGTAAAAATAATTCAACACCCATTAAGCCTTCATAAGGCTCTACTATGACTTTCATGAAGATGAATAATTGCAACATGATCTATCAAAATTACAAGAGCAAGTGCAACAAATTTCACTCTATGAGAAAACAAAAATGAAATGGAAGTTTTGAAGAAAGGCGTAGAGCTAAGATGGATGGTGTGCAAGCTATGATGGATGGCATGGAATCTAAGATGGATGGCATGGAAGGAGATGGAATGACTAAGATGGATGGCATGGAATCTAAGATGGATGACATGGAAGCTAAGATTGATGAAAAAATGGAAAACATGAAGAATGATCTAAAAGAAGA
Organism: Pinus albicaulis; assembly: GCA_034641835.2. Taxonomy (NCBI): domain Eukaryota; kingdom Viridiplantae; phylum Streptophyta; class Pinopsida; order Pinales; family Pinaceae; genus Pinus; species Pinus albicaulis. Next base: position 1,869,491,534 of record CM076575.1, on the reverse strand, counting down.
CATGGAAGGTTTGACAAAGTTGATACAAGAAATATTTCCTAATGGTGAAAAGATAGTAGAGGAAACTCATGATGAGAACAAAATAAATGTTAATCGTGATTTCATAAACTCTAATGTTAGCGGGAAGAACCACCATATTCCAAAAATGGATATGAGGAAGTTTGATGGAAAGGATCCTGTAACATGGATACTACAGATGGAGCAATATTTTGATCTCCATAACGTGCAAAACACACAAAAGGTACGCATTGCAACTTTAAATTTTGAACAAAATACATTTGTATGGTATCAATGGCTTTGCTCCCGTAAAAAAATTGTCACTTGGTCAATTTTTACGGAGGAAATGATAGCACATTATGAGGATACAAAGAGCAACACCTTCTTTAGCCAATTGATAAACCTCAAACAAAAGGGTTTAGTGGGGCAGCACATTGAGGACTTCCAAAAATTGAATATAAGGGTAACTGATATTCCAGAGGAACACAGGATTGATCTCTTCATAGGAACTTTAAAGGATAACATCCAACATGAATTTCGCATTTTGGAACCGGATTCATTGGAGAAGGCATTCATGTTGGCAAGAAAAGTTGAATGTAAAATAATGGCGACAAGGAAGCCTACCACTCAATTCTATAAAGAAGGAAGTGTTGCTACGCCTAGATTTCCACAACCTACAAGGTTGACACCACAACAATTGGAAGAAAAGAGAGCAAAAGGGCTTTGCTATAGTTGTGATAGCAAATACACTAAAGGTCATAAGTGTGCTGAGAAGAAATTATTTTACATAGATTGTGAAGAGGAAGAAAATGAACAAGAAGAGGATATACACCAGGAACCAACCCTAGAAGAGGAAGAAATGAATCCAACCATATTGTGTAATGCACTGGCAGGAATTACCACTCCTCAAACTCTCAAGATAGAAGGACAAATCAAGAAGAAAAAGGTAATAGTGTTGATTGATTCAGGTAGAACCCATAATTTTATTCATTGTAAGGTAGCCAAGGAATTAAATTGTTTCCTATACCCAGCACCAGAATGTCAAGTGATGGTTGCAAATGGAGGAACTATAAATTGCTCTGGAAAATTCCATAATATCAAGCTAACCATGGGGGAATATGTATTGACTAGTCCAATGATTTCCATTCCTATGGGAGGTGTTGATGTTGTACTAGGAGTACAATGGTTACAATCTTTGGGGACGGTAGCTTTTAATTTTCAAGAACTTTTCTTGAAATTTTTTTCAGAAGGAAAGGAAGTTGAATTACGGGGTATTGCGGGGAAGCCAGGAAGGATAATAAGCTCTAATGTCATGACAAAGCTTCTAAAGAAAGAACAGCGAAGCGTAATTGCACAATTATGCTCACTAGAAGTTCCAACATCAAAATCATCTATTTCTGCAGATCTCCAACAAGTCTTGGACAATCATTCCAAGGTGTTTGAAACTCCCAAAGGACTCCCACCTATTCGTGATCATGATCATGCTATTCATTTGGTTCCAGGAAGTGTTCCTCCAAACATCGGGCCTTATAGATATCCTTACTTCCAAAAGAGCGAAATTGAACGTATGATTGCAGAAATGTTAGAGGCGGGTATAATTCAACCTAGTCAAAGTTCTTTCTCTGCTCCTGTAGTATTGGTACACAAGAAGGATGGATCATGGCAAATGTGTCCCGGGATTATAGGGAGCTCAATAAGCTCACCATTAAATATAAATTTTTCCATTCTGTGATTGATGAATTATTGGATGAATTACATGGAACAATTTATTTTACCAAGTTGGATCTTCGTCAGGGATATCATCAAATTAGAATGAATACTCGAAGATATTCCAAAAACAACATTTTGAACTCATGAGGGTCATTATGAATTTTTGGTCATGCCTTTTGGCCTTACCAATGCACCTTCTACATTTCAAGGGTTGATGAATTCCATTTTCAAACCCTTCCTTAGAAAAATTTGTGCTAGTATTTTTTGATGATATACTAATCTACAACGAGTCTTGGAAGGATCATGTTGAACATGTTGACAAATGGTGCTCAAACTATTGCAGGGAGAAACAATTATATGCAAAAACATCCAAATGTTTCTTTGGAGTACAAGAGGTGGAATATCTCGGGGTCATATTATATCTCACGAGGGTGTTAAAGTAGACCCTAACAAAATTTAAGCCATTAAGGAATGGAAATTCCCTCACGAGCCATAAAGCGTCATGAGGATTTCTCGGGTTAATAGGGTATTATCGCAAGTTTGTTAAGAATTATGGGAGAATAGTAGCACCTCTAACAACATTATTGAAGAAAGATGCATTCTCATGGACTCTTGAAGCAACTAAGGCCTTTGAACATCTTAAAGAGGCAATGTGCCTAGCCCTGGTCTTAGCTACGCCAGACTTCACAAAAACCTTTATTGTGGAATGTGATGCCTTAGGAAATAGAATTGGTGCGCTTTAATGCAGAAGGAAGACCCATTTCTTTTGAAAGTCGTCCAATCAAAGGAAAGTATTTACGTAGAAACCTATTTATGAGAAGGAAATGTTAGCTTAATACTACATGCATTAAAGAAATGGCGAACTTACCTAATGGGAAGACACTTCAAGGTAAAAAACTGATCATGATAGTCTTAAACACTTTTTGGAACAACGACTATCTTCGAGAGTAGCAAAAATGGGTCACAAAGATGTTGGGTTATGACTTTGAAATAATATACAAAAAAGGAAAGCTTAATGTTGTTGCGAATGCACTCTCAAGAAAGAATGAAGAGGTGGAAGCATTGCTTTGTGCCATTTCTATTATCCAGCGAGATTGGATAACCGAAAGCAAGAGATGAATGGAAGAAGGGAAAAGATGTATGGAAACTCATTCAAAAGTTGCAAGCAAGATCCTAGTACATCCGATACATTTAGTTGGAAAAATGATTCCTTATGGTACAAAGATCGATTATATATTTGTAATAATTCCCAACTAAAACAAAAGATTCTTCTGAATTGCACACTTCTCCTTTAGGAGGACACTGAGATTTTTAAAAAACTTACCACAGGGGTGAAGAAAGAATTTTTTTTGGGATGGCCTTAAATCTGATATTCAAAAAGTTTGTGGCGAAATGTTTGGTTTTGCCGAGAATAAAGTGGAGAGCAAAGTAAGACCCGAGACTTCTACAACCTTTATCCATTCCAAGTCAACGTTGGGAGGAGATTTCAATGGATTTTATCACGTGTTTACCTAAGTCCGAAAGAAAAAGAGTGTCATCATGGTGGTAGTTGATAGAATTACCAAGTATGCACACTTTTGTGCATTATCTCATCCATTTAAAAGCAAGTACAATTGCTACTACATTTATGGACAGAATTCAAAAAGCTACATGGAAGCCCAAGGGTTATATGAGCTACAGAGATCCCATTTTTATTGGAAATTTTTGGACGAAGTTATTTTCTTGTTTGGGTACTCAATTAGCTCATAGCTCATCTTATCATCCTCAATCCGATGGTCAAAGTCGAGATAGTAAATAAATGTTTGGAAGGATATATTCGTTGTTTTGTATCGATAAAAAAACACAATGGGTCAAGTGGTTACCCTCTCGTTGAATGGTGGTATAACACTTCCTTCCATACTCACGACAAAAATGGCCCCATTTATGGCACTTTATGGATATCATCCACCATCGATCACATCATCTTTAAGGGAAAATTCAAAGGTTAAAGAAGTGGAAGATCACATTGAGCATCAACAAGAAGTTCTCCAACTATTAAAGGATAACCTGAATTTGGCACAAAATCGAATGAAACAACAGGCAGATCAACATCGCAGCGAGAGAAGTTTTGATGTAGGAGATTGGGTATTTTTACGGCTACAACCATACAAAAAAATGGCCCTTAAGCAAGCTAAGAAGGATAATAAATTATCACCAAAGTACTATGGTCCTTACAAGGTGTTGCAAAAGATTGGTACTATGGCATACAAATTTGAGCTTCTTTAGCTCTTCGCAGTACATCCAGCATTTTCCATGTTTCATGCTTAAAGAAGGTTATAGGTGAAAATATTCCGAGCTGCAAGCAATATTGCTGTAACTTGATGAGGAAGGAAAAATCATATTGAAACTGCGCGTCACGGAAACAAGAACTCGACAACTACGAAATCGATCAATTTCAGAGTATCTCATCAAGTGGAAGAACTTACCCACTGAAGATTCTACATGGGAGGATGAGAATTTTATATAGAAGCACCCATAACTACTCAAGCGTTGAGGACAACACTTTTTTGAGGGGCATGTTAGGTCCCTATATGACTAGTATAGTCCCTTATTGTTGTTAGTGTAACCCCCTTATTGTTATTATTGTACCCTTGTAACCCCCATTTTGTTATTATTGTGCCCTTAAATTATTATTGTTAGGTCGGCTAGGATTACATTGTGGCCCATTAGGATTACATTATGGCCCCATGGACTCCTATATATAGAAAGGAGGTTTTGTAAATTGTATCATCCAAGAATTGTTCATTTATGTAATGTATTGGAGGTTGCCGCCTCGAAGTGGCTCATTTCTAAGGCGTTGATATCTCTTTCTTCTATTTTTGGAGTTGGTTACACAACATATTCTTGGTACCATGAGAGAGAATCCGAGGATGTATATACATAGGGTAGAATTACATCAGTGTTTGTTAGGGGTCGCTTCTCGCTATGCGTCATTTGGTCGATAGTAATGATGCAGTCCTCGTTGGGGAACATCATGATGTAGAAGACGGAGGAGGCTATGGCAGACATGGCGTACATATAACTCCTCCCAAGGAGTATATTGTAATCCAAGTGAGTGTCCAAGACTTCAATGTCTATGTGGGTTGTCTTTCTGGCTAAGTAGACCGGGACATTTTGGTATAGGCTGATGGGGGTCGAAGGATGACCATCATATGCTCGTAGTGTGATGAATGGGGGTTTTAGCTCGGGATAACCTAACTTCTGCCAAATTTTTTTGGACATGATACATGTGGATGCACCCTCGTCAATGACTCATCACTGAATTGTGATATTTTAGACCGACACTGGTATCTGGAAGGCGACCATGGAAGGAAGCCGAGGGGTGTCTTTGTCTAAGTTGAAAGCCATTAGGCACGTATCAATAGGGTCTATAGCGCCTAACGTGGAAAGTATGGCTTTCCGATGTTTTGGGCATGACTGCAGTACTTCCAAAGCTGACATAGCAGCAGGAGATTGTGCTAAATCATCCATGAAACTATAATTATGGGCTGCTTTGGAGTAGTTTCCTGCTCACTTGTTAGGTCCCTTTACTATTTTCAGCAATGGTTCTATAGGCATATTTGAAATCGTTAAAGGTGTAGTCGGTGCACTGGTACTTTCCCCTGACGTATTGGTGTCTGGTGGGGTGTCGTAATTGCGATTTCGTGTTTGGAAAAACATCTCTTTGCCAATCATGTAGATTTCATGGCTACTTTTCCTAGAATCGTACGCGTATTTTACTGCTGAGTGCTTACTGTCACTTGATGGGGGAAAGGTTCTTACATCACAGCTGGTTGCTGGGAAGATCCTCCTTGTCCTTGGTTACTCTGTAGCTTCTTCAGCTTAGGGAGATCGGGGTAGTGGTGAGTATATTGGTTGTACTCACCACATATTGAACAAGAATGGTTTGTTCGAAGAGGTGGCCTTTTGCTCTGCCGTTAGGCATTTCTGGGCTCCTTGTTATGATTCTAGGTGGAGTTTCCTCCAGCCTAGGATCGCGGTGGGCGCTGCTGGTTGCTGCCCCCCTGTTCAGGGTTCCCTTTTGGCTTGTTTTTGGATTTTTTCTTCACCACATTAAGAGGGTAGTTCTTCTAATTATATTGGTGTGGTTGGTTTTGGGACGGTTGCACAAAGTTCACCTATGTATTTTTTTGCATGGGTGGGTCACGTGCTAGGGACTGAGCATAACACGGTCCCTAGTTTGCACCTGGCTGTTTCAGGGGAGCTCTTCTGCCAGTGTTTATTTCTACGTACTGATTCCCCTGAGCCAGAGGATAAGGTCCTCCTTGGTGATATGTTGGCGCCCTATTGGTCAAATTTTGCTGAGGCATATGATGACTTTAAAAACCGGGTTGAGGTATGTTCTGGGTAGAAATGTATGTGTAACCAAGGTTTTGACTATTGCTGCATAGGTAACCTTAGGTCAATGACCAAACTAGTCTGTCTGTAGAGTTGAATGCACCTGGAAATTATTAATAAGTTTGTAGGTGCGGGGCGTTAGGCAAGATTTTATAAACATATCCTGACTGCTTATAAAAAAACTCAAGCTATTAGGCTTTGCTGATTGCATCCTCTTCAGATGTGGGTTCACTTTGCACCACATCCTTTGAAATCCTTGTCGTAAGAGTTTTTAGGGACAAATCTAAGAGAACCCGATCTTCGAGTTTAGCTTTACATAAACTGTGACGCTGCCTCCATTCATGGAGATGGTCTGAGATATGGACGGCGAAGGTTTGTCTAAAATGCATCCTTAATTCCATTGCAGAATCATGGTGAATGGGTAACTGAAAGTATGTTAGGAACGCAGTAGCGAGGGATCTAAAGGTTACATGTGAAGCTGAGCGTTGCTTCACGTACCACTTTGCGGCTACTCTTGTAAGAGTGCATTGAAATAATCTCAATCGAATAGTGTTGTTGATGATATTGTTCGATGGGTGAAAGGCATGACATGATTACCTGGGTCTTTTGCTTGCTTTCCTTCAAATTTTGGAATATACGAAGGGATAATCGTGGGCATGGGAGGCCATGTAGGATCGTGTGTGATGGGGTCATTCATCAACTTGGTTAAATCGGGCAGACTAATAGGTTGACGCCATTGCAATGTGAAAAAACACAAAGTTATGGTTAGGAAGAGGGTTAGTTTGTGATGTACCCTGCTATGTATTCGACTGGCTTCCCGAATGGGACACACTCCTCTTCCCCCTAGGGGTCGTGGGAGGAGTGGTGTGTGGTGTGGTGTTGGGAGGCCGACCGAGGTTCCCAACTATGACTGCCCCAATAACGGACGAGCCAATAAGGGTGGCAATGTTCCGTCTTTGATGCCTGAATGGTGAAAGACCTGGAACCTCTCTAGGTAATGGGGGGAGGCCCAAAAGATGCCTAGATCGACAAGTTCCCATTGGGTCTGTCTTAGTGTTGACTAGGTCTAGTTTTGGAAAAATTTGAGAGGATAGAGTCTCTGATCAAAGAAAAATTATGGTCACATACATAAAACAAAGTGAAAATAAAATAATTTTTCCCTTTAAATTAATCTATGTGATCAAGCAATCAAACAAGTGGTTTTTTTTTTGTTTGCGTATGATACTCAAAATCTTAGAAGACTTATTCGTCCTCACACACTCAAAAGTAACTGGACCTTTAGAATATTTCTTGCGAGTGCTGGCACAACATCCCGTAAGAGCTGGCGACACCCCCAATCAGCCGAAGAGAATCCATCAAGGTAAGGGTAGAGGGTCTGGCGCTTTCCTGCACTGTCACCCATAGGGAAAAAGATGCCCTTGTTTTTTGCCACTAAGAACCATCGTCCCACGTGAGCGTTCAAGTCTTCGGCTTCTTGGTAGTCAGCTAATAGTACCGAGTATCAACTGGGTCAGGTAGCCCCAACTAATACCGCACACACTATGCCTAAGCCTAACTCCCTTTGAAACGGGTCTCTGTCGCGCTCGGGTTTTCTTTGCCATGGGCTGATAAGTGGATTTTAAGCTCCCTAAACAAAAAAATTCTATGTTTCAAGATGAAGTATGATCAAGGCGGCTTAGTGGATGCCTACCCCCTTGATCCTAACTTAAGCTATAAATTCTTTTTTGGTCCCCGTGGGGAGAATTTAGTGAGTTTGGTTAAGTTAGTTTTAGGTGTCTTTTCTTCACTTAGTGGGTGAGTGTGTGTGAGCACAAAGTGGAAAAGCACATAGTTTGAACGTGTGGATATTCGTTGATCCTTTACAAAATCCCCTATTTAAACTATGCTGTATTGTTCCTGGCTCAAAAGAAAAACATGTGCGGATAATGGGATGCTTTCTATTTTTCCTAGTTAATCTATGTGGCCAACTATAGGGAGATGGTGAATTGTGAATAGGGAGTGTTCATATGCTTTCCTAGGATCCCCAGAGGGTGCAAAGGTAGCAGAGATTACTTTCTCTTCTATAAATAATTTAATCCCAGTCCCAAAATTCCTAGTGCAAAAATAGAACTAAACTAAAGATTTTACACTAGAAAAAAGAAAACTAGCTATGCATGCGTGGTCTTGGGCCACTTAATTTGGCTAGTTATCTAGGTGTGTAATTACCAAAATTTGCAAAACATAATCTTTTTTTGGAATGCAAGTTATTTTTCCCCCATACTTAAACTATATGTGAAATTTGAAAAAATCAACTTGAAGTAAAACTGACACTAAGCCTACAAAAAATAGCGAAGAGTGAGCTTTAACAAGCTGCGGGGTACCACAACTAGTGCTGGAAGGTGTATTAGGGGCTTCCAAGCACTTTACAAGCAGGAAAAAAAAAAACTTGGGAGAAATTTCTTATTCTGTATTTTGCGTGCAAAAGGCTAAAACAGGTGCACTGTTTGCGTGCAGGTCAACTCTAAATGTGCACCCTACGCGTTTGTGAGAAGAAAATGCATGCAAATTCCTACAAGAATTTTTTTTGGAGCTGTTCTGCTTCAGCCTGTCACTTGGGATGAACTAGGGGCTGCAAGAGAAATTAGGGGAAATTTAGCTCCACTCCACAAGCACAGACAGAGGTATCTGCAAAAAGCCACAACCCCATAAACTTGGTAATAAACATTAGAGGAGTCACCAATCCTGTTGGAGTGTGTTTGGTGCACATATTTACAAAATCACTCCAACTTAAGGGGTGTGGTCTACCCACTTAATTTATTGGTAAAAGGTAGAAAGAGAAGTGGATTCAAGAAAGTGAGTGGAACAAGCTAGAATCATAAGCATACTAGATAGAGAAATAACATGGATATATAAACTAAAACTAAACTAAAAACTAAAACAAATAAAACGAGCTCTAAAAAGAGTCAAACGAAAAATATAATACGAATGGTGGCTCTAGGCCCCTCTTATTGAGCACTGGTAGTAATAAGAGTGAAACTTTACCCTCTTGCCAAAGGGCCCTTATACTATGGGTTCTAGGTTCCAATTCAAGGATGTTTTTGTCCCAAGCTTGCCTCGATGAAATCTTCCTCTCTCTCTACTGTGTTGGACTGAACTTGTTTGATGGCCAACAACTGAGTCCCCTCTATCTTCAGCTCTGGATCACACACCCCTGATATTTCTTGGGAAATTCTAGCCAGCATAACAATGTGTTCACAAATTCTTCATCTCATGGTGGCCTTATATAGGAGATTTCAAATCCTCCCTTCCCTCTCTCGGTACATATGGATGGTAACCCAAGAGAGGGGTATGATTCCTTTGTGTCCTCCAAATATTCCATTGTGTGCTCACATAGTGTCTAAGGAGGCATTGGTGGCTGTCCTTAGGCAGCTCCAAGTAAGGGTTCACTTGTCCTTTGCTTTGTGTGGTCTCGGATATTGACATTTCGCCACTCCCAGGATTGCATGCATATCGGGAAAAAAGACACACGAAAGGTGCTCTTCAGGAAGGATTATGCGTGAAAAGAGCATTTAGTACATATTCAAATTTGATTTTACGCGGACCTTAGAGATTTTTAAATACTTTCTAGACTCTGTAATGTCTTCCAACCTTGTAAATCCTTTTTCCTAACATTAATTAATGTCATCTTCTGTTGTACCATTTTCTAGTGTTAACAATGTGCATGTGACCAAGGACGATAGGAATAATATGGAACCAACATCTGAGGTTGGGATTTTTGTGGGGTACATAGAAAAACCCCATAATTATCATGTGTATTTTCCAAACAATAGAATGAATATTGTGCGACGAGATATCAAATTTGATGAGGAGAAAGCCACACGGTTATCTCTTGAGAGGGAGATGAACTTGCATGCAGAGGAGGAACTTTTGGTTCCCAAGGATGTGTCTCAAGATGTGGATCAGCCACATCAGGAGGTTCATGAAGTTGAGGAAAACATACATGCAGAGCCATCCATTAGAAATGGCAGAAGGCACACCACAAAAGATGATAGATTGAGACTTGATGCTGCAGAGAATGTGGGAGCCCCCAGTTCACAACGCAGACATATATAGTCTCCTAACCGATTTACTAGATACATGGCTCTTATGAGAAAATGTATTGTGACTGAACCATCTTCATTTCAAGAAGTAGTGCAGCAACCAACTTGGGTTGATGCAATGGTTGAGGAGTATGACTCCATTGTTAAGAAAAATGCATGGGAGATAGTCCCAAGGCCAGTCGACAAATCAGTGGTTGGATCGAGATGGATCTACAAGGTAAAGCAAGCTGCTGATGGGAGTGTGGAGAAATAAAAGAAAAGATTTGTGGCCCGAGGTTTCTCACAGATCGAGGGGATAGATTATGACGATTATTTTTGACATGTTACAAGGTACTCTACGCATAAGATCCATCCTTGCAGTCTTAGCGTAGATGGGCTTGCGCATTCATCAAATGGATGTGAAAAATGCATTTCTCAATGGGATCATTGAGGAAGAGGTGTATATAAAGAAACTGTTGACGGGAAAATAAGTCCAGCCAACAGTAGGGGATCTCCCCGGTAGAAAGTCCCAATTAGACTTTGGACCGTTTGGAATAGGGATCCCGTCCGGGGTGTGGGTCCGGCTACCGCTTAAAATGACTTTCTCTTCTGTCTCGAAGAACCCGATTAAATCTCTTGACATACACTCATTCACATGAAACAAAATACATGACTAATGTATCAAACCGATATATAACACTGTAGTAGCAAGGTAATGAATAAAATGCATACGCCCAGGAAGTGTCGTTAGTAAACACATCTATGGGGTAATGCATGCAAGATAATCGACCACTAAAGAAACAGCTCTTTGTGGCAAGAATATCCCTTAACTTTCCGAAAGATACAACGTAATGCTAATAAAATAGTTCATTAACATTCATTATAAGAACAAACGATAAACTTGAGCATCATCAAGCACAATCACGTATAGCTATGGAGTACGAATGATACTATTGAGAACACAAATCTTCATTAATCATACGATATTCGAAAACTATACGCGTGAATACACACAGCTTTTTTCATGACTAAACACATCATCCAACAAAGGGGTTTTAACAAGTATCCGAATTACATATGAGTAAGAGTATGATCCTTCACTAGCAATGCAATATTGCTCTTCAATCCACAAAAGAGAAGCCCTTAACTATGTACCCCTGCAGAGGTATTTATAGATTCAAGAAACGCCCTTTTAGGCTTTCCGACGCTTCGACTTCCCAGACCAGCTTCGACTTCCTGCGACCTTGGCCGAACATGCGACCCTGGCGCTTGCGGGACATGTGACTGCGACTCGCGATGCGAGTGTGCGACACTCGCGACTCAAGCGTCTGCGCAAGCACCTCGCGATTCGGGGACGGTCGCGACTGCGACTCGAAAAAAGCTTAGCTATGGAGGTGGTCGTGTGATTGAGATATCTCGGAGCGTCGATCTTCTTCCCTTGAGGAAATCTTGCCATGCCGGTAATCCGTCGCTATAGGGGGAGACTAGAGGGATTTCCTCTTTTAATCGATGCATACATTCCAAGGCATTCGGTGATCATAGTTTCTTTCTTCTAGGAGATCCGGATTGAGAGGGAGGCAAGCTCGAGTATAGATTTGTACTTTGGAGTGACAAGCAACCGACTTAGGTTCTCTTGTGATGCCTCAAATTCCCAGTGCGGCAGCCAGCCTTGTCTCACTGGTTGTAGAAAAGACCCAATTTCCTCGATCTACTTGCTCCCGCCTTTAGTTTCGTCCAGTGTGTCCCTAACGACGGAATGTGATGAAGAGCGTTCATGGAGTCTATACCACTTTGATCGGGTGATTATATGCGAGACATTACTTTATCCAAATCTTTGGTCAGCTTGTCTTTGGACTCGCATCTTCATCCGGGATTTGTACTTTGGCGTCTTGCGTGTGACTCCAATCCTTCTTAGGCACATTTTCGGGAGCTTGATGGTATTGTGCTTTGTCCAATTTATCATTCTCGTCCAAAGCTATCGAGGCCTCCTTGAGTCGCTCATGCTTCTCCTCGGTTTCCGCTCGTGCCTACTCCCTAATGGGGCCACCGTTTGTTTTAGGGTGAGCATTTCTCTATATACTTACCTCATGGTCATTTCCAATACATCACATTCTTTCATGACTACCGTGTGGGACCTCACCGACTTGGGAAGGCTTACTTTGGAGCTGTCGCACTTCACTCTCCGAAGATCGATTTCTCCCCTGGTTCCGTCGCTTTTTAGCCTATTTTGTAGAGAAATAATCTCCCCCGCTCATTCTAGTGACATTCTCCTCCGTAACCGCGTGAAAAGCGTTTCTCCGATCGATGCTATACATACGAGGTTAGTCCTAGTATCCAAGACTATGTCCCTTTTCGGTAAAGGGCGACCGTAGATCATGGCGGGATGACTTTGCGCCAAGGATTTTCTTTTCTCTTGCCGTATTTTGAAGGAGAATTAGTCAAATGTCAATCTAGTCGTAGTCGAAGACCTCTTCTTCTTGTTCTCCGAGAAAATCATCACTGTAGAGAGGATACTTCTCGTGCCACTCTGAGGGGATCTCCGGGGAGATATGTCGATGTCCTCTATTATTTCATCCTCTTCATCCCGTCTTTGTCCTTTTCCTTCCTTTTGTTTCCCCGGTGCTCGGCTTCCGCCTTGTCATGTTCCTCCTTTTTCTTGCGTTCTGTCTCTCTGCCCTCTGCTTCTCTTTCAACTTTTTATTTTCGTTCTACCGCGGTAGCTTAGTCACGCCTTTCTTTTCGACGTTCGGCTTTGTCGAGTTCTTCCCTTAAGTGCTTGTGCTCGTCGCCGCTTGTGCTTCCTTTTCCTCGTCTTTCCTTTTCCTCGGCTTGTTTCCTTTTTTTGCTCAGTTTTTGCATCTTTTCTGCGTTTCTCTTCATCCTCCCTTATTTTCTTTTCATCTTCCTTCTTGGCTTGGGCCCTCGTCTCCTCTTAGCTGATCCGAGGAAATGTCGTGCCCCGTACTTGGTCCGGATTTTCTTATCCCCGGAGGAAGAAGAGCCTCCTAGTTTTCGGCTCACCGTCTTCTAAATTTTGGTGATCTTCTTCTTCCTCGGTCGAGTCAATCCCCAGAGCTAGTTGCTCTCGTCTCGCGTTATACCGTTTCTTTTCTCATCCTCTCGCCAGGCGTTCGACATGCGATAGCTCCATTTGAACTTGGCCCTCTTACGCGTGGTCCCGAACTATCTTCGACTCGGGTCATATGTTCGGTATTCCGGACTTCTAAAGTGATAACCTTTTATCTCTTCCGCTTGAGCCCCCTACTCGAGTGCTTGACGCGTATAAGCACCAATGGCGAGGGGCGTAGCGGGCCAAGGTTTCTTCTTTCCTTTTCGAAGGGACATTGGAGAAACCCGAGGTCATCCGGGAAACATACCTCTGCCGCATAAGTACCTTATCTGAAATAAACCCAGCGCGAGGCATGTGGTGCTTTGAATGTGCCAAATACTCGGATGATTGTATATTCGAGCGAATGGAAACCGATGCGCCACCCGACCTAGTGTCTCCATCACTTGCCAAAGACATGCGGTGTCTTGGCCAAATAGCTTCCGTAAAGCGTGGATGAATATCTCGAGAGATTTTCTCAATATTCGACTTGACATCCAGGGATTCCCGTGAATACCTAGCTGCAGAAATGGATTGCTTGGGTCGTAGCGGAGTCGTAGTTATGTGGCCATCCCTCAAAATGCAACTAGAGCATAGCATAACATCTAGTAGATACGAAGCCATATAGAACTCGACGGCGTTCCTTCATCAAGGGGCTAAAGCCAAAGCCAAATTTGTTTGCATTGAGCCCATTAACATACTTCCTGGGCGGTTAGAACGCAGTGCCATGCACCGTTACATACCCATTATAGTTGCCCATGTGCCGTTGAAGGTGGTGGCGTCCCGGACGTCCATACAACCCGCAAATCATGGCGGCCACTAATTTATACACTTTCCTCGAGACCAGGCCACCGGTACTCGGTCTTTCTGACCTTAAATTTGTCCGGCTCCACCCACCATTTCTTGATTAGTATCAACCACTGTGTACTTCATGGGGCGAGTAGCCCATCTCGGGGTAAAGTTTTCCTCCGGTTGGGGCAAAGCGAGTAGTAGACCTAGGCGTCCGAGCCCTCCAAAGTCGCAGCTTTACCTTTGCTATCTCGGATCGAAGATCCCGGGGATCCGTTTTCCTCGTATGATCCGCCTAATATTTCGGGCACGGGAAGATGGTACGGATGTGTCCCCCTCGCTAGATGTAACTTGGATTTTTTGACCTTTAGGTATACTTCCTGTTTGGGAGATCTTCCTGAAACTCGCTTCGTTATAGCGAACTCGTGGTATACTTCATACCATCTCGCGTCGTCCCCCTTTGCGAAGGTGCAAAGGGGTGTCCCCGTATATTGGCGGAGGATATGTTTGCGCGTCTCGTGTCTCGATTCTTCTTTCACTACACGCTTGCCTTTCTTCTGACACCTTTGGGGGTGCCATGTTGCTAGAGTCGAGAGAGGACCGGTGATCGTATCGATCCAAATTCACCCGGTTGCATTCAGGAAAGAATCCCAGGATGAGAAGGACATGATGACAATGAGCTAAATGCAGTCTATACATGCAGAATTTAATTAACTATTCTCTTGGGGTCGCAGGGTCGCTGATTTAAAAGAAGAACTCATATGCTACCTCGCGACCTCGCGACTAGGTCGCAGGGTCGCAGGGTCGCTAACTTTTAAAACAGAAGATCGCGCGACTTTGCGACCTTGCGACTAGGTCGCTGGGTCGCAGGTCGCGCAAGGGCCTGCCAGGGTTTTCGAACGCGCGAGGCTTGGGGTTTATTTCTTTCCTAACTGGAAGCACGCAAGGCTGGAAAGGGTCCAGGCTGAGGATAGGAAGAAGCCATGAGGGGCTGGACAAGAAAATGTGACCCTGGGGTTTATGGTGATAACAGGAGAACAAAACAACATAAAAACTCAACAGAAAAACCCCACAGCCCCCCCAGCAGGTAATTAAGAAAATGGGGAGGCCAGATTCGGGCAAGAAATGCTCATGAAGGAAACACAGAGAGGAAATAGCAACTTACCCGGAAGAAAACGCGACAGTCGACCTGTCAGAGTAATTTCTAGATTTTCGCTGCAAGTGACAAATGCGACCTAGCGACCTACCCTTTTAAAAAAGGGTCGCACGTGCGAGCACTTAATGAGGTCGCAAGTTGGTAGAGTTTAAGAGATATGTGACCTTGCGACCTAGTGACCCTAAGGTCGCTGGGTCGCAAGGTCACTGAGTCGCAAATTTCTTTAATTACTTCTCCTTGCGACCTTGCGACCTAGCGACCTTCAGGTCGCGGGGTCGCACAGGTCACATGAGTCGCAACTTCTTTAATTCCGAACCATGCGACCTTGCGACTTGGTGACCTTAGGGTCGCGGGGTCGCATAGGTCGTAGGGGTCACTGTTGTTTTAAAGTATGGATTCGCAACTTAGCGACTTGCCCTTTAACTTCACTTAGATTTTTTTTTCTTTTTAGTTTCAAAGGGGCTCCAAAAATTTTGAAGTGTGTGTTATTATTTTTGTATTTTTTGGAGGGTGTTGTAGGGGCTACAACAAATGGCGATTCACTGGATGAATTCAGAGTCTTTTCCAATGAATGGTCGATGAGGGAGGAGGGAGGGGCCTAATACTAGCTTTTTCTTTTACCTCAGAGTTTACACCTTCCTTCCTTTGTCACCTTGCATAGTTGCCTGGCCTTTTTGGCTTATTGGGTGCAGATCAACCGAATTTTAATTCTTCGCGCTCCAGGACCGGGAGGGTCGGGGAAACCTTGGACAACTGCAGGGTCCGATACAATTATTTCGTCCTTATGGTGTTGCTCCGCTGCCAGCGAACCTCTCGGCTCTGGCGGAGTCACTGCCTAAGGAGTCATGAACGTTGCTCCGCTGCCAGCGAGCCTGGTCAGTACCCCGACGGAGTCGTTACATCACCTCTCTGCGCAGGAATCCTTTCTCAATCCTTTACCCTTTATTTGTGTGCGATTGCACTTATTTGAGAATGTGCCTGTGGCACTTATTTAGATGGGCATATTTTTCCTGGGCGGATGAGGGATCCCGACTTATTTTGCTTGCAGAGAAGTTGCTCCTGGTCTTATATGAGGACTTGGGTTTTTCCCGGATGACCTGAAATTCTCTTGAGTTAGCCCTGTTCCCTCACGATCCGATTGCTGCTATGTAAGACCTTTTCTTCCTGCACCTTTCAAAGCCGCTAGGTGGTTCCTTATGCTTGAAGACTCCAGTAAGGTCGTGCACTATCCCTTGGTGCCCATTACAAGCGAGTTTTGACTACCCCGTGTTTTGCGGGAAGGGCCTTTCATCAGCATAGAACCTATCAAGGAGTGAGCCAGTTGCGGGCAGCTTTAGACAAGGTCTTTCTTATAGATTTAGAGAACGAGATTGTATTTTATTTTATTTTTATTTTTTTAAATTTTTGACAAGAAGAACAAAAACACGAATTTTATAATACATGGGTAGAAACAGCCCTTTGAGGGCTACTCAGGTAAAATAGTGTTTGAGGTCATGCCCGTTTACCGGGAGGACCTCGAATTTTCCTTCCAGAGTTTGCAATCGGAATGTATGGGGACCTATCTTTTCTTTAACCTGAAAGGGACCTATCCATAGTGCTTGAAATTTGGCATGTTTCCCTTTTTCCTCGTGAGCTTTATCCCACTTTAAGACAAGATCTCCTACTCCAAATTTTTTATCTCCTACAGACTTTTTATCGAACCATTTCTTGATTCGACTCTGGTGGATGGCGAATTTCTCCCGGGTTTTCTGCCTTTCCTCTTCTAATTTCAGCAGGGTGTCAATGCGGGTTTGCAAGGCGGGGCAAGGGATACCATGACACTCTTGAGATAACTGCAGAGCGGGAAGAGATAAATTGGGCGGGAGGACAGCTTCTCTCCCATACACGAGAAAATATGGTGAGGTGCCTATTGAGGACTTAGGGGTGATGCGATCAGCCCAGAGTGCATTTTGGAGGGCAATGTGCCAGTTGCGTTGGTGAGACAGAAGGGTCTTTTTAATGATGCGAATCAGATTTTTATTTGTTGATTCCGCTAGACCATTTCCTTGGGGATAGTAATTTGCAGAGTGTTTAAGAACAATGCCATTTTCCAAAGAAAAATCATATAATTTAAAAGATGAAAAATACGTTGCATTATCAAAAACCAAGGAAGTTGGAACGCCAAACCTGGTAATGATGGAATGAGTGAAAAATTGCATTACCTCCTGATCGTTGATTTGGCGTAACGGTACTGCCTCAACCCACCTGGTGAAATAATCATTAGCCGTTAGGATGTACCGGTGTTGCTTAGAAGAGTGGGGTAAGATCTCACCAATGACATCCAGACCCCATTGTTGGAACGGTTCTTCTACTGCTACTGACAACAAAGGGGCGGCGGGACGTGCTTCTCGGTTTGCGAATTTCTGGCATTGAATGCATTTCCGAACATATGCGTGGGCATCTCTGAAAAGGGTTGGCCAATAATAACCTGCCCGCATTATTTTATGGGCAGTGGTATCCCCGGAAAAATGACCTCCTGCTGGTCCGTCGTGCAGCTCGGTTAAGATTTTCTGAGCTTCATCCTGTTCCAGGCAGCGTAACATGACCCCATCGGAATGTTTCTTAAAAAGTTTTCCTTGGATTATCTGGTAAGACACAACTTTGAGTCTGATTGCATGTTTCTGTCGGGCATTTAGAGCTGGTTCCAACACACCGTGTGCCAAATATCCTGAAATATCCGAGTATCAAGAAGGGTTCCTTATTTGAGGCATGACGTCAGTTTGGTACATATCAATTTCTTGCTCCCAATTATCTTCTTCGATCTGGTGGGAACTTGTGGCCTCTGCAGCCATTTGGCATAGACCTTGCCCTTTAACTGTGCGTGCTGGCTTAAACTCTAAGTCATACTCTTGCATACACGCAACCCAGTTCCCTCGTCTCTCGCCCAACTCCTGCTGCATGAACAGTGAGCGAACAGCTGGGTGGGGAACGTAAACCATGACATGGTTTTTTAAGATGTACGGTCTGAAATGTTTGACCGCTTTATATACCGCATAGGCCTGTTTTTCGATTTCAGGATAATTCAATTCAGCTCCCTGCAAACCAGTGCTCATGAATGAAATGGGGCGCTCGTCATTATTTCTGTCCTTTTGTGTGAGTACAGCTGCTAGGGACGAATCCGAAGCGAAAGTATACAAGCTAAAATCTCTGCCGAAATCCGGGCTCTGGAGGGAAGGTGCTTCGGCTATAGCTTTCTTGATCTGGTCGAAAGCTTCCTTTTCGGGCTGATTCCATTTGAAGGTAGCATTTTTCTTAATCATTCCCTGTAGTGGCTTAACTATCTGGGCGAAATCTGATATAAACTTACGAACAAAATTGATCTTACCCAAAAAGGATTGCATTGCTTTCTTACTGCTGGGGGGAGGAATCTGAGCAATGGCTTTCGCACGTTCTGGATCAACGACAATGCCTTGCTTAGTTATGATATGACCCAGCAGATTTCCTTCTGCTACGGCAAAAATGCTCTTCTTTGGGTTGAGCGAGATACCTTATTTTCTGCACCTCTCGAAGATCTGTCTGAGGCGACGCAAATGATCCCCCCGATGTTTAGAAAACACAGTAACGTCATCCAAGTAGACCACCACACTCTGGCCTATCAGACCCCTGAATGCTATATCCATATCTCTTTGGAAAGTTTCCCCTGCGTTGATTAATCCGAAGGGCATACGTCTGAATGTGAAGGTTCCCCACTTAGTCCGGAAGGTAGTATTTAACCTATCTGGTTCAGCCACCAATACTTGATTTTAGCCAGAGAATCCGTCCAATAAAGAGAACATTTCTGACCCGGACACTGCTTGTAATATTTGCTCCATAGGGGGCACCGGGTAATTATCTTTACTCAAGGCCCGGTTTAAGTTTCGGAAATACACACATAGGCGGATTTCACCTGACTTCTTCCGTACCGGAACCAAATTGGACACCCATGTGGAATGGCGAACTTTAAAGATAATGAGTGCATCTAATTTTTTTTTGAGTTCCTTCAGAATCAATGGTTCCATCATAGGATGTACTTTCCTGAGCTTTTGTTGGAAAGGTTTTATATTTTCTTTGATGGGTATCACATGTTGTATGATTCGAGTATCGTATGTGCACAAGTCCTCATATGTCCAAGCGAACACGTCACGATATTTGTGAAATAGCTGAGTGAAATCCAGAGCCTCTTGGGGGGTGCAGTCCTTCCCAAGGTTGACGAATTTAGGATTATCCTCTGATCCCAAGTTCACTTGTCGATGGGCTAAGATAGAGCTCTGTACTTTGGCATTTGGGGGCCCATGGAACCGATTTTGTAGATCGAAAAGCTTCTCAAGTGATACCACCCCTTTAGGCATAGTGTTTCCTTTGACTTGCTCGTACTCCTTTTGCATAGCTTGGTCGTGCTCATCTTCATCTATAGCAGCGCCTTTGAATATCTCTGAGTTACACATAAAATCCAGCACCTGTTGATCATCATCAAAAACGCGCAAATTAGTGATATTGTCTGGCACGGAGGGTTTATATATAACTTCAATAGAAAAACCATCCCTCAAAGGGGTAAATCTGGCAGCAGCATTAGCCAGAGTATCTGCTACTGCATTATGCATTCTAAGCACATATTTAATTCCAAAAGCGTCAAAAGCAGAAATTAATCGCCATACCTCTTACTGATACGCCTTTAAATGTGGAGACAAACAGTGAATAGTATTGCGTACCTGCCGAGTGATAATCTCGGAGTCTCCAATTACCTGTAAGCATTTTACCTTCAAATCCAGCGCCTTTTTAAGCCCAAGGATCAAAGTCTCATACTCAGCAGTGTTGTTGGTGCATTGGAACTCCAGCCGACAGAAGATTAAGAATTTTTTCTTGTGAGGATCAAGCAAGACGCAGCCAGCACCGGAACCATCGAGATTTTTGGAACCGTCGTAATACAAGGTCCACATGTCACTTTCCGAGCCCTTGGGGGTAGTGGATTGCGGAGGAACTTCGACTTGGTGTAAGTCAGTTTGGGTTTGCTCTTCTGTGACGAGTGCCAATTTAGATTGGACCTCGGGGCCTACTGAAGATTGAGGAGGTTGGTAACATCCAAAAATGGCCTCCAGGAAACACATACCAAGTTCCTCCTAGGCAAAGCTGATGGGTTCATTCGTGGCATCCAAATCAGTTACAGTGTGCTTCATGTATGGTTCACTTTCAACCCTGATTTGGTTATTCCTCCCCTTGTAAGGAAGCCATAAGTGGGACCAATCTGTGGCAAAGTATCCTTGCAACTTGCTAGACCAGTCTCTGCTAAGTAGTAGACCATAGGCTTCAGGGATGTCAACAACCACTATATCGATGCATTGATGGACTCTAGAGTTAGATGAAAGGTGGATGATGACATTGTTTAATTCTCCAACGGCTGGTACTTGCGATCTGTCAAGTTGAATGATTTTTGCGTCGGTTTTCTCTGGGCGGATGTTGAGTTTCTTACAGACAGATAGAGGCATGACGTTCGTGGATGCCCCGGAGTCAACAAGACAATTGTGAACGTTGAAGTTGAAAATCTCAAAAGACAAAAGGAAGGGAGGGGTGGATCCTCTCGAATTCGTGTTGACAGCGTTCACTATAGACTGGATATCTGGACTGATTTGTGCAGATGTGTTGCTGACAGTTTTCGCGTTTGGGTTGTGAGCGAAAGCTTTTAGAATAAGCTCCTTTTGATTCGTGATGCGAGCCAACTCGTAGAGTGAGATATTAGCTCTGGTCTTTTTCATGTCCTCCACGATGTTGTAGCTAGTATCAGTTTGGGGACTAGGCTCAGTAATGGTTTTCGGGGATTCTACCGGGAGCTTTCTCTTTTGACTTGCTTTGCTATTACTATTTGTGAGCTTCTCCGGCGTGGCTTGTCCTTCGTTTCCCGGGGGAAGAATTTTCCTTAGAAAAGCCCTTTTCTTGTCTTCATATGATTGTTCGGGGATAGATCCTTTGCTTCTAAGACTATAATTTCGAGTGGGTTGAGCCTTGGGACTGCCTGCCATGTTGATATCAATGGGAACAAGACTCCCCCCCTCGCGGATTATATCAAAAGTTAGGACAGATGCCCCTGGTTCCTCATCTAGGAGCGAAACTTCATCTTGATCATAAACATCATCCTCTGTCTGATTTACAGGGGTTTGGTCATCCAAAAGTTGGTTAACCACCGCGGTCATGCTGCCAATCCATTGCGGGCACGTTTTTTCAGAGTGGGCAGCTTGGTGAAAAGAGAAAAAATTATCTTTCCCTATCTCTTCCACGTTGAGAGCAGCGCTGGAGTTTGATAGAGGTCTGCTAGTGTTGGGATTACTTTTTCTGAAAAAGGGTTTTGGGGGTTTAGTAGTAGTTGAGGTTTCAATGCCCTTTCTCTTTAAGTCAGAGACCTCATTCGTTAGCAGTTTGAGGGTCTTGGCCATATTCTCAAAATCCAAAATTTCTTTCTCTCTATTAGGGGTGGAAGAGTGGCCCCTTTTAGCAGTTGGTTTGTGATCATCCTTTCCTTCATGGTCCATGACTCCTATCGACAACATGTCCTTCTCTACCACGAGAGCAGCAACGTAATTTGCTGTAAGGGTAGCACGGGCTTCACGTTTGACGAAAACAACGATATCCCTAGGGAGAGCTTTAGTATAGTAGTCGATGGTGATAGAGTCGTCCAATGCTAAGTTTGGGGGAAATTTTTGTAATATTGTAGAGAAGCGTTGGTTAAAGTCCTTAACCTTCTCTTTTCTATGACACTTGATGGTGCTTAACTCTGTGAGGAGCATAGAGGGTGTTTTATCTTCCGAAAACTTTTGCAGGAACACGCGACGGAACTGGTCCCAGGATGTGATAGAAGCACTGGGTAGGGAATGATACCAGGTGGCTGCATGATTTTCAAGAGTGTGGGGGAACAGTCGACATGCGACATCATCGGACTGAACTCTCATGATTTGTAGAGACAGATAGAAACTACTAATATGATCTTCCGCTGATGTGCCTTTCTCAGGATCGAACTTAGGAAGATGCTTCTCCGGGTGTCTAGGCATATCATGGAGAGGACCTAAAAGAGCCAATGGGGATTGAGCCATCCAGGCTAGTGGATGCACCCTCCTGGGGTGCTGATGATATCGAGTTTCTGCTTCGGACTCACTTCCCATCCCTGACACTGATGCTCCTTCATGATGGCGAGAGTGTTCATCTCGGTGTCTTTCACGGTTATTCACGTTTCTAAGATACTCCCAGTTGTGGGGAGGGGGCCTATTTTGGTTTTGGTGGTGATGATGGTTGGCGTGGTGTCTCTGGCCGCGAACCATATCTCCTCTACCTCCACGTCCGTGGCCCCTGTTGACCCCACCCTCATTTCTTCGAGGCCTATTTCCTTCCCCTGCATTTCTTCGGGCTGTGTTACCTTCTCTTTCATTTCTTCGACCCCCCTCTCCTTCTTCTCGCGGGGAATACACTTGGTTGTTGTTCCACTGATGTAAGTCAGGCTGAGGTTTGGGGAAAGGTTCGGTATCAGGGAATCCTTCACTATCTTGGAGAATGGGGTCATTGTCCTGGAGAGCCCGCCCGAGGTCTTCAATCATGGTGTTCACGAGTTCAGGTATGGTGCTGACCAACACGCCATTGCGAGTGATGTTCTCAGCAGGGGTCCTAGTGTGGGCTAGGAATTCCATGATTGGGGCATATCATAAATCCCTGACGAGATTACGGGCAACTGGGCGTAAGGATCTCAACTGTTCGTTAGTGATTTCAAAGTATCGAGCCTCCTCACTTGGAATATCCTCCAAGGGGGGAAGAGTAGGTTCGTTATTTATGACCTCCCGGTGGGGAGTTTGTGATGGAATGTCTGTCGTATGCTGGGAGGATGCCATGGCCCTCCTTCTAGCGCCAAAATCTGTTGACGGGAAAATAAGTCCAGCCAACAGTAGGGGATCTCCCCGGTAGAAAGTCCCAATTAGACTTTGGACCGTTTGGAATAGGGATCCCGTCCGGGGTGTGGGTCCGGCTACCGCTTAAAATGACTTTCTCTTCGGTCTCGAAGAACCTGATTAAATCTGCAGACATACACTCATTCACATGAAACAGAATACATGACTGATGTATCAAACTGATATATAACACTGTGCGTAGCAAGGTAATGAATAAAATGCATACGCCCAGGAAGTGTCGTTAGCAACACATCTATGGGGTAATGCATGCAAGATAATCTGACCACTAAAGAAACAGTTCTTTGTGGCAAGGATATTCCTTAACTTTCTGAAAGATACAACGAAATGCTAATAAAATAGTTCATTAACATTCATTATAAGAACAAACGATAAACTTGAGCATCATCAAGCACAATCACAGATAGCTATGGAGTACGAATGATACTATTGAGAACACAGCTTCATTAATCATACGATATTCTGAAAACTATACGCAGAATACACACAGTTTTTTCATAGCTAAACACATCATCCAACAAAGGGGTTTTAACAAGTATCTGAATTACATATGAGTAAGAGTATGATCCTTCAATTACAATGCAATATTTCTCTTCAGTCCACAAAAGAGAAGCCCTTAAATATGTACCCCGCAGAGGTATTTATAGATTCAAGAAACGCCCTTTAGGCTTTCCGACGCTTTGACTTCTCGACGGTTCAGCTTCCCTGCGACCTTGGCCGAACATGCGACCTGCGACTTGCGGAAGTAATTGCGACCTGCGACTCAGGTGCAGGTGCGACCTGCGACTCAAGCGTCTGCGCGACCTGCGATCTGGGGACGGTTGCGACCTGCGACTGAAAAAGCTTAGCTATGGAGGTGGTCGTGTGATTGAGAGATCTGGAGCGTCGATCTTCTTCCCCTTGAGGAAATCTTGCCATGCCTGGTAATCCACTGCTATAGGGGAGACTAGAGGGATTTCCTCTTTTAATCGATGCATACATTCCAAGGCATTCGGTATCAGAGTTTCTTTCTTCTGGGAGATCTGGATTGAGAGGGAGGCAAGCTTGGTATAGATTTGTACTGGAGTGACAAGCAACCGACTTAGGTTCTCTTGTGATGCCTCAAATTCTGGTGCGGCAGCAGCTTGTCTCACGGGTTGTAGAAAAGACTGAATTTCCTGATCTACTTGCTCCTAGTCTTTAGTTTCGTCCAGTGCCCTAACGACGGAATGTGATGAAGAGCGTTCATGGAGTCTATACCACTGATCAGGTGATTATATGCAGACATTACTTTATCCAAATCTTTGGCCAGCTTGTCTTTGGACTGCATCTTCATCCGGATTTGTACTTTGGCGTCTTGCGTGTGACTCCAATCCTTCTTAGGCACATTTTCGGGAGCTTGATGGTATTGTGCTATCCAATTTATCATTCTGTCCAAAGCTACCGAGGCCTCCTTGAGCTGCTCATGCTTCTCCCTGGTTTCCGCTCGTGCCTCTGCCAATGGGGCCACTATTTGTTTTAGGGTGAGAATTTCTCTATATACTTGCCTCATGGTCATTTCCAATACATCACATTCTTTCATGACTGCCAGTGGGACCTCACTGACTTGGGAAGGCTTACTTTGGAGCTGTCGCACTTCACTCTCCAGTACTGATTTCTCCTGTTCCGCTGCTTTTAGCCTGTTTTGTAGAGAAATAATCTCCCTGCTCATTCTAGTGACATTCTCCTCCGTAGCCGTGGCAAAAGCGGTACCTGCCGATGCTACCATTACAGGGTTAGTCCTAGTATCCAGGACTATGTCCTTTTCAGTGGCGACCGTAGATATGGCGGGATGACTTTGTGCCAAGGATTTTCTTTTCTCTTGCCGTATTTTGAAGGAGAATTGGTCAAATGTCAATCTAGTCAGGTCGAAGACCTCTTCTTCTTGTTCTCCGGGAAAATCGTCACCAGAGAGGATACTTCTCGTGCCACTCGGAGGGATCTCCAGGGGAGATATGTCGATGTCCTCTATTATTTCATCCTCTTCATCCCGTCTTTGTCCTTTTCCTTCCTTTTGTTTCTGGCGCTCGGCTTCCGCCTTGTCATGTTCCTCCTTTTTCTTGCGTTCTGTCTTTGCCTCTGCTTCTCTTTCAGCTTTTCTTTTTCGCTCTATCGCGGCAGCTTGGTCTGCCTTCTTTTGACGTTCGGCTTTGTCGAGTTCTTCCTTAAGTGCTTGTTCTGCCGCCGCTTGTGCTTCCTTTTCCTGTCTTTCCTTTTCCTCGGCCTGTTTCCTTTTTCGCTCTGTCTTTGCATCTTTTCTACGTTTCTCTTCATCCTCCCTTATTTTCTTTTCATCTTCCTTCTTGGCTTGGGCCTCTACTCCTCTTAGCTGATTCGAGGTGTTAGGCCCCGTACTGGTCCGGATTTTCTTATCCCTGGAGGAAGAAGAGCCTCCTAGTTTCTGGCTCCTGTCTTCTAAATTTTGGTGATCTTCTTCTTCTCGGTCAGAGTCAATCCCCGGAGCTAGTTGCCTGTCTGCGTTGTACTAGTTTCTTTTCTCATCCTCTGCCGGGCGTTCGACATGCTGATAGCTCCATTTGAACTTGGCCCTCTTACAGTGCTCCGAAACTATCTTGACCGGGTCATATGTTCGGTATTCCAGAATTCTAAAGTGATAACCTTTTATCTCTTCTGCTTGAGCCCCTACTTCTCTAGAGTCCTTGACTGTATAAGCACCGATGGTGAGGGGCAGAGCGGGCCAAGGTTTCTTCTTTACTTTGGAAAGGACATTGGAGAAACCCGAGGTCATCTGGAAACATACCTCCTGCATAAGTACCTTATCGGTAATAAACCTAGGCAGAGCATGTGGTGCTTTAAATGTGCCAAATACTCGGATGATTGTATATTCATTGAATGGAAACCAGTGCGCCACCTGACCTAGTGTCTCCATCGCTCGCCAAGACATGTAGGGGGTGTCTTGGCCAAATAGCTTCCCGTAAAGGGCGGGGATGAATATCTGAGAGATTTTCTCAATATCTGACTTGTACCTGGATTCCCAGAATACCTTGGTCTGCAAATGGATTGCTTGGGTCTGTGTGGAGTCGTAGTTATGTGGCCATCCCTCAAAATGCAGCCAGACACAGACAACATCTAGTAGATACGAAGCCATATAGAACTCTGACGGCGTTCCTTCATTTGGGGCTAAAGCCGAAGCCAAATTTGTTTGCATTGAGCCCATTAACATACCGGCCCAGTTGAAACGAGTGCCGTGCACCGTTACATACTCCATTATAGTTGCCCATGCGCCGTTGAAGGTGGTGGCATCCGGACGTCCATACAACCTGCAAAGCATGGCGGCCACTAATTTATACACTTTCCTCAGACCGGCCACCGGGTACTCCTGGTCTTTCTTGACCTTAAATTTGTCCGGTTCTGCCCACCATTTCCTGATTGTATCAACCACAGGTCTTCATGGGAAGAAGCCCTTCTTGGGGTAAAGTTTTCCTCTGGTTGGGGTAGCGAGTAGTAGACCTGGGCGTCTGAGCCCTCCAACGTCGCGAAAGCTTTACCTTTGCTATCTCGGATCAGAAACTTCTGGGGATCCGTTTTCTGTATGATCCAGTCTAATATTTCTGGGCACGAGAAGATGGCTGGATGTGCCCCTGCTAGATGTAACTTGGATTTTTTGACCTTTAGGTATACTTCCCGGTCTGGGAGATCTTCTGGAAACTCAGCTTCTGTTATAGCGAACTCGTGGTATACTTCATACCATCTCAGGATGTCCCCTTTTGCGAAGGTGCAAAGGGTGTCCCTGTATATTGGCGGAGGAGATGTTTGCGCGTCTATGTCTGATTCTTCTTCCACTACCTGCTTGCCTTTCTTTCGGGACACTGGGGGTGCCATGTTGCTAGAGTCAGAGAGGACCGGTATCGTATCTGATCCAAATTCACCTGTTGCATTCAGGAAAGAATCCCAGGATGAGAAAGACATGATGACAATGAGCTAAATACAGTCTATACATGCAGAATTCAATTAATTGTTCTCTTGGGGTCGCAGGGTCGCTGATTTAGAAGAAGAACTCAGATGCGACCTCACGACCTCGTGACCAGGTCGCGAGGGTCGCAAGGGTCGCTAATCCTCCTGACAGAAGATCGCGCGACTTTGCGACCTTGCGACTAGGTCGCTGGGTCGCAGGTCGCGCAAGGGCCTGCCGGGGTTTTTCGAACGCGCGCGGCTTGGGGTTGATTTCTTTCCTAACGGTTAGCATACAAGGCTGGAAGGGGTCTAGGCTGAGGATAGGACGAAGCCATGAGGGGCTGGACAAGAAAATGTGACCCTGGGGTTTATGGGGATGACAGGAGAACAAAAAATCACGAAAACTCACCAGAAAAATCCTACAGCCTCCCCAGCAGGTATTTAAGACAATGGGGAGACCAGATTTGGGCAAGAAATGCTCATGAAGGAAACATAGAGAGGAAATAGCAACTTACCCGGGAGAAAACGCGCCAGCCAACCTGTCAGAGCAGTTTCTAAATTTTCGCTGCAAGTGACAAATGCGACCTAGCGACCTGCCCTTTTAAAAAAGGGTCGCACGTGCGAGCACTTAATGAGGTCGCAAATTGGTAGAGTGCGACCTTGCGACCTGGCGAACCTAAGGTCGCTTGGTCGCCAGGTCACTAAGTCGCAAATTTATTCAATTACTTCTTCTTGCGACCTAGCGACCTTAAGGTCGCGGGGTCGCACAGGTCACATGAGTCACAAATGCTTTAATCCAGGACCATGCGACCTGGCGACCTGGCGACCTTAAGGTCGCGAGGTCGCACAGGTCGCATGGGTCGCAACTCCTGTAATTTCGAACCATGCGACTCTGCGACCTGGCGACCTTAGGGTCGCGGGGTCGCTTAGGTCGCAGGGGTCGCAATTGTTTTTAAAGTATGGCTTCGCGACTTAGCGACTTTCCCTTCAAAACTTTCACTTAGCATTTTTTCCTTTTAGTTTCAAAGGGGTTCCAAAAATTTTGAAGTGTGTGTTATTATTTTTGTATTTTTGGAAGGTTTTGTAGGGGCTACAACAGTAACCTAAAGGTTTTGAGATATTCAACATTGATTCGCATGTGTGCAGACTCAAAATAACATTTTATGGGCTGAAGCAAGCACCTCGTGCTTGGTACACTCGAATAGACAAGTATTTCACTGGACTGGGCTTCAAAAAAAGTGAAGCAGATGCAAACCTGTACTAGATTGTGGTTGAGGGTAAGCTATTGATCATTTTTCTTTATGTTTATGATCTAATTTTGACTGGTGATGAGCAGTTGATACACTCATACAACCAGGATCTTGTAAGGGAGATCGGAATGAAGGACATGGGGATCCTTCATTATTTCCTTGGATTGGAAATATGGTAGCGGGATGGTAAACCTTTTGTGTCTCAAGGAAAGTATAAAAAGGAGATACTGGGTAATTTTAACATGGAGAGATGCAAACCCATGGATACTCCTCTTCCAAGAAATTGGAGGAAAGATGATGCCACTTCTAGACAGGTAGTGGATGCTACTATCTATCGATAGTTAGTGAGTTCGCTAATGTATCTAGTGAACAAAAGACCTAACATTTGCTACGCAGTTAACCAATTGAGTCAAGATATGGTGAATCCCACCAAGCGGGGAAGCATATCCTGAGATACCTGAGGGGCACATCAGAGTATGTTCTATGGTACAGACGGACGGATGGAGTGAAGCTACATAGATTCACAAATGCAGATTGGGCTGGTAGTCCATCGGACATAAAGAGCACATCAGGAGGGATCTTTAGCATTGGATCAAAAATTGTTTCCTGGTACAATAGGAAACAATGTTCCATGGCACTTAGTTCAGTGGAAGCGAAATACATGGTAGCAATTCAAGCTGCATGTGAGGCTATCTGGATGAGAAAGATCTTGGTTGGTTTGTTTGGTTCTCAGATGGATCTAGCAGTGATTCATTGTGATAATCAGAGTTGCATAAAATCTCGATTAATCCTATGTTTCATGATAGGTCCAACCATATAGATATCCGGTACCATCATCTTAGAGATTGTGTGTAGAGAAGGATAATGTTGCTTCAGTACATTCCCATGGAAGATCAAGATGTAGATATTTTGACGAAGGTGCTCACCAAGAGAAATTTCGAATACCATAGAGATAGGATTGGGGTGAAGGACAATACCTTTCTTGTTGAGATGGAGTGTTGAGATTCAACAAGAAGATTCCACACCCACACCTAGTTCATTAAGCACCCATATTAGGGTGGGGCCCACAATGCTACTTTTGGGTGCATGTCTATTTTGGTTATCCCTTAATTAAGATGGACATTAAACTGTAATCTATTATCAATGTGGACTTGAATGAGTTAACTGAAAGTGATAAATTCATTTAGCTAGTGGATTTCGAGTTAGAGGTTGTTGGTGAGGCATGCAGAGTAATTCTAGTTGTAACAGAGTTTGAAGTGCAATGGTGCATGAGTTGGTGCAAGTTGTAAATAGTTTAACTCAGTTAAGTGATTTAAACTCAATTGTGCTAGTTGTAACTGAAGATACACTAGTGAGATATATAGTGAATTAAATATTAATTAATTCACAATCAGTGATCTCACATGAAACTGAGGAATTACTATTATTAGCTGCATGCATGTTAGATCCAGTGGAGACCCAGTAGAGTTCTAGGTGAAAGGGAAGTTGACTATCAGTTGTAGGATTATTAGGTTGCACACATGCAACCAAACACCCATTGGAGTGCCCATGATACTTTTGCAGTCAAGGAAAATAAGAATTCCTATCTTTTAGGGATATTTACCATCAGGGATTGTGCAAGAAAGACAGGTTGTATGGAGGCTGAGAATTGGCTATGTGTTGGTCAGTTTGCATATGACAGTGTGAGACAATTAGTTGAGTACTAGAGGGCTCTTGCGAGAAGATTTTTGTATGTAATTGTTTCATGATCCATGCTTAATATACAATAGAATATACTAGGGTTTTAAGCTATAATATTTCTTTGGAAAATTATCTGTGTTGTGTGTGATTGATCTTTATTCATGTTCATGTGATTAGCGATTATGTTTTTAATTCCATAAAATATTTGTAGAAGCGATTCAGTATTTCACTTTATTACATTGTTAGATTGGGTGAATACAATATATACATGCATGTTGTATAATTTATACATATTCCACCTGGGACACCTCTGTGTTCCTTCAAGCGAGTGTGGCAAGATGATTTTGGAAGCGCACTACAGTTGGGTCGCTAGACATTTTGGGGTCAAGAAAACAATGGTAGTACTTCAAAAGTATTTCTATTGGTTGAACCTTCGACATGATGTTGGGAAGTACATCAAGTACTACACTGCCTATGCCATTTCCAAAATGACCATCAAGAAGCAAGGCCTATTTACTCCGCTTCCTACCCCTAGTCGACTGTGGGAATCCATCTCCATGGTTTACATGTTGGGAATTCCTTCTACCAAGGATGGAACGACTATGTTTTTGTGGTTGTTGACATTATTCTCTAAGATAGACATTATGATGACGTGAAAGAATAATATCATAGCAGAAGCCATTGCTAAACTCTTCTTTGAGCAAGAGTGGGTATACTTTGGGATCCCACAGTCCATTATCTCAGATCAAGACAACAGGTTCCTCATTACATTTTTGTCAAGTCTCTAGTCGATGTTGGACACCAAGCTCACTAAGTCCACAACTTTCCACCCGCAAACAAATGACCAAACTAAAGTCATAAACAAGATGAACATACACATTCTGTGCATGTACAACTTGAAGCATCCACGTATATGGGATGATATCCTCCCCTATGTCTAGCATAGTTGTAACTGAGCTCTCCACAGCTCAATTGGCCACAACCCCTCATAGGTGGGCTTGAGATTCCAACCACCATGTCCCATTGATGTGGCCATACCATTTGTAGCTACTCAGGAATATTTAGCTTATACCCAGTCCAAAGCCGACAAGTTGAAAAATTTCATTGAGCACATTCAGGACATTTGCCAATAGGTCCATGACATATTGGACAAAGCCAATGCTAAGTACAAGCAGCAACATGACCAACATCGGGTGCCACACAAGTTCTAGGTGGGCAAAAAAGTTTGTCTACATTTGCTGTAGGAGCACCTCGTTGGGCCCCACTGCAAGCTTCACCCACTCTGATATTGGTCATATACCATCACTAAGGATCTAAGGGACAATGCCTTAGATATTAGTATTCCACCATTCCTTGGTCTTGACCCAGTGTTCATTTTGGAATGCCTTCGGCCCTACTTTCCACCATTGATGGACACATTTGACATTGCAGAACAACTCACACCAATAGAGTTAAACCTAGACTGCATGGAACATGCCACAACTGATTAGATCATGGACACACATATCAAGAACACCCGCCAGTATAGGATCCAACTATATTGAGTTTTCCAAGCAGTCAAACTCCTTCACCAAGGTAAGTGGTTCACTAGGGATGAGATTCAATAGAAATTTCCTCACCTCATGGAGGCTATGCATGCAATGGGTACCATTGCTTCCTAAGGGGGTAGGAATGATCTAGGTGGATATTGGTGGTGACCCACCTATTCCACTGAGACCTCCAGTTGTTTTCATCAGTTTCCTTTTTTATAGCAGTATTTACTATTTTTAGAAATTTTTCAGACCTAAACATCTAGAGCTATTTTTCCCCCTAAACGAAATTTATTTGAAGTTCGTATCAAGCCCATAGCCATAGGCAAGGGCCTACGTCAAACCTCATATCAATCAAAGAGATATTTCCGACGATATATCGTATGCGCCAATTAGAGATAATATGACCAAGTTACGACCCCGAGAAGTTTGTTGCCCAACTAACCCCAACGAGGCCCACAAATTCTTGGCGTTTGATCTCCTGGGGATAGGGTTTTGGTTGCTTAGGGTTTTTCCATGTTTTTCGATAATAAAAATTCTTTTGAGCCTCTTTGTAACACAATTCATAGGCATGTAGCCACCACATCTCTTCTCAGATATAAGCTACCATCGCCTGAGCTATTTTATTTCCATTATGTATGTAAGCTTATTTCAGTTATTTGATATTAATGAAATGAAGTACATTTTCTGCTGCATCTCTATGTTTATGTTTATTTCTATATTTTATCGTGTTCCTGCATAAATCTGGATCAGTGGTATCAGAGAAGTATGTTCTTTCTCGATCTTTCTTTGCATGTCCCCAACGAGATCTAGGTATAAGGAGTTAGGGCTCGATCTGGTTGAACCTTTGCAAGATCAGTCTCGCAAACCCCGACAGCCTCCCATGGCAGAGGAAATGAAAGATGATAGAGCATGATATCCTATCAAAATATTTCTTGAGGAGGCCCTTGAGAAACAAAGGAACGCGATGATGGATACCTTTTCCCAGATACTTTGACGGTTACCCACCGATGCTGCATCTTCATTCGACAGCCACTCTGGAGGTGCCACTCCTTTTAAGGTAAAATTTAACTTTGAAATTCCCATATTTGAGGGCCAAATATAGTGGTAGACACCATATATATATGGTCGAATCTATTA
The DNA here is from genome assembly GCA_034641835.2 of Pinus albicaulis. Taxonomy (NCBI): domain Eukaryota; kingdom Viridiplantae; phylum Streptophyta; class Pinopsida; order Pinales; family Pinaceae; genus Pinus; species Pinus albicaulis. Next base: position 1,869,458,851 of record CM076575.1, on the reverse strand, counting down.
GAAGGATATTTTTTGGTTCATGACTTTTCCAATTAGGAAAATATTACTTTTGCACTCCTCAAAGCTGCCCTCAATGTCAAGGATTGGTGGGAAACCTACTATGAGAAAAAGGACGAGGGGGAATCCTCTCTATTCTCGGCCACATCTGAACAATACTACCCCATGGGGAGCTATGAGGATATGTACATAAAATTGACTACATTGTGGCAACAAAGGGATCAAGATGTGCATGAGATGAAAAATTTGTTCCATACGCTACGCACAAAGTTGGGTATCAAAGATTTGGAGAAACATTTGGTACTTAAGTACCGTAATTATGTGCACATATATATCTAGGAGGAAATGGAGTTCCTCGACATCTCCTTGCTTGGTGTAGCATACCAGTATGCTACCAAGATTGAGAATAAATTAACTTAGAATAAGTGATACTTTGTATTTGCAAATCAGAAGCAAGGGGAAGGCACCCCCAAACCACAGAAAAAAGGACAAGGCCAAGGCGGGGTAGCCCGGGATAACCCATTAAAACGGTAAGAGAAGAATAACACCACGAAGCCAAAGAAGGACACGGGAAAGTGGTGTGAGTTCCATAAGAGATCCAATAACAACACAAGTGAGTGTCGGGCCAAGAAATCACTAGTGATAAGTTGAAGGCTTCTGAATTAGACACATGTTTTGACTCTGAGTCAGAACTAGACAAGGGGAATGAAAAATGGAATCATATTATCGATGCGGATCCCAGTGCCAATGTTGCCACCACCAAGATCCAGAAGGAATAATGTGAAGATCCATAGGAGGGGAAGCACCTCTTCCATTCCTAGATGTAGGTGAAGGGTTCCCCGCTGTAATTCATTGTTGACATCGGGAGCCAAAAGAAGCTCATTTCAGTAGAGGTCATGAAGTGGTTGGGCTTGTCAATCAAAGCACACCCAAAACCAGACACCATTGGGTGGCTTCACCAAGGACGGTATCTCCACATCAGCCAACAATGTCGCCTTCCCTACAACATCAAGCCCTTCATAGATGAGGTATTATGTGATGTTGCTCCTCTTAAAGTTTGTGATGTATTATTAGGCCAACCATACTTGTGGAAGAACATGTTGTGTATGAGTCTTTGCCTCACACTGTTCTATTAATTTGGGTAATAATATGTACAGGATACCAGAGGTAGCACTGCCTACCACCATCTCTTTGATCACTGCAAAGCAATGCAGTAAGCTCATTTCCCAAATTGGGAAATTTGTTTTCCTTATGATCTGTCATTGGGGCAAGAAGAATAATGTGGCCACGACCTCTAGACAGGGCTCCTCTGCACGACAACAACATATGGACAAGGTCATGGAGGAGTACGGGGACATCTTCACCTCACATGTAGAGGTGCCTTTGCATTATTAGGTTAATCACTCCATCGATATGACCCTAGGCACACTGCTACCCAATGGACCAATATATCGGTGCTCTATTATGGAGAATGAAAAAATCAAGAGGAATATTCAAGAGTTGTTGCAGAAAGGTCACATCCGGCCAAGTTCATTGCCTTGTGGGAGCCCGATAGTGTTGGTGCTAAAGAAGGATGGGGCTTGGAGACTTTGTATTGAATATCGGGTGCTAACTAGGATCACTGTCCAGAATAGGCATTCAATCCCAAATATTGATGACATTATAGATGAAATTAAGGGGGCCAAATATTTCAAAAATATTGACTTGAAGTCTAAGTATCACGAGGTATCAATCGAACCCTCTGATGCGTGGAAGACTACCTTCAAATCCAAGTAGGGCCTTTTTGAATGATTGGTCATGCCTTTCGGTTTGACGAATGCTCTCGTGACCTTCATGAGGCTGATGGAAGACATCTTGAAACCATTCACTAAATCATTCATGGTTTTTTATTTGGATGAAATCCTAATCTTCAACCAGATTTGGGAAGAGCACCTCCACCACATTCGACAGGTCCTCCAAGCACTGCGACACCACAAGTTGTATGCGAGTTTGGATAAATACACTTTTGGGATGACCCAAGTTTAATATCTGAGATGCATTATTAATGAGTGGGGGGTGCATGTGGACCCAACCAAGATCTAGTCCATTTGGGATTGGCTAGCCCCAACCACTCTAACGGAGCTCCGCAACTTTCTGGGTCATACCAATTTCTACCATAGTTTCGTGTTGGGGTTCTCTCATATCACTTGTTCTTTGATTCAAGTCTCTAAGGGAGGAGTGAAAGAAAAATTATTTTGGTCTGAATCTGAACTAAAGGCATTCATAGAGTTGAAGCATCACCTCTTCTCGGCACCAGTTCTCACATTGCGGAGTTGCAACAACCATTTGAGATCAAGAGAGATGCCTTTGACTATGATATTGTGGCAGTACTTACTCAGTAGGGGTATCCAATGGCATATCACAGTGAGACACTTTCAAACACAGTCCGAAAGTATCCCACCTATGAAAAAGAGATGCATTCCATTGTGCAGGTCTACTGACAATGGAGGCATTACATTTTTTGGAAGGAAATTATCATCCACACAGATCACCGACCCCTGTAGTTCATAAAGACACAAGGGAAGTTGCAAAATGATCACCATTAGAAATGCTCCGCATACCTGAAACATTTCCATTTGAATATCAAGTACAAGAAGGGAGTTACCAATAATGTTGCAGACTTCTTCAATCGATCAATGATCGTGGCACTAACCACTATTCTCGACACTTGTGGCCACGAGACTTCGGGTTGACCGCATCTCTAGAAAAGTGATCCAGAATTCCGAGACACATACGAGACGCTCCTGTAGGGTAAGAAAGTTGCATATTTTCACCTCTAGGATGCACTGTTATGAAACCTAGTACACCTATGTGTTCCTTCAAGTGAGTGTGCGAATATTTTTTGGGAAGCACACTATTTTCGGGTCGTTGGATATTTCAGGAAGATTCGGCTCATGTCTAGTTTGAAGCTAACAAGGAGAACAACTTCATTGAATGAATTTAGCACATCTGCCGATAGGTCCATGACATATTGGATAGAGCCAATGCTAAGTACAAGCAGCGACATGACCAACATCGAGTGCCACACAAGTTCCAGGTGAGCGTCAAAGTTTGGATACATTTGCAGAAGGACTATAGCCCCACCACAAGCTTCTTTCACTCTGATATGGGCCATATACCATCACCAAGGTTGTAGAGGACAATTCATTCAAGCTCAGTATTCTGAACATTCCTTGTTCTGCACCCAATGTTCAATGTGGACCACCTTCGACCCTACTTTCCACCTTTGTTGGACACATCCGACATTACAGAACAACTCCCACCAACATAGTTAAACCTAGACTGCATGGAACAAGCCACAAATGATCGGATCATGGAAACACATATCAAGAACCCCCGCTAGTAGAGGATCCAATTATATCAATTTGTCAATGCAAGGCAACTCCTTCACCATGGCCAGTGGTTCAGCAGAAATTTCCTCACCTCATTGAGGCTCTACATGCAATGATGACCATTTCTTCCTAGGGGGGGAGAATTATCCAGATGGATGTTAGTGGCCACCCACCTATTCTACCTAGGCCTCTAGTTGGTTTCATCATTTTCCTTGTTTATAGCAGCATTTACTATTTTTATCAGTTTTTCGGGTCTTGAACTTTTAGGGTAGTTTTGACCCCCTAAAATGTGTTTTTTTGAGGTTCGCAACAGGACTGTAGCCATAGGCAAGGTCCACAACAAGCTCGTAGCGATAGGCAAGGTCCAAAACAAGCCCAAGCCATAGGAAAGGGCCTACGAAAAATATTTTATTACTCGGAGAGATATTTTTGACGATATATCGTATGCGCCAAACAGAGATAATATGACCAAGTTAAGAGCCCAGGAAGTTGGATGCCCAACTAACCCCAACGTGGCCCACAAAATCTTGGTGTTCCATCTCCTAGGGTTAGGGTTTTGTTTATTTATGGTTTTCCCATGTTGTTTAATAATAAAAAGGCCCTTGAGCCTCATTGTAACACAGCTTAGAGGCATGTAACCGCTGCATCTCTTCTCAGAGACAAGCTACCATCACTTGAGCTAGTTTATTTCCATTATGTCTGTAAGCTTATTTCAATTACTTAATATTAATGAAATGAAGTATATTTTCTATTGAATCTCTACATTTACGTTTATTTATATATGGGTGAAAATGTGAAGTTGGGTTACATTTTTTTCCCTTTTTTGAGAATTTTTTTTTTAAATTTTTAATTTTTAATTTTATTTTCTGTTCTTCAACTTTTTGCAAGCTAAAACAATTTTTCTGTTTAGAATTTCATTTTACGATAAATATAAAAGTTGTCAGAAATTTTGTTAGCTTTCTATTACTTATTTTTTGGAATTTTTTTATACACATTTGATATGTCAACTTAGTGTTTCTTTGAGTGTGTGTTTTTTAACAATCAAAGGATTCATAAGAAGTCATGTTAATACACAATGTTGTATTCTTTGAAACTTTGTGTTTTTGAGAAACAAAATGTGTTACAACAATATAGATAGAGTCTACTTCATTTTCATCATATTTACAAAGCCAACACATGCATATCATAATTACTAGAATTTTTTGAACTCGTCTAATATGAAAAAATTGCATATTTTAAATATGTTTCGCGACTCAAGAAATTTCTTAACATACAAGTTATAAACTAAAAATCTAAAAACTACCCATTAGAGATGACAGACCAATGTAATGCACCATAATTTTTTCAATTTTTTTTACAGTGTAATTGGGAAGATACAGAATTATGATTTCACTGAATCATAATGACCTTTAGAAATTGTTTGCACCTGTTTTATTACAAAATTAATTAAAATTAGTAAATATTTATGAAATTCCATAAAAGTTATATTTCCTGAAAGTAGATTGAATTCTGAAAATGCTTGTTTTGGTTCTTAAAATTAATTCAGAATGTTTCATGGAGTTTAATCAATCCAAAGTCGATGATATGTATTCAGAGCTTGGTTATGCGTAATTGTTGATGCATTAGTTTAGCCGAACTCTTAAACAAAGTTCTGCCGAATTATTTTTTGCGCCGACGGCCCGTTAAGTTTAACGATATAAAATTTTGGCCAGATTTTTTATAAAATTTTGGCTGAACTTTTACCCAATTTTCAGTCGGCTGGAAAATACCACGAAGCCCCTCCCAAAAAACATTTCGCGACAATATAAATTGCCGTGAAAGCATTCATTATTTTCGTATTTTCACACATTTGGTTTGATTTTACAAAGGTTTTGATCTGATTTTGCAAAGAATTGTTTTGGGTTTAAGGACTTTTCTTGGAGATACATTCAAAGGAAATTTTTGCAAAGGATTGTTTTGGGTTTAAAGACTTTTCTTGGAGGTACATTCAAGGGACTTTTCTTGGAGGTACATTCAAAGGACATTTCTTGGAGGTATGTGATACATTTTTTGGATGTTTTCTAGGCTTCATTTTTTTTTAAAGTATGGATTTAGGCTTAATTTTCATTATTTTTGAAGGTATGGATTTAGACTTAATTTTCAAAGGACTCTTTCTAGTCGTAATTTCGAAATGACTCTTTTTAGACTTAATATTAAAAGGATATTTTTTGGACCATTTTTTAAAGTATTTTTTAAAGTGATATTTTTTTAGAGGCTTTTTTGAAGTATTTTTTAAAGTGACATTTTTTAAGAAGTTGGAATTAATTTTCAATGGACATTTTTTTGTGGCATTTTTTGAAGTGACATTTTTTTAGAGTACGTGTTTTGGGTTGGAGTAAATATTTTATAATGATTTTTTAAAATGAGTTTTTGTCTAACTTTTTAAATGAATTTTTTTTGTAGGACTTGGAAGGAAATATTTTGAGCTTCGATTCATTTTTATAAGACATTTTTTTCTCTGATTGTTTAAAGTAAGTGTTTTGGATTGAAGTAAGTATTTTTGGAAAAAAATTTAAAATGAGTTTTTTTAAATTAAATCTTTTGTGATGGTTTTTTTTAATTGAGTTTTTGTCTAAATTTTTGAAGGATTTTTTTTGAATTTCATACTCTATTATCATGGGAAATCGAAGGAATTGTACGAGAAAATATGATTGAAAAAGAGACCTCCATGAACCTAGAGAAGAGACGAGACAATCTCACAAAAGAAAGATAGAAGAAATCTCAAATATTGAAGGGGAAAATCAAACTCAACTAGAAGTTGAAGCAGGTATGTAAATGTAAATAATATGAGTTTGATATATTTAAAATTTTCCTGTGTAAAATGTGAAGCTTAATTTTTATTTGATGAACTAATTTGAAAAATATTTTGCAATGTAAACAGAGAGAGATGTTCCTCAAAACATTGATGATAAGATACAAAATTTTGAAAGAGAAAGTGAAAGAGATATTGAACCAATGATTGAAGATGGTGAAAATGTTGAAAGAAATTCAAGTGAAGAAATTGAATCACAAGGTATGTACACACATATATATATGTTGAACACATGCACATATTATTGAAATTATACATATATTTATTAGTTTAGTTATTTATTGAATATGTAAACTTATTATGTACTATTCATTCGAATATGTACAGATGAAATCAATGTCGATGATGAGATGTTAGAAAATGTTGACACTCACACATATGGAGATAAAAGAGCTGACCATTATATACGATATCGTGTTAACCGCATTTTTGATACGTACTTCATAAAGGAAAATGTGACAGTTCAAGCCCAAATGTTGAAAGGTCTCCTATCATTCAGGAAATTAAAAGAAGCTACGACTTTATTGGGTATTCAAAAATCAACCAAAGATTAAAAAAAATGAAGGAAAATGTGATACAAAATATAAATAGTGCTATAAATTCAATTAGAAGATCTAGACAGAAAAATGTTTCAGTTGTACATAGAGCAATACATATGGCAGTGGTTTCATCAAGTACTAAAGAGAATCGCTTGGTAAAATCTATGGCACGAGCATTAGGAACCTCACGAAAAACTTTGCACAAACATCGGAAATTTCGGTTGCAAATAGATGTAAATGATGAACTCGCTTGTTGGAGAGCTATTTGTAGGCAACCATACAAAGATATACTTGGAGAAAATGTTAAAAAAATAATATATGAATATTGGAAGAACAATTCGCGTGTTTCGCCAACTGCAAAGCATTTGATGCGAAGAAGAATAGCACGAAATTAGTACGAACAACATGAAAAACATTTCTTGGAAACCACTAAGATAGATTTTTTCAACAAGTTCAAAGAAGAGAATCTTGAAATTCATGTGTCAATCAGTGCTTTTGTTCAACAAAAACCATGGTATGTAAAACCTATCACCGTACACGACACTTGTTGTTGTCATTATCATGTGGAATTTGAGTTATATTATGACACATTCCTTAATTTTGGTAGAAAATTTTGGAAGGGTTCACCTCCTTCTTCCACTATCCGTGATTTCATATCTCAAATTCTATATGAAAGACAAAGCGATGAACTATTTTACGAAAAGAAATGTGTTGGTGGTAAAAAGTGTGATGATTATGGAAATTTGACTAAATTTAAAGACAAATATCATACTGATATAAATGATCAATCATTTTCCAAGATGAAAGTGAAATGGAAGAGATATGAATATATCCATACATCGATTCAAGGTGCAAATAGTGCTAAAAGAATTGAATTACGAGAAGAAGAAATTTTTGTGATAGACTTTTTGAGAAAGTTTGAGGCAGAAATTTTTAAATACACCAAGCATTCCCATAGAGCTCAATGGAAAGACTTGCAATTCGAAAAATACTGTGAAGTTTTTCCACCAGGGACCATTTTGTGAGTAATTGATTTTGTAGAAAACTACACATTTGTTCCAAAAAAAGAAATTCAGAGTGAATACTATCATTTTGACCAAGTCTCCATGCTCATCCATATTCTATATAGACATGTTGAACATAACGTCAATCATATAGAAAGCACCAGTGAAAATCGACATGTTATTAAAGAATATCACTTTTATATCAGTGATGATCGTACATATGATACATATTTTGTACAACACTGTTTTGGAAAGATTTACGACTCCTTGAAAAGTCGTGGAATAACATTCAATGAACATTGGATATGGTCAGATGGATGTGCTGTTGAGATTTTCTGTTTTGAATAGAATAGGAAAAAATCTCAGTAGGTGACAAAAATTAGGAATTAGTTCCTAGATTAGCTCCAGGTTGTTGGGGAGAGAGTTAATGCATCCTATATTTGTGTTGAGAGGATTTATGAGGCAGTTTGATTCTCCTGGCTATATAACAGGTATCCATACGGATTGTTTGTAATGGAGTGTGGGTGTGAGAGTTTGTAATCTCCTGTTTATTAATGAAGATTTGCCGATGCCTGTTGTGTGGATATAGCCCAGGAGGTTTGGGTGAACCACGTTAAATTACTGTGTCTTTCCTGTGCATGTTTTATTTGCTGTTGTTGTGGTTTTTTTCGTTGATTTAATTTGCTGCGCTTCAACAATTGGTATCAGAGCAGGTTGGAGCAAGTTGGAGGCGTGGTGGATCTGCGTGCTGTGTAAACCTGCGTGTAGGTGCGTTGAAAGGGCATTGCTGTAAGTATTACAGCGTGGATCCTTCTTCAGATGAAAGCTGCCTTGCTTTGTGTATAAGTTCTGTCAGCGATGTGATGCATGAGTGAACGAAGTTCTTGGAGAGTAGAGCAGAATTGCTCATTATTATTTGTGGAGCGACGCGGACATGAATAATTGGAGTCGGACGAATAAATTAGTTCCGCTCACAAATAGCCATATTTCATTCTAACGGAGAGCTGACCGAAGGAGATAGCTCGTATGGCAAACAGAGAACTATACAAAATAATTTTGTGCAAAGCCAGCTCCAGGAGAATTAGAATAGATCCAGCATATTCACTATCCGGAGAACACTCAGCCTCGGCAGAGCCTCCAACCGCTTCTTGAACACCGTGTTGGGTCATCGAACAACGATGGCAGTCATGGCAGTCACCTGAATGTTGGGTTTTGCGGAAACAGAGCTGAATCCACTCTGCACAATATCGAAGCCATTCCTTAAATCTGTGCACGGGGATATTTTCGTGGCAACTTACGCAGAGGCCGTTGACCAAACATTGCTACGGAGGTTTGAATGAAACGCTGCCGTATTAAAAACGTATGCCATTTTTTTTTTTTAAGTTTTTTTTTTATAAATTGATTTTGGAAAAAGGTCTGTTATAAATCGATTTTTTAAAAAAGAAAAAAGGTCAGATATAAATCGATATATATAAAAACGTTTTAAACAAAATCGATTTGTGTTAAATCAATTATAAGGTTTTTAATTGATTTAAAAGGAGTTGGCATATAGGGTGGAGTTTTGTAATTTAATATAAATCGATTTGTAATTTTTTGTTTTAATACCATTCACATATGGTATAAAATCGATTATATTATAAGGGAGGCATTTAAATAATGTTTTTGAATTGCCATTTTTATATGGTATTTTGAAGTGGTTATAAATCGATTTATTTTTTAAAGGAAGTTGAGAAGCACTTTAAAGGAAGGAGTTTAAAGGCATTTTTTAATTAAAAGGGCATTCTTTATTTGAAAATTGGTTCTGGAGATTACTGTGTTTTTTGCTGAAACAAGATGGCGAAAACTCAAAATGCCCGGTTTGAAATTGAGAAGTTCAATGGCAAAAACAACTTCGAGATCTGGAAGGTAAAGATGCACGATCTGCTGGTACAACAAGGCGTGGCGAAAGCGCTGTTGGGGAGGAGCAAAAGGCCTTCTACCATGACGGAGGATGAATGGGTTGAGTTGGATGACAGAGCTCTGAGCGCAATTCGGTTATGCCTGGCAGATGACGTTCTGTTCAACATTGTGTCAGAGAAGACCGCCGCAGGCTTGTGGATAAAGCTCGAGAAGCTCTACATGACGAAGTCCTTGACAAATCGGATTCTCCTGAAGCGGCAGCTATACAGTTTGCGGATGAAGGAAGGTACCTCGATTACTGACCATCTGAATGTTTTCAATACTCTATTGGTACAATTACAAAGTCTAGATGTAAAATTTGATTCAGAGGATAAGGCAATAACTCTATTGTGTACATTGCCTGAATTGTGGGATCACTTTGTTACTTCCATAAGCTTCAGTAATGCAGCTGTCCTTGAGTTTGATGATGTGGTTGGAGCCATGTTGTCTGAGGAGACGAGGAAGAAGTCGAATGCTGACACCTCTACATCAGAGGCAATGATGGCTAGAGGTCGTTCTAGAGAAAGACGCTCAGGTAAGCGCAACGATTCGCGTTCAAAGTCGAAAGGGAAGAAGAGCAAAGTGAAGTGCTGGTTTTGTGGCAAATCGGGGCACTTGAAGAAAGACTGCTGGAAGAGACATCAAACAGAGAAGAAAGGAGACTCTTCGACAGAGAAGAAGGAGGCAAATGCGACGGATACAGGTTCGGCATCTGGTTCAGGTATGAGCGACGAAGTGTTGTCTGTTAATATGTCAAATCATGATCAACATTGGTTGTTAGATTCCGGTACATCAAACCACATGTGTATTCATAGAGAATGGTTTAAGACGTATAGATCAGTTAATGATGGAGTCGTGTACATGGGTAATGATGTCACATCTAATATTGTTGGGATAGAAAGTATACAATTGCAAATGTTTGATGGCACAACTAGAATATTAACAAATGTGAGACATGTTCCAGACTTAAGGAAAAATTTGATTTCATTAGGAGCACTTGATTCGAATGGATATAAAACTGTAATTCAAGGTGGAGTTATGAAAATCTATAAAGGTATTTTACTAGTAATGAAAGCTAAGAAAGTAGGAAATCTGTTTCAGTTAGAAGGAAGAACAGGGTCAGTTCATGTGTCTACGGTGTCTGAACATGACAGTAGTTTCATTCGCCTATGGCATCAAAGGTTGGGCCATATGAGCGAAAGAGGGTTGAAAATTTTGGCTGATCGCAAATTACTTCCTAATCTAAGGTCTGGAAAGTTAGATTTCTGTAAGCATTGCTTGTTTGGAAAACAAAGTAAACAAAAATTTAAAACAGGCAAACATACTAGTAAAGGCATACTTGATTATATCCATTCAGATGTTTGGGGTCCAGCTCCTACAGCGTCATATGGTGGCTCGTCATATTTTGTGTCATTCATTGATGACTTTTCTAGGAAGGTGTGGGTCTACATGTTGAAAAGGAAGTCTAATGTTTTTTCAATTTTCAAACAGTTTAGAGCATTGGTAGAAAACAGCACTGGTAGAACAATAAAGTGTTTAAGAACTGACAATGGTGGTGAGTTTAATTCCAAGGAGTTTGACAACTATTGCAAGGATGCAGGGATCGAGAGACATAAGACCACGGTTTATACTCCTCAGCAAAATGGAGTTGCTGAACGCATGAACAGGACTCTTCTAGAGAGAGCAAGGAGTATGCTGAGTAACGCTGGTTTGCAGAAGGAGTTGTGGACGAAAGCAGTGGCAACAACTTTTTATGTGATAAATCGATCTCCATCGACAGCCATAGACTGCAAAATTCCGCAAGAGGTATGGAAAGGACACCCTTGTGATTATTCTAAACTCAGAGTGTTTGGTTGTGATGCATATGCTCTAGTGCCTAAACATCAGCGAACTAAGTTAGATCCAAAGTCTAAAAGGTATATCTTTGTTGGGTATGGTGTTGGAACAAAGGGATATAGATTATGGGATCCTACTACCCGCAAAATCATCATCAACAGAGATGTAAAGTTTGATGAATCCTCTCTTGTACAGTTAGATGTAGATAGAAAATTGAAACAGGATGATGTATTTGATTTTCAGCACATTCAGTTTGACAGCACTTCTAATGATAGTCATGATGACCATAGTTCAGATTCTAGTCATGAACAGGTTTCAGAATCAGATCATGAACAGGGTTCAGATGTAGGTCATGAACAGGTCTCAGATACTGATCGGCAAGAAGTTCCTACAGATGGTAGTTAGCCAGAAACATCCTTAAGGAGGTCGACAAGAATCAAACGACCACCGAGAAGGTATGATGATTATGTTACTTCAGTTGCATTTACTGCTAATGACAATGAACCTCTGTGCTATCAGGAAGCAATAGAAGGTTCGAATAGTGACAAGTGGAAAGCAGCCATGAAGGACGAAATGATGGCCTTGAGTAAGAACGGCACGTGGGATCTGGTTGAGCTTCCGAAAGACAGGAAAACTGTGGGGTGTAAATGGGTTTACAAGCTGAAACGAGGTGTGAATGATACGGAGGACAGGTACAAAGCGCGGCTGGTTGCAAAAGGGTTTTCTCAGAAAGCAGGCATAGACTTTCATGAGATTTTTTCACCAGTTGTTAAAATAGTTTCAATTCGAATTGTGTTAGCTTTAGTTTCTTTGTTTGATTTAGAGTTACAGCAACTAGATGTTAAGACTGCATTTCTACATGGAGGCTTGGATGAGGAAATATATATGGAACAACCGGAAGGGTTTGTTCAGCATCGCAATGAGAAATTTGTCTGCAGGCTCAAGAAGTCATTATATGGCCTGAAGCAGTCGCCTCGGCAGTGGTATAAGAAGTTTGATTCTTTCATGTTGAGTCAGAAATATGTTAGAAGTGAATATGATCATTGTGTGTATTTCAAGCAATTGAAAAATGGCATGTTCATTATCTTAGTGTTGTATGTTGAAGATATGCTTTTAGCAAGCAAAAGCATTGATGAAATCAACAGGTTGAAGACTCAGATGGCAAGGACATTCGATATGAAAGATCTAGGAGCAGCAAGACAGATTTTGGGCATGGAGTTTTTCAGAGAAAGGAGTAATGGTAAGTTGTGGCTATCACAACAGAAGTATGTTGAGAAGATACTTTTGAGGTTTGGTATGAACAATGTGAAGCCTGTGTCGGTCCCTTTAGCTTCCCATTTTAAGCTTTCTTCCAGTTTATGTCCTAATACAGATGAAGAAAAGGATTATATGTCTCGAATTCCATATGCTAATGTAGTAGGATGTTTGATGTATGCGATGGTTTGTACTCGACCAGATATTTCACATGCAGTTGGGGTTGTCAGCAGGTACATGGAAAATCCGGGTAAAGAACACTGGTCAGTAGTGAAATGGGTGCTTCGGTACTTGAGAGGCACAAGTAGTTATTGTATTACTTACAATAAGAGTAGTGAATTTGTTTGCGGGTATGTTGATTCCGATTTTGCAGGTGATTTGGATAAGATAAGGTCAACTTCAGGGTACGTCTTTACTCTTGCAGGTGGAGCTATTAGCTGGATGTCAAAGCTACAGAACATTGTTGCTTTATCCACTACTGAAGCAGAATACATTGCTGCTTCACATGCTTGCAAAGAGGCGGTTTGGTTGAAAGGTTTGCTTGGTGAATTTGGTAGGTTGCAGGACAACATCAGGTTACTTTGTGATAGTCAAAGTGCAATACATTTGGCTAAGAATCCAGCCTATCATAGTAAATCAAAGCATATTCCAATAAAGTATCATTTTGTAAGACAGGTGATCACTGAAAGGGGAGTCTCTCTTGAAAAGGTGCATACAAAGGAAAACTGTGCAGACATGTTCACGAAACCAGTTTTGTTGGAGAAGCTGCATTGGTGTTTGGCTTCTCTTGGCTTGCAGAAAAGATAAAATAATAATAACAGGGCATCAGGCTAATTTTTGTCAAGGTGGAGATTGTTGAGATTTTATGTTTTGAATAGAATAGGCAAAAATCTCAGTAGGTGACAAAAATTAGGAATTAGTTCCTAGATTAGCTCCAGGTTGTTGGGGAGAGAGTTAATGCATCCTATATTTGTGTTGAGAGGATTTGTGAGGCAGTTTGATTCTCCTGGCTATATAACAGGTATCCATACGGATTGTTTGTAATGGAGTGTGGGTGTGAGAGTTTGTAATCTCCTGAATTTGATTAATAAAGACTGCCGATGCCTATGTTGTGTGGACGTAGCCCAGGAGGTTTGGGTGAACCACGTTAAATTACTGTGTCTTTCCTGTGCATGTTTTATTTGCTGTTGTTGTGGTTTTTTTCGTTGATTTAATTTGCTGCGCTCCAACATGTGCAGGTCAATTCAAATCTGCACGATCATTCTTTTGGTTGTCTTGTCTTCATAAAAAAACCTGCATTAAACATTGTTGAAATTTCTTTGAGACTGGTCATGGAAAAGGAGAACATGACGGTGCAGGGGCATGCATAAAATGAGCACTTCGAAGATATCAAATGAACCCCTCTGCAAGCCGACTTGTGGATGCTAAAGAAGTTGTTCAATGGTGCATCTCTTCTCTAAGCCATGAGACTAACCGATCAAGGGAAGTGACAAGGTACATTCAATTTAATTTTTATTGGATATATAATTTTAAACAATGTACATTTATCGCAATTTGATTATATTTGATTGATTTTCTTTGATTGTATTTTGATATCATATTTACGTTCTTCTTTGAATTTTCTATATAAATATTTTTTGGCATATTGGGATCAAAGAATAGATAGATCAATTGGAAATGACGTTGAAACAATAAAAGGGAATCGAAAATTGCTTTCAATTAAAACAAAGTTGCCCAGAAACGTGTTTGCATTGGATAAAAGAAAATATTTTTGTTTTTGTCGTGTTTGCATAAACAACACAAAATCCAATGACTTTTGTGAAAACAAAATGTATGTAAAATATTGGAAACTTACAGAGCTAAATACAAGGGGAAAAATGTCCATTGTAATTTTTGAAGAAATGCAATCAAAGGAAACTACAATATCATCCGATGGTGATCGTGTTTCTGATCTTGTTAGAGAATGTAACATTTGAATTTCTTTCGAATGATAAAGATCTAGAAATAAATTTAAATACATAAGTTAAGTTTGTTTTATTGTGCAGGAGATGTTTTTGCTGTAATTTCACCTACTGAAAACGATGAAAATGTGAAGTATTATTTGATGCGTTGCACTGAACGAAAAATGAAATTATTAGAAAACTATAATGATCACTGGTTTCCATATGAAATAGGATCTATTATACTAAAAGGTTATTTTTTCAAACAAACTAATGAAAGTGGGGATTTTTTTTAGTTTGAAGACTATGAACCTGATGTCATAAGTTGTCAATATAGCCACTTGGTGTGTGCAACATGCATAAAGTTGATAAAGGTTCAATCAAAGAAAAAAATGAAAATTAAGAAATGGAAAATGTCAAAATCCAATCATGAACGGATCATTAGAGATGTCATTCCATTGGAATTTTTTGGATTGAATTGCCCAACAATTTCTTCTCTTTGGATTATGTTTTAGAACTTCCAGAACTCAGCTAAAAATTGAGTTGCCTTGCTATATTATCTGTGCAAGTGTTTGCACACGTACAAATTGTTTTGGTACATGCACACTAGAATCAATTGAAAGTAGTTTTTCTATACATGCATTGATGAAAAATGTTGCATGTATATATATATATATATATATATATATATATATATATATATATATATATATATATATATATATATATATATATATATATATATATATATATATATATATATATATATATATATATGTTTTAGAATGAAATTAGTCGTTCAAGTAGTATTACTATGTGCACGATGAAAAATGTTTCACGTACCGAATATATATATGTTCTAGAATGCAATTAATCGAAAGTAGTTTTTCTATGTGCATTGATGAAAAAATGTTGCACGTATCGGATATATACACTGACCAATGTATCCATTTTTTCTCGTGGGATTTTTCAAAAAAGTATCCACAAATAAATCATCCACATTATAGTTTTGTACGAAGACTCCTTCGTAATAATAGACTCTAAGGCATCTCTCCGATCTTTGGTGGGTTTTGACCCACATCTCTATTCCCGATAGAAAATCTATACAAAATTCTGTCATTCAATGGTCAAATATGTTTCTAGGCAATTTATTGAAAGTAACTTTTCTATGTCCATTGATGAAAAGTGTCGTACGTATTGGATATATATATATATATAATGCAATTAATTGTTCAAGTATTTCATGTGCATTGATGAAAATGTTTCACATATCAATATATATGTCTAATGAAATTAACTCAAAGTAGCTAAATTCTATAGCCATTGATGAAAAGTAGCTTAATTCGTCATGACATTACTGATGAAAAATGTTGAAGTACTAGATATATATGTTCTAGAAAGAACAAGAATGGTCCAAATAGTTTTTTTATGTGCATCAAGGGCAATTTTTCACGCATCGGATATATATGTTCTAGAATGGAATTAACAGTAGTAGCTTTTCTATACATGTGCATTTATGAAAATACTAGATATATATCCATTATAGATTGCATTTTTAAAATTTTATGATTGTTTTCAACACATCTAACAAGACCTAGAATCTTATGATTGTTTATATATATATATATATATATATATATATATATATATATATATTACTTCAATCGTTTTAACATATATATTCAAACATGTGTAAAATCATTTCTACATGTACATGTATATTCATGTGAACTTTTTTTTGTTTGGAAAACAATAACTTGAATTTAAAAAAAAAAAACATAATATCATAATCACATGCCAAATGTAGTTCAACCATCCAAAAATTGAGTTTTAAAAACTTTTTGATTATATCACAACATTACTTCACATACCATGCCAATTGTAGTTCAACTATCCAATAAAAACATTTAACATTATATCACATGCCAAATGTAGATCAACCATCCAAACCTTAAAAGTTTTAATTTAACAAAAAATTATAGATCACAACGTTACTTCACATGCCAAATGTACCTCAACCATCCAAAGCTTTATTTTTAAATTTTTTTGATTATATCACGACATTACTTCACATGCCATGCCAATTATAGTTCAACTATCCAATAAAAACATTTAACATTATATCACATGCCAAATGTAGATCAACCATCCAAAACTTAAGTTTTAATTTAAGAAAAATTTATAGATCACAACATTACTTCACATGCCAAATGTACTTCAACCGTCCAAAACTTAAGTTTTAAAAACAAAACAAATTATAACACAACATTAATTCACATGCCAAATGTAGTTAAAAAACAAAACATTAATATAGATCACAACATTACTTCACATGCCAAATGTAGTTCAACCATCCAAAACTTAAGTTTTAAAAACATTATATATCACATTCACATGTACCAATTGTAGTTCACATAAAATATGTCTAAAATTTGTAGATCTCACAAGTATCAAGTCTCAAGTTATATATGAATGCATCTAGACAATATATAAAAAAGTAAATTTAAGACTAGAAATCTCAATCAAATCTAGAATCATCCATCAAATACATATGGATGTAGTGCCTTTCCTAGCATAGTATCAATCCGCGAGCTATCCTGCGAAGCATGGGGAACCTATACACAATGCACGTACAAACATTAAAATTTGATGTTTTAAAATTGAGTGAGAATATATAGAACTTCATGTAAAAAACAAAATATAAAAAAAATCATGCAATACCTCAGGAATTTCCCTCTCCATTTGTTGCTCGTCTGCTACAACTTCCCCCATGGGAACATCTCCAACAGTAAACTGTACAGTATACATGTACAATTATATATATATATATATATATATTAAAAATTTTCAAATGAAAATGAATATATATAAACTTATTTTCAATAATATTAAAAAAAAAAATAGACAACTTGTTCAAATGGTTGAAATGTTGTGGATGTTCCTATCTCCATCGCTACAGTCCGTGGAGAAAATAAATCCTCTATATAAACCTAAAATTCAAAAATTTAATTGAAGTATAAAATAACTCAAGATCGAGATCTCAATTTATTATAAAACTTTTAAACTTCAATTTATAAATTATAAATTAAAAACATATATATTTAAAAGTGAAAAATTGAATACTTTTGCAGGTGGATTTGGCACATCTCTTAAGAGAGGCTCCAAAAGAAAATCTCCAAAAACCTAAAATTCAAAAAATATAAAATAACTCAAGATATAAATATATCTCATTTTTTAATGGAACTTTTTGAGGTGGAATATATAACTTAAAAACATAAATTTTAAAAGTGGAAAATTGTCCATACTTCTTGTGAATCTGGCACATCTCCTAAGGAAGTAGAAGGTACATCTCCCAAGGAAGAAGAAGGTACCACCATCCCAAAAACATCAGGCGGAATCAAAATCTGTTAAAACATTTTATAATATATACATGAAAATGTACATGTGTGCACAATTATTTATTTTAAAAATATCAAGTTTAAAAAACACTAACATTTTCCAACATATCTTGATGGTGAGACCCATATTGATTGTTTGAACCAGAGGCTCTGAACGTGATATTAACATTTTTGTCATTCATCAAGCATGACAACTGGAAATGGGGTTAACATATGATGATACATTTTTGTTAGATTAATGTACATAAAAATAAATGTATGTATATATGTATTTATTACAAATTGTATGTATGTGTTAAAATAATTGAACCCTAACTATTAACACATACCATTCCCATGCCCTCTTCCTCATTAAAAATTAGGTAATGCCAACCATTGCGACAATTCTTTGCATATGTTTTGAGATCTTCAACACTCTTGTTGTCAATCTCTTCATCTATATAATACACAAAATTGACGCATGCATTCTTACGTGCTCTTTGTCAATTCATACAAACGTCGAATCCACCTAATCCACTGTGAATATTGTCGATGATGGCATCCATTTCTTCTTGAATAATTTGAGAAGTGGCTTCCATATCTGACCGCAAATTTTCGACATGAACATGTCGACTAACCAATGGGGGCTCACAATGAGGTAACTCAGCATCATGCCTAGCGCCCCTACGGTCACGCAATCAACCTTTCCCAGGACTAAAAAAATTTAGAGGGAAGGTCATTCTAATTGGGTTTAATTTGCAAAAATAATTCCGCATAAAATAATTTTGTGAAATAAAGTGGAACCTCATCGTTCCATGGGAGTCTTCCATAAGCCTTAAGGTGTCTATCAAACAAATAGTGAGCTATATTAGGATGCTTGAAATATTTCACCTTCAACATCTTTCTTTTCGGCCCTTATTTGAAATTAAACATAGACTTTGCCATTGTTGTTGTAACTATTTCTTAACAACCTCCCATTTATTGGGATCCATCACTGTTTCCTTTCTTTTTCTCATGACATCCATAAAATTATTCGTGGTTGGCCCAAAATTTTGGTACACATCTACTAGTTGGCCTAAATAATGTGTAACTATTTCCAAGCTTTGTCGACTCTCAGCAAGTAGAGTCAAAGACACGATATCTCTCTGCAATTTTGCATGAAGCTGTTTACACCTTACTAAGGTGCATTGCTGCATGTTTCTTTCCCACGATATATCGGAAATGTCAGCCGGATAAGTCGTGGTGAGTGGACAACCTTCTTCTTGAATGAAGCGTTATGCTCTACATCTTATTTTACCAACATTTGGAGCATTTTCAGCCTCTGCATCAATATATAAAGATATGTATATTAGAAAAAGCACATGTAAACAAATTTGTACAAATTGAATGAAAAAAATATTCAAATTGATGGCAACCTCGATGTGGTTGGCTAGCATCTTTCCCACCTTGAAACTGTTGAGAACCAGAATGACCTTGCAAAAAACCAACACCACCATCCGTTGATTGGCCTCCGGGAGAATAAATATCACCACCTTCATGCAACCTGCTAGCACTTATTGATGGCCCTCTAAGGGGATTTTAACCACCACCAACCTCTCGAGACGAGAGAGAAGCTTTATAAACAAATACAAATTTATAATCAATTGAAAAATACATTCATACATATAAATGCACGTACATATTCATTGATTAAATTGCGTGAACCATACCATGATTGGGTGAACCATGGGCATGCTCCATTGATGGAGTAAAGACCCTTCTCCTCTTAGCTCCTAAAAAGTAAAAAATGAAACTTATTAACAACTAATTTAACTCACAAAGTTGATAAAAAATCAATTCCATATGTACACACATGTATGTATATGTATTGAGATTTAAGATTATATTTGAATACCATGAACATCCCTTGATCCCTGATCCCCCTCTCTAGTAGAGATATGGGATTCTATTGATCTTCGTCGTTCATCCTCCATGATATATTTATCTATGGTGGAAATTTACAATTATATTTTTAAATGACTAATTTAAAATAAATTCAAAATAAATTTCAGAAAATTAATGTAAAACACAACTTGAAAAGCACTAATTGAACATGTGTGAAACTCAATTTAAGCAAAAAAAAATTATAAAAATGTTAAGTTCACCAAATTGCGCTTTACATGGTGGGAGCACACTTGGTATAAAATTAAAAAAAACACATTTTTATTAAAAAAGAAGTGAAACTCCATTTAAACAAAAATTTGTTGAAGTCCCCGCATTTTAATTTTATAAAAATGTGAAGTTCACCACTTGTTGCAAATGTGAAGTTCATCAAGTTGTGCTTTACATGGTGTGGTGGGAGCACACTTGGTATATAATTGAAAAAAACACATGGTCATTAAAAAAGACGCATTTATAAGTACAAAACACACACATATCCAATATATGTTACAATGTCCATCAATAAATTTTGAAGGAGAGCATCTCAACACTAATTCATCTTTGAGAGATGAACCTTGAATTTTTGAAGAAGAGCGTCTCAAAACTAATTAATCTTTGAGAGATGAATCTTGAATTTTTGAAGAAGAGTGTTTCAAAACTTATTCATCTTTGAGAGATGAATCTTGCATTGGCATTGCCTCGTATAATTCTAATTCATCTATTAATTCATCTTTGATAGATGAATCCAGAATTGGCATTGCCTCACGCAATAGATTAGCAAACATCTTATTCACATTTGTACAATGTCTTATACTAAAAAATTGAAATTGGCTAACAATATTTTTTTCTATTCCATGCAACTCTTTTAGCCTCTCCTTCTTAACTTGGTACATGCCATTCATCTGGTTTCACACAATTTTAGGATTGGTGAAAAATACAATTCCATTTGATCCATACTCCATAGCTGTTCCCAAGCCTTCTATCAATCCAATATAATATGCCTCGTTGTTTGTTGTTCTTCCCAGTATATTCATTTTCTTTTGGATGACTTTCCTAGTCACAATATTGGAAAGCACATATGTAATCACTGCTTTCTCTGGATTGGGATAGCAAGAAACATCTATGCATAATTTCCATTTTTCAACCATATTTAATGGTTTTTTTATCCCTAAAAAAAAAACGAATTCAATAAAAATATATATTAAATTGACATTTATTGCAAATGCATGGGAGAAATGACACATGATCATGAGATAAATGACATGTGCATGGTTCATCTTAAAGTTTGACTCAAAAATTTTATGGTAGAATTCACATCTAGAATTAATGGGAGGAAGCCTCTAGTTTGTGGGAGAAATGAATTTTATGCACTTACTAAAATAACTAGTTATGTAAAAATTCACACCTTTATGAGTTTGTGGGAGAAAAGAAATAGAAATGACACATGCCTTAAAGTTTTCCTAAAAGTTTATGGGAGAAGGGAGAAATGACTCATGTACACAGTTGTCCTTAGAGTGGTTGAGGTTTATGGATATGAAAATGAATAACTTCTATTTAGATCTGTTACAGAGATTGACTGCAGGGGCATTTACTGGATATGTCACCCTTGACAAAATATGAGATCCAGAGGCTTCTTGGCCCTTTACAGACTCTGCCTTTAGAACTTGTAGAATTTAACACTCAAGAGACAAAATAAAATCCTATGGAAGTTCAAAATTCTATGAGAGTTCAGCCACTTTAGGTTCCAATTTTAGGCCTTAAAGCTTGAGAGAAATGACATTTACATGGTTTGCAAAATTATTTTATGCACTTACAAAAAACATGCTTTAAAGCTAATGGGAGAAAGCCAATATGAAATGTATGCTTTCAAAACTTTTCCTAAGAATTTATGGAAGAAATGACACATGTACACAGTTTTCCTTAAAGTGGTTGTGTTTTATGGATATTAAAATGAAGATCTTCTATTTAGATCTATTCCAGAGATTGACTATAGGGGCATTTACTAGATATTTCACCTTTCATAAAAGATAAGATTTAAAGGCTACCTGGCCCTTTATAGATTTTTCCTATAGAACTTGTAGACGTTAACACTACCTATCCAAATTATACCCTATAAAGTGTGTAGAGGACCCGTGGAATCACTCACACTACTTTACGGAGACATAAGGGTGTATAAGAGTGTACTACGTTAAAAAATATGGTCATATTATTAGATATCTTTCCCAAGAGACCAAATGTGCTTCTTAAGTATATGTGGGGTCTATATAACCATCTACAAAAACAAGTGATTATTTCCAAGCTAAGGATATAATGTATTCCATGTGTATACACACATTATCTACAAACCATCTAGGCCAAAATAAATGGTACTTCAGTGGTTTGAAGAAAAAATAGCACCAAGAAGCTTTGAAGGAAGATAATAAGAATTGGAAATAGAAGGATAAGAGTAAAATAGCCACTACACATCTATGCAAGGGTAGTATAAATAATTCTAACAATTTCAACATTGATGGTCACATTAAGGAGAATTATTGGATGTTTGGTATGTGTTATATTATTTATGTGAATACCCCCATGCACTATATATTTTTCTAAGCATAGTGGTGGGAATAAAATGGGAGGAAAGGACCCCCACTTTAGGGTTTCATATAGACGAAAAATTCCCCACACACAGGTGTTCAGGGGTAGTTCCCCAAAAAAAAATTTTTGGGAAAAAAAAATTCTCCCTTTATGATGGTTTTCATCACATGTGTTAGTATGAATCTTAATCGCAAGCATACGAAAAAATACCACTTTAGTTGTTCATAAAAAACAACCCTAACAACAAAGATGGCTTCCAATATCTTCAGATCTGCAATTAGGTGATCAAGATAAATGCTGCAGAAATCTAGATCTATGCATCAAATGACATTAAGCAGTAAATAAAAATGAGATTTACTCCATGCATCCAATAGACAAGACAAGAATATGTTGAACGAATTTTATATTAAGGGCACTTGGGAGGAAAACATAGAAGGAATTTACCAGTTCTCCTCAATGAGATGGGTTCTTGTAAGTCCTTAGCACTTCAGATCTAAAATTCCTCTCTCTTGATGGTGTAGAAAACCCAGACAAAAATGGAAATCAAAGGAAGCTCACAAGAAAAAAGATAGAAAAACATGACAATGATGGTGGATCAAAGTCAGACCAAAAGTATAGATCCAGAGTGATCTTTAGGCAACAAAAGGTAGTGAATGAATGGAAAAACCATTCTATTTATAACAAAAAAATGAGTTAGTCTAGATATTGGTGCATAATTAAAATATTATTAACCAAATCAAGATCCAAATTTTATGGAATATTTTATTATATTTGTTGGAGGGAGAAAGAATTTGACTTGGGTCAAATCCCTTTATTTGTAAATAATAAATAAATAAATGATTTATTTATTATTTTAAGGATGTGGTTGAATAATAATCAAATAAATAATGATTTATTTAATTATTTATAAATGATTTAGTCAAATTTAATAAGGAATATTATTTAAATAAGGTTTAAATAATTATTCCTAGAAAATAATAAGATAAATAGTGATTTATCTAATTAATTTTCCTGTTTTGGGTTAAATATGACCAGTAATATTAATTAGACTACTTTTTAACTAATTATTCCTTGAGGAAAATAAAAAAAATGTAGATTTATTTAATATTTCCTCATGGGGTTTTCTGTTTAGACCATAAAAAACTTAATAAAGGTGGTATACTAAGTTATTTTTCATAGTGAAAGAAATTTTACTTAGGGTAAAATTGGTCTTACATGGTGTACTTAGGTCCATCTAATAGTAACAGGCTAGATGACCAAAAAATGGTGTAACAAATTTCCCCCCAGCGTGCGAGCATTAGGAGCTAATCATATGACCGAAGTACATTGTAAGAATTCAATCACTAGACACCGAAGGGGAAGTCAAAGAGAGAGAAATATAAGGTAGACCAAAACGTAAGAGGACTAGACCCTTAGGAGGTGAGACTTACAAGTGCGACAAGTCTCTTTGATGAGTGAGTACCTGTGCTATAGGCGACGGGGGAGGCATACCTATGCCCGCCGAGACAAAGTACAAATAATAATGTGTCCAGTAAACAAGGGACTGAACAATATAGTACATACTGGCATGAACATGAGCCAGGAAAAAACATGATAATGAATCCAACATACATACTGTGTCTGGGATAACAGCCAGGACTTATATAATAGTATCTGAGTACATGAGATAAAAATACAACCCAAATGCCCCTGTAAACAAGCAAGGGCTCTAAAAATCTGACTGATACATGCAAACAAAAAGGCGCTGCAAGCGGCTTAGGCCATCATCATCAAATATATGGAGCTGCATCAAAGGCTGAAATGAAGAGGTCATCTGGGCATGTGGGGGGCTACCTGTAGGGCCACCCCATTATGAAGGCTGAAACATCTCACAAACACCTAGGAATCACCAATATCAGCTGCTGCATCATTGAACCATCAAGCATATGGATCTAAATCATGCTGAAAGGAGCTGGAGCTGAGAAAAAATCAAGTCAAAGGGTAATGAGGAATACCTTTGCCTGATCTGAGGCACTGAACAAAAGTGGAAGCTGGAACCAAGGTACACCACCCTCTAGACCTGTCTTTTGGAATGAATGATCTGATGTCGACAGAAGGAGGTCTGCCATAGGGGAGGCAATAAGGGATCCTCAACTAAGGCACGGGAGAAAATCGTAGAGTGACTGACAGACTGACACCAGGGATGATGATGAAATGGGGGGAACTGAGTAGCGGATGGACGACTTCCCTTATTAGAGCATATAGGGCATGGATGAACTGGCAGCGACTGACACAATATCATGATGGATAGGGGACAGTGGGATTGAAGGCCATAATGTGTGACACGAGAGAGGAACCAAGTAATGAAGGATGGAGGACCATAGCGGGATACAAAGGGACTTGGGATAGACTCCATGGATGCGATGATGACTCAACTCGGATGCTCTAAACAAGGGCGACTCGATGATGCTGCCACACAGAAAAGGTCCGGTGGGGACCATAAATACATGAGTACATGATGGTTGCTCATGACGAAAATCGACACAAGCATGGACAAGTATGAAGGCAAAGTGGTGCCCCAAGTACAAGTGTTGCAAGTGAATAAATTATATTTTGGGGAGTGGTGAAGTGAGGCTTCGTGGAAAAAATGTGTCGTGGTGAAATATAAAATCACAAAAAACTAATAGATACCCATTTGAGGGCTCAGTGATAGCTTTCCGACGGTGTAGATGGTTTGTCAAACCGAGCTATGGTTTGGCCGCAATAGCCGAAAGAAAAATCAGGAGTTTTCTTTTAATAAGGCATTTTCCCTCCAAATTCACTCATTTGCATGTGGAGCTGTGGTGAATGTAGAGAGGAGAGAAGGCCCTAAATCTTGCGGTGATCATAGTGGGAAAACCAACTGTTGGAATCAAGATCCTTCAGTTGCAGGTAAGAGGCCTAACCATACTATTTCAATTCAGGGGATTAAAGTTTCAAATTAGGCACCCAGAGCTCATGAACAGGCCAGGTTGTACTTTTTGGGGTCTGATCTGCGACCTGGGTAGTAGGTATTGGGCAGAAAACTGTGACCTGTCCCAAGAAATGAGCTGAAAAGTGTGAACTGTCATAGAAAGGAGGTTTCAGTGCTGTTTTTGGTTGAGATCTGGGATTTTTATGGTTGAGGGGCATAGGTGCCTCCAAGCATGTTTTGGTCATGCCAAAATGTATTTAGAAAGGGGGAATCTAAACACATTTTATGATGTGGTGTGCCATTTATTTTCATTATGGTTTTGCAGTTTGTTAGTCATCAATATTTTTCACCTGTTGATGATGATTAGTTTTTAAAGCCAAGTTTTCTAGAAGTCGATCTCCAAATTTGTCAAATCTGTCATCTAGAAAACACCCCTAAACAATTTTTGTCATCCTACCATTTCCAGTCAGCCTATGATGAGAAAAAAACCTAGTTGTCAAGTCCTATCTAGTTTTAGTCATATAATCCTGTCCATGAGTTGTCATAACTAAAGGTTATCTGCTGTCATTTACCCTCATTCCCAAGTCATTCATTATCCAACTATTGATAAGAATTCCAACCACTCTACCTTTGGTCATATGTCATTTTAAGATCTATTCATACCAAAGAGAATACTCAAAATCTGTCAAAAATCTCCCCTAAGTTAGGTAGTGGCACTTTAGGAAGTCCCTCCTTGGGAAAAGCATCTTGAGCCAAAATCTTTTGTTCAATACCAGCCAACCCTAAATTGGCGCTTAATCTACAAAAAACAAAGCTTGATACACCCATAGGTTGCGCCACTAAAGGGCCTTGATGTCTCAGCAGTACATGTTTCAAAAACCAAAGTGATACAATGTTGATCTATAGTGTTTCAGTGTCTCTTTCAAAAGCAGAGATGTACAAGTATTCCAGAATACATTTTCAAGCTAAACATAAGAAGACAGCTGCTTCTCATGTTGTTTTGAGCCTGGGATAAGAATTCTAGTCAGAGAGAAAATTAAATAAGCCTCTACAAACATAATCAAGAAAGGTTAGTAAGAAATGACTAGCCAGCAAATACTCTACAAATACAAGTCATGTGGCTCCTAGTTCAAAGATTCACAAGGATATTCTGACCACAGGATACATATCTCAGAACATGCCTCTTATAGCATATTGTCAAATTTTCACTTTATTACTTATTGTGATATACCAAGCAGAGATGTGTATTACAAGGAAAGATGACACAATCTGAGAAAGGGATGAAATGTCATGACTGTGTTAACCTCCTCCAAACATGAGCAGATGGTTGGTTCACTTGTTCCAAACCTCCTCCAAGAAAAAACAGATGGTTGGGTCACTTGTTGCAAACCTCCTCCAAGCAAAAACATATGGTTGGGTGACATGTTGAAAACCTCCTCAAAGCAAGAGCAGATGGTTGGGTGACATGTTTAAAACCTCCTCCAAGAAAGAGCAGATGGTTGGTCACATGTTGAAAACCTCCTCCAGTATAAAGAGCAGATGGTTTGGAAATATCGTGTTAACCTCCTTCATTTAAAATCATATGGTTAGGAACATGATAAAGGCCTCATTTCTTTAATAGCAGAGGGTCAGGAACATAGGTATAACCTCATTCAAAGAACACAAGACTAACAACGTTTCAAATGACCTAAAAACTTGTTTACACCACTCCCTCCAAAAGGATGAAACAACTGATATAGCAATGGTGTTTCAAATAGCGTTTAAATGGGTTCACTGTTTAAAGGACATAATTGAAATTCAGTGGGAAGCAATTGAAGGTTTATGAGTTGAATTCTGGTGTTAAACATAGGCCAAACAATGATATTATGGTGTTCAAGAAGCTTTGTTTTTTCTGTCCATAAAGGTCTTCTTCAAAGGGAAATCTGAGGCTAGAATGACCACAACTTGGAACAAGCTCATCAAAATGATAGGAAGGGTATGACACAATGAATCAAATTCAAGACAAAAATTCAAAGAAATAAAACATACCACAGTCACGGACAAGACCTTTTAATGTATTTAAAAATAAACTCTGTTGTTTATATAATTGCATTAAGGGTCTTTAAAAGCCTTCTCCTTGATAAACAGATATAGGTCAAATATTGGTGAGTGAAAATGAGGTTTTTTCCACAGTCAAGAGAAAATGTTATAAGGTGCCTAACAGTTTATCAGTATTTGATATGGTTCCTGAAGCAATTTTCCTTTTTAAGGGACAAAATAGCCTCAGTCTTCAACAATAGCCTCCTCATATGCATACAAAAAGGAAAATTAAGAAAATAGGACCCTATGGTATTTTAAAAAGTCATATATTACCAAGAACAATGATTTATTTTTGATATGGAAAAAAGCCTTTTCAAAAGGCATCCAAACCCTTACAAAGTAAATACAAAGGTTTTTGAGATTATTTGAATTATAAAGTCAGAAGTGACCGTTTAAAGGGCCCATTATGCAAATGTCAAACCACGAAGCAATCATCCTTAGCTGCTCATTGAAGAAACAAAGATTTTTCGGGAAATTTTTCAAGTTATTAATGCTCAAGGTCTGCACGGCGCGCCTATGAGCGCTCATGCAAAGCATTTGAACAGAGGCACAGCGCGCTGCGTGCCTGTGTCTTCGGTCACCGGGTGCCCGAAAAAGACCTGACAGCCTCCATCTACGTGGCGTTTTCTCCTGCAAACGTGCCGCTCACCCAAAAGGTCTCCAAAAATGCCTTTGAAAGCTGAATCAAGGATCAAAAAGGCCCATAAACATTCTTCAACTTACTTATTCACTTCTTGGTAAATTTTGAAGTTAAAGGTGGGTGTTTTTTCTATGTTTTCCCTAAGAAGAAACAATGATTTTGGAAGCACTTCATCATCTAAAAACACACAGATAGATAGTGGTAAAGAGATAGAGTTTTTGTCAAAATTGAAGGAGGTCTCCTTGTGTGTGAAGAAGTCTCAAATTTTCTTGAAGAGGTGTCCTAACAGTGTTAACAAAGCACAAACCTTGTCTCCTAAAAAAAAAAGAAAGACACAGTGATTAGGAGTTTGGGCATTTGGTCGAAATCAAAGAAGTTTTTTGTTACTGTGAGTGTTAAGGATTAAAATAGCGAAAGAAAGGAGGTTTTTTATCCCAATTTGAAAACTCTTTATTGTGCTATAAAAATAGCTAAGACTACCCATAGTTACTATAAAGGAGCAGAGTTAGTTTAAGAGGTCTTCAAATCAATGTAAAAGAAATATCTTAATAGTATTTTGCAAAGGCTTTTGTTTGTTAAAACTTAGAGAGAAATAGTGGTTAGAAGATGAAGGCTTGGTCAATTTAAAGAGGTCCTTTCTGTGTTGTTAGATAGTAAACTTTGTGCAGCTCCTAGAGTCCAAAAAACAGAGTTTGTTTTGAAAGGTCTTCAAGTCAGTTGAAAGATATCTTGCTTACTTTTTAAAAGGGCAGTTGTTACACCATTTTTTGGTCATCTAACCTTTCATCATTAGATGGACCCAAGTACACCATGTAAGACCAGTTTTACCCCAAGTAAAACTGCTTTCACTATGTTAATTAGGAAACCCCAAAAGGAATAATTAATTAAACCATAATTTAATTATTATTCTCAGTCATGTTTAACCCAAAAACAAAGAAATTAATGAGATAAACCCATAGTTATCTTATTATTTTCTAGGAATAATTATTTAAATAATATTCCTTGTTAAATATGACCAAATCAACCACCATTAATCAAATTAATCATTATTTATTTGATTATATCCCAACCACTTCCTTAAAAAGATAAATAAATCATTTATTTATTTATTTTTCACTAATCAAGGGATTTGACCCAAGTCAAACACCCTTTCCCTCCAACAAATAATAATAAAATATTCCATAAAGGTGGATCTAGATGTGGTTAACATTATTTTAATCATGCACCAAGATCTAGAATGACCCAATATTTTGTTATAAATAGGAGGGTTCTTCCCCATCATTCCTCACCTTTTGTTGCCTATTAGATCACTCTGGATCTATACACTTGGTCTCATTTCTACCATTTTTCTCCCATTGAGCTCTATCTTCTACATTGGGTTTTCTACATCTACAAGAGAGAGAAAGCTTAGATCTGAAGTGCTGAGGACTACAAAGAACCCATCCCATTGAGGAGATCTAGATACACCTTCTTGTTTCCTCCCAGGTGCCCTGTAATATAAAAATTCATTCAAAAATCGTGTTCTTGTCTTGTCTGTTGGATGCATGGAGCAAACTCTTTACTTCACTGCTTAATATCTTTCCATTTATAGATCTGTTTGTTGCAGCACTTTAACTACTAATTGCAGATCTGAAGATGTTTTGCAGCCATTATTGTTGTTAGGGCTATTAGTTATGCATAGCTAAAGTGGTTCTTTTTCGTACACTTCGACGAAGAATTCATACTAACAAATGGCGACTCCACACGGGTTTTAAATTACGACCGATGTCGTTTTTCATATTCCTGCATATCCAGCTACTTCAGGCCCTAGGGCTTCTTTTCAGCTGCTTAGTTTTCCTCTTTTTATGTCATTTTTCTCACATAAAACCCTAAAACATAAAAATTTCTAACTTCCGTGTGTTTCTGGCCCTATTGCACAGGTAACCGACACCAGGCGCACCTCAGACGGAAACTTTTCTGACAATCCGCCGCCGAGACAACCGGAACAGGGGGTCGCACTTTTTGGCCCTAAACCTGCGACCTGGACCTTCAGGTCGCACTTTTCAAATGCGCGTCATGACCACAACTCGCACGTCGAAATCGCGACCGACTTTTTCCGCATTTTTTCTCGTAATTTTTTCCGGGTTCCCGCTCGCGCCCCCCCCGCCGTGTCTTCCAGCCCTCCTGCCCCCACCCCCCCCCGCCTTGACCAAGATCTGCTGATCCGCTTACCATTCATAAACTCACCCCCTAGGGCTTTAGTACCCTCCACCTTTTGTGGAAGAGTTTTAGCTGTTTCAGCCGTCTGTTTTTCAGAGTTTCAGCCTTCCCTTTTTCAGATCTGAAACCTCCTCCTTAGATCCCTTTAAATCGGCCTTTCTTCCTTTCAAATCACCTTTTGTCGTTTTGTTTGGACCTCCTTGAAGGCCTTCCGCCTTTCTCCGCTGCTGATTTCCTTTTCCACCCACCTGCTCGTCTTCGGGCCGTGACCGCACCCTCGTTCGTTAGCGCCTTATCCTCCAGATCTCTGTCCCCTTTGACCCTAGATCCGTCGAGCTTCCTTTGTGTGTGTTTCCATAGTTTTTCCCTTTCTTTTTCAGCATAGTTGTGAGAGACCCACCTTCTTGGGTTAGATAGATGCATACGTAGCTGTTATTTCTTTGTTATTTCAACATTTTATTCTGTTCTCTGTAGGTTTATTTTCAGCTACGCAGCACACTTTTTCTTGCTCTCAACAACGGAAAGGGTTTAAAAATTAAAATTAACGCACGCCACACACTAACCCTAAGTGAAGAAGCGCCTGGTTAACACCGCCCGGCAAAGACTCTAAAATCAATTGTCACTGCACCTTTTCTGCCCTTGACCGTAATTGATTCTGTCCCCTTGTTGCCCCTGTCGGTTTCCTTCTTCCTGTCATCATTGCGCCCCCAAGGCGCCTTTCCCGGAGACTTCTTGGCCTTCACCCTCAGTTTCCGGTTGATCGACCTGCTCCGCACCGCCGTCGTCGAGCCAGTCCACCTTCGAGTCCGCACTCCGACTCCTCTCCTGATTCATCAGGTCCCCCTTCTCATTCTGGTTCTCCCCCTGTTACCTTCACCATGTCTGGATCAGGGCCTAACGCTAGCGGTTCTCCCGGCCCCAATGCCGGCCCTACTTCTAGCGGAACCGTCACAACCACTACTCCGGCCACCCCTGTGCTGCCGTACATTGCAGGCCTCAGCCTCCCCGATTTCCATCAATTGATTAATGACCCCATTCACCACAATGCTACCTGGCCCGCTATGCCCACCAAGCTGCCCTCTGATATCCCTAAGTTCGAGGGCCTTAATGGAGAAGATCCAACCAATCACGTCCGGTCTTTCCACATGTGGTGTTCCTCCAATTCCATTACCGATGAATCCATCCGTCTTCGTTTGTTCCAACGCACGCTTACCGGCGAAGCTTCTAAATGGTATGTCGAACAGGCCACTTCCTCCCATACCACGTTCGAGACTCTTGCCCAAGCCTTCTTGTCGTACTTCCAGCTCCCTCTCCGATACGACACTGGTACGGTGCTCTTGACTTCATTTAAGCAATCCTCTTCCACACGCCTTTCTGCCCATGTTCAGGAATGGCGACGAAGACGGAGCTTATGTCGAGCCCCTCCCTTTGAAGATCGGGTTTACATGGACTGGTTCCTTCGCACTCTCCCGTCTCCCATCGGCAAAGATGTCGCCTCTCACTTTCCTCAATCTGAAGAAGCCGCCCTCCAAATAGCTTTAAAATATGACCTGATCTACGCTCAATCCGGTTATGTTTATACCGTTCTCCCTGACATCCCCAGGCCCGGTGGCGCTAACGCCCCGGGGGCATCTCATTCCGCCGACGGTATTGTTGGATCTCTTTCCCACCCATCTGCTCACCCTCCTATGGGCTATGGTCTCCCCCAGGGAGGGGCCAGCACCTCAAGCACTCTTCCCCCTCCCGGCAACATGTATCCAGGATACGGCATGCCTCCTCCTTTTGCCCAACCTCCTGCTTACCTCAATGTCCCCCAACCCAACCCTTACTTTTATCCACAGCCTGGTGCGCCAGCTCCTCCAGCATATGCGCTTCCGCCTCCCTTGCCTCCTCACAACCCGCAACAGCACTTACAACCCCCTCCAGGGCAAGTATTTGCACAGCAGGGTGCGATTAATCCCCCCTCTTCTCAAAGAAGGGCTGATATGCTTTCCGTGAATCTCATCCGCTTCCCAGAATCGAGACCAATCTGCAGACCCTAACACTAGCACGCCCATACTCCGCCCAGACGAGCCAGCAGCCTTCCGCACAAACAAGCCCTGTTCGTGTTGCGGTGTTTACGGTCACTACACTCACGATTGCCCTCTCTTACCCCAGATGCGACAAATGTGGGAGTCTCAAGCCACATTGCGCGGACAACACGCCTCCCCTCACGCTCCTCCTAATGTGGCCACTACCCAGCCAGCTGTGTTCACTGATCCTTTCCCTCAACAGGGATTCGTGGCTACCCAACCCCCCGACAGCCATGTAGCCACCCCCTCATCCATTTCTGGTTTCTCTGATCACCAAATCCTTATGATGCGCTCCGATCCTTCCCCTTCCGTCGATCCTGCTGACAACCAAATGATTTTTTTTGACACCACCCAATCGGACCATCCCCCTCTTCCTCCTTCCGTTGCTTTCCAAATCCCTGTCAAAATCCGGAATGCCACTGTATCCCGGTGTATAATCGATGAGGGGGCATCCACCTGTGTGATGTCCGCTTCGGTTTGGAAGCAACTCGGATCCCCTGAGCTGGCCCCTTCCACGATCACCCTTCGAGCGTGGGACGGTCATGCCTCCCAGCCTATTGGCCTGTTTCACAACTGTCCCATCACCCTCGCCGGTAAGACGGTTTGCGTTGACCTCGAAGTCATTGACGCCTCGCTAGACTACAACATTCTATTGGGGCGAAGCTACACCTATGCCATGTCTGCTGTCCCATCCGCGGTTTTCCGCAAGATGTCTTTTCCTCATAATGGGAAGATAGTCACCATCGACCAGCTATCTTATCATGAGCCGCCGTCCCCGACCTCCTCTGAGACGACCATCTCTTCCGTAGCCCACAAGCAAACCGTCGATTCTTTGACCCGTGTCTCCCCCGGCGTCTACAAAGATTCCACCTTGCTTGGTACCTTCCCTCATTTTCCCCCTCCTCCGGTCACTGATACCAGCTTGTCGAATGTTTGCATGATGCAATCGTCCCAGGCTGCCCATAAACGGCCTGCCTCGGCTAGTCAGCCACCTCCTCCCCGCCCTCCGCAACCCGCTCCTAGCCATTCATCTCAGCCAGCCGGACCTCCTCCTTCTGGCCCTGCCCCTACAGCCGGTATCCCTGAACCCCTTTATCCTCCCGGATCAGTTCCTCCTAGCCTTAACCATCTTGGAGCCGTCCCTCCTGGTCATTTCCCTGCTGGGCAGATCCCTTTCTTAGCTCCCCCTCCCGGAGTATATTCTGTCCCCGTCATGGCCACCCTCTCCCTCCCTAACTTGACCTTGGGCATTCTGGTTTGGTACCTTGATCCCCCAGCCGCCACCCCCCCTGGTCACCCCAAACCTTACATGGCTTTGACACCGGTTCCACCGGTCCCCCTCGCTTCCTCCGTAGCCACTGTGCCCCCAGCACATCCACAGGACCCTTCTTCTGTTGCGACGGCTCCTAGGAATAAAGGCAAAGTTCGTAAGGGGGCAACCCATCAGGATCAGGCCGCCCCGACACCTCTTCCCCACCCACGACCACCAAAACCCGCCATTCAATGCGCTTTGTGTGATATCGTCGGTCATACCACTCACCTGTGTCCTGAATTGCCACACCTCAAGCTTCTGGTCAACGAGACATTCCCCGACTCTGATATCCCAGAAGTCTATGTCACTATCCCTGACTCCATCCCAAAACTCAAACACTTGCGCACAAACCACCCTTGTGCCTTGTGCGATTTTCATGGCCATTACACCCACCTCTGTCCCCGCCTTGACGAGTATCGTTCCTCCTTGGACATGTACCGCCAATTCAAGGCCGCTTCAATCGGACCAGAGGACATTCCTACCCCCATTCACATTCCGTCTCTTACTATTACGCCAACGGAGCCCTCACACACCATTTTGTACATGTCATCATCCTCGAGAAATAATTCACCGGCCTCTCAACCTACCGATCCCCCCAGCTCCTCAGCCAACCTTGGATCTGTTGATATCGCCCATCCGAGCCCTTCTCCTCATGATGACCCGTCCCCCATCACTACTTCCTTGGGTGTCCCACCTTCCTCCAGTCTTCCCATCTTCCAATCTGATGAAGACATCATGGAAGCCATGACCAACCCCGACTTTCCCTGGGATGATATGCACCACCGCGCATATTTCCTCCCATAGCAGTCCCATGACCAATACACTGTGGAAACCAAAGACTTCATTCCTCATGCAGTCGACTGGTTCAAAAACCCCATCCCTGCACCTGATGCTTTTGAAGAAGGAAACATGGCCAATATCTCGTCTACCATCAAAGTTGACATTTCGGTCAAACCAGGAATAGAAGAATACATCACCTTGGGTGCCCAATGCACCCCGGAAGAAATTGAAACTTACACCAAGCTTTTCAAAGAATTCCGCGATATCTTCGCCTGGTCCTATTCTGAAATGCCCGGACTCGATCCTGCCATTGTCGAGCATCATATCGACACCTGGCCTGATGCCAAACCAGTCCGCCAAAAGATGAGACCCATTCATCCTTCCCGACGTGACGCTATCAAAGCCGAAATCGATAAGCTCAAGCAGGCTGGTTTCATTTACCCCATTGAATACACCACTTGGGTTTCTAACCCCGTTCCTATTCTCAAGAAACAAGGCACCATTCGTGTCTGCACGGACTTTCGCGACTTGAACAAAGCTTGTCCCAAAGACAACTTCCCCACACCGTTCATCGACCAAATCATTGACGAGTGTGCGGGGCATGAGGTCCTATCCTTCATGGATGGTTTCTCCGGATACAACCAAATTGCTATCCGTCCTGTTGATCAACTAAAAACCGCGTTCATTAGTCCGTGGGGAACTTTTGCTTACCGGGTCATGCCTTTCGGCCTCAAAAACGCCGGCGCCACCTTTCAACGGGCCATGTATTATTGCTTCCACGACTTAGCTCATATTATCCTTGCCTATTTAGACGACCTCACGGCGCGTTCTAAGCATCGGGCGCAACACATACATGATCTGCGCACCATTTTTCTCCGATGTCGCAAGTATAATATCCGCCTTAACCCGTTGAAATGCGTTTTTTGCGTTCCTGCCGGCCGTCTCCTAGGCTTCATCGTGTCTAAGGACGGTATCACTCTTTACCCTTTAAAATTTCAAGCCATTCTTGAACTCCCCATCCCGCGTACCCTCCGCCAGCTCCAAAGCCTCCAAGGCAAAGCTAATTTTCTCCGTCGGTTCGTCCCTGACTACGCCACCACCGCACACGGGTTCCTTAGACTCCTACGCTCTCACATCCCCTTTGTTTGGGATACCCATGCTCACGAGTCTTTTGATGCCCTCAAGCAGGCTCTCACATCTGCTCCCTTAATTCGCCCTCCCGACTTTAATCGGGACTTCATCCTATATATCTCCGCTTCCACCTATTCGGTCGCTGGAGTCCTTATCCAAGAGGATGACCATGGCATTGAGCATGTGATCTACTATGTCAGCAAGAACCTTGTGGGACCCCCTGTCTCATACTCCTATGACGAGAAATTAGCGCTGGCTATCGTGTTCTCAGTCCAAAAACTTCGTCATTATATCCTCCTGCGCTCCACCAAGGTTGTGACAAATTCCAACCCTATGGCCTTCCTATTGAGTCGTCGTCTACTTACTGGGAAGTACGCCCGTTGGGTCGTTATTCTTCAGGAATTTGATCTTGAATTTGTCACCCCAAAAAGTAAGAAAGGCTTAGCCCTCGCTGAGCTCATTTCTGAATTACCTACCGGATCGCAAGACCCTCCCGTTAATGACGATTTCCCTGATGAACACCTGTTTACCATTTCTTCCGCTGACCCGTGGTACGGCGATATTCTTACTTATTTTCGAACCCAAAAGTTCGCCCTCCATCTTGACCGTGAGGCTCGTCGCCGTATCCGACACCAAGCCCCCCGATACCTTCTTATCGGTGACGACCTTTATCGTCGTGGGGTTGATACGGTCCTTCGTCGTTGCCTCACACACGCTGAAGCTGAACAGGTCCTTAATGCCTGCCATAGCGGCGCTTGCGGTGGCCACCTCTTCGGTCTCGCTACTTCCCAAAAAATAATGCGCGCCGGGTATTTTTGGCCTTCCCTCTTCAGTGATTGCATCGAGGCAGTCAAACACTGTCCCAGTTGCCAACATTTCGCCCCTAAGGCGAGAGCTCCACCAGCTCCCCTCCATCCGGTCGTCTCCACTGGCCCCTTTTGTAAATGGGCCAGCGACTTTATGGAGTGTCGCCTGCCATCCTCTGGTAGCCACAAGTATATCATTGTGGCGGTCGATTATTTCACCAAATGGGCCGAGGCCATGCCAACGTTCACCAACACGGCAGCTACCGCGGCCCTCTTTTTCTTTAACCATGTTATAGCTCGCTTCGGGGTTCCCAAGCAATTGGTCTCTGATCATGGCAGACATTTTGAAGATGAGATATGGCGTGAGCTATCCTCACTGTTGGGTTTTGAGCACCAATATTCCTCCTCCTATTACCCCCAAGGTAATGGCCAAGTTGAAGCAGTCAACAAAACCCTCAAGACCATGCTTCAATGAACAGTGAATAAGCACAAAACCAACTGGCATCTCATGCTCTTTCCTGCCTTATGGGCCTATCGAACCTCCGTTAAAACCGCCACCGGGTTCACCCCTTTCCACCTTGTTTTTGGAGAGGAGGCAGTTTTACCAATCGAGTGTGAAATTCCTTCTCTGCAACTAGCCGTTGAACTTCTCCCTGACACCCAACCGCTAGAACAACGACTTATCATGCTTGAGCGTGCCTCCGAAGACCGCCGTATTGCCTTGCAAACCATGGAAGCGGCCAAAAAACGCACCAAAGCTCAGTACGACCGAAAAGTCCAACTTCGCACTTTTCATGAAGGCGACCTTGTTCTAGTCTATGACCAGGCCCATGATGTCCTGGGTCATGGGAAGTTTGACTCATTATGGCTAGGCCCTTACATCATTAGTAAGGATCTTGGCAAAGGGGCATACCTCTTAGAGGATTTTGAAGGTCATCCCCTTCCTAACCCTCGCAATGCACTCTATCTCAAGAAATATTACCCTTAGCATTTCCCCTCGAAATGCATGTTTTATTTTCTTTTAGATAGCCAGCATATGTTGTTTCATTTTTTCCTAACTGCGCCAGGACCCATTTCGTCCTCGCAAAGTTCCCTCACCTTCATTTAAAATCGAATTTCCTCACCTACAACTCTTGTACTGGGGGCACCATACTGCCCCCCCTACTCGTCCATGTTCGTGTCGATTTTCGTCATGAGTGCCCACCTTGTACTCATGCTTCCTTGGTCCCCCATTGGGGCCTTTGCTGTGTGGCAGCACTATCATGTCGCCCTTGTTTAGAGCATCCGAGTTGAGTCATTATTGCATTCATGGAGTCTATCCCGCGGCCTTTTACACCCTACTATAGCCCTCCATTCCTTTTTGCTTGGTTCCTCTCTTGTGTCGCATATCATGACCTTCAGCCCCACTGTCCCCTATCCCTTTCGATATCGTGTCAGTCGCTGCCATGTCATTCATGCCCTTTATGCTCTAACAAGGGAAGTCGTCCATTCGCCACTCCATCCTTCCCATTTCCACCTTCATCATTAGTGTCAGTCTGTTCGTCGCCCTATTGTTCTTCTCTCGTGCCTTAGTTGAGGATCTCTCATTGCCTCACCTACGGCGGACCTCCTTCTGTCGACATCAGCACATTTATTCCAGAAGCAAGGTCTAGAGGGCGGTGTACCTTGGTTCCAGCTTCCACTCTGGTTCGGTGCCTCGGATCAGGCAGGGGGATCTCTCACTTCCCTTTGACTTGATTGCTTCTCCAGCTCCTTTCAGCATGATCGAGATTCGTATACTGGACAGTCCAGTGACCCAGCAGCAGCTCTTGATGATTCCCGGGCGTGTGTGAGATGTCTTAGCCCTCATGAGGGGGTGGCCCTGCAGGTAGCCCCCCACATGCCCGGATGACCTCTTCATTGCAGCCTTTGATGCCGCTCCAGATTTTGATGATGTTGGCCTTAGCCACTTGCAGCACCTCTATGATTTGCATGTATCAGTCAGACTTTGTGAGCCCTTCCCCATTTACAGGGGGCATTTGGGTTGTATTTATCTCATGTACTCAGATGATATTGTACTAGTCCTGGCTGTTATACCAGGCACGGCATGTATGTGAGACTATTCATTGTATTTTTATCTGGCTCTTGATTATGCCAGCTGTACTCTATGGTTCGGTCCCTTGTTCACTGGACACACTATTCTTTTGTACTTTGTCACGGCGGGCATAGGCATGCCTCCCCCGCCGCCTTCAGCACAGGTACCCTC
This sequence comes from Pinus albicaulis, assembly GCA_034641835.2. Taxonomy (NCBI): domain Eukaryota; kingdom Viridiplantae; phylum Streptophyta; class Pinopsida; order Pinales; family Pinaceae; genus Pinus; species Pinus albicaulis. The sequence continues at coordinate 1,869,420,048 of CM076575.1, read as the reverse complement.
TCATAACAGAGACTTGTTGCACCTGCGAGTCTCGTCTCCTCAGGGTCTAGTCCTTCAGCACACTATCTACCTCATATTTCTCTCTTTGACATACCCTTTTGTTGTCTAGTGATTGTCTTCTTACAACGTACTTCGGTCATACGATTTGCTCCTGACACTCGCACGCTGGGGGGCAATCTGTTACACCATTTTTTGGTCATCTAACCTTTCATCATTAGATGGACCCAAGTATACCATGTAAGACCAGTTTTACCCCAAGTAAAACTACTTTCACTATGTTAATTAGGAAACCCCAAAGGAATAATTAATTAAACCATAATTTAATTATTATTCCCAGTCATGTTTAACCCAAAAACAAAGAAATTAATGAGATAAACCCATAGTTATCTTATTATTTTCTAGGAATAATTATTTAAATAATATTCCTTGTTAAATATGACCAAATCAACCACCATTAATTAAATAAATCATTATTTATTTGATTATATCCCAACCACTTCCTTAAAAAGATAAATAAATCATTTATTTATTTATTCTTCACTAATCAAGGGATTTGACCCAAGTCAAAGCACCCTTTCCCTCCAACAAATAATAATAAAATATTCCATAGAGGTGGATCTAGATTGATTAACATTATTTTAATCATGCACCAAGATCTAGAATGACCCAATATTTTGTTATAAATAGGAGGTTTTTCCCCATCATTCTTCACCTTTTGTTGCCTACTAGATCACTCTGGATCTATACACTTGGTCCCATTTTTCACCATTTGCTCCCATTGAGCTCTATTTTCTGCATTGGGTTTTCTACATCTACAAGAGAGAGAAAGCTTAGATCTGAAGTGTTGAGGACTACAAAGAACCCATCCCATTGAGGAGATCTAGATACACCTTCTTGTTTCCTCCCAGGTGCCCTGTAATATAAAAATTCATTCAAAAATCGTGTTCTTGTCTTGTCTGTTGGATGCATGGAGCAAACTCTTTACTTTACTGCTTAATGTCTTTCCATTTATAGATCTGTTTGTTGCAGCTTTTTAACTACTAATTGCAGATCTGAAGATGTTTTGCAGCCTTCATTGTTGTTAGGGCTATTAGTTATGCATAGCTAAAGTGGTTCTTTTTCGTACACTTCGACGAAGAATTCATACTAACATCAGTGAATAGAAAAGGGGCAGTGCTTGAAGGGAGGATTTTTTGTGCCAAAACAAAAGAAATCCTTTTTCAACAAAGAACCTCAAACACATCTTTTCAAGATCTTTGCCCAAAAACAGTGACAAAGTGTTTTTGGTTATCATTTGACAAATAATTTTTTGCTAACATCAAAGAAGCACAGTGACTTGCAAGGTGGAAAAGGTGTGGTGAGAGACTATTTCAGAAACCATTTGAATAAGCCTATCTTGGTCAACCAGAAAAGAGTATCCAAAGCAAAATGCTTCCCAGGCAAGATAGCAGAAGTGGTCCTCAAAAAAGGTATGAACCTTTTCAACTGAAGAAGTAAATGCCCATCCTTCAGTACTTTTTAACTTTCATGAAGTTGGATGTTTGGAGTTTTGTCAAAGGGTTCAGGAGGTGAAAAGTTATCTTCCCTTGACACATCTATGTGCTTTAAGACTACAAGGGAAACATGTTCAACTGGCAGGCTTAGATTTAAAGTTGTCTCCTAGATCCGTTTCCAGAGCTACCAAAATCCCATATGTCGGAGAAAAATGGTTTAAGCAAAGCTACCTAGACTCAGATCAATACAAACCCTTTTTTAAGCCAGAGCATTGGGATGCATGCCCATCCATCTTTCCTTTTTCATATTTTTTTACCATCTATGCTCCCCTCATGAAGATAATCATGGAATATTTCACATGGGAGGGAAGGTTTTCTCGGGTCTATTCTTACCATGTTCGACTACTCATTCACTTCACAAGAACCCAATTGTTAAATCTCCCCTTTTTCCTCCATAGAAGCATTGAAAAGATGGCTTCCACTGTTCAAAAGAGACCTCCCTCTCAGCAACCAGCTTGTTTTTTCCATCATTCCCTTATCAAGATTGTCATTCTTCATCAACTTGAGACGAAGGGAATCTCTTGGGACACTTTCATTTCACATCCTGATTTCATCACTGCTTCTTCATCTCATGCATCTCCTTCACCTTCCACTCATCCTCTTTCTCCTTCTTCTAGTAAACCCACTCCTAAGAAGCAAAAATCTCCCATGATTGATCAATAATAAGAGCATAGTGAGGAAGAGCAGCACAAATATGAAGAGGAGCACAGTGAGGAAAGGTAGCATAGTGATAAAGAACAAAATAGTGAAGAGGATCCAAGTCAAAGGGAGAAAAGTGAAGAAAAACACAGTGATGAAAGGCAGCACAGTGATGAATAAGAGTGCCATGAAAAAGAGAAAAACAGTGAAGAGGGAAATGATGAAGAAATTGAACAGTTTGATGAGGATATTGGTAGCCTTCATAGCAGTAAAAATGATGAGGATGAAGCACAAAACATTGAAGATACAGAGCCTAAAAGTTCTGAAGAAAGCAGGGACAAGAGTGAAAAGGGTAGCCTTCAAAAAGACATGCAAGGTGACAGTCAAAGCATTCATAAAGAAGGTCAAAACAGTGGCAAGGATAATGAGGGGAGTAGCAAGGGCAAAGAGCAAATAGAGCATGTGCTAGCTGCCTCTCCTAGGCAAGGGGCCATGCTTTCTTCTCCAAAGGTGACAAAGCCCCGAACATCAAGGAAGAGAGTGCCTCAAACTGTAACTCCAAATGTTACTAGGGCACTCCGAAGCAAAGGGAAGTTGCCCAAGCAATCCATTGTTGAATTACCTAAGAGGAGAAATACCAAGAAGGCCACCCAAAGCAAGGGAAAGGAGAAGGAAGAAAGTAGTCATGAGAAAGAGAGGGACTTTGACATAATTCAGATAAATAGTGATGATAGCGACAATGAGGCCAAAATCCTAGAGTCTCTCTTGATAAATAGAGAAGAAAAAATTCATGATCTAAGGGCAGATCTGGAGAGGTCTGAAAACCTCATTCACTTTCTGCAAACACAAAACAAGTAGATGAGTGTCCACATGGCGATATATGAGACACGGGCTATCAAGTATCAAAAGGAGGCTTCCAAGGCACAAATTAACCCAAGAGATAGAAAAAAATAGAGAAGCATGGCTTGAAAGGGTGAATTAACACTTGGAGAAGAAGTTGGAAAATGCCAATAGAGATTTGGATCTTCAAAGAAGAATGACTGGGCACTATAAGAAGCTTAATCAGTTCGCCCGACGGAAATTGAAGGCCACACAAGAAAAGCTCAAGGAGGCTCAAAAGAGGCACCCGACACCAAAAATGAAGAACGACACATCAAGGCTTCAAATTTTGGTCTTCGCTTCTTAGCATGTTTTTGAAAACTCATGAGGGTCATGCTCGCCAAAATTGGGCAAAATTCAACAAGTTTTGGTTTTTTGACATTTTTGGGCTTTTTGCTAAAAATGATGGGCATCGCCATTTTTTTTGGAAGGATCCTCAAAGGATGAAAATGGAATCATTGGATGCCATAATTTTAGGGGCATCTACTCAGCGATTTTAATATCAATTGAAGATAATTTGGTCCCCCAAAGTGGCGAAAAACAGTCACTTTTTCAACACTCTGCCCCACATATTAGCAAAGTCTATTTTCTGGGTTTTTTCACACAGGTTAGTTTTTAATAGGGTTTTAGTGATCATTTTGAGAAAAAAAAAGAATTTTCATAAAACAAACATCCATAGCTTTCCAACGAGCCATCATGGGCATCATTTTGACATCATGAAGGCCTCCAAAAGTTTCCCGCAAGACAGGGGATTTTCTATTGATATATTTCTTAAGTATTTTTGTGAAAAATGCACTTTTCTGAAGTGGCTTTTCCTAATGTGTGTTTAGCCTTTTTTGGCCATGGTTAGTTAGGAAAAGTCAATATAAATTTCTTTTTTAGAAATTTTAAGATATTTTTATAGATATTTTGTGTCTTGGGCTTTGCAAAGCCTCAAGGACAAAATCAGATATTTTTGATGGGCCAATGAGCTTGCTAGTTGCACTAGGAGGTTTTCCCTCATCTTGGCCTATATATTCCAAGTGACTTCATTGTAAATAAGGCTGAACTTGATGATATAGAGCAATATATGGTTATAAAATCTTGGAAGAAATACTCGTCTCATGCATTGAATAGTTTCTTGAATGTTTTGGATGATGAAAGAGGATTGCTGTTGGATTCCTTGACTTGGTAAAATGGTATAGTGTCCCTCTTTGTTATGCTTCTTAGTTTTCATACATATTTCATGTTCTTGCTTGCTATAAGACAGTAGATAATAGATTTGAGACATGCCCTTGGAGGCACCTCAGATTTCCTGTTTCATTATAGCTTCTATGTTTTCCTCCTTCTTAGTCATATCAAAGAAATCTTGATTGCTCTTTGATCACTAAATAAATTGTTTGCTTGTTTCATTTATGGTTTTATTCATGCTAAGTATGATTCACGGTATTCCCTGCTTACTCATGGCTAGTCATAGTTCCACCTCTGAAACCTTTCTTTGATTGTTTGATTGTCCTAGTTGAACCAAGGAGTTCTTGTACTGATCTTTCCCTTTGCCTAAAACTCTGCAATATTACTTCAAAGTGCTCAATAGCTTGAAATACTATGTCTAGGGATTTCCTCATAGTGATTTGAGTTATTTGTTTGTCTTAATTGTCTTTCCCCAAATTTTGATAGCAATTTCCTAAAGTTAGAGAGTCATATATCTCTATGTATTGCTTGAATGTTTATTTCTATGCATTTATCAGTTTGTAGTTACATTCATCATGATTAATGGTTAGCCCTACCATGTTTATGTCAGCTATTGAACTATTTATGTTTGAAAGCCTTTGTTCTTCACAAATTTAGTGTCCATCTCACTTCATTTTACCTTAAGATCCATTTTACCTTGATCAAATCAGCCCTTCAACATTCCTTGTACCACCATCTGAGGCTTTCTCGACCTTTTCGACCCCATAGCCCAATTAATCTATCAATATTTTTATCTATCTTAGTCTTTGATCAGTTCCTCCATGAAAAACCTAAAAGTAAAACCAAAAACCTACTTCATAACTAGCCTAAAATCAGAAACATAAGAAGCAAACACATAGATATCCCTTACACAAATAGAGAGAGCCCTCTCTGAGAATAGGAAGGCTACGTCCTTGGACTCCAAAGATTGGTTTGATGTTACCCTATCACTTGGCTTGCCAATTAGCCAAATCACGGGACCCTAACACAGTTCAAGAATGGGAATGGAGGATTACCAATCTCTTTTGGTAAAGCATATATGAAGAAAAGGGACTTAAGTTTCCAGGTTGGCATACATGGTGTCACTATCCCAAAGAGAGGATTTGGAGATAATGAATTGGCGCTCTCCTAGAAAACCCATAGGTTGGTCAACAACAATGTCTAGGGGACTGGGTTGCTGATGTAATATGAAGAAATGATGAGGGGTATCATCCCTAGAGTGAACTGAAGTGATATGGGACTCTAGAAGTGCTTCTAAATGTGGAAGAATAATGGTACTAGAGTCAACACGACTAGATACACTAGGAGAGTTGTGGAGAGTTTCTTCTCCTGGTCCCTCGAAGATGGGTGCCCCCTTACCCGAACATTGGGTGTCAATGTAATGGCCACAAGGTGTATGTGGTTTGAATGTATGGGTTTGATGTAAGGGGGGATAGATAAAGTTAGGGGTGGTGACTACTTTCATAATGTCGTCATCGTAATAGAAGATGGGGTGACTGGTGGAAGAATGACCACTTGATGTGGCGAAGCTACCTGACTTATCATCATGAGAAGAGAGGGAAATGGAGTGGACCCTAGAGGAAAACCCAAACAAAACTAAAGGATGTGATTTGGATGGATAAATAGCCAATCTGAAGTGGATCTAAAGGTGAGGTATCAGATCTGAAAAATGGCCGAATACTCTGAAAATTTCAGACAACCTGCAGAAGCTAAAACTCTTCCATAATGTGTGGAGGGTACTAAAGCCCAAGAGGGCTAGGTTCCTGCTTAGATGATTAAAACATAACAAGTATGGGTCCAAAATGAGTGGAGACGGAGGTCAGACAAACCTGAACAGAGGCCCAGACAAACCCAGAAAACTTTTTGAAAAACTCCCGCAAAAAAGTGAGGTCACAGTTTTTGACCTATTTCTTGCCGAGGTCATAGGATTTGGGCAGATTTCTACATCCTGAAGCTCCAGGTCGCAAGTTTACGGCCAAAAAATTCGACCTGCACTTCTGGCACTCTTAGGAGAAGGTTTCGGCAGAATGTGTCATTTTAGCTGTAGCCGATGTTGGTCACCTACGCAATAGGTCTGAAAACACACGGAAGTTAGAATTTTAAATGTTTTAGGGTTTATAGGTTAAAAACAACATCAATAAAAGCAAAACAAGAAGCTGAAGAGAAATCATAGGGTTTGAAGTAGCTGGATATGCAGGGATCTGAAAATGACAACGGTCGTAATCGTAAACCCGTGTGGAGTTGCCAGTTGTTAGTATGAATCTTAATCGCAAGCGTACGAAAAAGGACCACTTTATTTGTGCATAGAAAACAACCCTAACAACAAATTTGGCTGCCAATATCTTCAGATCTGCAATTAGGTGATCAAGATAAATGCTGCAGAAATCTAGATCTTTGCATCAAAAGAGATATATAAGTCCAAAATGGAATAGTTGTTGTTGAAAAATATCAGTGGATAACTATGGATATATCTGCTTCATTAAAAAGGATTTTTCTAGAAGGATGGACTAAGTTGGAAAGATGGGAAAATATCACAATTATATGTTAATGCATGTGTTTTACATTGAATATTTTTCATTTTATTATGAATCTATTTGAAACAATTAACTATATAAGGTTAAAACCTATGTTTTGTATCAAATTAATTTTGTTTTCAATGGGAAAATTTTATGGCTATTGTTTTTTTCTCGAAATGTGATAGACCCCATTAAAATGGGAGATATATCGAATTGATTCCTATGGTGAAATAAAATAGTTGAGTAGTTTAAAGATAAATATGCCTAAATTCAATGAGAATAGTTTTGAGATATATAAGTCCAAAATGGAATAGTTGTTGGTGAACAAATATCAGTGGATCACAATGGATATATCTCCTTCATTAAAAAGGATTTTTCTAGAAGGGTGTCCACTAAGTTGGACAAAAGGGAAAATATCACAATTAAATATGTTAATGCATGTGTTTTACATTGAATATTTTTCATTTTATTAAGAATCTATTTGAAACAATTAACTATATAAGGTTAAAACCTATGTTTTGTATCAAATCACTTTTGGTTTCAATGGGAAACTTTTATGGCTGATGTGTTTTTCTCGAAATGTGATAGACCCCATTAAAATGGGAGATATATCGAAATGATTCCTATGGTGTAATAAAATAGTTGAGTAACTATTTAAAGATATAGATGCATAAATTCAATGAGCATAGTTTTGAGATATATAAGTCCAAAATGGAATAGTTTTTGGTGAAAAAATATCAATGTATCACTATGGATATATCTGCTTCATTAAAAGGGATTTTTCTAGAAGGATGGACTTAAGTTGGAAAGAAGGGAAAATATCACAATTCTATGTTAATGTACACGTGTTTTACATTGAATATTTTTCATTTTATTAAGAATATATTTGAAACAATTAACTATATAAGGTTAAAACCTATGTTTTGTATCAAATTACTTTTGGTTTTAATGGGAAGCTTTTATGGCTAATGTTTTTTTTCTCGAAATGTGATAGACCCCATTAAAATGGGAGATATATCGAAATGATTCCTATGGTGTAATAAAATAGTTTCAAGTAGTTTAAAGATATAGATGCATAAATTCAATAAGCATAGTTTTGAGATATATAAGTCCAAAATGGAATAGTTGTTGGTGAACAAATATCAGTGGATCACTATGGATATATCTGCTTCATTAAAAGGGATTTTTCTAGAAGAATGGGCTAAGTTGAAAGAAGGGAAAATACCACAATTATATGTTAATGTGCATGTGTTTTACATTGAATATTTTTCATTTTATTAAGAATCTATTTGAAACAATTAACTATATAAGGTTAAAACCTATGTTTTGTATCAAATTACTTGGTTATTTTGATTGGTTTTCTGAGCATCTTTCGGTCAATTGTCGTTTGGATTTCGGAGGACAGTTTGATTATCTCTCTCTAAACATTTATATCTATTAAGAAGAAGAAGATCTGTTGGGCTTTCCCTTATCTGTTTTGTCTTTTGCATTTTATTTCTATGTTCTATATACAATTACTGTCACAATTGTTGAACAAAATTGCAGAGGCTTAAATTCGGGTTTCATAAGAGACTTGCATTTTATTTCTATGTTCTATATACAATTACTGTCAAGATCCTTGACCAAAATTATTATCTACTAGTTTGAAAGTCAAGATATTTTGATTATCTCTCTCTCTAAACATTTATATCTATTAAGAAGAAGAAGATCTGTTTGGTTTTCCCTCATCTATTTCGTCTTCTGCATTTTATTTATGTTCTATATAGACATTATTGTCAAGATCCTTGACCAAAATTACAGAGGCTTAAATTCGGGTTTCCTAAGAGATTTTAATTTTATTTCTATGTTCTATGTTCTTCTTAAGTCATATGAGATCTATGTCGGGGATAATTCTCTTACTCCATAACACCACAACTGACTTTGGAACCTTCTTGTCTTCCATTAAGAATAGTTATTGTTTGGATATCTAGGGTTCTTAACTATACTGAGGGTGGAAGATCATAATTTGGATTCCCTTGACATCCATTGGGTGGAGTTCTACACTGGTTTCCCTTGTTCAATAATTAAAATTGGTGTCCTCTGTTCCAAGGAAGTTTTTTGTTGAAAATCTTAAGGGATGTGGAGTATCTGCCTCTACAGGCTACAAATCACTCTCTGTTTTAATTCTGTTATATCTCTGTTTTGAGTTTTTGCGCACACAACAAGGCTGTTTCATTTTTGTTAAAATTTTGTTTGTAGTTTCCAGCGTACACAACAAGGTTGTGACTGAATTAGCTTATTTTTCTTAAAGATATTATGTAAGAAAATCCACGGTTCAACGTGGAAATTTTTAGCCCAGAAATCCTCTTTAATTTTCTCTAGTAACATGTGTTCCTTTTAAAGACTGTGCAACTATTAATTTGCCTATATATAGTGAAGGTAAATTAATCATACATGCATGCATGATTCTGTGCACTAAAATGCTAAATCTCCAGCATTTCAAGGTTTACATTTCGGAAAAGTTCTCTTCCGGCGAAGTTTTTTGTTGAAAATATTAAGGGATGTGGAGGATCTGCCTCTACAGACTGCAAATCACTTTCTGTTTTCATCTGATCTCTCAACTAATCATGATGATAAACCACAGTGGTTGGTTCTAAAAAATTAGACAATATTCTTTTGCATGTTATTATTACCTAAAATATATAATAGATCACATAACCTAAATTCTAAAAAAAATGATGATTTCAAAGAGTAATAATTTTAATTCTTTGAACACTGTTTTACCTTGACCACAATCCATCCAAAAGCTTAATGTTTGTTCTCGGAATGTGTGAGTCAATATTATGCTTCAAATATTTTTTCTCACTGCAATGCCTAATCATCTGGTCTCGCTGTTACCTAAATCAACCTTAAGGTTTGTTCGTAATTACTTCCTATATCGATGTTTTTTCAGGGATGGTTATTATAGAATGCAAGTAAGTAAACTGCATAAAATAGTTTTAAGGAAAAAACATACTATAAAGGAATAATATTGTGATTTGGTTTATACTTTTAACATGGAATTAATATATAATGATTTTAATGATTAGCATTTCAGAATCCTCCTTTATCTAGCTCCTATTTTCTGATGTGGAGGATCTGCCTCTATAGGCTGCAAATCATTCTCTATTTTAATCCTGTTATATTTTTGTTTTGAGTTTTTGCTCACATAGCAAGGCTCTTTCATTTATGTTAAAATTTTGTTTGGAGTTTCCAACGTACACAGCAAGGCTATGACTGAATTAGCTTATTTTCCTTAAAGATATTATGTAAGAAAATCCATGGTTCAACATGGCAACAAGAGTTTCTGGAAGGATAGTAGGGATTCCATTTTTGAGTTTATATCAAAGTTTCTATGTAAGGTTTGAAATTGAAGACATTTTGAAGACAATTTGAACTGGTACATTATATAAAACAGAGTTTTTTTATTTCTTAAAAGAAATCACAAGGAATAATAACACATGAATAGCTCAACTTATTCAATGACAGGATTTCATACCTGGATATTCGCAAAAATCCGCAGATGAAGCCGCAACGAGGATGAAGTTGGGAGATAAATTCGAAAAAATTTGTAGATGAAGCCACAACGAGGAAGAAGCTGAGACGAAATTCCCTACGAACAAAAACAATTAAATTAAAATCAAACAAAAAAAAAATCAACTGAGAAAACATAGCAACTACAACACCCCAACAGACACATACCTCAATAGAGCAACTACAACACTGCAACATACCTCAATGGAGCAACACCGCAATAGCAACGCCACAACACTGCAATAAAAACACCACAATAGAGCGAGACAGAGATAGACACGAGATAGAGATAGATGCTAGACACATTTTCATAAGAAACCCGTTAAGGTTTGCATACCAATATATTTATAAGAACAAGTTCAGCCGAACTAAAATTTTGGCCGAACTATTAGTTCGACCGAACTTTTGTTGTCGGTTTTCCCATCTCCGGCCAAAAATATGTTTGCCCACGCCGTCAATGTAAATGACAGAATGAGCTTGGCCAAACTAATTTCGAAAGTTACCCATATTTTATTGCATTCTTGCATAAATATAGATCATCCCTGTAGATATTCATCCTATTCCTATGTTCCAATACTTGCACTCATTGAATTTGCATATCTTCCCTTTTTACTAGTTAGATGAGACAATGTTTTTCTTCTACTAAAATGAAAAAATTATGAGTCTGTCTATCCTTACATTCCTCTATACTTTCAGACACAAACCATTCATTAGCTTTAAAAAAATGAGACTATTGAATTTCTTTATATTCTTCAAACATCCTTTCCCCATACAACACATAAATCTTCAAGCTATTCATCATATCCTTTTCTGCTTCCTTCATTGTAATAAATTCCTTTTGTGACTTCACCATATTCAACGTTTGTATGCATATGCTCAATTAAAAACTCATCAACCTCAAACACCTATTCAAAAAATAAAAACTTCTCTATTTTAGGCACCTTGTTTAGAAGTAAAAAATTTTCTACCCCAAGGCTTTTCTTCCATAGTTTCATTTGTTCATTGTGCATAATCTCCACTTTGATTTCCTTTAGAATACAATTATGTCTTCCTTTATTTTTCAAGAAAATTTTAATTATGTTCTTTTATGAAAATACCCAATCATTTTTCCTCACCTTTCACAAGCATTGAATCCAAGTGTTGTTCTTTATCCCTACACGAAATATAGTTAGTGTTTTTCCATCATGTGTAGCAAATATTGTATCCACGCACCAATTATTAAATTAATTAATAGGCTCTTTAGCATCAACGGATGGTTCTTCCATCAAATATTTATACTTCTCTTCCAAACAATTTGTGAGACTCTCAATAGGTCTCTTCTCTAAATCTTTATCACTATCATCCTCTAGAAGGATTGGTCAATGCTCGAGTTCACAGTAGTGAATTTCCATCTCACAATTAGTTGCTATGAGTTCTTTCTTCAATTCAACACATAACTTGTGTTTTAGCTTCACTTGAAACATGTTCCATTTCACCTTATTTTTCTTCATTATCCAATCATATCACTGGTCTTGTAGCAACCATTTTATATTATTGAGTTCTAATATTAACTCAAAAATTTCCTTCTAAAATTAGTCATCACTCATTCTCTTTATGTTAGGTGCCTTGGAAATCCTTCACCCATGAATTATCTTAGTAATCACGTAGTGAAACGAATCCAACACAAATTGAATGGGAAAAAACTGATTTCATATGACTAAGATATCGTGATGTAATTTTTTTGGGACAAAGCGGGAATAAGTTCCATGTGGCACTCCCATAAGACAAAACATGGCACTCCCAGAACGTTATGTGGTAGATTTATAGCATAATAGATGGACTAGTGATAGATCCACACATGGTAGTCTGTACGACTAACCCTGTAGGTTGTTGACTAGATGACATGTTGGCAAGTGTGGTAGCGTGGATCAATGGTGCATATTGCGTGTAACAACCTCGGGTTAAAATTTCATGTAATAAAATTCAATAAAGGTAAAATAATACCACGGGAAAGGTACACTTATTCCAAGTTGATAGTGGGAAAATATCCTAGTGGGCATCACTTGTTGAGTTTTATGGCTAAGGGAAATTGGCAAAGGCAATGGCTAAGGCTTTGGAACGACAAAAAGGTATTTTTGGCACATTAAGAAAATAAAGGAAATTAGGAGAAAAGGAAGGTGAATGGTCGCAGGTTGCATGTGAGGAGGAAAATGAAGGAAAATAATGGAAAATTGAAGAAAGTATAAGCCTTGTCAATAAAATATCTTAGAGCATCAGTTGGTAGCCTTTTTTTAGTTTAGTGTTAGAAATAGTCTCATAGAGGAGAAAGTACCAAGAAAATAAATAAAGCGAGGAAATGAAAGGAAAAACAAGAAAAGGAAAGGAAAGGAAAATAAGGAAAAGGAAATTAGAGGAAGACAAGGATCACGTAGCTTCAGTGGCAATACATGAAGGTAACATGTTGCATGTATGATTTCCTAGCTGGTTTTGACATGCATGGTATGCTCATGTTAGTATTTGGTTCTCTTGCTGTGATTGGCATGGATTTTGTCGAGTTTGGACAGTGGATTTTATCCTAGCCTTAACATTTCTATATAGCCATGATGTGATGGGTTTTTTCTTGGTTTTGATCTTTGGATTGTCTAATGGTTTCAGAATATGGGCTGTGGTGGTCTCAAGAAAATTCCCAAAGGCCTAGGAATCCCTTGACCGGTAATGGTCGGATACACAATAAAGCTAAAGGGTGGAGATAGGAAAATTCCTCAAGGATGGTGAAGGAAATATGAGGCATCCAAGCTCAGTTTGGTGTTGTGATCTCAACATTGGTTTAGGTGTGATCACGGTATGGAGAGGGTGGAGGTGATTTAACCTATGGATTCCCTTGGTTGTGTTTGGATTGGTTTATCCCATGAGATTCCACATTCATGATTGGAATATGGCACGAGGGTGATTGGCTAAAGAGATATTTGGTTCAAGCAATCTATGGTCAAGTGGAACGTGGAATTCCTGAACCCGGTTGATATTTTCCTATGTTTAATAAAAGCTAGTTTCTCTTGCTTTCGATGAGGAAATATATTGGTTATAACGTGGATTTAATGGTTGTTCATTTATTGTTATTTATCTGGTTATATGCTAGTTATAACCATGGTTTTATGATAAATCCTAGTCATGGCTCTTTTCATGTTTTCAATCATAAATGAATAAACAATGGATGCAAGACCTAGTTGGTGTTATGATAGCTAATGAAAGAGGGTAGTGACCCTTCTTGTTAAACCTGAAATATGTTTTCAATCCCTTGTGTTCATACTTGAATTCATGAATTGTAGGTTTCATATGTACCAAGTGTTTGACATAATTTCAATCCCTATTGGGGATGGTCAGGTCAAGTATTGGTTTCAGTTTTTGGTTTACAAGCATTGTTTCTATGGTGCTTATCTTCTCTGGAATTTTCACTGAGTTATGGGCAGAGACCCGAGCCGTGGGCCTAAAAAAGTGGCACAAAATTTAGATTCACCAGCATGGAACTCAGTAGAAAATTCCATAGTTGCATGGATGCAGGCTTATGTGTGTGACTGGGAAACCATAGTCACATGGAGGCCTTGGAAAGGGAGCAACTGGGGCTCTAAGTTTAGGTTAAAAGTGAGTTGTCCAAAGGGTTGGACACTTGGAGGGGTTGGGTTACTCCTCGAGGTCTTGTGGCACCTAAGGGAAGTTATTAAGGTCTTATATTGTCAGCTCCATTTCCTTAAGGTCACCTAGGAGGTTGAGTCTTATCATAGTGACCCTCATCTCATGTTTACCCCAGGAAAACTAGTGAAAGTGGGTAAATGTGGGAGGTGGAATTACAGGGTGGTATCAGAGCAAGGTTGTGCTCCAATTTGGGTCACATTTCATACCATAGGTTGGTATCAGAGCGTGGTTTCACCCTCCTTAGAACTCAGTAGAAAATTCCATATTCATATGGAGGCAGGCTTATGTGTGTGACTGGGAAACCGTAGTCGCATGGAGGCCTTCGAAAGGGAGCAACTGGGGCTCTAAGTTTAGGGTAAAAGTGAATTGTCCAAAGGGTTGGACACCTGGAGGGGTTGGGTTACTCCTCGAGGTCTTGTGGCACCTAAGGGAAGTTAGTAAGGTCTTAATTTGTCATCTCCATTTCCTTAAGGTCACCTAGGAGGTTGAGTCTTATCATAGTGACCCTCATCTCATGTTTACCCCGGGAAAGCTAGTGAAAGTGGGTAAATGTGGGAGGTGGAATTACAGGGTGGTATCAGAGCAAGGTTGTGCTCCAAGTTGGGTCACATTTCATACCATAGGTTGGTATTAGAGTGTGGTTTCACTCTCCTTGGGTAAAGTATAATGTTTTCAATGTTATGGTTGTCATGCATGGGATCGTGATATACAATTGATATGGTCATGCATGATGTTGTGGTGATGTTTTGTTATTACATGGATATTTTTATGATTATACATGCACATGCTAATGTATATTGATCTTTCACATGAGATAAGCCTCCCCTGAATATCACTGAGTTATGGATTTGATTTTGGTATCTATTTGGTTTATTTGACATGGTATACTTACAAGAAGAAGAGAATCAAAGATGTAAATCAAAATGGTAGGACTACAGTTCCTGTGACACTTCCTACAGATCTGTCGGGCCACAAGGATAAGAGTATTCTCCTAGTATAGTAGATACACTGAGGATCTTGAGGGAAGAGATTAGAAGTTGCAAAGCAAAAAATGAAAATTTGGTTGAGGCTCAAGAAATACTTTGAATGCCTCAAGAGAAGCGGGTATAGGTTAATGCAATGATTCTTGAGAGCTTTTCATAGTTGTAGAAATAGGGAAAATTGAGAATAATTCAATAGCAGGAAGAGAAAACAAATGGAGCCTATGGTAGTAGATCTCGGTCCGGATACATATTGGATATAGGGGACACAATCAGAGGTGGATGGTCACTGGGTACACTTGACAGGAGGATTGGGATGTATAGGAATAATTCTAGTTCCTCATCCAGGATACATCATCACATTCATCATTGTCATCATCCTTATAGGAGGAGGGAGTGTTTTCCTGAGTATTTCAAGAAAGTGAAGCCTCCTACATTTGATGGAGAGATGAATAAGTCAGAAGATGCAAAGGCATGGTTGTTTGGATTGAAGAAATTCTTTAGATTGCACAACTATACAAAAAAACAAGAAAGCCAAGATATCCACCTTAAACCTTAAAGGGAGAGAATATATCTCATGGGAATATGTGAAGAATGTCAATGGAATTCGGGAAGAAGACTTGAGTTGGGATGAATTCGAGAGGATCTTCAAGAATTACTTATCATAGAGGTACTATGATGACAATATAATGAGTTTTATGAGCTATAGATGGGTTCTATGATAGATGATGAGTACACAAGCAGATTATTGGAGTTGTTGAGGTATGGTCCATATCTCAAGGAGGAGAAGGCTAAGATTCAGAGATTCATCAACATATTTCCAACAGCATATAGATATTGGATTAATTTTTATGAGCCTAGATCGCTAGACGAAGCCATATGGAAATTGAAGCATTATTATGAGCAGACAAAGTGTAAAGCTGAGTCTAACTGTGACTTGAAAGGAAATGAGAAGTCAAAAGGGAAATGGCCACCGAAGTGGGGAATACCTCAAGATGCACATGAGAAAGAAAATTTTTCTCCTTACAAGAAGTTCAATGCAGTTGAGAAGGGGCATGTGTCACATTCTGGAGAGAAGCACACTAGAGGTGACAGTAGAGCACCATTGCAATGTTGGATATGTGACAAAGATCATCATAAGAAGGATTTTCCATTGTACCAGGGAGGTAGGCCTCAGATCTATAGTGCTAAGGAGGCACAGACATTTGGGATGTTGGTTGTAGTATTTCTCATATTTATGCGGTTGTGGACAACAGGAAGGGGGGTCATCAGGTATCTATCATTGAGATGGATGGTAAGATTTCTGATCAAGTTATTTCTATTTTTATTGATCATGGATCTAATTATTGTTATGTTAATCCTGACATGGTGTATAAGTGTGGCTTGATAAAATAAGTGCATGCAAAATCTTGGTTGGTGCAGTTGGCTACTGGTATGAAGAAGAGAGTTCATCATTGGGTAAGGGCTTGTGCATTTGAGTTGAATGTTATGCCTATAAAAACACATTTGAATGTACTTCCATTGGGCTCATATAGTATTCTTTTGGGTATGGAAGGTTGTATCTTCACAGGACTATAGCAGATTGCTATGACAAGGCTATTGAGTGCCTGGATGATAATGGAGAAAAGAGAATCTTGTAGTGAAAGAAGAAGCCTACATCAGTGATGATGGTCACAACTATGTAGGCTAAGCGTAGTTTCAGGAAAGGGTGTGTGATGTTTGCAGTTCATATTTATAGTGACAAGGGTAAGGATGTAGAAATCTTCAAGAGGTACCTTGTATTGCAACAATTTCAAGATGTGTTTCTAGCAGAGATTCAAGAGTTTCCTCCGCACAGGGAAGTAGACTTTTCTATTGAGTTAGTGTAAGGGGCAACACCAACATCAAAGGCATATTATAGGATGATCACACTAGAGTTGGCAGATTTGAAGTTGTAGTTGAAGGAAATGCTTGATAAGGGATACATTGGGCCAAGTGTATCACCTTGGGATGCACTAGTGTTGTTCGTGAAGAAGAAGGATGGCACTCTTATATTTTGCATTGATTACAAGTAGTTGAACAAGGTGATGATCAAGAACAAGTACAAATTGTTGAGGATTGAAAACTTGTTTGATTATTTTAAGGGAGAAGAAGTGTTCTCAAATATAGATCTGCGATCATGATACCATCAGGTATGCATCAAAGAAGAGGAAATCTACAAGACTTCCTTCAAGAACGTGCATGGGAATTATAATTTTTTTGTAGTTTCATTCAGTTTGAATAATGCTCCAGCTAAATTTATGTGTCTGATGTATATTGTGTTAGTGTCCTTATCTGGACAATTTTTTTATTGTATTTATTGATGATATCTTGGTATATTCTAAGAATGAGGAAGAGCATGTTGATCATTTAGCAGTAGTGTTGCGATTGCTAAGAGAGAGTCAATTATATGCCAAGCTTAGAAATAATAGTTTCTTTAAGATATAGGTACATTAATTGGGGCATGTTGTTTCCAAGAATGGAATAGCAGAAGATCTAGAGACGATAAAGACTATCATGGAGTGGGAAGCCCCTATAAATGTGGAGGAAGTCAAATCATTCATGGGCATGAAAGGTTACTGTTTATTTTTTTATAGCATTGGATGTGCTCTAAGTCTCAAATTTTGTGGAGAGACTTACACACATGTATTCTAAATAACCCAGAAATCGTTTGGTGAAATTCCACTCAGATTGTATTCTATAGAAATAATTAATTATTTATAAAGGGAATCCAAGTCAAAACTTAGGAAAATAAAATAATTAAATTTTATTAATATAATATGAGTGAGAATGATATAGAATAAATAGATCAATTCAAAATTTAATCTTATTCATTGATTAGAGATCTAATATGGGCCATTAAATCCTCAATGAGAATATTATAATAAGGACTTGAAGGGTCATTTGGAAACAATATTCGTGGAGACACAGAGGATATAGAGATCAAATTTTTCTACGGAGCGAGTGCTTAGACGAAAATAAAATCTAAGTGATCCTTAATTGAAGTGAGGGGTAGTATTTCCATTTGGAAGGTTTCCTAAGCCGAAGAGTACATAGCAGCAGAGACATAGAGAGCCACAACTTAAGCGCAAAGCCAATGTCAGACCTGAGAGAAATTTTTCGGAGGCTAAATTTCCATCCAGTAGTGAGACCTACACAAAGGCAGAAGGACATCCAAGTTGTGATGCCGTCACTGCGTAGAGGCAGTGCAGGGCAGTCTAGCCTTGGTGTAGATCACTGCCAGTGTCCCATGGAGGAATGAGGGTTGTCTCACGAGATCTCTCTTGTCAGTTTTACTGTATGATTTGAAAGTCTTGCCAATCATAGATTTATACTTAGAATTTACTGCATAATAACATAAACCCTCATATTTGTTGCATTGATTTTCCCACATTGGGTTTTTCTGTTGACATTAGTCTCAAAAAAATTATGTTGGATGGTTGTGTGATCTATGTGCATTTAGATTTGTTTCCACCCTTTTATTTCTTCTGTAGTTTAATTGTGTAGGCTATCATGAATGGATTTTTAAGTAATATAAAAAATAGAATATCTTCCATTAGTTTCTGCAGTAGGATTTTGTGTAACACAAATTTTCACAATTACTAAAGGAGGTTCATCAGGAACGTCTCATGCATTGCATATCCTATTACGACATTACATAGGAAAGGAAAGAAGTTTGAATGGACAGAGGAGCATGCAACCAATTTTGAGCAATTGAAACAATTATTGACCAATGCTCCAGTGTTAAAGATTGCAAATCTAGATAAAGAGTTGGTAGTGTGTACAAATTATTGCAAGAGAGAACTTGTTGGAGTCTGTATGCATGAGGGAAAAGTGATATGATATGAGTCCAGGAAACTAAATGAGCACAAGAAGAACTATGTGACTCCTGATCTTGAGTTAGCAGCTATTATTCATGCCTTGAATATGTTGAGACATTATCTTCTTGGCAGGAGGTTTGTGTTGATGAGAGATCACAGTGGATTAAGATATTTGTTTGACTAGCTGAATTTAAATGTAGATGCTTTTCTACCCTTAGTGAGTTTGAATTTGAGATCAGGTACATTAAGGGAAATTAAGGGAAAGGAGAACAAGGTTACAGATGCTCTCAGTAGGAAAGTACAACTGAACCATATTGCAGAAGTGAGATCATATGGGACAGATTTACAGGATCGTATCTTATAGGCAGAACAATAGGATGACAGGTATGGGGAGCTTATGCATAGGTTACCACAGGGTACAAGTGATCAGTATGTGTATTATCATCTTACATTAGATGTCTTGGTGAGATTTAGAGATATGATCTATGTTTAGGATTACAGTAAACTCGAGAAACTAATATTGAGGGAGTTTCATGTAAAACCATATTCAAGTCATCCAGGATATCAAAAGATGTTGACAGCAGTAAAGAAGTTATACTATTCGCCGAATTTGAAAAAGGAAGTGGCAGAGTTTGTGGCGAGATGTTTGGACTATCAATATTTCAAAGAAAAGTGTAAGCATCTAGGTGGGTTGCTTCAACATATTCTAATTCCAAAATGGAAATGGGATGTCATCTCCATGGATTTCATTACAGGTCTTCTAAGGACATCGAGGAAACATGATTTTATCATGGTTGTGGTAGACAGGTTGAGCAAGGTAGCTCACTTCATTCCAGTGAAGACTACTTATTCATCCATTGAGGTAGCACATGTATTCATTAGGTAGATCGTGAGATTGCATGGTGTTCTGAAGAATATTGTGTCGGACAGGGATTCCAAGCTCACTTCCAAGTTTTTTAAGGATTTGTTTGCATGATTGGGGAAAGATTTGGCCTTCAACATGACTTATCATCCATAGACAAAGAGGGTCAACGGGATATTGGATGGTATGTTGAGGATGCATGTCATGCATTAGTAGAGTATATGAGAGGATTACCTTCCATTAGTCAAGTTTTATTACAACAACAATTATCAGGATTCACTAAGGATGAGTCTGTTTGAGGCACTATATGGGTGGAGTTGTAACACTCCCATCAGCTGGAGTGATCTAGTGAACATGGTACTAATTAGACTAGACATGTTGGAAGTCATGGAATAGGAAATGCAGGTTATAAAGAAAAATTTAATGTAGCACGTGATAGACTGAAAATTTATGCAGACCAATGCAGGTAATTTAGGGAGTTTCATGTTAGGAGCATGTGTATTTTCACATCAAGCCCAAGAAGAGATCCTTGAGGATCAGATCATGTGCCAAGTTGGCACCACAGTATTGCAGGCCTTTTGAGATCCTTGATAGGATTGGACTAGTGGCCTACAGACTTGCACTACCTTTGACAATGAAAGTCCGTGATGTTTTTCATGTTTCATTGCTTAAAATATATGTAAAGGATGTTGATCATGTTATTGATTGGTATTTATTGTAGGTGTTGTTAGCCATCAGTATTTTTTTTTTTTTTTTTTTTTTTTTTACATGTTAGTGATGACTATATCTACAGCTGAGTTTTCTAGAAACTAATTTCCTTATGTCAATATGTCATCTAGAAAACCCTCCTAAAACTTTTTTTGCCTTTCTACTTTTCAGCACACCCATGTCAAAATAAAAACCTCATTATCCCTTTCCTACCTGGCTTCAGCCCCCTGATCTGCCCATCAGCTTTAAAAGGCAAATCCAAATATGTTTTAAAAGTCTCCCCTATGTTAGGAAGTGGCGCTTTAAGGCATTTTACCCTTGGCAATCATCAAAAGGCCAAAAAGCCTCCATCTGTAACAGACCTACCATGACTGACCTCACACTTTGCAAATGAAATTGACAAACAGCTCTAAGTCGCGCCACTCACATCCCCTAGATCTCAGCACTGCATAAACCCCAATCTCAAGCTGACTATTAGGTGTTTCACAGTGTTTTATGGTTTCTACAAAGGCAAGAAATATAACTTCATCTCAGGAGGAAATGCTTGAATCTACAGTTAGAAGAACAGCTGCTTCTAAATGTAACTTGAGCCTGAGATATGTCTGCAAAACAGAAAGCTACTCATCCAGACCTTACAGCTCTTTCCAGCATGAAAATCACAGTAAGAAAAGGACACCACTGTTTCAACAAACTGGTAAATTTGCATGGCCCAGAACCTCCTTCATTTACAAGCAGAGGGTTAGGGCGCCTCCTTCATCTACAAGCAGAGGGCGCTGGCCAGCATTGACTTTAAAGGTTGCAGAAGTCCAGGTTTTCCTTTTTACTGAACAAATGAAACAGAGACTCCAGGTTTTTCTCAGTGTGAATGATGATCATAACAGAGAATAAAGTCTGCAGTATGCAAGTTCAAAGGAAAGCAGAGTTTGGTCTGATAAAGGAGGTCATTTGAAGCTTTCAAATCATATCAATTGTTAAACTTTAGAAAGGCATGTCATTAGTAAAAATTCCAATCATAAACAGCCTGCTTGTCCACAAGATCAAATTGAAGGGATGCTGACAGATCATGTCATCACCTAGGCAGAAAGAAAGTTCTTCGTTTTTCAAAAGGCACTGACCTCCATAGTCACAGAGACTATCTTTCAAGTAATTTTTCATAAGATGACCAAAGAAAATGATGATATTTCAGTCACCCTCAGAGCAGTGCAGGGAGACAGTGTCACTTTGGCTAGGGTTTTTTCTGAAACACAGTGATGATTGCAAGAAGAGATGCTAGTATTGATGTTTTTCAAGTGGTTTACTTACCCTCACATCCAGGGAAAAAGCTGTGTCAAACAGATTTGTCAAACAACCTTCAGATACCTTACCTGATGAAGAGCCTCCTCCATGTATGAGCAGATGGCCAAAGCCTTGGATATTGTTGAAGACTGATTAGTCAGAAAGGTGCAGTGGAGGGATACAAAGAAGGAAAATAGAAGTCATTACACAGGTCACAGATAATGTTTCTAATTCAAAAATATTGCTCTTTCGATTCATATGAAAATGTCTTTCAAAATATACATCATGATGGACAGGGAACATTATGAATATGTATGCCATTGATACCAAAAAAGGGGCAGTTTCCTTAAGGGAAAGGATCAAATAACAATCCACTGTCACATGCCAAAAGTCCAAAGGGGCGCTTTTCAAGAAAACATAGAATTATGATATGAAGGGAGGCAGCCAAAAGATGGCACTTATAGTCCAGGGAGAAGCCTATAAATCACCTAAGAGAAGAGATTATTAAACAAGTTGGAAGAGCACAGGCGATCTCCTGTTAAGTAATAAAACAGCTTTCAAATGCCTTTTGACAGATTTTGGATGATTTTTCTTTGTTAACATTTCACCTAAAGTGTCAAAGCAGGGGACAGAGTTGAGGTTTTGGAATGTCTCTCTTACAAAAAGACCAATGCACTAGTCAAAGCAAATTGACAAGGCAATCCCTGTCCTTCAGAAACAAAACAGTTTTTAAGCATTATCTTGACAGTGTTAAAGTGGGTTGCCTTACATCAGGAATAGCACCAACATCTTTAAAAACAGTGGCAGAGGTGATGTGGAAGTTATTGAGTTATTTGTCAAAGTTTGAAATTCGGTGTTTGTCACCCAAAGACCAAAACTGGAAGTCACTTTTCTATCAGCTGTGCATAAAACAGGGTTCTGGCTTTAAGCTATATTTGTTTTCATAAAGGGGTTCGTCCATTATTAAACGGTCTAAAAGCATCGGAAATATTCAAAAGCATGCACAGATTAGGAATCCAGTTTGCAAATACACCAAGGGTGTGGATAAAAGGATCAAAGGGATTTTAAAACGCCTTGCAGAAGCCGGCCCAACATTTTCATTTTTGCATTCGAAAAGAAGTGACCGTTGGAGAGTTCGAAATAAGATGTTAAAGGGGTGTGATGGTCGAAGGTAATCGTTTCATGGTCAAACTGCAGACAGAGCTCTATACCTTCCCTTAACATCGAAACAAGTAAATCGTGTCAATTTGCAGATTTTTGCATTGTTAAAACGTCGAGCGACGCGCCTGGAAACCCGCGCGACGCGCCTGGGGGCATTTTTACAAAGGTGTTCAGTGTTGGCGCGACGCGCCTGTACACCGCCCGACAGCCCGACCCGACAGGCCACCCGGGTGGTGTGTTTTGCGCACCGTGCTGACCTTAAAGAGTGCCGCGCTAATCTTGAAGGTCTCCGGTGCTGATCCAACTCTCCTCCAAGGTTTTTTCAACGATTTCAAGAGGTATTTCGAAATTTCATCCACATTTCTGAAATTGCCAAATGATAAAAGTCAGTTTTTTTGCATGGACATATCTGTTGAAACAACATGTATGGTTGAAGGTCTTCTCCCCAAAGATGGATATTCCGCATTAAAAGGGTCTTGATTACTGTAAAAAAGGGAATCTTTACAGCTTTTTGCTCAAAGTTTTTGGAGCCTTTGAAACCCTGGTACCTCTGCTTTAAATATAAATCTGACTGTATACTCACACCAAGGTTAATGAGCATGTTTTTGTTTAAAAAGTGACATGCATAGAAAATAGTGAACTTTAGTGAGAGAAAGGGTTCTTGGTCAAGCAGAAGTTTATAGGTTGAAGCTTCGGAGGAAGCTTGTTCACACTACTCATAAAGAGACAGTATTCAATGTATTTTTGGTTGGCTGCCTTGTATTGTTCAAAGCTTATTGACAAAGTTGCTATCCATCCAAGCAGAGGTTTTTATAACATAACCAGAGGGTTACATTCGTAAGGCGCCATTGATTGTTTTGAAGGGATGAAACTCACATAACCTCTGCCTGAAAACTTGGAAGCCTTTTCAAGATCTGTCATCTTGGCTCAGGATTATGTCAATGACTGTTTAAATACACTGAGGGTTGATTTCACATATGCAAATTTGTTGAAAGTTGGCACACTGATACGAGGCAGGGTTGTTAAACATTGAAATTCTACCTTGAAACAGAGATACATTTTTATTGGTTGACATCTAAGGCTTCAAGAACAGGGTGATTTTGGCACTTTCTCACAGCAAACTCTTTCTAGCAGTCTGCCCCTCTTTTTCACTATATCATTTCCTACTGTGAATTTGTTGACAGAGATATTCTAAGGGTGAGTAGGGACACTTTCTGAAGGGCAAGATTTTTTTTTATGGTTGAATTTTAACATTGGAGACAGAGATATAAATGTGGTGGTTGATCCCTTAAATTCACAAGTAAAGGGTGTTTTTCCTAAACACTGTGCACTGATATTTCACCTAACCTAAGCCTCCGTTTTCTTTCATTGTATGGTCTCTTCTATAGAAATCTGTTGACAGAGATATTCTAAGGGTGAGTAGGGCCACTTTCTGAAGAGCAGGGTTCTAATATTTGAGTTTTGTCTTGGAGACACAAATACAAGTATGTTGATTGGCCTCTAACAAACTCACAAGAAGAATGATTTCTTAACATTGTATACAGGAAATCTACATAGCAGTTTGTCTCATCATTACATATGGTACCCTATTGAGAATTTTGCCTGGCTGAGGTACATCCAAAGGTGAAGGGCTGGTTTTAAGGAGAACATAAGTTGTTTATTTAAGGAAACTTGTTGCAATCATCCAAATTACATTGTTTCTCTATCAAAATAGTGAAGGGACACAGTTTAGGTCCAAGATGAGCAGCATGATAGTGATAAATATGAGCAGCAGCAGGAAAAAGAGGGGAAGAGTGCTGAACAACAGTAACTCAGTAGTGATAAACAACAGTTTCAAGAAGCGCCCGGCACGAAAAGAGGAGAAAAGCATATCAACTCTTGATATTTTGGCCTCAGCTTTGGAGCATGTTGCTATGGACCCCTGAGGGTCATATGTGCCAAGTTTGGGCCTATTTCGACAACTTTTCGTTTTTTGGCATTTTTTGGGTTTTTGGTCGAAAACTCATAAATTCGCCATTTCAGTTTGAAGATTTGTCAAAGGAGAAGGATGATACCAATAGATGCCATAATTCTATGAGCAGGTCCCCAGTGATTTTCAGGGCATTCGGAGATCATTCGCCCCCTCAAATTGGCGAAAAATGCCCTCTTTTTGCACATTCTGCCCGCCATATCAGCAGTCTGCTATTTCCTGGCTTTTTACACACATGTACAGTTTTGAATGACTTCCAGGCCTCGGATTGAGATGGTTTCAGTTGCGCCGGAAAGTAGACACAGAGATCTTTCCAACAAGCCCTCATGAGCCTCATTTCGACATCGGGAAGGCTGCCTATTGCATCCAGCAAGTCAGGGGACCTTTTTCAGGCATAAATATGAAGTATTTTTGTAATTTTTGAACCTCAAAAATCTGCTTTTCCCAAATGTGCGTTAAGCTATTTTTATACTTGGGAAATGATGTAAAGTCAATATAATTTTCGTTTTTAGCAGTTTTTAGATATTTTATGGGATATTTTGTGCCTTGGGCTTTGCAAAGCTTCAAGGACAAGTTTAGATATTTTGACTTGGCCAATGGGATAGCTAGTTGCTCCATGAGGTTTTCCTCCCTCAAGCCTATTTATTCCATGGGTTTCATTGTAAATCAGAGGCCGAACTTGAGAGAAGAATTAATACATTGGTCATATGAGCTTTGATGAATACACTTGTGTTATGATTTTTGGACTGCCTCTTGGATGCTTTTGAGGAGTGATGAAGGATTGGTGATGGATTCCATGACATGGTAGAATGGTATAGTGTTTCTTGCTATGTTTTTGTCTTCTAGTTTTCATTCATGATACATGCTTCTTGCTGCTATAGATCAGTAGAGATTGATTTTGAGATATGCCCATGGATGCACCTCGAAATTCCTGAATCTTCATAGCTTGATGTTTTCTTCTTCCTTAGTTATGCTAAAGAATTCTTAACTGCTCTTTAGTAACTTAAGGATACTGTTTGCTAGTTTTATTTACAAGTTCTATGCATGTTGAGTAGGATGTATGGTGTGCCCTGCTTACCTATAAACTATCCATAGTTCTGTCCATGAAACTATCTCTTTGACTGATTATTTTATCATCTTGTTGAACCAAGGAGGCCTAGTCCCGATCTAGCCCTTTGCCTAAAACTGTGAAAGCTTGTTTGTCAAAGTGCCCAATAACTTAGAGACTATGTTTAGGCATTCCGGCATAGTATTTTGAGTTGTTAGTCCTTCTTATGTGTTTTCCCCAAAGTCTGATAGCCATTTCGCAAAGTTAGAGGGTCTTATACTTCTACGCATGGCTGGAATGTTTGATTTCTATGTATTAATTAGCTCATAGTTACATTTAGCATGATTAATGGCTTGCTATAACATGTTTATGTCTGCTATCAACTAGTTACACTTGAAATCCCTCATCTTTCACAAACTTGATGTCCATTTACTCCATTTTTCCCAAAGATCCCTTCTACCGTGAATCAAATCGGCCCTACAGCAGCCTTGCATCATCATCTCATAGCTTCCTTGACCTGTTTGACCCCATAGCCCAATTGATATGACTTCTTGTTATCCATTTTTATATCTTTGATCAGTTTTATCCCTCACAAACTTAAAATCCAAAAATCAAAAAACTCACTTCATAACTAGCCTAATATCAGAACACCATAAGCGAACACACCGATATCTTTTACATCTAATAGAGAGAGCCCTCTCTGAGTCCAGGAAGGCTAGGTCCTTGGGCTCCAAATCTTGGTTTGATGTTACATCGTCATTTGGCTCGCCAATCGGCCAAATCACGGGACCCTAACAAGTGTATCAAGAAGTATAATTCCAGTCGGAACCTTAATGAATATTGTAGTAGAAACATCTCATGCTTTGGAATAAATCACTCGAGCAGGTTAAAGTGCAGTGGAAGCACTTTGGGACCGATGAAGCTACATAGGATATTGTTGATTAGATGCATGTTATGTATCATTCACTGTTTTCCGATGAAGGCAAATGAGTTTTGGTATTTGTACATATTTGTGTATGGTTTCTATTGTAAATATCATATTGAGCTATGTTATAAAGCTCCAATAAGCAGTATGGTTGTCATATTGTCATGTTTTTCATGATGGTTTTGCTTTGAGTGGATTGTTATTGTAAATGCTACAATGAGATGGGTTATAAAGCTCCACAAGAAGTATGTTTTTTATTTTCAATGGTTTTTCTATTTATAGTTGTAATTTAACACTGAGGATGGTGCTCCCCTGAGGGGGAGGGGTCTGTAACAACCCCAGGTTAAAAGTTCATGTAATAAAAGTTAATTAAGGTAAAATAAGACCCAGGGAAAGCGACACTTATTCCAAGCTGAATGTTGGGTAAAATATTCTAGTGGGCATCACTTGTTGTGTTTTATGGCTAAGGAAAATTGGCAAAGGCAATGGCTAAGGCTTTGGAAAGGCGAAAAGGTATTTTTGGAACATTATTTATGAAAATAAAGGAAATTAGGAGAAAAGGAAGGTGAAAGGTCACATGTTGCATGTGAGGAGGAAAATGAAGGAAAATAGTTGAAAATTGAAGAAATTAAAATCCTCATTAATAAAAAGACCTCAAAGCATCAATCGATAGCCTTTTGTCAGTTTAGTGTTATAATTAGTCTCAAAGAGGAGAAAGCTCCAAGAAAAGAAATAAAGCAACGAAAGGAACGCAAAATAAAGAAAAGGAAATGAAATGAAAAGAAGGATAAGGAAAGAAAAGGAATACAAGGATCAATCAACTTCAGTGGGAATACTTGTAGGTGACAGGTTGCATGTATGTTTTCCTAGTTGTTTTTGACATGCATGGTATGTTCATGTTGGTATTTGGTTCTTTGGTTGTCATTGGCATGGATTTTTTCGAGTTTCGATAGTGGATTTTAGCCTAGCCTTGCCATTTTTGGATAGTCATGGTGTGATGGGATTGTTCTCGGGGCTTTGAGATTTTTATTTTCGGATGGTTTCAGAATCTGGGGTGAGGTGATCTTAGGAAAATTATTAAAGGCCTAGGAATGCCTTGAATGGTAATGGCGAGATACATGGTAAGGCCTAAGGATGGAGATAGGAAAAATCCTCAAGCATGGTGAAGGTATTATGAGGCATCCAAGTCCAGTTTGGTTTTGTGATCTCAGCACCAGTTTAGGTGTGATCACGGTATGGAGAGGGTGGAGGTGGTTTAACCTTTGGATTCCCTTGGTTGTTTTTGGATTGTTTTAACCCATGAGATCCCAC
Source organism: Pinus albicaulis (assembly GCA_034641835.2). Classification (NCBI taxonomy): domain Eukaryota; kingdom Viridiplantae; phylum Streptophyta; class Pinopsida; order Pinales; family Pinaceae; genus Pinus; species Pinus albicaulis. Next base: position 1,869,391,953 of record CM076575.1, on the reverse strand, counting down.
GTTCATGCTTGGAATATTGCACGAGGGTGATTGTTTGAAGAGAGATTTGGTTCAACCATTCTATGGTAGGTTGGAATGCAGAAGTCCTGAACCTGATCGGTATTTTCCTATGTTTAAAAAAATCTAAGTTTCTCTTAATTTTGGTGAGGAAATATACTAATCATTATGTGGCTTTAATAGTTGTTATTTTATTTTTATTTATATAGTTATATGTTGATGTTTCGGGAGATAATACCCTAAAGGTCTTGGGTTGATAACCTTCACAGATTAGGGGCATGCCATTCAAGGACTAACTTAAACAAATTTTATACTAAAAACTAGATACTACTGGTTGTAGAACACACCTGAAAGTCCCTCGGTTGATGTAGATCCCGCAGGGTGGAAACCCCCTACAACACTTTGTGATCCGTAAAATGTAAATCCACAAAGAACGAACACAGAAAAATAGTTGTATAGCATATATAGTTCCTAGATGTTAGTGAAAATCATGCATAATATCATAAAAAAAATATGAAATGTTCAATTACTAGTTATTACACATGTATAAATCATCATAAACATGTAATCATCGGGAATAAGATGGCTCTTCTTATTATGAATGACATGTACAGTAATCAAAACATACAGAGATCACCTGAATCCTACCATGACCTTCAAGCATACTGTCCTCTAGATCCATATAGCCCTAGCCTCACAAGAATTCTTCCAAGATGTGTGCACGATAGATGTCATATAGTGTGATGAAAATCTCAAGGAAACAAGGAATTCTTGAATATACCTGGGAAGTGCAGGAGGCACGAGAATATCAGACTTGAATAAGGCTCCAACATAGTATAATATCCATATTTTTCTCTCTCCCTTAGGCCATTCCTTTGAGGGGATTTTATATTCTCTCAAATTAGTTTCTGTAGTTAAGAGTAGTTAGGCCACGGGCTGGGGTGGTTAATTTACTGAAATAACCATCAAACCCACCTCAAAAATTGGGAATATATATATATATATATATATATATATTAAAAAGGTATACATGGATATCTATGAATGTACTCGTGTGCATACACGGAAAAGTTTGGGTAGAGTCGCGTATGGGTTTTAAGACACTATTTTTTGTGAAAATGTTCAAGTTTGAGGGGAAAGGTTGCCCAAGGCCAAAGTGTAAATCATCAAGTACATGAAGGTGATAAATGACACTATAACAAATTCCCCCTAATATATGAGGTCAGAAGGGGTACATGATGGCCGAAATGTATTATGTGCATAGAAAGAACCTTGCAAGGACTAGAGAGGACTTCACCATATTTCAGCCTACCAAAAAAATAGTGAGAGAGATCAAAGAGATAGCTCATGTCTGAGGCGAGCATACCCATGCTCAGTGAAAGAAAAGCATGTCCGCATATAAAGTACAGAGTGGATCCAAGATATATACAAGTATAGCTGAAAATGTAAAGTACATAGTGAATCATCTGATCACTGCCCGGAAGTACAAGTCAAAATCAGGTCCAAGTATCACATATAGAAGACTAATAAATGATGTTGTAATATATGTTTGATCACAACACTCACAACTGAATATCCAAGTATAAAATCATAAGTGGTGGAACAAATGGTACAACATGCAACTCTGGAGCCAACATATAGGATGCTGTTGTAGTGAAACTGCAACATATAAGGGTGGATGGTGTCACTGGAAGAAAGAAGAAGTTGTCAAAGTGAAATGAATCATGCTGATGAAAACCCAAGGTCTTCAGTGATCACAATGGCAATTATACACAATGGGAATGAATGAGCTGAATTTGACCATGTGAGAAATCGTTTGATTACCAGTGATTGATGTATACCATTAACAAATGCGAGACAACCCACCGATAATGAAAATGAGCGTCAAGGTGCCCCAGTACAATCTAGTAAGTGAGAATAAATGAGTTGAGGTCGAACAATTGAAAGAATCTATCAATCAGGAGGAAATGATGTATCCTCGCTGTCGATAGTGAAGAGTCTGCCACTGATGACTGCAAACCCTAAGGTACTAACAAAAGGAATCTAGACCTTATTCCCAGAGAAATGAGTCGGAGTTGATGGGAAAATATTTGCTGGAAGGAAGGCATTAAAGCATCCCACATTAGTTCAGCACGAGTGTAACCCACAGGCCAAGATTTGGAAGGAATCAGATGAAGTAGAGTGAAGTAACCAACATGAATTATGTTTTCGGCATGCACAAGATGAAGCTAGCGCACGACAGAAACCCTCTGAACCAACCAATAATGAAAGATGACAAAGAGGCGAGATATCCACCGATAGGGTTAAATGGAAATCAAGGTACTACACGAATCCCAGGTGTGATAATGTAAGTTGATGTCGAACACAAGGGAAACCACTTAGTCAAAGATCCATGATGATGATCAAATGTTGAGAAAAAGGTCACCTATCAGTGATGTAAATAGGGCCAGGGTGCAGCTCTATTCTCTCAGAGCAATATGTCGTAGTCGATAAGAGGCAAACCCACTAGAAAGAAGTCAATGGAGACCTTCTCAATCTAGCATGAGCACAGGACCAAACATCTGATGTGATAGAAAAAGATACTGACAAGACCAGGAAGGCCGACTGAAAAATGAGTCAAGAGACACTGCAGAAAGGTCGACTTAGGTTAACTTCCCTTGAAAAAAAGCATGAATCATGTTAACTATGGCAGCAAATGGTAACTTTGTATAAGTTTGTCATGTAGGAGGCATGAAAAAACCCTCCATATGATTGGAAGAGATAACCAACCGAGGGAGAACTGATTCATAAAACAAGGTTATGGCTTCTCCTAAGTCAAAAACTAAAACCATCCCAAATGAAGGAAATACATAGCTTTTTTTGCTTTGTTCAAGGGCGACAAAACTGACACTGTAGCTGCCATCAAAATATGAAGTAATATCCCGTTCCCACTCTTTTTAATATATTCAATTTTTTTTTTCTTTTTCATATTTAAAAGCTTGAAAAAGAATAAAATAATGCTATAGTACAATGGATAGAACGAGTATCATGAAACAGATGCACTAGTTCCTGGGATAGGAACAATCCTATGCTCAATGCAAGGTGGCGAAAACTAGTAGGTGACACTCAGAGGAATGTTCCATCCATGGGTAACAAGGTGTCAAGTCATGGTAGCTAAATTATTTCATGGTTAACTTGTACAGAAAGTCATGGCCAAAAGATGGCTTAAACATTGAGTCCAAATGAAGCCGGCTGAAGGCCAAGATAGACAAGTAGTAAATATGCAATGCAGTAATAAAACTCAACAACATAAGGGAGCCTCTAGGGTAATGGCCAGAAAAATGATAGCGAAGAAGAAGAAGAATGAACCTTCATTGCATATGTCATGGCAGGACTAAAGAGGACTCTCGAGCCTACATAAATTGCAACATGGGAGACAAATGCTAGAGAGGAACTAACTAGGAAGCCCATGTAAAGGAAGGTTGTACCACAAATTCATAATTAAAAAATCAGCGAGTGAAATGGGTTAAGTACTCATGACATGATGGGATCGAACCTATGGAAAGTGATTAGAATGGAGGCTAGTATAAATAATTCAACGAAAAATGGGGTCCCTAACCTATATGCCAGTTCAGAATCATATACCTGCCATGATATGTCAGCGGTCATGGATCTGAATTAAAACTAGAAAAAATCTTGAACTCAGAAAAATGTTCCTGAAAAAATACCTTACCCAACACTTACAAGCAACATGGTTATTCAACCTTAGAATGATTTGAAAAAATAAGCACAAAGGAATTTTGCAAAAAATTTCAAAATATGGGTATAAATACACCATTTACCTCATATTTGGGTCATTTTCACATTGCAAAAGTGGAGAAGGAGCTTTTGGAGCAAAAAATTCCCTTTCTCAAAATTAGAGAAATCAACCATCAAATCGCACCGAATCAGCCAGGTAAGCTCTAAATTCATCTTTGCCATCAATTTCGTTCCATTTTAAGATACAAATTTAGAAATTTGACCATAGGAAAGATTTTTTTTGATGAAACCCTCTGCGCATACGCGGGTTCGTGTGGACGAACCTACGTATGATACTTGACTGTGTGTAAACGAAGTCGTGTATGTGTAGACCAAGAATTTAAAAAATGAACCTAATGAATTTTATCAAGATGTCTATTAGCTGGAGGGAGCGTGAACATAGTGCCATCGATAATGAAGTGATGAAAGATAAAAATTCTCTTGATATCCTTCGAAATTGTGGATTTCTCAAGTTCTTTAAAATTCCAAATATGAAAAGTAATGTCTGGTTGCTCCAAATGTTGGTAGATCACTAGGAGCTGAAAGAAGACTGCTTCATGATAGATCAAATGCCAATATGCATAGAGGTGGAAGACATATATTTCATCACTAGACTCTCTCAGAGATGAGATCCAGTAGATTTTCAGGGAAAGCCTTTGGGAGGGCTTACTGTGGAAGATTACGTCCAGGTCTATTGCGTAGAGGAGTCTCAAAAAGTGGGTACATGGATACCAATCAAGGATGTGAGAGAACTATATATGAAAATCATCCTTTTCACCATTGGCAAAGTAGCAGGATCTACTTCTCTACATCATGCTTTGAGGACACAAATGAGCATTGCAGTAGAATGTTTTATTCACCTATTTGATTGGTGCACAACATTGCTGAGCAACATGAAAAGACAGTTGAATTTTCTCCGGAAGACAAAAACTAAACATTTCGAGTATGGAAAAATTTTGCTGACATTATTCTTCGAGAGGATTCCAGGGCTTTGGCCCAAAGTCATCTCAACCATCAGTAGCCCCAGAGATCCAAGAATAGCCCGGTGGGCTAATCTGATGAAGCGATTGGGGGGAAGTGAAGTTCCTCGAACCACTTGGGATGACGAATTCTTCTAATGGTAGGAGGAACAATTTATAACCGTGGAAGATTATACCTGCATTGGGATGGATTTTTGAGGTGATCCAGATCTAGTACTTCCACCTGGTGCAACATGGGGTGCAATCGCTGAGATTGAAATTTTTGATTTTTGAATATATGATTTATTTTATTTTATTTTCAAGATATGATAATGAAAAAATATTTTTGATTGAACTCAAATGACTTACAAGATTATTGATGATCATGATACATATATGGGACTAGTCAGACCTGAGGGATACCCAAGGCACAAGCGCCGTAGAGGTGAGGTAGAAGCTGAAGACCCTGGCTGGACACTCCATGCCGTCCAGAGGAACTTGGAGACTTTGAATCACCAAGTGCCTATGCCTGCGGTAGAGGACCTACTAGAGGTTATCCAGAGACGGGTAGTCGGAGTACCACGATATTTGGTGCAGTTATTCCGCCATGTAGCGACTGCTATCGTGTTCTATAGGAACACGAATGTTGGGCAGGGACCACAGGATTAGATTTATAGATTTTAGTGGATGATTGTAATATATTTTTGATACTGAACATGATCGGGCATAATCCATAATTTTGTAGGACAGATGGGTCCAGATTTTGTATATTTTTGAACACTCTAACTATATATATATATATATATATATATATATATATATATATATATATACAATGATTTATATGATGTGATGACTCAAATGTATGACTGATGTATTTGATTTATTGATTAAAGTATTGAATGATGAATATGCTAATCAATTGCTTGATTAGCCAATAAGACTGCCATCTAATTTTCTGCTCGAGGAATGTGAATGAATGTTAGAAATTGAAATCATCTTTATAACAAACGTACCCTTAAAAACAATCGGTGCAAAAATGGGTCTTGAACTCAATATGTGTTGTTCAATTGCGAAATCACCAGCCGAGAGTCCAAGAAAACTACTAACAAATCAAAACCCAAGGATATTACTTCCGAGAGTAGATAAACCACTGTAGTGTATTCTGCTACGTTGTTCGAAGCAGGACCAATGTAGACACCTCTTGAAACCAAAAACTGACCAGATGGATAATGAAGTACCAAAGCCGCAGAAGCCAAGTTTTGGGTATGTCTACTAGCACCATCGAAGAAACCAAAATGACTCATGAAATCCAATACAACCTGCCATGAAGATCAAATGCATCATAATCACACCAAAAATCAGAAAGTCAGATATGTAAAAAAACAAAAAATATATACAAGATGCAAGATGATAGGGCAAGGCCTAGGCATAACATTTTTTCAAATAGAGTCCATTTCGGGGCTTCGACAACTCATTTCCGTGAAAATCAACCAAGGCATAAGCTCCTTTCTTAAGGACCCTTTTAATGATGAAGGGGCCATACCACATAGATTTAAACTTGCCTGCTCCTAGGGAATCCTTCTCTTGGGCATAAACCAAGACAAGGTCTCCTTCAGAGAAAACCCTAGGTTTGACCATTTTATCGTACTGAACCTTTACTCGTTTTTTATGAGCCTCATTCATTGTGGCAGCATCCCGAATCTGCTCATCAAGATGTTCCAGATGAAGGAGACGTTCTTTTGTTGGAATATTTTCATTGATGGAAAAGGCATTGGCTACAAAGGAGCATCTGATCAAAATAATAGAGGAAGTATCGGTCAAGGAGCAGAGCCAAGCAAAAGAGGAGATATGTTGGAAAATTTTTTGTTCGGATTCTTAGGGTTAATGTATGATCTGGAATAATGAAAAATGGTATGGAAACTGTACATTGGTGCTTGTGGAACCAGAATGGAGCATGAAGAGGCGGAACGACGAATCAAGAAAGAATTGAAGGTCGCAAAGGGAATCTGGTGTGAATTTCTTGTGTTATATATTATGGATGTTACGAAGATTGCATCGAACTGGTGTCAAGCCTAAATAAAAAAAAATGATGGGTTAATCTGTTGATGAAGAGCGCAAGCGATGTCACAGTAAATAAAGAATGAAGCGCCTACAGTGTTAATCGATCAGTTCACTGCATCAACTAACGGAAGTCTTCATGAAGAATTGTGATACAAATAAGTCAATTTACAATAATCGAGCAGGGGGAGTGGAACCTTGAGTGAAGAAGGCGGAACCTTGCGAGAGGAACAGTAATGGTAGTTTCCGGTCTTTATCACACTGCTTTCGACGGGCAAGTGGTATTTCCTGGTGAGGAGAAATTCCATAGAATGCTCGACACGCGTCCCTGTACGACTTCACAAAACCACTTTTCACCATGTGCCATCGCGTGTTATAGTTCAACCCAGGATGCCCAGCGATATCGTTGAGCGTCGTTGATCTGGGAAGGGGTCATCGGACGATCGTCATTTTTTGAAGTTGCGCGAAGATCAACACAGGTACGGTGGGCCATCGCACGTTAACGATCGGTATTGGAGGTTGAGCGATATGCATATACGTCGTTGATCTGGAAGCTTGCTAATCTAACGGTGATCAAATGCTGGACTTGCGCGAATTTTACCTATGGTACCATGCGCGTATTTGATTGGCTATTGACTATATTTGTGGGCCCGGGGTCAAAGGTTTACCATATTATTTGGAAGGATTAAAATGCGAAGGGTTAGCTTTAATCCTAAAGTTCTGTTCAAAATTGTAAATATATTTATTTATCAATTTCTTTAAATTGATGAATAAAAATTAAAAATAAAAGATCAAAAGCCCCGTGGGATAAACTAAAAGGAATACTGTCAGCGGTTCATGGTTTTAACTCATGGTTTTAATAAAGGGAAAACTATATAAGGAGAAGAAAAATAAAGAATGGAGCGTGCATTGCAAGGGTTGTGAACGAAAAATTTCTCCAAGGAATATCTGTATGGGCGAGCTCTGTTCTTAACTGATAAATCTGAAACTACGATGCACCCATGGATAGAATGATCTGACGATGATAAATCTCTGGTTTGAATGACGGATGAAATCATGAAGAACTCGTATGAGTATATAGAAAATAAATAAATCTGGTGACTGACAAGATATGTCGTATGGAAACTGGTGGATCCAGTATGAAAATTGATGAAACATGGTCTGCAGTAGTGCTGAGGGTCGAAGCCTTCAGAAAGGGGGTTGTAGCTCCCTTCTAGTGGTAGCTGGTAAACGAGAGAAGGTTGTAGCCTTCTGCAGGTGGGTGCCTGCGTGCTGGTATAAGTCTGCACCAGCATATATTGTAAGAAGTTTTTCTCTATAATAAATATTGAAGACTGAGATTATAGCAGCGGTGGTTTTCTCCCGAATTGGGTTTGCACCTTAAATCCTGGTGTTCATATGTGTTGTTTATGTTTTATGGTTTTTTCTGTTATTTCTGTTCATGCTTAATGATTATCTGATGCAATGCTCTAAGTAAAGACATAATAAGATATCTGGTCATACATGTTGGATGCAGTACTGTAACATATGGTTTTAAGAGAAAGAAAAGAAAAATTGTTTTGCCCTAAATACTGATTCACCCCCCCTCTCAGTATTTTTCCCAACAATTGGCATCAGAGGAGGTCCTTCTGAAAAAGCTTAGCCGCTAGAAGGAAGATCAAGCAAGATGAGAAATCAAGATGGAATAGAATCTATCAGGCCTCCACTTCTTAACGGAAACAATTTAATCTTTTGGAAAACAAGGATGAGATCCTATCTTCAGTCTTTGGGAGCAGAGGTATGGGCAATTGTTGAACAAGGATATCAATACCCAGCTGCAGTACCAACAGATCCAACGGAAAGAAGAACTATGAAACGAATGCAAAGGCGGTCAATGCTCTATTGGGAAGTCTAACTGAATCTAAATTTGTCAAAGTCATGCAGCTGAATACAGCCAAGACAATATGGGAAAAAATCATTCTAAGTTATGAAGGTGATGCAAAGGTAAAAAGTGCTAAACTCCAAACTCTCAGAGTTCAATATGAGAATCTAAAAATGGATAATGAAGAGAGAATTACCAATTTATTTTTACGACTTTATGATATTGTAAATCGTATGAGAAATCTGGGAGAAACAATAACCGAATCTACCTTGGTTGAGAAAGTCTTAAGATCACTAACAACAAAATTTGAGTCAAAATTTTTTGCCCTTGAAGAAAAGCAGGATCTTCAAAACCTTAATGTGGTGCAACTTCATGGCATACTAACTGCATATGAAATGAAAAGAGGAGGACCTTCTGAAGTTAAAGAAGGAGTCTTTAGAACTTCTAAAAAAGGGAAGGAAGTACAAAAAACAGAAGGATCAGGATATATCTCAAAAGAAGATGAGATAAAATTTGTAAAGAAACTTCAACTTGGCACAGGATGGTTCAGAAGTAAGCTTCCTTTCAAATGTTTTGGTTGTGGAAGAGTTGGTCATTATGCTGCTAAGTGTCCTTATAAAGAAACACATAAAAAAGGGAAGGAAGTAGCAAAAAGGAATAAGAATCGTTCTAGCACTAGAAAGAGTTAGTACACTCATGAAGATAGTGATGGGTTATCTGATAGTGAGGAAGAATGTGAACAAGATCTTAGACTTCTCATGGCATTTGAAAAAGAATCTAGAGAAGAAAAAGATACTTTTGTGGATGCTCAAGAAGACAATGATTTTCTTGATGAAAACATTAAACTCAAGACTTGCTTAGAATAAAGTAAAATAATCATAGAAACTCTGAAAAATCATCTTGAAGAAAAGGAGAAACACAATGAGAAATTAGAGTGTGAGGTAGTAAGTCTAAGAAAAGAACTTGAGAAAGTAAAAACTCTGAATCTTAGATTTGCTAAAGGATCTGAAACATTAGATGAGATTATCAAGGTACAACGTTCTCCTCTTATAAAGACAGGTCTTGGATATATTGGAGAATCTTCTTAGGTTTCAGCACCAAATTATCTAAAAGCAGTTACAGCTGATTTACAACATGCTACCACTCAACAAGGGAATAATGAATCTTTACCGATAAAGCATGATCATCTCAATTCAAAGAACACTAACATGAATGTCTTTCAAAGAAACAACAATCAACAAGTAAATTCATATAGAAGATTTTATGATCGCAGAAATTTCTTCTTCAATGGACAATGTTTCTCATGTCACAATTTTGGTCATAAAGCTATTCAATGTGTTGCATATAAAACCATCATGACAAGAGAAGCAAGAAAGAAAAGGATTGATATTGAAACAAAGAAGAATACTTATAACAACTTTTCTCCTCTTCAAAATGAATTTGAATGTGCTTATTGCAATAACTTTGGCCATGAAGAATCTGAATGCAGGAGAAAAGTTCAGCCAAAATAACATGTACCTTAAAGCTCCAAAGTATGGAAAAAGAAGGAATTACAAGTTGAAAATTGTAGCATAGCGTTATTTGCAGAAGATGAAGAAAACCAATGGTACATTGATAGTGGATGCTCAAGACACATGACAGGTGATAAAGACAAACTTCTTGCATATAGTGCTCTAGAAAAAGAAAAAAATGTTACATTTGGGAATGATACTCCTGCGGTCATTAAGGGAAAAGGGTATGTTTTTCTAAAAGAAAAGGTGAAAGCTAATGAAGTCATGTATGTGGATGGATTAAAGCATAACTTGTTAAGTGTAAGTCAAATGTGTGATCAAGGATCTGAAGTTGTCTTTAGTTCAAAAGAATGTGTGGTACGTGATCTTGATACAGTAAAACAGTTATAAAAGGAAAAAGAACTCCAAACAATCTGTATATATTGAAGAACCCCAAAGAACAATGTTATTTGAGTAAATATTCAGAAAATTGGCTATGGCATAGAAGGTTGGGGCATCTGAGCTTCTCTCAAATCAACAAATCAAGCAGACTTAAAGTTGTTCATGATCTTCCCAATATTACTCTACCTGAAAATATCATATGCAAATCTTGCCAATTCAGGAAGCAAACCAGGGTACAATTTAATGCCAAGGAAGGATCATCAAGTAAGCCTCTTGAACTCATTCATACGGACATATGTGGACCTATGAGGAAAAATTCACCATGAGGTGAAGAATACTATATCCTATTCATTGATGATTTCTCTAGAATGTGTTGGATTGGGCTGCTTAAACACAAAGATGAAGCATTTGAGAAATTTTAGATCTTCAAAGCACTAGTTGAGAATGAATTAGATCTAAAAATCAAGTGTCTCAGATCTGATCGAGGAGGAGAATATACATCCAATGAATTCCTTGAATTTTGTGAACAACATGGCATAAAAAGATAGATTTCTGTAGCTGGCACTCCACAGCAGAATGGCGTTGCAGAAAGAATGAACATAACAGTTCAACAAATGGATAGAGCTATGCTTGATGATTCTGGAACACCTGACACATTTTGGGGAGAAGCAGCACATACAGCAGTAAACATTCTCAACAAGGCACATGTTCGTGTAAATAGTGATAAAACTCCATATGAACTCTGGTATGGTAATCCTCCCACTATAAAGAATTTTAGAATTTTTGGAAGAAAATTCTTTATCAAGAATAATGATGAAAAACTTGGCAAGTTCGAACCCAGAGCAGATGAAGGAATATTTCTTGGTTACTCCTCTAGGAGTAGGGCATATAAATGTTACAATAAAATACTTTGGAAGATTGTTGAATGTATTGATGTTGTTATTGATGAGTCTCCTACAACTCCAAAAGAAGAAAAGCAAAAAACAGATGAAGATGATGATGACACATATCCTTCTACATCAAATAGTAATGATACAAATAGTGAACCCAGTGAAGAACCCGAAGATGATTTGTCTGAAAAGGCTCCATCCAGATATGTTCAAAATAATCATCCAGAATCTCAAATTTTGGGAGAAAAGGGATCAGGTGTACAAACAAGAAGGAATCTTGTGGGATCTTCTAGCAATCTGGCATTTCTGTCCACTATTGAACCACACAATGTCAGTTAATCCCGCAAAGATGATTGTTGGATTCAAGCCATGAATGAAGAGCTTGATCAAATTGAGAAGAATCACACTTGGGAATTAGTACCAAGACCTTATGACAAAAATGTCATTGGAACTAAATGGATATTCAAAAACAAGTTAAATGAGAATGGGGATGTTATAAGAAATAAAGCCAGACTTGTTTGCAAAGGGTATGCTCAACAAGAAGGTATAGACTTTGAAGAAACTTTTGCTCCTGTAGCCAGACTTGAATCCATAAGAATTTTTCTTGCATTTTCAAGCTTCCAACAAATCAAAGTTTATCAAATGGATGTTAAATCTGTGTTTCTAAATGGTGATCTAGAAGAAGAAGTTTATATAGAACAACCAGAAGGATTCATTTTGGGAAGTGATGAAAAACTTGTTTGTAGACTTAAAAAGGCTCTATATGGTCTCAAACAAGCTCCAAGGGCATGGTACTACTGTCTTGACAAATATCTTCATCAACAAGGATTTTCAAAAGGGTCTGCTAATAGCAACTTATACACAAAAAGTGAAAATGACAAAATATTGATTGTGGTTGTATATGTTGATGATATCAATTTTGGAAGTAATGAAGAGTCTATGAGTCAGAAATTTGCTTCTGATATGCAGCAAGAATTTGAAATGTCTTTACTTGGGGAACTAACATTCTTTCTTGGATTGCAAGTCCAACAAGCAACAGATGTAATTTTCTTATCACAAGAAAAATACCTCAAGCAAATCTTGAAGAAGTATGGCATGGAAGATTGCAAACCTATAAGTACACCAATGATAACCGGATGTAATCTCAGTTCTAGTGATGATTCCCCCACGGTGAATCAACCAGAATACAGATCTATGATAGGAAGTCTACTTTATCTCACTGGGACAAGACCAGACATCATGCATGTAGTTGGGATTGTTGGAAGATTCCAAGCTAATCCAAAGGAATCTCATCTTCAAGCTGTGAAAATAATATTCAAATATCTACAAGTAACTCAAGACTTTGGACTATGGTATCCAAAGAATGCTGATCTTACTCTTCATGCATACACTGATGCATATTGGGCTGGAAGTGTTGATGATCGTAAAAGCACTAGTGGTGGTGCATTCTATATGGGGCCCCGGTTAATATCTTGGTTTAGCAAGAAGCAAAGCTCTATTGCCTTATCTATAGCAGAAGCAGAATATGTGGCTGCAGCATCATGTTGCACTCAAATTCTCTAGATGATACAAACCCTACAAGACTTTCAAATCAAATGTTCACCTCCTATCTCCATTATGTGTGATAATACAAGTGCCATCAGTATCTCAAAGAATCCTGTTATGCATTCCAAGACCAAGCACATTCCCATCAAATATCACTTCTTACATGAACAAGTGCTTGAACAAAAGGTGAAATTGGAGTATGTTTAGTTGCTGATATATTTACCAAACCTCTACCCAGGGAAGCGTTCGAATATCTCAGACAGAAACTGGGAGTAGTCTCTGCCATGTAGAGGATCAGGTCTACTTAAATACAGAAGATTAAATTGGGTATGAGGTGTTTTTGGGCATCTCTGAATGCACAAGATAAGGGGGAGCATTGGTCATAGGAAAAAGATGCATTGTTGGCATTTATAAGTCATCTTGTTATATTATGAAGATGCAGCATGATCTCAGGGGGAGCATGGTATTGTCGGTACAAAGGATCTCGATCAACCCTTTGCCATTGACATCAAAGGGGGAGGAAAAGAAAAGAAGGGCTTCTATAAGATAAATAGAGGAAGAGTATTACGGAGGAAGAATATTGCCATCAATGCTAAAGGGGGAGATTGTTGGAATATTGTCATTGATGGCAAAGGCATTGGCTACAAAGGAGCATCTGATCAAAAGAATAGAGGAAGTATCTGTCAAGGAGCAGAGACAAGCAAAAGAGGAGATATGTTGGAAAATTGCCTGTTTGGATTCTTAGTGTTAGTGTATGATCTGGAACAATGAAACATGGTATGGAAACTATACATTGGTGCTTGTGGAACTAGAATGGAGCATGAAGAGGTGGAACGATGAATCAAGAATGAATTTAAGGTCGCAAAGGAAATCTGGTGTGAATTTCTTGTGTTATATATTTTGGATGTTACGAAGATTGCATCCAACTGGTGTCAAGCCTCAATAAACAAAATGATGGGTTAATCTATTGATGAAGAGTGCAAGTGATGTTACAGTAAATAAGGAATGAAGCCCCTGCAGTGTTAATCGATCAGTTCACCGCATTAACTAACGAAAGTCTTCATGAAGAATTGTGATACAAATAAGTCAATTTACAATAATCGAGCAAGGGGAGTGGAACTTTGAGCAAAGAAGGCAGAACCTTGTGAGAGGGAAAGTAACGATGGTTTCCAGTCTTTATCGCACCGCTCTCGACGGGCAAGTGGTATTTTCTGGTGAGGAGCGATTCCATAGAATGCTCGACATGCGTCCCTGTACGACTTCACAAAACCACTTTTCACCGTGCGCCATCGTGCATTATAGTTCGACCTAGAATGTCCAGCGATATTGTTGAGCACCGTTGATCTGGGAAGGGGTCATCAGATGATCGTCATTTGTTAAAGGTTCGTGAAGATTAACACAAGTACGGCGGGCCATCACACGTTAACGATCGGTACTGGAGGTCGAGCGATATGCATATACGCCGTTGATCTGGAAGCTTGCTAATCTAACGGTGATCGGACGCTGGACTTGCGCGAATTTTACCTATGGTATCATGCGCGTATTTGATTGGCTATTGACTATATTTGTGGGCTCTAGGTCAAAGGTTTACCATATTATTTGGAAGGATTAAAATGCGAAGGGTTAGCTTTAATCATAAAGTTCTGTTCAAAATTGTAAATATATTTATTTATCAATTTCTTTAAATTGATAAATAAAAATTAAAAATAAAAGATCAAAAGCCCCGTGGGATAAGCTAAAAGGAATACTATCAGCGGTTCGTGGTTTTGACTCATGGTTTTAATAAAGGGAAAACTATATAAGGAGAAGAAAAATAAAGAATGGAGCGTGCATTGTAAGGGTTGTGAACGAAAAATTTCTCCAAGGAATATCTGTATGGGCGAGCTCTGTTCTTAACTGATAAATCTGAAACTACGATGCACCCATGGATAGAATGATCTGAAGATGATAAATCTCTGGTTTGAATGACAGATGAAATCATGAAGAACTCGTATGAGTATATAGAAAATAAATAAATCTGGTGACCGGCAAGGTATGTCGTATGGAAACTAGTGGATCCAGTATGAAAATTGATGAAACGTGGTCTGTAGTAGTGCTGAGGGTCGAAGCCTTCAGAAAGGGGGTTGTAGCTCCCTTCTAGTGGTAGCTGGTAAACGAGAGAAGGTTATAGCCTTCTGCAGGTGGGTGCCTGCATGTTGGTATAAGTTTGCACCAGCATATATTGTAAGAAGTTTTTCTCTATAATAAATATTGAAGACTGAGATTACAGTAGCGGTGGTTTTCTCCCAAATTGGGTTTCCACCTTAAATCCTGGTGTTCATATGTGTTGTTTATTTTTGATGGTTTGTTCTGTTATTTCCGTTCATGCTTAATTATTATCTAATGCAATTCTCTAATTAAAGACATAATAAGATATCTGGTCATACATGTTGGATGCAGTACTATAACATATGGTTTTAAGAGAAAGAAAAGAAAAATTGTTTTGCCCTAAATACTGATTCACCCCCCCTCTCAGTATTTTTCCCAACATCTTTGAGACTGGAAGTGTCAGGAAGAAGCTCTACAGCTAACTTAAGAGAAGGAATTTCACACTCGGTGGGAAATATAGATTCCAACCCATAAGCCAGTTGAAACGGAGTAAAACCAGTTGCAGTTTTGACTGACATCTGGTATGCCTAAAGCGCAGGATAGAACATAATGTGCCAAATGGATCGAGCTTTATCAATTTTCCATTGAAGAATTGTATTCAAGGATTTGTTTACGGCTTCCACTTTTCCATTGGCTTGAGGATAATATGGAGATGAGTTCTCCTGTCGGAAACCTAATTTCAAAGCCAATTTAGCCATCATGTTGTTCTGAAAGTGATTTCCATGATCAGTGACAATCTCTTTGGGAATACTAAATTGAGAAATGACTTGATTGAAGAGGAAAATATTTTTTGTCTCACCATCATTCCTAAAATAGGCATAGCCTTGACCCACTTCTTGAAGTAGTCTACGGCTACAATAATGTACTTGTGACCTTTAAACGAAGGTGAGTTACAAGTAGTATAATCAATACCCCACTATGTAAAGGGGTCGACAGTGATGACAAGAAAGAGAAGAGCTGGATGAGCGGGCATATTTCGAGTATAAACCTGACACATATGACACCCTTTGACCGATTCCATACAATATTTGAAAATTGAAGGCAAAAAGTATCCTGCACACAAGATTTTTTGGGTTGTAGCAAGCCCAGATAAATGACCACCACAAGTTCCACTGTGGAAATAATTCAACACAACCTCATCCTCTTCTAGATTTAAGCATTTTCTAAGGATTGAATCAAACCCACGACGATATAAAGTGTCACCAATAATCAAATAACTTTTAGCTAGGTGACGTAACTTACGGTTCTCATCTTTCGAAAAAGTTTAGGGAAACTTCGCAGTCTGGAGATATACTATGAGATCCCCATACCAAGGATCCTGTGAAGAAATGAGAAAAAGATGTTCATCTGGGAAGGATTCATCATAAACCATCTCTTCTCCATAGGGCAACTCAGAAATTAATTCTGCAAAAACCAATGATTTATTGGACTTGGCAAACATAAACTCAAGATCAAACTCCTGCAAAATCACAAACCATCGATTGTATTTGCCCCCAATTACTTGCCTACTTAGAACCAACTGAAATGGATTGACTGCTACCAAAACATAGATTTTTTGAAGAAGAATGTAATGTCTGAGCCGTTGCACAACATGGACAACTGCTAAAGCAAGCTTCTCTATTGAAGAGTACTGGAGTTCATGTCCCACCAAGCCTTGACTAAGGTAGTATATAACATGCTCTGAAAGAGCATCGTCCTCCTGAACCAGAACCATACCAATGGTAGATTCTGCTGCTGTGAGATACACGAGGAAATACTTGCTATAATCAGGTGGAATCATTATAGGAGCAGAGGTTAATGCTTTTTTCAAAGCATCGAATGAGCATTGAGCAAAGTCATCCCAAAAGAATGGAACTCATTTATTTAATAATCTCATAAAGCCCTTCATAATCTCGGCATAATTTATGATGAATATCCGTAGAAAATTATCTTTTCCTTGTAGATTTTGAAGTTGACAAATTGAAGACGGGGGAGGCAACTGAAGTATTGCCTCAACCTTGAAGGGGTCTACCCGAATCCCTTCAGTAGAGACAATAAATCCCAACAATAGACCAGATGTGACCACGAAAACACACTTGTTCGGATTCAACCGGATTTTGTAATACTGACATCGTTCAAATACTTGACGGAGGTGAGAAGGATGATCAATTCTCTTATGATAATGAGCAGCTAAATCATCCAAGTATGCCTCGATAATATGCTTGATGTCGTGGAAGGCATAGGACATAGCCTGCTGAAAAGTAGCTCCAACATTTTTAAGGCGAAAAGGAATCTTCTTGTAAGCAAAGGCACCCCAAGGACAAATAAATGTAGTCTTATGCTGATCTTCAGGACGGATAGTAATTTGATTATATTTAGAGAAACCGTCCATGAAGGAGAAAATATCATTTCCCACACACTCATTGATAATATGATCTATAAACGGTGTGGGGTAATTATCTTTAGGACATGATTTATTTAGGTATATGAAATCGATGCAAACTCGAATTGTTCTTACTTGTTCTTTTTCCACATGAGCTAGATTAAAGCCACTGCAATACCGATTGGGATTTATGCGAGAACAAAAAAAATAAACATATAACCATAAATACAAAGATGCAGCGGAAATAACACTTCATTTCATTAATATCAAAGAATTGAAATTTGCTTACAGACAGAATGGAAATAAAACTAGCTAGGGCACTGGTAGCTATCTCTGAGAAGAGATGTGGTGGCTACAGGCCTCTGAACTAAGTTACAATGAGGCTCAAGGGCCTATATATTATTTAGAAACAATGAGAAATCCTAAACAGCCAAAACCCTAACCGTAGGAGATGAAGCGCCAAAACTATGGGCCCCATTTGGGTAAATTGGTGTTTCAACTTCTCGGGGATGTAAATTTGGCATAAGATCTCCGTTTGATGTGTACCATACCTTGTTAGAAATATCTATCTGAGGAATACAAATTTTTAGTAAGAAACATTAGTCCATGTACCCATGTTGCTCCCTGTTTTCCAAAAAAAACGTCGTTTAGGGCCTCAAAACGACTCTAGAAGTTCAGGACCCGAAAAAATGCTAAAAATAGTAAGTTGTGCCGAAACTAAAAAAATGAAAGAGAAAATGGTGGGGGCCCAAGTGGAATAGGTGGGTGACCACCAATATCCACTTGGATCACTATCAAAGGAACAGGAAAAATGAATTCCGCCTTAAGCAGCTTCTCCACCTTAGCTTTGATAACTACTGCCTTTCTAGGTTTGACCGGATGAAGATTTTGCCTAGCATGCTTAGAATTTTCTTACACCTTGATCTCATGCTGGACAATAGATGGATATATACCAGGAATTTCCTCATAAGACCAAGAAAACACATCCCTAAACTCTCGAAAGAGATCAGTGTAAATTTAAATCTCTTCAAGGGAACATTAAGCTTTGATGAAAATATTCTCTATAATGTTGGGATCTCTAGAAATGTTCACCAGGATAGTAGGAGAAGTCACAGCCATATTCCCTTCAGCAAAAACCTTTGTTGGTGCTAAAGGGTTTAGGACCGGGTGAACAAGACCAGAAGACTGAGGACTAGGAAAACTTGATTCAACTTTGCTCAAATCTAGCAGAAAGTAAGATCGATGATGCAAATCATCCCACGATCTCTCTACACTAGTGATAGCTTCCAGGATGGCCTTTTTAGATGGAAGAGCGGTATCAAGTCAATCCTGCACTGAAGATGAACTAAGAGTCCAAGCTAGGGCCACATCTCCATCCAATTCCTCTGGTGAAAGAGAAACTGGAATGGACTCTACAGAGTCAACAATAGAGCTATAAGAAATCTCAGCTGTAGACATTGGAAATGCCATTCCACCAACTTGACCTTCTACTAATGTGGAGGTAGGAGAAGGTAAGGTCCAAGGGTATGAAAGTAATGAGTTCTGAAAAAATCTCTTCGAATAGGAGCCTTGGAGGATGAAATTTCATTGATATGAACCAAAGGAGGAAGAAGATAAAAATTAATCATCAAAGAAGAATACATTCCAATCCCCAAATTCTCAACAGGCATTTTTGTGTCCTTCACCAAAGGAATGGTTGAGTCAAAAGATGCATTCTGATCTATAGGAGAAAAATCCAGTTGGTCAACTGTGACAATTCTCCCTTCGTGAGGGAAACAAATAATACAAAATAATGATGATGCAATAGCATCCATCTCATAGATCTAGTTTCGCCCCAACAAAAGGTTATAGTCTAAGCTTGCATTGACTATCTCAACTTTGATATTAACAGTTTTTCCCCCAACATAGATGGGCAAAGTCGGAACAATACCATGTGGCCTATGAGAATGATCGTCAAACACAGTCAGAAGAGTGGCTGAAGGAACAGCTGCGGGAGATCCAATACCCTTCCAACATGCAAGAGACATTACACACGTGGAAGCCCCTTCATCTACGACCGTTTGAAAGATATTGAATTTTCGATAACTCGATCTAATATGGAAATCCATATCAAATGTAATCACAAGAGAGTTCTTTGGATCTACAGCCCCAATAGTAGTGAGAAAAGCACTTCGCTGAGCAAGACAAGACTGGAGCACCTCTAATGCAGACATGGCACAAGGACTCTGAGCCAAATGTTCTACAACGGAGTAGTTCTGGGTGGCCTTGGCATTTGGATTAATCGTCATACAGTTTGAAGATGCCTTCAGCATCCGAAGTATAGGCTCAATAATAGGCCTCGTAATATGAAGTGGTTCAGTACAATTAGGAGTGCCCTTAGCTTTCGAAGATTCAGCGTTGCCATAATTACAAGATGTCGTAGCTATATCTGTGTGAGAACTCATCATGTATATGTTTGATGTATTTTCCCCTTCTTGGCTGCCCCCTGAGGGAGCCTAGTATTTTGATTCGTGCCAGAAATTAATTTTTTCCCTTGGGGAAAAGGGTTTGTTAGCACAACCTTGGAACTAGAAGAACCTTGTTGAGCTAACAAGTGCCGCGCATCTTGAATTTTAGGGAAAAGGTGCATAAGATGGTCTTTAGTGCACAACTTGCATCAAAACTTCAATTTCCTTTTATTATCCTTTTGACCCTCTCCAACATGATCGTTGGTTTTGTTTGCATTCCCATTCCCATCCTTGTCTTTCTTCTTGTTATTCTATCCTTTCTTCTTCCCATTGGATTGTTGATTTCCTTTGGGGTTATAAGTCTGGGTAGCATTAATTGCCAAGGACTGGGAAGGAGTTGACACTGAAGGTACAACTTGATTAGAAGAATGTTAGGTGCCTATATCACTAGTATAGTCCCTTATTATTGCTAGTGTAAACCCCTTATTGTTATTATTGTACCCTTGTAACCCCCATTTTGTTATTATTGTGCCCTTAAATTATTATTGTTAGGTCGGATAGGATTACATTGTGGCCCACTAGGATTACATTATGGCCCCATGGACTCCTATATACAGAAAGGAGGTTTTGTAAATTGTATCATCGAAGAATTTTTCATTCATGTAATGTATTGGAGGTTTCCCCCTCGAAGTGGCTTATTTCTAAGGCGTTGATATCTCTTTTCTTCTCTTTTTGGAGCTGGTTTCTCAACATTTGGTATCAGAGCTTTGGATTCTAGGGTTTCACTACTCCAAATAGGTCATCGTGGAATTTTCGCTATAAATTTTTTTCTACGAAGTTTCAAAAGATGAAAGTTTTAGGGTGCGAAGCTGAAATCCTGAGGAAGAGTTTCTAAAAATTTCAGATCTTGGTTCGCAATATTTTTTGAGATATGATCTGTGGAAGTTAGGTCTTTTTTCAGGCTCCTAAACAGGTCATCGTGGAATTTGCGCTATAAATTTTTTTCTACTGAGGTTCAGAATATGAAATTTTTATGGTGTGAAGCTGAAATCCTAAGGAAACTCGTCAAAACATTTCAGAGCTTGGTTCACAATATGTTTGGAGATATGATCTGTGGAAGGTACTGCTTTTTCAGGCTCCCAAATTTCATCTCAAAGAGGTGATCGTGGGAAAATTTCAATAACTCTCTCTCTGAGCATTGGATTGGAGTTCCATAAAAATTGGTCGCAAGTAAATGGAATATAGTTTCTTGGCTATCAAGTTTAGAGGCGAAGGATGAAACATGGACACGTGGCAAGCCGTACAAGTTCGCTATACTGAACCAGTCCATAATTAGGTCATTGTGGGAGATTGGACATAACTTTGTCTTGGAGAATCCAAATTAAGTCAAACCTGTGGCGTTCAAAAGAGAATTTAGAGGGAAAATTCAGTGCTAAATTTCAGATATTGAAGAGCCACAATCACATAGATGATCCAATTTCAATATCGAGCTCCTCAAAAGCAAGTAAAAGGTGTGTAATTGTTTTTCTGAATTGCATAAGTCTTGTTTGAAGAATCAAGTTGAATTGATTGCAAGGGCATATTGTAGAATAGATATCAGTATTGGATTATAAAATGGCCCCTAAAAAGAGTTCAACGCCCATTAAGCCTTTGGAAAGCTCTACTATGACTCATGAAGACGAAGAATGGCAACATGACATATCAAAATTACAAAAGAAAGTGCAACAAATTTCACTCTCGCAAAGAGCAACAAAAAATGACATGGAAGTTTTGAAGAAAGGTGTGGAAAATAAGATGGATGGTTTGAAGAAAGGCGTGGAAACTAAGATGGATGGTTTGAAGAAAGGCGTGGAATCTAAGATAGATGGCATGGAGGCTGGCATGGAATCTAAGATGGATGACATGGAAGCTAAGATCGATGAGAAAATGGAAAACATGAAGAATGTTCTAAAAGTAGACATGGAAGGTTTGACAAAGTTGATACAAGAAATGTTTCCTAATGGTGAAAAGATAGTAGAAGAACCTCATGATGAGAAAAAAATAAATGTTAATCGTGATTTCATAAACTCTGATGTTGGCGGGAAGAACCACCATATTCCAAAAATGGATATGAGGAAGTTTGATGGAAAGGATCCTTTAACATGGATACTACAGATGGAGCAATATTTTGATCTCCATAACGTGCAAAACACACAAAAGGTACGCATTGCAACTTTACATTTAGAACAAAATACATTTGTATGGTATCAATAGCTTTGCTCCCGTAAAAAAATTGTCACTTGGTCAATTTTTACGGAGGAAATGATAGCACATTATGAGGATACAAAGAGCAACACCTTCTTTAGACAATTGATAAATCTCAAACAAAAGGGTTTAGTGGGGCAGCACATTGAGGACTTCCAAAAATTGAATATAAGGGTAACTGATATTCCAGAGGAACACAGGATTGATCTCTTCATAGGCACTTTAAAGGATAACATCCAACATGAAGTTCGCGTTTTGGAACCTGATTCCTTGGAGAAGGCATTCAGGTTGGCAAGAAAAGTTGAATGTAAAATTATGGCGACAAGGAAACCTACCACTCAATTCTATAAAGAAGGAAGTGTTGCTACACCTAGATTTCCACAACCTACGAGGTTGACACCACAACAATTGGAAGAAAAAAGAGCAAAAGGGCTTTGCTACAGTTGTGATAGCAAATACACTAAAGGTCATAAGTGTGCTGAGAAGAATTTATTTTACATAGATTGTGAAGAAGAAGAAGAAAATGAACAAGAAGAGGATATACACCAGGAACCACCCCTAGAAGAGGAAGAAATGAATCCGACCATATCGTGTAATGCACTGGCAGGAATTACCACTTCTCAAACTCTCAATATAGAAGGACATATAAAGAAGAAAAGGGTAATAGTGTTGATTGATTCAGGTAGCACCCATAATTTTATTCATTATAAGGTAGCCAAGGAATTAAATTGTTTCCTATACCCAGCACCAGAATGCCAAGTGATGGTTGCAAATGGAGGAACTATAAATTGCTCTAGGAAATGCCATAATATCAAGCTAACCATGGGGGAATATGTATTGACTATTCCAATGCTTTCCATTCCTATGGGAGGTGCTGATGTTGTACTAGGAGTACAATGGTTACAATCTTTGGGGACAGTAGCTTTTAATTTTCAAGAACTTTTCTTGAAATTTTTTTCAGAAGGAAAGGAAGTTGAATTACGAGGTATAGCAAGGAAGCCAGGAAGGATAATAAGCTCTAATGTCATGACAAAGCTTCTAAAGAAAGAACGATGAGGCATAATTGCACAATTATGCTCACTAGAAGTTCCAACATCAAAATCATCTATTCCTGCAGATCTCCAACAAGTCTTGGACAATCATTCCAAGGTGTTTGAAACTACCAAAGGACTCCCACCTATTCGTGATCATGATCATGCTATTCATTTGATTCTAGGAAGTGTTCCTCCAAACATCAGGCCTTATAGATATCCTTACGTTCAAAAGAGCGAAATTGAACGTATGATTGCAGAAATGTTAGAGGCGGGTATAATTCAACCTAGTCAAAGTTCTTTCTCTGCTCCTGTAGTATTGGTACACAAGAAGGATGGATCATGGCGAATGTGTCCGGATTATAGGGAGCTCAGTAAGCTCACCATTAAAGATAAATTTCCCATTCCTGTGATTGATGAATTATTGGATGAATTACATGGAGCAATTTATTTTACCAAGTTGGATCTTTGTTCGGGATATCATCAAATTAGAATGAAGACTGAAGATATTCCAAAAACAACATTTCGAACTCATGAGGGTCATTATGAATTTTTGGTCATGCCTTTTGGCCTTACCAATGCACCTTCTACATTTCAAGAGTTGATGAATTCCATTTTCAAACCCTTCCTTAGAAAATTTGTGCTAGTATTTTTTGATGATATACTAATCTACAACAGGTCTTGGAAGGATCATGTTGAACATGTTGACAGGGTGCCCAAACTATTGCAGGAGAAACAATTATATGCAAAAACATCCAAATGTTTCTTTGAAGTAAAAGAGGTGGAATATTTGGGTCATATTGTATCTCACGAGGGTGTTAAAGTAGACCCTAACAAAATTAAAGCCATTAAGGAATGGAAAGTCCCCACAACCATAAAGCAGTTGCGAGGATTTCTCGGGTTAACAGGGTATTATCGCAAGTTTGTTAAGAATTATGGGAGAATAGCGGCACCTCTAACAACATTATTGAAGAAAGATGCATTTTCATGGACTCCTGAAGCAACTAAGGCCTTTGAACATCTTAAAGAGGCAATGTGCCTAGCACCGGTCTTAGCTACGCCGGACTTCACAAAAACCTTTATTGTGGAATGTGATGCCTCAGGAAATGGAATTGGTGCAGTTTTAATGCAGGAAGGAAGACCCATTGCTTTTGAAAGTCGTCCGATCAAAGGAAAGTATTTACAGAAACCTATTTATGAGAAGGAAATGTTAGCAATACTACATGCACTAAAGAAATGGCGAACTTACCTAATGGAAAGACACTTCAAGGTAAAAACTGATCATGATAGTCTTAAACACTTTTTGGAACAAAGACTATCTTCAGAAGAGCAGCAAAAATGGGTCACAAAGATGTTGGGTTATGACTTTGAAATAATCTACAAAAAAGGGAAGCTAAATGTTGTTGCAGATGCACTCTCAAGAAAGAATGAAGAGGTCGAAGCATTGCTTTGTGCCATTTCTATTATCCAACCAGATTGGATAACCGAAGCAAGAGATGAATGGAAGAAGGACGAAGAAGTGTGGACACTCATTCAAAAGTTGTAGCAAGATCCTAATACATCTGATACATTTAGTTGGAAAAATGATTCCTTATGGTACAAAGATCGCTTATATCTTTGTAAGAATTCCCAACTAAAACAAAATATTCTTCTGGAATTGCACACTTCTCCTTTAGGAGGACACTCGGGATTTTTTAAAACTTACCACAGGGTGAAGAAAGAATTTTTTTGGGATGGCCTTAAATCTGATATTCAAAAGTTTGTGGCGGAATGTTTGGTTTGCCAGCAGAATAAAGTGGAAACAATTAAGACCCCGGGACTTCTACAACCTTTATCCATTCCAAGTCAACGTTGGGAGGAGATTTCAATGGATTTTATCACGGGTTTACCTAAGTCCGAAGGAAAGAGTGTCATCATGGTGGTAGTTGATAGACTTACCAAGTATGCACACTTTTGTGCATTATCTCATCCATTTAAAGCAAATACAGTTGCTACTACATTTATGGACAGAATTCAAAAGCTACATGGAAGCCCAAGGGTTATTGTGAGCGACAGAGATCCCATTTTTACTGGAAATTTTTGGACGGAGTTATTTTCTTGTTTGGGTATTCAATTAGCTCATAGCTCATCTTATCATCCTCAATCTGATGGTCAAACAGAGATAGTAAATAAATGTTTGGAAGGATATCTTCGTTGTTTTGTATCTGATAAACAAACATGATGGGTCAAGTGGTTACCTCTCGCTGAATGGTGGTATAACACTTCCTTCCATACTGCAGCAAAAATGACCCCATTTATGGCACTTTATGGATATCATCCACCATCGATCACATCATCTTTAAGGGAAAATTCGAAGGTTCAAGCAGTGGAAGATCACATCGAACATCAGCAAGAAGTTCTCCAACTCTTAAAGGATAACCTGAATTTGGCACAAAATCGAATGAAACAACAGGCAGATCAACATCGTAGCGAGAAAAGTTTTGATGTAGGAGATTGGGTATTTTTACGGCTACAACCATACAAACAAATGTCCCTCAAGCAAGCAAAGAAGGATAATAAATTATCGCCAAAGTACTATGGTCCTTACAAAGTGTTGCAAAAGATTGGTACTATGGCATACAAATTGGAGCTTCCTGCTTCTTCGCGAGTACATCCAGTTTTCCATGTTTCATGCTTAAAGAAGGTTATAGGAGAAAATCTTCCGGTTCAAACAATATTGCCAGAACTTGATGAGGAAGGAAAAATCATATTGGAACCAGAAGCGGTCATGGAAACAAGAACTCGACAACTACGGAATCGATCAATTTCAGAGTATCTCATCGAGTGGAAGAACTTACCCACTGAAGATTCTACATGGGAGGATGAGAATTTTATACAGAAGCACCCAGAGCTACTCAAGTGTTGAGGACAACACTTTTTTGAATGAGAGGGGCATGTTAGGTCCCTATATTACTAGTATAGTCCCTTATTGTTGTTAGTGTAACCCCCTTATTGTTATTATTGTACCCTTGTAACCCCCATATTGTTATTATTGTGCCCTTAAATTATTTTTAGGTCGGCTAGGATTACATTGTGGCCCACTGATTACATTATGGCCCCATGGACTCCTATATATAGAAAGGAGGTTTTGTAAATTGTATCATCAAAGAATTGTTCATTCATGTAATGTATTGGAGGTTGCCCCCTCGAAGTGGCTTATTTCTAAGGCGTTGATATCTCTTTTCTTCTCTTTTTGGAGCTGTTTTCTCAACAAAGAAGCAGATTGTATAGACAACTGTTGAAATTGACTAAGTAGATTAGCTGTACTGCTATCTATTGAACCAATAAGCCCATCACCATGAGGACCGGGTTTAGTTTTGGATAAGTCCAATTTGGAGTGAGGAGCATCCAGAAATTTTTTATTGAGGACTCTAGATTGAGAATAGATCAATTCTAATTGTTGAGCCCTAAAAATAGCCCGCTCTTCAAAAAATACCCCTAAAAGGGATACATATTTAGAAATATTTGGCTGCAAATACTTCAAAAACCATTCCAGAAGAATTTCATTTTGAATATGGGCTTTAATGAGCCTCTTCCTTCTTCGCCATTCCTAAATATGATCAGAAATGTGAGTTGCCTTATCCTACTGAAAATTGGCCAGGAGTTCACTCCTAGCGTCATAACAGACAGGTAACTAAAAGTGGTTTAATAAAATGGTAGCCAAATCTCCAAACGTGGAAAAACCGCCCCCAGTTAACTCATATACCACTTGGCTGCATTTCCAATTAAGGTGCATTGAAATAACCTCAACGTAATTGAATAATCAATCAGGGAGTTGGATGAACACCATAAATGTAAAGTGGTGATATGATCTACCAGATCCTCTCCATTCTTCCCTTCAAACTTTGGAATGTCCGAGGAGAGTTTGGTGGGGACCGAAGGCCATCCTGGACTATACCGAATTGGATCATTAGTTAATTTTGACAAATTTGGCAAGTTTGACGTTGCTAGAAATGGTAAGCGAGGAGGAGCCTGGGAATTCCATCCTCCATAGGAAGGATTCCCAACATTCTGAAAAGAATACCCTGTATTTGTTGAGGCACCAGGTTTCCAAATATTGTTCGTAGAGAATGCTGGGCAATAATAAAATCCTTGCGACCCAACATTCGGAGAAGGACCCCCCCCCCAACATAGAGTTACTATACACATGACCATTCCCTCCAATCGAGGTATTGAATGAAGAAGAAACCCCATGGTAAGGGTTCCAAGCATTTGAAAATGGAGAAAAATCCTAATAAGTACTCGATTAAGGGAAAGGAAAATTTCCTTGGTGACCAGCGAGAAATTGATTCCATGCTCCCAATGTTGTAAAAACAGGGTTCCAACCTGTAAAGGTATTAGAACTTTGACCTCTAGACCATGGATTGAAACCTTGAGTCTGAGAAGAAAAAGGTAAAGATCCTAAGGAAGGGGTCAAATGAGGGATGTGCCCACTTCCAAAGCGGAACCCTTGAAATGAAGTTGATCCACTAGCCATAGAGGGTATGGGTGTAGATGCAACTGAAACAACAGAAAAGGAGAAAGAAGGAATCCCAATAGTGGGCATTCCAAACGAAAAGGGACCGGATTGTCAAGCATGTTCTTGGGTGTGACCAAATCCAAACACAACATCACTAGAAGTGATAGTAGATATAGCAATAGTGCCCCTTCCTTTTACTGAAAGAGGGGTCTGAACACTTGCACCGCTCACAACCCGAAGCTATCTTCCCAGTCATGGCCATCGAAAGGTGCGAATATGATGGATGAGGACTTTCCGGTATCTGAGACTCGGGTTCGATATACTGAATGATGAACGGATAACTAGCAGGAAGAGGGGATGGAAGAGAATCAGCAGGCTGAGTGACTTCCTCTACTTCTACTTCTTTTGCTGGAAATAAAAATCTCAAGATGAGTGAAGCACTCCTCTCTATACTGAAACCAATACTAGAACCACCCACAGAAACAACAAGCCCTATTGAAGGATCTCTCTTCACTGCGTCTGAAACCATCAGGTGAAAATCACCCTCCAAATTACTCCTATGCCTTCTTGAAGAAGGCTCAACACTCGTAGGAGACAACCCATGAAGCCTCCTTGATCGATGAGGCGATCGGTCAGCCACTTTAAGAGAATTATTCTAGACTCAAAAAATATATGAAGCTAAGCAATCTAGGAGCAAAGAGCACACTCAAAAAAGTTCCTAAGATATAGCCAGACAAGTAGCTCTCAGGTATTTCCGCTCTGGGTGATGAGGACCAGACACCAAAATACAAGAAAGCGAAATAATAGGACCTCTCGAAAGTAGTCTAGGGTAATTATGACCCAAGCCTACTAGTGAAGGTAACATAAATAGTTACGTTGACCTCCTAACAACAACCTTTTCTAGTGGAAGTCCCCAAGCTTCGCAAGGGCACCCTCTAGAATTACTTATGGAAGTGATGCAACATCTGCCTCAAGTACCACGGGTATTCCCCCCCGCAGTCACCTGTGTGGTCCCTAGGATGGGAAACTATGGGCACCAATCTGTGTCAGAAGCCGAGCGGAACAATCTTAGGACAAGATTCAACAAATGGGAGAGGGGGTATCTCTCTTCTTTGCCTGCACTATCCCTCGCGCTTGACTCTCTGGAGGAGAAATTTCCCGGTCCACTTAACGGTGTTGGATTTCACTCATTAATAAACTTATATGTTTAACAGTTTGAGTGGCCTTGGAGAGTTAACTCTCCACTCACCTAATCCAAGGCCCTACAACCTAGCTAGTTGGTGTACAATTAATGACAATGATACAAAATCTACTAGTTTCTTTTAATTCCATCGCTTGTTTTAGATTGGTTGTTATTTAATTCAAGGATGCACGGAAGTGAAACTGATGGTGTTTTTATGACACAGAAGAAACCGATGAAAACCAAACTACATGCAAATGCAATGACTTCCTTTCAATGAAAAGTGATTTCTACATAGGTTCTACAAAACTAATAAGCAAAAAAATTATTTTCTTTTCAAAAACTCACACTTCACATGATTCAGAAATTTACGAAAAAGACTAAAAATGCTCAAATGCACTTAATGCAAACTACCAATGATATGCAAATCCTAAGATGCTAACTCTAAAGAAGCAAAAAGAAGTATCTAGGAAAACAACAGTTCAATCACTTTTTGATAGATGACAAGGCTAGTTCCAAAGCAGAACTCCTATGTATAAAAACGCCAAAATGCACTTGACATAACAGAGAGAAATCAAGAAGAGACTTCCTTCCAAATCAAGTCAAGAACCGAAGACTAGAAAATAACAAAAAGCTTCAAAAGATGGAATGAAACCTTAAACAAACTGAAAGAAAAAAGCAACGGAAAGAAAAAATATTTTTGGGCTTTTCAACTTATAAAAGAAGGAAAGAGATTTCAAGAAGACAAATAGAAACTATCCAAGAACTAAATAAAAAAACATGAATTCCAACCAAAGGCTTCAAAGTGCTCAAGCCAACCATGCTATTTTCATAGCAGGACTTATATGAGCAATAAGAAACAAGAAAATCAATCAATCAACTCAACACAATAGCACAATCTCACAGTGAATAGCAACTCAAAAAATTAGAGAGAGACCTTTCAAAATTCGCAACAAGACAAGTCTACGAAATCAAGAAAACCAAACTAGGCCAAGAAGGCAAAAATCAAATGCAAAGCAACGCATAGGGCTAAGAAGAGCAAATGAGAAAAGGCTTGTTGTTCTGACTACTCAGGACAGACAAGAATCTTCAGAGAAAGATCTTGGTGCTCAAGTCATGATTGCAAACACACAAAACAAGGATTTCACCAAATGGCTAGGTCTTCATACAAGCAAGAGAAAAACAGATACAAAATCACTCTAAACATAGTCCAGAGACCTTCAAGATACTACAGGAATAGACCAACACATATAGACAAGACCACAGGGGCTAGAAACTAAAAATTTCAAATTTTCCAAGGCATACGCGCTTTTTCAGTGAGAAAAAAGCATGCATACACGACTATAACAAAGGAAATTCACATATACATGGGTCCCTTTGTAAAAAATAGCGTGTATACGCAACTGTGCAAAGAAAAAACTGCGCATGAAAATCAAATTAAGGAAAAAACAAAAAATCAACCCTGATCAAGAGACCAGGTCTTTTGTCTAACTGAAGAAAGACTTGCTAGACTATAAAAAGTCACATAAACTGTTTGGAACCTACAAGACAGATGAAACAACCCAAACGGGAAATCACAAGAATTTGATACCCAACAGAGTTGCCATTTCTATTTTGGGAGATAATACCCTAAAGGTTTTGGGTTGACAACATTCACAGTTCAGGGGCATGCCATTCAAGAAGGACTCACTTAACCAAATTTTATACTGAAAACTAGATACTATTGGTTGCAGAACTCACCCGAAAGTCCCTCGATTGATGTAGATCCCACGGGGTGCAAACCCCCTACAACACCTTGTGCTCCGTAACCTGTAAATCCACAAAGAACGAACACAAAAACCTAGTTGTACAACATATATAGTTCCTAGATGTTAGTGAAAATCATGCATAATATAATAAAAACAATATGAAATGTTCAATCACTGATTATTACACATGTATAAAGCATCATAAACACGTAATCATCGGGAACAAGATGGCTCTTCTTATTATGAATGACATGTATAGTAATCAAAACGTGGAGTGATCACCTGAATCCTGCCATGACCTTCAAGCATACCGTCCTCTCGATCCGTCCAGTCCTAGCCTCGCAAGAATTCTTCCAAGATGTGTGCACAATAAATGTCATATAGGGTGATGAAAATCTCAAGGAAACAAGGGTTTCCTTAATATAACTGGGAAGTGCAAGAGGCACGGGAATATCATACTTGAATAGGGCTCCAACAGAGTATAATATCTATATTTTTCTCTCCCTTAGGCCATTCCTTTGAGGGGGTTTTATATTCTCTCAAATTAGTTTCCGTAGTTAAGAGCAGTTAGGCCACAGGCTGGGGTGGTTAATTTACTGGAATAACTATCAAACCCACCTCAAAAATTAGGAATATATATATATATATATATTTTTAATAATTAAAAAGGTATACGTGGATATCTGTGAATGTACTTGTGTGCATACATGGAAAATTCTAGGCAGAGTCACGTATGGGTTTTAAGACACTGTTTTTTGTGAAAATTTTCAAGTTTGAGGGGAAAGGGTGCCCAAGGCCAAATTGTAAATCATCAAGTACTTGAAGGTGATAAATGACACTATAAAAATTGCTTATAAGCATGGTTTTATTACAGATATTAGTCATGAAACTTTTCATGTTTTCACTCATAACTAAATAAATAATGGATGCAAAACCTAATTGGTGTTATGAAAACTAATGAGAAAAGGTAGTTACCCTTCTTGTTAAACCTCAGATAAGTTTTTAGTCCTTCATGTACAAACTTGCATTCATGACTTGTAGGTCCCATATCTACAAAGTGTTTGACATAATGTCAGTCTTGGTTGGGGATGGTTAGGTCAAGTCCTGGTTTCATTTTTTGGTTTACAAGCATTTGTTTCTATGGTATTTATCTTCTCTAGAAGTTTCACTGAGTTTTCGGTAGAGACCTGAGCCCTGGCCCTGAAAAAGTGGCACATAATTTGGAATCAATGGCACAGAAATTAGCAAAAAAGTCCATAGTCGCATGGAGGCAGGATTATGCATGCATATAAGAACTTATAGTCACATTGAGGCCTTGGAAAGAGAGCGATTGGGGCTCTAGGTTAGTGGAAAAGTGATTTGTATTAGGGGTTAGACACCTAGAGGGGTTGGGTTACTCCTGAAGGTCATGTGGCACTTGAGGGAAGTCAGTAAGGTCTTAATTTGTTGGCTTAATTTCCTTAAGGTCGCCTAGGAGGTTGAGTCTTATCATAATGACCCTCATCTCATTTTTTCCCCGAGAAAGCCGGTGAAAGTGGGTAAATGTGGGAGGAGGTGTTACACTTTGTGGGCCAATGGGATGGAACCACCTGGAACTCTAGCGGAATTGAAAAGGGATATAGTGGGTTGACTAAAAATTTTGTTCAACATTTAACAATGGTGGCAAGTAGGGGTTTGACACCACAGAGGCCTATGATTCATAAGCCACACACCCCACTGATAGGCCATGGAAATGGTTTGTTAATCCTTGGTTGCGAATTTATATTTGAACTCATTTTGTTTTGTATGGAGAAAAAGAAGAGGTGGTGGGTCGTCATACTTGGAGGCAACAAAAAATATAATAGTGGACCAAATTTAGTTAACAGTGCCACCATATAATGTGTTATTGGACCAATGATATAATAGTGTACCATCGCATTGATGGTTATAATAGTGCCATGCCAACGGAAATCAAAGAGCTCGATTGGATCGTCGAATTACAAAAAAATATCAGTGCTTGGATTTGAATGGATTGGTTTTGATTCTTGTCTTAATAGAAGGGTTGACTAATGTATAATTGGTATTTTGGTTGGATTCAAATCCCAATAATATCTGGTTGTTATCTCTACCATGCTATGTTTGGAAATTCATTGAATGTCATGTGATCGTCAAATATGCATTGTTACATGGAGAGTAGGTAGTCGGTCAAGGTCAAACACATGGATATTTTCACACTGTTGGAATAGTGTGCCAACCATAATGCATGAGGATTGCGTTCGTGGTTAATTCGATAACGTATGTAACAACTGAGAAAGGAACCAAGAAATTTTTCATTTATCATAATTTCATTCGAATACGGGATAATTATATGCAGAGTTTCATATGTTAGAGTGTCATGACATAACTTTCCATTTCATTATATATGGATTTATTCTATTTGACCATAGTCCAAAATATAATACACGGTTTATCTTTATTGGACTGTGGGAAAAACGATATAGCGCCTATATAAGCCATCGAGCCAAACATGGTGAAGAGGATGAGACTATTTAATTCTAAGTTTATTATTGTATACACTTGTATTATTGAGTGGAGAGTTTTTTTTTTATGTCCACTTTGTATTTTTGGAGTGGAGAAGCCTTAATAGCCCATTTTATATAAGTGGAGATTATGCCCACCTTTTTATAGTTGGAGTGTAGAGAAATTTTCACACTCTTTTGTTATCAAGTGGAGAGTGTAAATAGTTGTTTAGCCCACTCTTTTGTTATCGTGTGGAGATTGTAAATATTTTCCCTTTTATGGAGAGTTGGCCCACTCTTCTCATTTAACAAGTGGAGAAGATTTTTCCTTCTTTTAAGGGAGAGGTCCTCATGCCTTGTTCATCAATTGGTCGTGGATAAGCTGAAAGAATGATCAAAGGATTGTAAAAATTTGTTATTAATAAATAAAGGCCACTCTACATTGGAGAGGACTCGAAGATGTAATTCAAAAAATAGACAAAATCCTTTATTAACTTTGTTTGCATTCTCTCTCTTTGACTCTTTTTGTGATATTCTTTTGTGCACTCTTTTCAAGAATTTTAATTTGTTATTTTAATTATTAATTTTCAATCTTCATAAATATATTTAGTGAGTTTTGATCACTCTGAACACTTGAAAAGACTATAAATAGTCCATTTATAGTCTATTTGACCATAGTCCAAAATATAATACATTGTGATATTCTTTTGTGCACTCTTTTCAAGAATTTTAATTTGTTATTTTAATTATTAATTTTCAATCGTCATAAATATATTTAGTGAGTTTTGATCACTCAGAACACTTGAAAAGACTATAAATATTCATTTTTTCCTTCTTTCATGGACTCTTCTTACCCACTTGTGAGTTGCAACAAGCCTTTCCCATCTTTGTAAAAATTATACCACTTGTCACTAGTACCAAGTAATCCTCTTGGTAAAATTTCTTATTTTGTTTCTCTTCAGAATAAACTCTTCTTGAGAACCTCTACTCAACTTTAATTTTTTTTGGATTTTTCATCTTCAACTGCTCACTTCTCCCTTTTTCATTTGATAACTTATGATGTCTTCTTCTCTTCAGCAATGTTAAATTTCTACTAAGGTCCTGTCAAAAATCTATTCACTTGAGAGATTTGCATGCTCCCTATTCTTCTATCATAACTTCGTTGTTGTAATGGTTGCTACCAATATTCCTTCTTGTCTGCTACATAAAAACATAAATTCCATATGACCAAAATTAACATAAAACATTTAAATCAATCCTCATAAGAACAATGTCAAGGTCTTATCTCCCACTGTGCATTTTCATTCTTGAATCAACTTCTTCCATGATCACATCTACTCTAAAATTCTCCTTCAAAACGATCCTCTCAAGAACATACAAACTCCTTCAATCTTGAAAACCTTCCAAATATAACTGTTACAACATCGTTCAATGAACAAACTTACTCTACCCTTTCTTCCAAAGAACATAATTTTTTTTTATACCTTTCATCGTGTTTTCTCTACCTTCATTGTTGCAATATTTTAATATCCTTTCAACTCAAAATATTATTCCTCTATTTTATAAAAAAAACTATGTTCTATTCAATCCCAAACTAGATTTACTTCCAAGAACTTCAATGTTCTTCCTTAGGGCTTCATCATATAATCATCAATCTCCAAATTTAATGTAAATTGAAAAACAAAAACACTTTTACCTTTTTTGTATCCCTCCAAATCTAAATATGAATATGTTATAAGATATGAATCTTATTCACTTCAATGAGAGAATATCGCTTTGTCTCCTTTTCCTAGAGAGAATTCTCACTTACTTCCTATGTCATAGTTTCAAATCTCTACCACTCTATCCAATATTCAATCAATTATTTCTAGAATTGTATCTTCCTACAAAGTTTCAGGTATTCAAACAATGCCTTTGTCCAATCCTGATTCTTTGTATTTTTTACCGTAAATATTCTATTTTAGATCGGGGTTTGCAGAGCACTCCAGCTATGATACCAAAATGGTGCAGGTCAATGGGACTTTTAATTAAAAATGTATCTCAAAACCAAATTTGGAGTCAACCCTCAAAGGAATAACGTCAAGTCTCAACATATCTGGTTTTTTCCTTTTATTTAAATATTGAAAGGTCACATAAATATAATATATGATCCAAAGAGGAGGGAATACCTTTATAAAGCCACCAGATTTACAACCACATTATAAATCACCACATGGATCCAAGACATATAAGCCAAGGGGAAGGGCGTAATCCATTTATAAACAAAACTACCAATTGTGGGTCCAAGTTTATATACTATATACATGTGGGAATGAATTCCTTTTATAACATAATACCACGGGAATAACGCTAAATTTAAATAGGCGCAATCTACCTTGGAACCATACCTTTGCATTGACATTTTCATAAGACCATAGGGATGAACATAGGATTCAATTGCAGAACCTCGGACCCTGATGCTATATTATAACCATGCATTTGACCTCCTTTCAAAAACTCCCAAGACAAATATTCTTCTCTGTCATTTATCGAACCTATATTCATCAATGTCGATCGCCACACTTACTTTAAACCACACTTAGCATTCTAACCATTGGAGCGAAGGTCATAGTACCTCAGGGTGTAACCACCAAACTTGACCTAAGACCTCGGTGATATGCATTCAAAATTTTTTAAAAGACCCCAAGGAAATAGCTACCGGAATGGGAATATTCACAACACTTAACAAGCCTCACCTCCATCTATTATCAAAAATATCTTTGTCCCAACCAAATTAAACAAAGTTTTTGTGGAAACCTTCGGGAATTTTTTGTCCTGGGATGGAAATTTTTTTATATGAATGGTTTCTATTCCTCAATATCTATCATATAAAATAATTCTCATAAATTTAAGAAAAACTAAGTCTCAGTCCTATTATGAATTCTCTTTGTCTTTGTTCGAATTGGAGAAGAACCAAACTTGCGACATACTTGATGAACTTTGGAATTTAAAAGGAACTTTCACCATGCCACTCTGATCCAATAGATCACATGCATGAAGCGAGCAATTCCACCTATGACTATCAACAATGTGGATTATATCAATTCCTCTAATTTCAATCACTATGTACATAGATATCACTTCACCAAACTCATGCTTCCACTGTGTTCTCCTTCCATTAATCAGGATCGTTGATCACAACATTTGATCAACGGTCACTGGTAAAAATTTCACCCAACTATGAAAAAGGCTTCAAAACTATTCAAAGGTTATTTACGTTATTTGTGTTGATTCATGTGCACACTCCAAATTTAATCTCATTCCTTGGTATTTAGTTCTGACTCACATGCATAACACTCAATTTAATGTCACAGACAAATTTCATTTTGAGTAAAACAAAGGCATCACAAAAATCATTTATTTGACATGTCATTTTTAGAAATTTGGTCCCGAAATATATATATATATATTTTTAATTGTATCTATATGAAAATATTTTTAGGTACCAAATTACTTCAGCAAGTTTTCTTGTTACCTTTTCCTTCACCAAGTTTGCTAGGTACTTCTACCTTCACTAGGTTTTCTTGCCGCTTGCCTTCAGGAGGTCACTTCTCCCAAAACATGTTGTTTTTTCTTCTTCCCTAGAATAAACTTGTATAACATGCCATGAACCCAATTTTAAAATTTGATTATGAAATTTTTACTTCAAGCACTTCTATATTTCTCCTTAAATCTTGAAAAAGGTTCACAATCTTAAAATTCGTAGAAATATATTACAACGATAGTTCCAACCTAATATATTTGATATTGGTTTCAAGAACATTTAGAAACCCTAACCTCCGTAAAGCATATTTATGAAATTATAGTGAACCAAAGTACAAAATTTTACTTGAGATACTATTGTATGTTTCCATAGGTCTTTGAAAAATTCATAGTCTAAAACATTCCAAAAAGCAAGTTAGAGCGAAAATGTCAAACTAAGATGTTTAAACTAAGTTAAGACTATTCAAAAGTATTAACTTCCACTGGGCATATCTCTGAAATTATGGAGAACCACGTGTATCTAGAGATCTCATCTTTGTTACCACGTGTATCTAGAGATCTCATCTTTGTTTCCTCAAAATTTCACGATCTGAAACATCCCCAAACTCAAGTTATATTGAAAATCCCACGATGACTCATTTGAATCATATTTCAGGATCAACTGCAAACTCTAACTTCCATAGTGCATATCTCATAAAGTATATCGAATCAATACATAATTTTTTTTCCACATGGACATGAACATATCACCTCTATTAATCAAAAATTCATTGTTTGAAACATCCTAAAAGAAAAATTATATCAAAATATTTCGGGAGCATGTGTTCACTCCACAAATCACATATTTTCTTGACCTTCAAAACCCAAAGAGTATTCCCCAACTTCTATTATGCACCTCAGGTCTCTTCTTTCTTGGATGATGTTTAAATACATCCTTATGTCCTTTATTTATAATTTTTTTATGTTCACTTATGGGGATGACTTGTAAAATTTATTGGGTCAACCTCTAATTTCTGGTTGGGTTGATCTTATGTAATATTTCATATATCCTCATTCCTATTGTGTTAGAGAGAGTGCCATATACCATTGGAGAGGTATTAGAAAAATATTCTCAGCTATAAATACTATTCCCCCATTTGAGTTAGGTATTTAGAGTAAAAACTCCTTCAAAGATAGGGTATCCAAATTGGGCATTAAAAAAAAAAGTATCCAAACAATATATCTAACAATATTCATCTCTTAATTTTTATCTTGGATATATGTAGTCTTCCTTTTTATTTGCCACAATGATAGAAAAATTTCCTACAATTCCCCCCCTTTGTCATTGATGGTAATCCCTACTCAATTTTGCAACAATATTGTAGTACTTTTGTCTACAAATATTCTTGTGTCTTCAATTCTTCCACTATTTACAACTTCTCTCCCTTTGACATCAATGGAAAAGGGTTTCTCCACCTGATCTTGTGCATGAGATGTGAGGGATATCACTTCTAGTTCATGTCTGAGGTATTCAAATGTTTCTCTAGGAGGGAATTTAGTAAAAATATATGCAACGTGTTCCGTGATGGAAATGTATTACAACTTAACACTTTGTTCAACTACCTTTTTCTTTTATGAAGTGGTACTTGGTGGGAATATGCTTCGCATATGAGTGCATAACAATATTCTTTGAAATTTTGATTTCAGTTGTGTTGTAACACATGATTGATATTGAATGATCATATTCTACCATGATATCCTTTGGTATTTACTTCATTCAGAGAACTTATGTGGAACATGTTGTTACTACAATATTCAACTTCTACTGTGGATAGAGATATTTAATTTTTCTTCTTTCTCAACCATGATACTAGAAAATTTCCTAGAAAGAATTCTCCTCCACCTGTACTTTTATTTTCATAAATACTTCTTAGTCAATTTGTATATGTATATGTTTTTAGAGTGAAGTCCTTCTTGAATACCATAAAGCAGTGTGGTCGAATGTGTCCTTCAAATACACATTATTTTTGTTGATTTCACATTTGTATCCTTTGGTCCAAATTGAAATATTAAAACCAATCATATGCTTGCATGATGTATGGCCTTGACATTGTCAACATATAGTAGGCTTCCAATAACGTACATTTAATAATGGCATGTCACAGGAATAATTATTCAACCTCATTAATCAATCATATAATTAATGAATGTGCCAATAGTGAAATATTCTCATTCACGAATGGTTTCTCCAACTATAATCAAAGACAAATAAAATTGAAAGATCAACATAATTTTTATTTTTTCTATCCTTCGGGTATGTTCATTTATACGAAGTTTCCTTTTGGTCCTAAAAATGTTGGATCCACTTTCTAGTGGACCATGAACTATGCTTTTCATGACATAAAACATATAGTGGAGGCATATTTGGTGACCTTGCTACTAGCTTACAGTGAAAGAAAGATCATCCTTCCCATCTACGGGCGATCATGGTATATGGGGTCCTTTGTAAGTTTTTCCAAGTCCCGCAAATCAATTGATGCTTGAAATTAAAGTTTATGTTGATTGAATGGATTGAGAGACAAAGAAGGGTATGCTTATGGACCTTGTATCCCCCCCATAACATAGGTAATGGAGGAATAAGATTGAACAAGCAGATGACTCTATCTAGGGAATTGAGCCCCTGGACCAACATGTGTGGTGAAAGGATTTTAGCTCTAGGGGGAATTCCCCTTGGGGAAAAGGAACTCCATAAGGCATGAATGCTAATGGGAGTGTACTTGACACTAGAAGAAGAACCTCCTAGTGCAAAAAAAATGCCATAAGTGTATGAAATCATTGACATAATGGAACTAGTGGGGTTTATGCCCCCAGGTAAGCTAGCTCCTCTAGGAAATAAAAAACCCAGAGAAGGGTGATCCTGCTAACATATAACTACCCTAAGGATGAGATATTACTCCAAAAACATGATTTCCCCCAGATTGATTGGAGACAAATGTAATCCCCCCCTGCATGTTCCCAACAGAAGATAGACTTGTGTTAGTTAGTGAAACCATCAAAATAAATGATATATGTAGAAATCCCATAGCTCCCATGGGTCGACTCGGGTTTTCCCCCATTCCAAACACAAAGGTGGATGAAGGTAGGGGTACATACAAACTTGGAAAAATTGTAAGGGTTGTTGAAGTTACTAGTGGAATGCCCCATGAATAAGAAAAATGTGTTGCAATGTTAGATAAGTGGGTCATATCATGTTGATTGGTGGTAATGCAGACATAATAGAGGATACTACCGACATATAAGGAGATGGGGGAGGCATCTACTCCATGGTAGATGCACCACTCTCACCATACATGGGATGAAAGAATAAGGGAAAAGGTTTAGAATAAAATAGAATCAGTTGTACAAGTACAAAGTTAAAAGAATTGTTTAAAGGTGGCTTGATGTGGGGTAATGGACTCTCATTTGTAACCTCAATAGTGACTAATTATTCCCTCAAAAACCACAATTATCCTCTCCAACCTGGGTCTTATCTAAGTCCTCTATTACCGAAGATATCCTACGTCTTGTAGGTGGTGTACCTTCCTCTTCCGGAGAAAGGTCTAAAAGTATTCGATAACACCGAATAATTTGGTTATACATAGTGAATATATTTTATTATTTATTCAATTAATGTGAGACACCCATGAGGCCAATTAGACTCGGACCAAACAACACACACTATCAAATCAAAGGAGCAAGTACATAAACCAAGAGATAAAGGTATCTTCCCACAACTAGATCTTGTTTGATTAGTGTCCAAGTCAATTGTGAAGATATGGTTGGGACTTTCTTCTTAGATACTCTTACACTTGGTGAAGTACCCTTAATTATGTGCAGGAATCCTCTATGAGAACTGAGTGAGTACTGATCAACGTTTACCCGCTGTATACCAAGGACATCCACCTCGTCATTACATGTTTAAGGTCCCTAATATTATGGCCACTATGGTTACCACTTACAACCACCCATCCTAGGGGAACACGTTTTAGTCAAATACACTCTAAAAGGTAGGGTATCTATGCCCAAAACCTCAAGATATATTTCTTTAAGAGAGTTTTATGCCTCTCAAGGAGATCCCTCTAGTATGTGAATAACACACCACCAATACCAAGTAAAGTAGGTTAAATCACTCCACTGGCCCCAATGTCACCTTGTGATTGACCCTTGTGTAGGGATTCCTAGGAAACATGTAACTGTAAATGGATTTCCAATCCCTAACTCAAGATTCTAGTGTTTATTTTTTTTATTTTACTATTTTTTTCCAGGTTGTTGAAGATTATTTGGTGTTTGTGGATTGCACCATATGAACCTAAATGATTTTCTTGGAAGACGATTCTTGCTACGAAATAGGCACAGTTTTCGGGGCTTGGGATGTGACAATAAATTTCCCTAATTGAGAAGCTAAATATCTCACAACATCAAAATAAATGGGACCGATCATACTATAAAAATGTGGTCCCAGCTTAGGTTGTGGTAG
The DNA here is from genome assembly GCA_034641835.2 of Pinus albicaulis. Classification (NCBI taxonomy): domain Eukaryota; kingdom Viridiplantae; phylum Streptophyta; class Pinopsida; order Pinales; family Pinaceae; genus Pinus; species Pinus albicaulis. Next base: position 1,869,350,798 of record CM076575.1, on the reverse strand, counting down.
ATTAGACAATGTTCAAGGAGCATTAGGAATGTTATATGTATATTGCTTGATTCAGAATAATATAAATAAAGGTGTTGAGCACATAAAATTCACTACCAATTTTTAGTTTCCCCAACCATGGTGACATCCTTTGATATAGGGGGGAGAAAGGATCAAGTGAACCAATATTTAAGCAACTGATTAAGAAGCTTGGTCCTAACTAACCTCTTTCGTCATCTCCACTCACGGATATAATCAGAAATATGAGTAGAGGTATCTTATTTAAATATGGATAGGATGTTATTCTTGATCTCTTGCCACAAAGGTAGTTAGAAACAATTCAAAAATGTTCCGACAAAGGAAGTGTAATCACTATAGGATGCTTTATTGAGTTTGATGTACCATTTTGAGACATCATTGGTCAAGGTTTGTTGCTTTGAAGAAATACTTGATGTATACCCCACTATTGAGCTCTCCTAACCATACTCAGGCGTTATACCAAGAAATTTCCTAAGACAAGGAGTTATCTCCTCTTGGATTTATCCCTCTAATCTGTTATACATTGTGTGCAATCCAGTGAGTTCCTAAAGCTAAATACAACACATGCAACAAAGTTTGTATTATAAGGGAATGAACATGCACTTGATCCCTCACAGGCTGATGGAGTACGTCTGAAAACGGTCTTGGAGATCCCACTTTTGACTAAATATCATGCTCCTTTCACTCCCTAGATCCAAACTCTTGCACAGATTCACCACCAAACATGATGAAAGTTCCTCCTTTGAGAGAAGGAATTACCATACACAGTGAAAAGCATAAAATATATGCCAATAGTAATCAACAACATACATAACAAAGGAAATCACATGTACGTTCATTAATCTAAAATATCTATACATCATATACCTTGAGTTCATTTCTACTCCTCAATTCCCGATCTTGTCATTTCCTAGATCCAACAAGATAGGGTTGATATTGCATAAGATAGAATTCTAACAACAAACTAACAATGTGACTAAGCTCTCTCTATTATTCTCCCTCCCTCTCCCCTTGAGAGGGTCTCATTACAAAGGCTTTTTCCATCCCTCAATAGAATGTATTTGGACACCAAGAGGTGTGAGAAGTTAGGAAACTTCTACAATAATGGACCCCTAACCAACTCATACACAAACAGGTCAAGTTGATCTCTTTGGGAATGACAAACTCTAGAACCTTTTCTCAATTATGAAATAATTATTATTTCATAATTATGAAATTGTAACAAAAAAATTATGATAAATCACTAAATTATGTAATGATTGAGATTGGATCATTATATTGTTTTTCATAAGTATCGATGCATTCAGAGTGGAAAAAGTGGAGGAATAATCTCATTGGACCGTTTTTTTTTTTTGGGGGGCCAGTTTCTCAAAATGGGGTTTGAAACCTTCTTGGAGAGTTTTGAGGCATCAAACGATGTTTTAAGGGGGGTGTTATCACTCAGATTTTCCTTGAAGTTGTTAGAAGAGGAAAGGGTTCTGAGGTAACCAAAAACCAATCTTTTAGGTACATAATCTAGCCAATCTATACCCAGAGAGGGCTCTCTCTATAAAATTTAGCTTTGTTTTTAGAAGATATTAGGCTAGTTGTAAAGTTCAGGGGTTTTGTTGGAATTTGGGTGGTGGAATTCGATAGCAGAGGGAAAAATTGAGAATTTTAGTCCACTGGGCTATGGAGTCAAAAAGATGGCTTCACTGGATTAAGTCTCTAGACAAAAGATGGTTTTACAGGGCAAGATAATCAAACAGAGAACAATTTTAGATCTAAAGTGAATGGAATGGATTTAAATGGATGAAAGGAAACTAAGAATCTTTCAACACATTCATAAGAGGGAAAATTGAGTGATTATTAACAAAAAGAAATGAAGTATTCTTTATTAAATAACCAAAATGCTTAAACTAGAAAAACAGGAGCGATTAAGAATTCCTTGTTTAAACCAGTTTAGAAGAAAACATTTAGAATAATAAATTATTAAAATCAGATTACACTTAAGTACTTTCTGATTTAATCCTTTTCATTAATCATTTAGAAATGAAACACAATGATATAATAAACAGATATAAAGACTTTAAAACACAAGGGAAAGATGACTTATTGATCTGTAGTCTGACACATGAATCCTGTAAAAAGTCTTTCGCTTCAATTAATCATCCAGCTTAGCCACAAAAAATTTCTCTAATAGCACTTTATTCCAAATAGTCAATGTTACAGCAGAGTCTAAAAAATCCCCCCAAAATACTTCCAAGAGTTAAGTATTTATACAATTTCTAAACTAAAATATCTTAAAAAAATATCAAGATTAGTTCACAAATCTCTCCAACTATTTTACATAAATAGAACTTAAGTAAAGGACACTCAAAATAATGCATCTATTTGGAACTATTTATTATGTATAGGTGATGACAAAGAGGATAATTCGAATTTGATCCAACTCTTAGTTGATGATGATGCATCCAAGTCACTCACTGCTTCCTTTCTTTGTGCATTCTGCTCCAACAATTCTGCAAAATTGGGGTCCAATAATATCTCTTTATTTCTCAATCCATAATATATATGTAAAAATGGAAAGAGGTTATTGTGGATTAATAGGTTGGTGAGATAAACCTCTTTCAGTTTCTAAAAATTCCTCTCCCGCTATGCACAATAGTCTCTGTAAAAATATGTGTAAAACAGAGTTTTACAGAGTCTGAAAAATAACCTGTAAAGATGTACATGTATCTCTCATTCTGAAATCACTGTGCAAAAAGTGAGATATTTTTTTGTATATGTTTCTCTTAGGGACAAAAACCTCCTTCAGTTTTGTATTATGTATTTTGGATTTATCACAATCTTCTCTGCAAAATGATGACTTAACTGGTATTTTCTGCAAAAAGTTCTTTCCAACATTGTTTAATATTTCCAAAAACATAATAGATGTTAGAAACATGAGAGATATTTTTGTAGATATTCATATTAAGAACATAAACCTCCTTCAGTTTTTCAAAATTCATCTTTTATTGATCACGATAGTTTCTGCAAAACTATGACTTAAACAGGAAATTTTTGAAGAATGTACCATTTTTGCTCTAATTTCATCTTTTAACCTTAAACTTCTTTTGACTGTTTTTCACTTTTACTTTGGATAAAATTCATTGTGGTTGGTGAAAGTGTTTTCATATTTTTTTAACCCTTAATATATTCATGTTTAATTTCACTGTTTACTGTTTACTTTTTACTTTTTACCGCTCTATTTTTTATCTGTCTTCACTTTGTTATGAACTTGTATGTTTTGTTTTGTAACTGTCTTCCCTGCTGTTTATCTTCATGCTAGCTGATTTACTTGACTTGGTCTTCAATATGATACTCTTTAATCCTAATACTCTTTGACTCTTCTTTACTGTGTCCTTTTACCTTCAATGTGTACTTTAGGTTTTTACTGTCTGTTTCAACAGTAAATCGTTTAATATCTTGTTTCCTTTGCTTGTCTTTCAACTGTATGTTTTATCTTCCATCTCTGTTTGAATAGATTTGATAACAATCTTGGAGTAAACAAGTCTTATGACTAGTATTAAGACTGTTTATCCAAGGATGTGGTCTTCTGATTACCTGTAAAACAAAAAAAAATGTTAAGAAAGCATTGGTTTGCAGGGGAGGCCAAAAAGGTTTCATTCGATGTTGAGAGGTCTGTGGAGTGAATCTAGAATGATTTTTGGGAGGAAAACCATGCTCGAATTGGTTAACAGAGGCTTCAGGTAGCGCAACTGGGTTACAAATGGTTTTATTGCACAATCAAGCGAAAATGAGCAACACTAGGGTGTTTGTGTTTAAACGAGTAAATGGTTGATATTGGTGGGTAAGCTTTGAATGAACAGTGGACAGATGGTGTTGACTTGACGATGTGAAGTTTTGTTGTTAGTGGGAGGTGGTAAGTGGTACACGATCGCACCGCTTTTAGGGAAATGTGGTTTTGGGCGGAGGGCGAGCGATTCCATACCATGAACGACGCGTGGCGCGGTACTGTTCAGAAAACCGCTTGGTCATCGCGCGTTATCGTTCAGATGAGGATGGCTAGCGATAATGATATCAACCGTAGATCTGATATCTGTTGATCGAACGGTGGTCGAGGTTATGAGATGACGAAAAGATAACGAGCGGGCCCAATGTAATTTATTTTGAATTAATCGCATCGGGGGTGATTTGATTGGCGGATTCAAGTTATTAATTAATCATGAGCATTAATTAACCTTTATTGATATGGCGGAGAAATGCGCTCACGATTAATCAAATATTTGACTAATTAATCATGATTAATACATTAATATGGTCATTTTTCAACCAAAGGGGGGGATATTACTATTTGGGAATTTTATTATTAAAATAATACGGGAAAAGGGGAATTTACAAGGATTTAAATAATAAAATTAGAAGTTAATATGAAAAAATGAAAGAAGCGCTAAGTGTAAACATTAGGTTAATGTTTTTAACTTATGCTTTTATGAGAAGGGTTTTTATGTGAAATATTACATGATTTTTCCTAAGTAAAATGGGATTTTACTTAGGAAAAGATTTTTTAGAGGTGAATGAATGTTATGATAAATGATTTTAAGTACTTAGGCTTTTCCAATTATTGGGCCGAGGGTCCAGTCCTTCCAAAAGTCAAGGAAATTCCTTGAGCCCCTTTAATCTTTAAATACCTAGTACTTAGGGGAAATTAGTGAAATTTTTAGGGAATAGATGAGAAGGGAAGTTAATAATTTGACTTTGCATTGCTTGAAATTCTTCAATGTATTGTCTGCCTATGCACTTGTGATGAAAGTAAAATATTTACCACATCTAAAGCCATCATTCATCACATGTAATTCTGCAACATCATCTACCTACCCTATCTACTTTACCCTACCATTTTTTCTTCTTTATTAGGGTGCACTTAGACTGGCAAACCCTTATCACACTTTTTCTTTTACATATGAAAATCTATCTAATTCTATCCTTATTACATCCAAGGGCTCAGATTAAACTATTGAGCTCCTTTTATTTACTCTACCTATCTACTTATCTGCCAAGATTAAACAGTTTGGTCAGATTTTATTCTCTATCTCTAAAACATAAAATTCAAACATGAACTAGCCAAGCTTAAGCTGTTTGACTGTTCACCAATTGTGGCATAAGTTACAAGTTGCACACAATTTGTTTATTACATAAGAGCAAAAAGTAGTGGCATTTAGACTTGCACACTTTCCTTGGCCTTTCTTTTGGTGGGGTTCATTTTCTTTCACTTTTTGGCCATTTTATTCTTTTCACCCTTTGATTTTTCTTTTAGGGTATACCCTCTTTACATTTTTTAAATTTTTTGATTTTTTGAGAATATGGAAAACCTTTGCAACAAGAAAAGGTATAAACATATTACATAGCCCATCAAGTCAATCATGAAATATGACACCTATTGGTATAGGAGTCTAACACTGGCTCCACTTGGGGATGGCTTTTCCTGGTGAAAAGTCAAGAACAGTAGGTCAGTTGCCCTCAGAATGATTTTGACTAAACCATGGAATCTTCTTCTACTTGTTGCTTTATTGTATGTATGAAAGTAATACTTCTGAAGCTTAGGGCCTTCTCCTCGGGCTTCAACTCCAGTAAGTTACTATCCACTCAAAACTTAAAACTTTGTTTCCCAGTTGGAAATCTTCTGCCTTGGTCCAATCCCAAACATGCATTTGCTGTGGCTGAAAATATTGAATTGAATATAGTCCTTTTTCTGCAACCTGAAATCTGATCTGAAACTAAAACAACACACAAAAATTTTCAAACCAACTTAATGAAAAACTAGCTGAAAATTGAAAACTAAAAAAGAAAAAATGCTCAAAATCCTGAGCTTATTAGCACTCATCTACCTACTCAATCTATTGTTCAACTGCTAGTTAGGTAAAATGAAATAGCCAATGCAACCATTCAAGCATTATGTACTTTGATAGATTTTGTTGCATTTTCTTGTTGATTATCAAAACTGTACTTCTGCAACCTATTAGAAACTTGTCAACAAATGAGAGGATAAGGAAACATTTGATTTCCTTTGTTGACTCTAGAAATTGTACAAAAGGATCTTCCAAAATATATACACTGATGTTTAACTGATCTAAACAACTGTACATCTGTTCTGGATGGCCTCCATGCCATGAATCTGAAATGTTGTTTTCGTCTTTATCTCCCTGCAAACTTTCAGATAAAATTTCTGATGATATTCCTACTGATTGTAATGTTTGACTGTTGAATTATTTATCATCTTGATTCTAAAAATCATATTTAGTTAATAGAGGAATGCTTTGAATGCCTTCAATATTCAACATACCTGCTATTGGATCATGAAAAACTTGGGAAAATGGCTGCAACCTATAGCATATAGGTTTCCATGAGACTTCACAAACTTCAACAAGTTTCTCATCCTTTCATTAAATATGTTATACCATATTTATTTCAAACACTGAAATGATTCAAAAAATAGTGGTATGAAACTTTCTTGTGTCATTTGATCATTTATTTCAATAGGAACTGATAACTGCAATTGTGAAACTAAAAAATCTTGATCAATAGTTTCATTATCTTCTTTGCGGTCAATCACAATTCCTAAAGATTGTTGATTATTGATGGCATGATAGTTGTCTCTAATGAACTGAAATGAAGCAAAACAAAGAGGTAAAAAACCTTCACTTATTTCCACATTTTCTGCTTTTTCTTCCTCACTCTCATGGTTTATCTGTATTGGTTGATCACTGTCTTCAATCTGCTGAAACTGAGTTTCTTCATCCCACAAACTAGTTTCTGATTGCTTTGTAAAGTTAGCTTGAGTTTGGAGAACATAACTATCATCATAATGATCATACTTAGGCAAATAATCAAAAAAAGGAATGTCATCAAACATACACATTAGATCAGCAGATTCTTCTTCCTCATATTGATCTATAAATTCATTTTCTGATCTATGATAATTTGAATTAAGAGGAATTTTTTCATGGCTATCAACCTCTTCTATTTCTTCATGGTGATTTTGAATAAAAAATTCATCTTTCATAGTGATCTTTTGTGTTCTTTCATCTAGTTTTCTTACCAAAAGGTTGAGTTTTACTTCTGCAATGTTTTTCTTTTCCTCTTCTTCTTCTTTCAACTTTTCCTGTTTGATTTGGAGATTAACTTCCATATCAACTGCAATGTTTTGCATCTGTACAAGTGTTTTTGGATATCTTTCTCTTAATCGAAATTCTATTTCTGGATCAAAGGCACTTGGATAATGCAAGAGAGCTGAATCATGAGGAGGTCTAATATTTTCTGGCATTGAATAATAAACTTGATTAAATCTGTTAGAAAATTGTTGTATTGTTTCATTTGAATGTCTTTTTAATTGATTATATTCTTCCATGATCACAAAATGATTAACTTTGATTATCCATCTATCAAGGAAAATTTTGATAAACTGCTGGAAATTTGAGATGCTAGCATTAGGCAGATTTTTGAACCAATTCTTTATTCTATTTTGCAAAGAAAGAGAAAAAAGTCTGATTTTAACATCATCTTCATCAATCTCAAATAAATTCAAATAATTCTCAAAACCTTGAATATGTTTTTGGGTAGTGATACCATTCTCTCCATCAAATCTAGGAAGATACTTCTAGTAATTTTTAGGAAAATCATGGAGTATAGGAGGTAAAATAAGAGGCTTATATCTATCTGGAACTTTATATGGGATGGGAATATGTACAGGGATTTTAAGATCAGTCTTGATTATTTGAGGCTTCTTAATTGGAAAATGATCAGCATTATATTCATAAGAAAGCTGCTCAAAGAGATTAGTAGAATTATTACTTACAATCTTCAAAGGAAAATAATTAAAAAATAATCTAAGATCTTCTATAAAATACAATATACATTGAAAAACTTTCTTAATGAGAAAGAACATAATGTCTTGGATTAAGATCCAAGTTGAAAGCCTGATCTTTCCATATTGTCCTTTGAGGTTCATTCCTCCAGTGGAGTCTTGATTCTGAAATTGATTTGGAGTCGCCAAGTGGATGATTTTAACCTTTGTGTGTCTGATCCCTGTCCACCATCATAGATCAGATCTAAACCTGTAAAACAATTCTGAAGAAAAAGTTAGTTCTTCAGGAAACCAAATTTTGAGTATTTTATGATTATTTTGTTTTTTTTTTATGAATTTTCAAAACAACTTCTATGATTTCTTTAAGAGGCTTTAGATATGAAATTTAAACTTTCTTAAAGACTTATTTGACAAGAGGAACTGATCAAGTATTTGAAACCAGATGTTCAATCCATAAACTAGACCGGAGATAGACTGAAGCAGCATTTATTTACTTTTGCAATTGCAAAGCAAGAGCAATTTCAAAGGCTACCTGGCTAACTTCAGGCTCTGTCTATAGTTTATAAAATAAACAATAGTAACAATAAAATTATTCAGATCCCCAGTGGAGTCGACACTATGTTATCACTCAGATTTTCCTTGAAGTTGTTGGAAGAGGAAAGGGGTCCGAGGTAACCACAAACCAATCTTTTAGGTACAGAATCTAGCCAATCTGTACCCAGAGAGGGCTCTCTCTGTAAAATTTAGCTTTGTTTTAGAAGATATTAGGCTAGTTATAAAGTCCATGGGTTTTGTTTGAATTTGGGTGGTGGAATTTGATAGCTGAGGGCGAGATTGAGTAGTTCAGGCCATTGGGCTATGGAGTCAAAAAGATGGCTTCACTGGATTAAGTTTCTAGACAAAAGATGGTTTTACAGGGCAAGATAATCAAACAGAGAACAATTTTAGATTTAAAGTGAATGGAATGGATTTAAAATGGATGAAAGGCAATTAAGAATATTTCAACACATTCATAAGAGGGAAAATTGAGTGATTATTAACAAAGAGCAATTAAGAATTCTTTATTAAATAACCAAAATGTTTAAACTAGAAAAATAGGAGCAATTAAGAATTCACTGTTTAAAACCAGTTTAGAAGAAAACATTTAGAATAACAATGATTGAAATCAGATTACACTTAAGTACCTTCTGATTTATTCCTTTTCATTATTCATTCAGAAATGAAACACAATGATATAATAAATAGATATAAAGTCTTAAAAACACAAGGGAAAGATGACTTATTGATCTATAGTCTGACACATGAATCCTGTAAAAAGTATTTCGCTTCAATTAATTATCCAGCTTGGCCACAAAAAATTTCTCCAATAGCACTTTATTCCAAATAGTCAATGTTACAGCAAAGTCTAAAAAATCCACCACAAAATACTTCCAAGAGTGAAGTATTTATACAAATTCTAAACTAAAATATCTTGAAAAAATATCAAGATTAGTTCACAAATCTCTCCAACTATTTTACATAAATAGAACTTAAGTAAAGGAAACTCAAACTAATGCATCTATTTGGCACTATTTTTTATGGATAGGTGATGACAAAGAGGATAATTTGAATTTGATCCAACTCTTAGTTGATGATGAGGCATCCAAGTCACTAACTGCTTCCTTTCTTTGTGCATTCTGCTCCAACAATTCTGCAAACTTGGGGTCCAATGATATCTTTTTATTTCTCAATCCGTAATATATATGTAAAAATTTAAAGAGGTTATTGTGGATTAATATGTTGGTGAGATAAACCACTTTCAGTTTCCCAAAATTCCTCTCCCACTGAGCACAATAGTCTCTGTAAAAATATGTGTAAAACAGAGTTTTACAGAGTCTGAAAAATAGCCTGTAAAGATGTGCATGTATATCTCATTATGAAATCACTGTGAAAAACGTGAGATAGGTTTTTGTATATGGGTCACTTAGGAACAAAAACCTCCTTCAGTTTTGTATGATGTATTTTTTATTTACCACAATATTCTCTGCAAAATGATGACTTAACTGGTATTTTCTGCAAAAAATGCTTTCCAACATTATTTAATATTTCCAAAACCATAATAAATATTAGAAAAGTGAGAGAGGTATTTGTAGACGGTCTTCTTAATAACATAAACCTCCTTCATTTTTTCAAAATTCATCTTGTATTGATCACAATAGTTTCTTCAAAACAATGACTAAAACATGAAATTTCTGCAAAAATGCTCCTTCTTGTTCTAATTTCATCTTTTAACCTTAAACTTCTTTTGACTGTTTTTCACTTTTACTTTGGATAAACTTCATTGTGGCTGGTGAAAGTGTTTTCATCTTTGTTTAACCCTTAATATCTTCATGTTTACTTTCACTGTTTACTGTTTACTTTTTACTTTTTACCGCTCTATTTTTTATCTGTCTTCACTTTGTCATGAACTTGTATGTTCTGTTTTGTAACTATCTTCCCTGCTGTTTATCTTCATGCTAGTTGATTTACTTGACTTGGTCTTCAATCTGATACTCTTTAATCTTGATACTCTTTGACTGTTCTTTACTTTGTCCTTTTACCTTCATTGTGTAGTTTAGGTTTTTACTGTCTGTTTCAACAGTAAATCGTTTAATCTCCTGTTTCCTTTGCTTGTCTTTCAACTGCATGTTTTATCTTCCATCTCTGTTTGAATAGATTTGATAACACTCTTGGAGTAAACAATTCTTATGACTAGTATTAAGACTGTTTATCCAAGGATGTGGTCTTCTGATCACCTGTAAAACAAAACAAATTGTTAAGAAAGCATTGGTTTGCAGGGGAGATCGAAAAGGTTTCATTTGATGTTGAGAGGTCTGTGGAGTGAATCTAGAATGATTTTTTGGAGGTAAACCATGCTCGAATTGGTTAACAGAGGCTTCAGGTGGCGTAGCTGGGTTACAAAGGGTTTTATTGCACAATCAGGCAAAAATGCGCAACACTAGGGTGTTTGTGTTTAAATGGGTAAATGGTTGATATTGGCGGGTAAGATTTGAATGAACAGTTGACAAACGACGCTGACTTGAAGATGTGAAGTTTTTTCGTTAGTGGGAGGCAGTAAGCGGTACGCGATCGCACCGCTTTTGGGGAAAGGTGGTTTTGGGCGGAGGGCAAGCGATTCTATATAATGAACGACGCATGGCACGGCACTGTTCAGAAAACTGATTGGCCATCACGCGTTATCATTCAGACGTGGATGGCTAGCGATATTGTTAATAAACTTTGATCTCAGATCAGTTGATCGAATGGCAGTCGGGATGTGGAAATGACTGAGATTTAATATGGCAGGTCCAATAAACATGAGTTAATTGTATCGGGGGTAATTCGATTGGTGGATAAGGTTATTAATTAATCGTGAGGATTAATTAATCCCTTTTATAGGATGGGGGAACGCGTTTCATGATTTAATCAGAGATTTGATTAATTAATCATGTTTAACACATTTATATGATTATGTTTCAATCAACGGGGCGGGAAGTATATTAATTGGGAATTTTATTAAAATAATATGGGAAAGGGGGAAATGTACATAGGGATTTAAATAATAAGATTAGAAGTTAATATGAAAAAATGAATTAAAGCGCTAAGTGTAAAACATTAAAAAAATGTATTTAACTTATGCCTGCAGGAAAAGGATTTTTATGGTTATTGCATGATTTTCCTAAGTAAAATGGGATTTTACTTAAGAAAAGATTTTTTAGAAGTAAATGAGTGTGATTATGAATGATTTTAAGTACTTAGGTTTTTTTCAATTATTGGGCCGAGGGTCCGGTCCCTCCAAAAGTCAAGGAAATGCCTTGAGCCCCTCTAATCTTTAAATTCCTAGTACTTAGGGGAAATTAGTGAAATTTTTAGGGAAAATATGAGAAGGGAAGTTAATAATCTGACTTTGCATTGCTTGAAATTATTCAATGTATTGTCTACCTATGCACTTGTGATGAAAGTAAAATATTTACCATATCTAAAGCCATCATTCATCACATGTAATTCTGCAACATCATCTACCTACCCTATCTACTTTACCCTACCATTTTTTCTTCTTTATTAGGGTGCACTTAGACTTGCAAACCCTTATCACACTTTTTTTCTTTTACATATGAAAACCTATCTAATTCTAACCTTTTTACATCCAAGGGCTCAGATTAAACTGTTGAGCTCCTTTTATTCACTCTACCTATCTACTTATCTGCCAAGATTAAACAGTTTGGTCAAATTTTATTCTCTATCTCTAAAACATGAAATTGAAAGATGAACTAGCCAAGCTTAAACTGTTTGACTGTTCATAAATTGTGGCATAGAATACAAGTTGCACACAATTTGTTTATTACATCAGAGCAAAAGGTAGTGGCATTTAGACCTGCACACTTTCCATGGCCTTTATTTTGGTGGGGTTCATTTCTTTCACTTTTTTGGCCTATTTTTATTCTTTTCACCCTTTAATTTTTCTTTTAGGGTATACCCTCTTTACATTTTTAAATTTTTTTGATTTTTTAGAATATGGAAAACCTTTGCAACAAGAAAAGGTATGAACATATTACATAGTTCATCAAGTCAATCATGAAATATGACACCTATTGGTATAGGAGTCTAACAGGGGGGGAAATTTGTTGCTCTATAAAAACACATTTTGATGTTATTCTACACAAATATATTTCCAATGACGAAGCACATCAATCAGAGTCTGTATGAAAAATTTATGCCACTCATAAGTTATCTTCTTGTTTTCACACCTATAATTCGGGAGGATGTTGGGTTAGCCCCCATTATTCATGGAAAATGGGCTAGCCATGTGTTTTTGATGTAAAAAACTCTATAAGAGTCTATATTGTAACTCTAGTTAAGAGTTGGTGTAGTAAAAATTAACCAGTAGTAGGATATTGGGTTGTGTTATAACCAAGCCACTACAAGGAAGAGACATTCTGTTCTTTGAAGAGAATTTTGTTCCATATTTGAGCAATATATCTAGGAGAGATAGGAGGTAGAAAACATAGAGAGGACCCTTGCACTGTAGTAGACCATGGGCCATAGACATATTTTTACATGCAGCCATATTTTCCAAACAGAGAAAGAGAGCGAAGCGGACTCACCTTTCAGCCGGGTTTTGTCCCAAAAGGGTTTCCCAGAGCATATCTTGTGTCTTATGTGTTTGTGTTGGCTTATTTTGTCGTTCTCTAATTTTCTGCATAATTTTCATTTGCATGCATGCACTAATTACAGTTAAATTTGCATATTTAGGGTTTTAATAAAAAATTGTAATAGTGTAGAAATTTAGAATTTTATTATAGTATCATCAGATCTGTTGTGATGAACTGTTGAGTGGAATATCCACGAAAATTTACGAATGATATAATTTTAGTGCTATAACATATAATAACTCCTTTGTAATACCCTTATAAGTAAAAGGAAGAGTGATAGGGGATGCATTTTATCTGGAAACTGAGGGATGTTGAACTAGGGTCTTTCTCATTGTAGTGGAGTAGTAAATAGTGTTATAACATATGCCCCCTAATGCATGAAGTTGGAAGAGAAACTGATGTTTGAAATGCATTACTAAATGATGTAGCTTAAAATGCAAGGAGGGAGCTAAGACTAAAGTATTGAATCAAATTACCATTGATATATGGGTCTCAGTAATAATAATATCATCCCTAAGTTAGGCATACCCATACTCGGCATAAAGAGAAATTGAACATGGCCATCAACTATACACTGTGGATCCATGACATGAAATGCTAGTACATCATCACAAAATTTATTTAGTGGATATATGTGAAAAAAAAAATTATCATAGTAACCAACAAATATAATGTGGATTTATGTCACTATATACATCAATAGGACTATAGACACATAAAAGAGGCGTGCTTCAATGTAGACCTTAAAGTACATAAAATGATACATAACTCCAAAGAAAAGTTGGGAAGGGTGTCATATAAAAGTGAGATGTCCCCAACCCAAGGTCTTCTATTCAACCTCGATGGTTCAAATTTACAACATGAAAATAGATGAGTTGATGTCGAGCATGGTAGAAACCATATAATTACCGATCATTAAGGTATACAACTAAGAAACACGAGGGTACCCACCAATAATGAAAATGGACCCCAAGGTACCTATCACAATCCATCAAGTGCTAATAAATGAGATGATTGTGAAAAATCATAGACTGAACTAATGAGGAGTTAACAAGGTGAACCCATTGTCAATCACGGGGAAGCCTGCCACTAATATATGCAAACTCAAAGGTAATACTAGTTCCTTGATCAAGCTCCTCTATAATGAGTTGAAGTCGACAGGATAAGATCCATCAAAGGAGGGCCTTAATGTATTCCATACCAATTGACATGGAACAAACTTAGAGATTATGCGAATGTATGAAGTCATGAAGTACAAGTGACACAGGGGTGGCCTACACAAAAGGACAACAAGGACTGTAGATGGCCGACTAAGGCTAAGACTTTGCTTAAACTTGTAATGGCACAACACAAAAGTGACTTGGAAGAATTCATTAATGAACACCACATGGTACCATGCAACAACATAGAAGGCATTTAAGGGTGCTTCATAGTGATTGGAAGAGTAACCAGATAGAGGCGTAAACACAGTCATATGTATGGTACAACTCCTAGGCACGTTAAAACCCAATTGTGAGAAAATGACCCAAATAGAACAAAGTTACCAACTTAACGAGAATTGTATCAACTTCTCATTTTTTTATAGGTTGCATCAAAACATGATTTTCATGCTCATTTTGAAAAGTGTTGATGTAGCATCAACATTTTTTTTGGAGAAACATATTTTTGACACGTTAAATTTTCTTATGTATTAAGTATGGACTTTTTCTTTTTAGTGAGAAGTGTTCATCCCTACTTTGAAGGGTGTTGATGCAACATCGACCCTTTTTTGGGGGGGCATATTTCTAACACTTTAAATTTTTAATGTTTCAAGTATGGAAATTTCTTCTAAATGTTGACAAGTTTCATGCTAATTTTGAAAAACATGGATGCAACATCAACCTTTTTTTGCGGGGGGTGGTGCAAATTTTTGACACTTTAATTTTATTATGTCTTAAGTATGCACATTTTTTTCAAGTGTTAGTTATTTAACCATTTTCAAGTTGTTTTCTTCTTCCTGTTCTTTTTTTCATAGAGACGTTTATTTTTTAAGTGTCTTTCAAGTTTGCTTTCTTTATTTTTCTTTACAATTTTTTTTTTTGGAATGAATTTGTTTTTTTGCAAAGTTAAAAAAATAATAAAAAAACAATATTTTAAAGTTATGATTTTTTATATATTTATGTAAAAAATACACATTTTAGGACCTTTTTGCTAAAAATGACATGTCAAATAAATAATTTTATGGAAAAAATTGAACATAAAAGCTGAAAAAATAGCAAATTTTATAAAAATTTTATGAAATTATGTCCGAAGGTAATAATATTTGAAGTTTTTTTTCACAAAAATAATGATTTGCATGAAATTTTAAGTAAAAATAACAAAAAAATTCTTACAATTTTTTCCACAAAAATGAGTAATTTTACATAAAATTTGTGCCTCATTGCGACAAATACCCAAGAGGTGAATTGCATACATGCTTCAAGAGAATTTTCCTTCAGGAAGAGGAGTACAGATTGAACAAAAAGGCCATTGAAGAATACTAAAGTAACTATATGCCAACATAAATACAAATTCCAGAAGGAGCCTAACAAAAAGAAAAATTTACATTTTGAAATCATTAAACTTCCAAGGGAGAGTCCTCATTATGAGTCTGATTAAGATCTGGAAAGGGGATTCTTGCAAACTTAATATTAATATTAGGTTTATATATTTGGAAACTTTTGACTTTCAACTGAGCTTGCAGGTCTTTCATGCGTTGTCTGTAGAAATTATACAGTATGCATGTATATCTTGGATTCACCTGATCTAACAATATGCTAAAGTTAAATACTGAATCGCTTCTACAAATCTTTGCATAATTAAAAACACAATCACCAATTACATAAGCATGAAGAAAGATCAATCACACACAGCACAGATAATTTCCCGGGGAAATATTACAGCTAAAACCACACTATATTCTATTATATATTATATCATGGGTCATGAAACAATTACATACAAAACTCCAATCACAAGAGCTCTCAGTACATTAGCTAATTGTCTCACACTATCATACAAAAATTGGCAAATCCCTTAGCCAATTTACTATCTCCAGACAGTCTGCCTACACTGCGCAATCCCCGTTGAAAGAAATTCATGAATTTATGCCTTCTTGCCTTCCTTGACTATGAAATCCTCATGGGCACATTCAATGTGTGTGTGCTTGCATGTGTGCAAGCGGATAATGTCACAACTGATAGTTTACTTCCCTTTCACCTAGAAATCAACTAGGGGATCTGACATGCATGCAGTTAATAATAGTAAATATTCAGTTGCATGTGAGACCATTTATTGTGAATTAATTAATAATTAATTCACTTGATCTCTCACTAGTGTATCTTCAGTTACAACTAGCACAACTGAGTTTAACTCACTTAAATGATTTAAATTACTTACAACTTGCACAACTCATGCACCACTGCACTTCCAACTCTGTTACAACTCGAATCACTCAGTTAAAACTAAATTCAACCTGCATGTCCCACCAACCAACTGCTTAACTCGAAATTCACTTAGCTAACTGATTTTCCACTTCATTTAACTATTTTCAAGTTCTTATTGAGAATAGATTATAGTTTAATGTCCATCTAATATTAAGGGATGATAAAAATAAACATGCATATAAAAATAGACTTACACCTAAAAATAGCCTGAGGGCCCCACCTAGTGTAGGTGCTTAATCTTCACTAGGATCACGAGTTTTTCTTGTTGAATCTCAACACTCCCTCTCAATAAGAAAGGGATTATCCTTCACCCCGATCCTATCTCTATGTATTCGAAGTTGCTCCTGGTGAGCGCCTTCATCATAATATCTGCATCTTGATCTTCTGTGGGAATGTATTGAAGCAACATAATTCTCCTCTGCACATAATATCTGTGATGATGGTACTAGATATCTAGATTCTTGGATCTATCATGAAACACAGGATTAATCGAGAGTTTAATGCAACTATGATTATCACAATGAATCAATGTCATATCCATATGAGAACCAAACAAACCAACCAAGATCTTTCTCATCTAGATAGCATCACATGCAGCTTGACTTGCTGACATGTATTCCGCTTTCGCTGAACTGAGTGCCACCTATATTTGCTTCCTGTTGAACCAAGAAATAGTTGTAGATCCAATGTTAAATATCCCCCCTTATGTGCTCTTTCTGTCTATTGGACTTCCGGCCCAATTTGCATTTGTGAAGCCATGCAACTTCACTCCATTCGTCTATCTGTACCATAGACCATACTATGATGTGCCCCTAAGGTATCTCAGGAAATTATTCCTCGCCTTCCAAAAGAACTTGGTAGGCTTAACCATAGCTTGACTCAGCTGGTTAACCGCATAGAAAATTTTCAGTATCATGTTCACAAGATACATTAACGAACCCACTAACTGTCGATAGACAGTAGCATTAACTACCTCTCTGAAAGTATCATCCTCTTTCCTCTAGTTTCCTAGAAGAGGAGTATCCATGGGTTTGCAGCGATCCATGTTAAACTTACCCAGTATCTCCTTTTCATACTTTCCTTGAGACACGAAAATTTCACCATCTCACTGCCATATTTCCAATCCAAGGAAATAATGAAGGAGGCCCTTATCCTTCATTTCGAACTCCCTTTAAAGGTCCTTCTTGCATGAATGTATTAGTTGCTCATCACCAGTCAATATTAAATCATCAACATAAATAACAATGATTAAAATCTTACCCTCCACCACAATTATGTATAGGTTTGCATTTGCTTCACTTTTGGTGAAGCTGAGTCCGGTGAAATAGTTGTCTATCTGAGTGTACCAAGCACAGGGTGCTTCCTTCAACACATACAATTCTCTTTTGAGTCGGCACACATGTCTCTCAATGTTGAATATCTCAAAACCTTTAGGTTTCTCTATGTACACCTCTTCCTCAATGATCCCATTGAGAAACACAGTTTTCAAATCCATCTGATGAATTCACTAGCCCATATGTGCTGAGAGTGCAAGGATGGTCCTTATGGAAGAGTACCTTGTGATAGGTGCAAAGGTCTCATCATAATATATCCCCTCGATCTGTGAGAATCCCCTGGAAAAAATCTAGCCTTGCATTTCTCCACACTCCCATCAGCAGCTTGCTTTACCTGGTAGATCCATCTTGAACCTACCACTGATTTATCAACTAGTCTTGGAACAATTTCCCAAGCACTTTTTTTGACAATGGAGTCATAATCCTCCACCATTGCATCAACCCAAGTAGGTTTTTGCACTGCTTCCTGAAAGGAATATGGTTTATTCACAATACATTTGCTCATGAGAGCCATGTATCTAGTAAATCGGTTAGGAGACTGTCTCTATCTGTGCTATGAAGTAGGGGCTCCTACATTCTATGCAGCATCAAGTCTCAACCTATCAACTTCCTTGGTGCGCCTTCTACCACTTTTTATGGATGACTCTGCATGAGTGGCTTCCTCCACTCCCTGAACCTCCTCCTGTGGTCGATCCACATCTAGAGACTCATCTTTGGGAACTAGAAGTTCCTCCTCCACATGCAAGTCCATCTCCCTCTCAAGCAATAACCTCGTGGATTTCCCCTCATCAAATTTTATATTCCATCGCACAACAGTAATTCTATTGTTTGGAAAATACACACGATAATTATGGGGTGTTTCTGTGTACCCCAAAAAAATCCAAACTTCAGCAGTTGACTCCAGCTTCTTGCTGGCATCCTTGGTCACATGCAGATAAACATATGAGACAAAAATATTAAAGTGTGAAACATCTGGTTTCTTACCAGTGAAAGATTCTTCAGGTGTACTCATGCCAAGTACTCTATGAGGACAACAATTCTGCACATAAAACGCAGTGTTGCATGCTTCCACCCACAAATACAATGGTAGGCCCTGATCATGCAACATCACTCATGCTGCACCCATGGTTATTCTATTATTTCTCTCCACGACCCCATTCTATTGTGGTTTATGAGACACTATGAGTTATCTTAGAATTCCTTCTTTGTTGCAGAAGTTCTTGAATTCATTAGAGATGTATTCTCCACTATTATCGCTCCTAATATCCTTCACTTACTTCCCTGACTCTTTCTCCACCAATGCCTTAAACTCACAGAACTTAGAGAATGTTTGATCTTTCTTTTGCATGGAGAAGATCCAGCATTTACGAGAAAAGTCATCAACAAATATTACATAGTACTTATGTTTTGCTGTAGAAGCAACCAAGAATGGTCCACGCACGTCTGTGTGAACTATCTCAAGGATCCTCGAAGCATGGTTCTCCTTCTCATGAAAGGTGGAATTTACATACTTCCCCATGGTGAAACCCTTGCACTGATCTAACTAAGCAAGTGTTCCCATTGGAATTCCAGTAGATATTTGTTGCATGAATTTCAAGGCTCCATGATGATGATGACCCAATCATCTGTGCCATAATTCACCCTCATCCCGGCTCACCACTTTTTCTTCCTTGCCCATCATGGCAGCGCAACCATCTACCTCCAACTTGTATATATTATTAACTCAAATCCCTATCCTCTTAGCTTGACCCATTTTTTTATGTCACAGGAAATTTTTTCCATCACTAAAAACAATGTCATAGCCTCTGTCCTCCAACATTGTGACTGAGACCAAATTTTTCTTCAGAATTGGAACATGAATTACATATTTTAATTGAAATTATTTACCTCAATCCCTCTGAAAGGTAATGGTACCAATCCCAGTAGCACTATACCATCTGTTGTCGCCCATCTCAATATGCATCTGGATATCTTTCTCCTCCAAGTGACTGAAAAGTTCCTTATCTACTGTCATGTGAAAGGAAGCACCACTATCCAAATACCACATTGATCCCAATGCACTTAACACCATTCATTCAATCAAGTAGAAGTCAAGCTCAAATTGCAAGGCAAGGGCCTCACTAGCTGTAGATCGAGAATCCTTCTTGTTCTTCTTCTTTTATGGACAATTAGTAGCAAAATTCCCATGTTCGTGACAATGAAAACACTTCACCTTGGACATGTCCTGCTTCTTGCCTTTAGAATCAGATTTAGAATGGAATTTATTCCCCTTCCCCTTCTTCGCCTTGGTATCCAAATCAAAATCCTCTTCATCATCATTCTTTGATGAATATCCATCTCTGGTGTTCCTCTTGAACTCCTCTTGCACCATATCTGACCACAATTGTTTCCAATCTGGAAATTTTTCCCATCTGTTGATAGAGTCTTCATAACTATGCCAACTCTTAGGAAGTCCTAGGAGAGCCAAAATCACCAAATCATCATCAATGACTATTATTCCCACACTCCCTAGTTAATAATGACAATGTACAAAATTTGTGAGATAATTTGGAATGTTGTCGCCCTTTTCCATCTTAATATTCCTAAGTTTATCTTTGAGCACCAATTTCCTATGGTCACTACTGCTTTGGAATAGATCCATCAAAGCCTTCCACATAGCATATGGTGTGGATTTCCCGTGGAGGCTTGAGACAATGTGGTCTCGTACTCACTCCAACAGGATCCTCATCTCCTTTGCCACTTTCTCTTTCCATGCATCAAGATTGGCAGCATCTGGCTCAGGAACATATTTTTCAATGAATTCCTTCAAGCCATTACCTTCGAGTACCACCTACATCCTGTCCTTCCAAGAAATGTAGTTCGAGTTGCCCTCAATTGCATACTCTAACCTCAAGCCATTGAAATCCATTTCGATCTTGAATCAGTTGTAGCACCAAGAAAGTCTTTCTACAAATTCGAATTCTATCCAACAACAAACTCAGCTCCTGCTTCACTTTTGCAATTTCCTGTGCTCCGATACCATGTAGAAATTATACAATATGCATGTATATCTTGGATTCATCTGATATAACAATATGCTAAATTTAAATACCAAATTTATTCTACAAATATTCACGGAATTAAAAACACAATTGCCAATTACATAAGCATGAAGAAAGATCAATCACACACAACACAAATCATTTCCTGGGGAAAGCTTACAACTAAAAATCCCACTATCTTCTATTGTATATTATATCATGGATCATAAAACAATTACGTACAAAACTCCAATCACAAGAGGTCTCAGTAAATTAGCTAATTGTCTCACACTATCATATAAAAATTGGCAAATCCCTTAGCCAATTTACTATCTCCAGATAGCCTGCCTCCACTGCGCAATCCCTACTAAAAGCAATCCCTATATTGATGTCTTCTTTCCTGCCTTGACTGTTCAATCATCATCGGCACATTCAATGTGTGTGTGCTTGCATGTGCGCAAGCGGATAATGTCACAACTGATAGTTTACTTCCCTTTCACCTAGAACTCAACTATGTATCCACTGGATCGGACATGCATGCAGTTAATAATAGTAAATATTCAGTTGCATGTGAGACCATTTATTGTGAATTAATCAATAATTAATTCACTTTATCTCTCACTAGTGTATCTTTAGTTACAACTAGCACAACTGAGTTTAACTCACTTAACTGCGTTAAACTACTTACAACTTGCACAACTCATGCACCACTGCACTTCCAACTCTGTTACAACTTGAATCACTCAGTTACAACTAAATTCAACCTGCATGTCCCACCAACCAACCGCTTAACTCTAAATTCACTTAACTAACTAATTTTCCACTTCAGTTAACTATTTTCAAGTTCTCATTGAGAATATATTATATTTTGATGTCAATCTAATATTAAGGGATGGTAAAAATAGACATGCATCTAAAAATAGACATGCATCTATAAATAGACATACACCTAAAAATAGCCTGAGGGCCCCACCTAGTGTAGGTGGTTAATTTTCACTAGGATCAAGAAATTTTCTTGTTGAATCTCAACATTATCAGAGAGCATCTAACTCGTCCTCTTGGCGTGTTAGTTCACACTTAAATTCTTGAATTTCATCCAAGAGCAGGGAGATGGTTTTCCATTGATCCCAAAGCTTCATATTTTTTTCCATTAAGTCCAATTACAGAGAATCGTAGAGATTATTTTAATTTCTACATTTGGGTCAGGAGCGAGTAGAGGATTTTCTTTTAGATTTCATGTCCGACAAACTAGAAATGAGAAGTGTACCAATCTTAATGGACTACAATGTCAACTTAGCATGAATATTTAGAGGATACAGGTTCAGAGGTGGCAGACTCATCCAAATCACATTTGATAGGAAGTATTTGCATATGAGATACCAATGCTCATAAAGGATGGAAGACTTGACAAAATGGAGCAAGTGGAGATTTATTTGAGAGTAGGGTTGACCATGTAATTCAACAAGCCAATTAATGATAATAAAGGAGCATGAAAACTGCCAAAATACTGCCAAACCTAGCAAGCCATACTCGGGGCCCTTCCAATTAGAAACCAAGGCACAAATGACAACCCAAACAGACAAAGGAAGAAGGGTCCAAACAAATAGGCCTATCCAACATAATAATTTGAAGATAAAAATGCGTTGAACCAAACATATCCACCCAGAAATGCATAGAATAACTCTCAGATAAAGAAATATAGAGTAGTGACAAGAGCATACCAGAGCATACCATAACAAGAGACCCCAAGATGCCATAGATCTAGAATAAGCTAGTGAGGGGCAGACCATGAGCTCAAGAGTGCAGGAAATCCGTTGAGATATAACAAGGATTGAGAAACTCACACACATTGGCGTTAATGGCACCACATCCAATATTAATTGCAATACCTTTGCAAATATTAAATAATGGAGGTGGAGGACATACACCAAGATCAGAATTCAATCATCTTGATGTACCATGAGCTTGCAAAAAGGACATCACAAGGATTTTTGCATGCAACATGGAATTTGGGTCTGCCAAGACAACAAGATCTTCATGTCTGCCATAAATACAAGGGTCCCAAATATGCTTTATCTTAGTAGGGCATATGGGCTTATATATAAGATCTGTGAACATATAGATGATAATTCATGGGGAGAATTATGGCATATTCCACCTCCAAAAATCCCCATTGACTTCAATTTTTCCAATAGTGAGGAGGAATTTATTTCTGGATTGAAGGTCAACTTCCTTGTTTTGGTTTCGAATAATGTGGTAGTAGGATTGTTGTGGGTGTATAAATTCCTTGTAGATTCAAACTACTAATTTTAATTTGCTGAAATAATATACTTGAATCTACTCTACCAATTGTGAAAACCAATTTAAACGATCACAAAATCATGAAGAATACAAGAGAAAGAATTCAATCAAAACATTACACAATTATTTCCTGGGGAAAGCCACAACTAAAAACCTTGTTATTTGTATATTGCATTAGTCTAAAAATATGAGAATATTATAATGCTTTTCTCATGCCTGAGTAACCTTTGCGCTATCTCTATCTATATCACTACTTTCTAGACAAGCCTAGGCCAATACTTAACCAAATTTTTTCTTGCCCAAGTCCCTATTTACTTACGTTGTTTCCTTGGGTAATTACCCCATGTTAATTAGGGAAATAACCATCCAATATTTCACAATCCATCATAGGCCTTCTTCTGACTGCATGCACCACCTGTATTATTTGGATGACTATACAACTGATAGTACACTACCCTTGAACTCAAATCTCAACTAGGTAACTCTCAGTTCACACATGCATGATTTATTTATGGTTATTTTATCAGTTAAGTGGTTGATCATAGAGTAGACAACTCACTACTAGACCTCCCACTAGTTCCTCCAACAATTGGAACTAGTTAAATTGACTTTAACTCAGATAAACTGAATTAATTAATTACAACTCAAAATAAACTCAACCATGGCTCCTAAAAAGTAGGAACCACTCTACATGACTCAGGTTAGACCCTCAACTTGAATTAACTGAAACAAATAAGTCAAAATAACTTAGTTAACTCGTACAAGTTGGTATGTGTTGTGGAATTACAATTTTCTTCTAATTTAATTCAAAGGAAAATTAAATTAGAATCGTTCTTGGTGCCATTTTCAACACTCTCTCTCAACAAGAAATGGATTATCATATACCATGATCCTGCCTCTATGGAACTTGAACATTCCTCTTAATTTTTCCTTCATCAAGATGTCTACATCATGTTCCTTTGTAGGAATGTAGTCTAGCATCATAATCCACCTCTACAAACAATATCTAAGATGGTGGTACCAGATGTTGATATGCTTGGAAGAACCAATCATATGAAGATGCTATATGAAGAAGATAAGGGGCTCTTCAGTTCTATCCTTGCAGTTGCTTGAAGACAAGCAACATTTGGGAAGGGAGGACTGTAATATTCCTAGATTAACATGCAACTAATTGGAATATTAAATTTTGATTTTGTTCTTAGATAGAGGAATAATATGGGTAGGGAGGCCTATAAATCTCTTTAGTAGGCATAAAATCCATCTTAATGTGAAAATGGATCATATTCATAGCTGGATAAAGCACCTTCATGTGTGAACAAATGCTAATGCATGTGGACAAGGTCAAGTTTGACCAAGTCAACAAAGCTAGTATGAAGGAAGTGGAGCATTAATAGAGATAACCCAGTGGGAATATGGATCAGTCTAGATAGTTAGAATAAAGCCACTTTGAGTATGGAAGGAGGCATTGCATGGAGATTAAGTCAAGGTTTACCAAATCCAACAACGCTATTATGGAGGAGTGGCATTGATGATGGGACAACACAGTTTTGGATGGAGATTAACTACATGAAGATGGAAACCCTAATGAGTGGGACCCAAGGCGAGAAGGCTCACATTGTTTATAAAGAAGAGGATGGCAGCCAAATGAGGTTAGCTTATGATTATGATTTTTTTAATATATGGTCCATTTAGACATATAACTTTCTCTGGCTGTTTAGCTGAGATTGAATGTTGTTTAGCATTGGGTGTTCTTGATCGGGAATCCCACCTCTTCCGGTGAGGAGCTCTTGGAGGAGTCTTGCACCATATTTTCCACTATCTGGCTTAAGGCCAAGCTTCACCTTTATTTGATATCATAGATCCTATTGAGGGTTTGGTTGTTTCAGTAAGCTGCAACAAGTGGAAGCTAGATCTCTAGATCTAGGTCATTTCAGTGCTCATTTTCAATGGAGAAGGTTTCTACTCCATTATGAGGAAAATATTGAAGGCATTGAGCCTCATTTCAAGATCTTGGCATCAGGTCAACTACATTTTGATCCCTACAGTGTAGAATAGATCTACATCTGCGTAATTTTTGAAGGTGCAGTTGCAGGGTGGTTCACCACACCATTGGAGAGGTGATTTTTTGAGTGTTGGGGATCCACCCTTCACTTTGGAGATCTATTGGAGGAGGATATTCTATTTCATATGTTAGATCAACCACACTTTCCAAATCTGTAATTTTCAGTAGATCTATAGTCTTATATCTCACATCTACACTTTGTGCTTGGTGTTTTGCTGAAAAACCCAAAGGGGTTCATTAGATGAGCCTGTATAGTGCATGGATCTGATGTAGATATAACTTTTTATGCACATAGAAGCTCCAGATCTAATGTACAATTTACTGCTGTTGCAAAAGTAATAAAACAATGCTGTCAAGGTGTTCCATCTTTTAATCATGGTTGTAGCCCCTCTTTTTGCATGATTTTTGGGCTATTATGGCTTGGGAGGTTTGTTTAACTAAACTACCATGATTTGTTTTAGATCTCCTTTTGTATTTGGCTACTATAATGTATAAATGAATGGATCCATGGGCTGAATTTAACTGTTATTTCATATATTTCTGAAAAATGCGTTTTTAGTACCTTGTATTGCTAATTTCCTTATTTGGGAATACTACAGTGGTATCAGAGCATAATCTTGGCTCAGCCTATGAGTTTCAACCAATATGCTATAAGAAGAAGAAGAAAAGGAGAAAGAGATTAGAATGATGGGAGGAATGATTTTCATCTCATCTCTCTTCAGATCTAAGAAGGACCTCACCAAGGAGTTCAAGTAAAGAAAAATGGAGGAAAGAAGTGAAACCACATTAGGGTTTCAAGATGAGGAAGGTCCATGTACTTCTTATCAGTAAAAAGAAGATTCGGTATTGCATAGAGCTCCAAAGAAACATACTATGGCCTTTTATTTTGAAGACATGAGGCATAGAGATGGAGAAAACTTAGATAATGAGATTCTAAGTGAGTATCTTGTAGAATATAAGTTTCAACCTAGACCTTTCAATGAGAATATAACTCTTCCACAGTTCATTCACCTCAAAGAAGAAAGAAAGCCTTGCAGCAATAGAGGAAAAGAGGGAAATAGATTTCTATTTTCTACCTTTGATGGGTCATCCACATGCACAGAAAGGGCTTGGGAAAAGATATTGGATGTATTTTTCCTGCTACATCTAGTAGTAGAGAAAGAAGCTATTGAGATTGCAGCGCTGCACCTTGAGGGTGAAACAAAAATTTGGTGGTTTAGCCATTTGAGTCATGCAAGAGTGACTGCAATTTTAGATTTTACAAAGGTTGATAAATAATTTTGACAGGAAGGAATCAGAGGAGAAGAAGCCTTCACCACCACTTGTTGCAAGAGCACTTACATCAGGAGAAATATCACTTGCACCTTTGCAAGGTAGTCTTGATCTCTTGACATCTAAAGTCCCATGCACCATTCTGGAGATGCACGAGGGGGAGGAGACTTGTACCAGTGTTGATGAATCCATAGAAGAGCACCCATCATCATGAGTAGTTGGGGAAGCTGTCACATTGGAGGAAGGAACCCTTTTAGTAGTACAAGATGTTCCCAAGATTTACCAAGGTATGCATATGTTTCCATTTTCTGTTACTTCAACACATCATATGGAGGATTGTGGGAATGTACCATTGCATGACCTAGGGTCAAAGTACCTTGTTGATTTGGAGCAGTAGACTATTAATGCGTTGAGAAGTCTTGAATTGTTCAAGGATGAGATATACAGTCATCCTAGTGTATCATTTTTGAGAGGCACATAACTCTTGGGGTTGGAGTGTAAATTATTGGAGGATGGGATGAGTATTGTCTTGAACCATGCCATGTAGAACTATGTGTTTAGCATTGAGTATGATATTGAGACAACAAATGCACCATCATGGAGATCAGCAGAGATGTCATTGAGCAGTAGTGATGAGTTGGGGGCCCAACCATTATTGGAGCATTCCAATGACCTTTCTACATGTATAACGGAGGATAGGTAGATGGTTGATGAAGGGCACCTTATGATGGATAACATCTTCCATTATAATGATAGATGCTTCTTAATGGGCACTTCACATTTTGATGAGAATTTTTTTCCTACACCTTATTTGGATCCTTATTGGATCAACTTGGTCATTAAGGAGTGGTCTTAATTTGGAGATCTCCAGGAGATTTCATTTCAACATCCTATGAAATGAAAAGACAGAAATTTGATTTGAGAGGATGGTATTCTCCATTGGAGGAATGCCACTTTTGGACATGATGATAGACACTCACCATTGGTTGGATGGGTGGTGTTGATGAGCAAGAGGTTGGGAAACCACCTGCAGATTTATGACACTGGGCAGCAGGAGGCAAGACTGCTTTGGTTACTCTTGAAAGAGTTTGGTCATCTAGTGACACATTCTATTTCAAAGAGTTGGTTGGTGGATCGAAATTCGAATGGCACTTACATCATATGGCAGCAAGGAGTTTGGGTGTATTGGGGTGATGTGATATCTTTCATATCAACTGTCATGTTGTTGCTGCATGATTTATATGGTGATAGTGTGGGGAGGCAACAAGAGTTGTTGTTGCTCTGGTTGTTCTTGAGAGAGTATGGGCTGATTTTATCCCATAATTTACATGATGTTGCAGGAGTAGGAGATGGCACAATTAAAGTGAAAATAGGCTACTCATTAGCCTTGGAGGATTAGGAGGTACTTCCACCTTGGAAGGAATCTCCCATATATAGAAGCATTTTGATTGATGACTTTGACATACAGTATGTCAAAGGATGGAGCTATGAGATGACAGGAGCCTTGTCACAAAGGCCAACATCGTTGTCACTTGGGAGCTTGGGCTTGTTGATGGAGTGTCCCCAGGATCACTTCACATATGATGCACTTGATGGGCATGAAAGAGATGAGAGTGATGGAGTAGAGGATGGAGACTTCTATTACCATGATATGATCTTCTTGACTTGGATTTTCAAGAATAAAAAGAAAGATCTACTTGTAGCACACAGTTCATTCCTCTTCATGGGACTATGTCATACCACTATGGAAGGCTCATTCATGGGTATTATTATCAGATTACTCTCAGTAAATGGTAAGAATTGCTTTTTTGCACTTAGTGATTATCTAACATAGTATTTGCATTCTCTTACCATCTCTATACAGTGCATTTCTCCATAAGAGGGCAAGCTTCTATTTGGGCTTCATGGTCACTTTGGGACCAACATCTATGATGAAGAGAGCCATTTCTTGTATGGATTTGGGAAAGTGTTGTACTATTTCCTATATGCTCAGTTGATATACAATTCCATTTACTATTTACTAGTAGATGAGGAAACATGCACAACTAACAAACTGTTTAAAGACAACTTGCCATATCATATTCTGAAACTGTAGTGGGTAAGACTACGCTGTGACTACTTGAGAAACTGTTGGTACCTTCTAGCACTATGTAAAACCTTCAGTACTTCTCTTATTTGGATTCCATATGATGATAATTTCATATTAATTTTGTATGGGATGATTTGGGCAAGAACCAAAGGGTGTATCTTTGAGGACCCTATTTCCTTTTTTCTCCCTAAAGGCAACATTATTTCAGCCCATATTCAACAGCAACTATACACTTATCATAAGTGGAGAGAGAGATGGTGTGGGATGGAAATTTTGATGCCACATATTCAGCTATGCATCCCACCTTCTTTGTAGGAGCATAAGGTGGAGGAGATGTTTCAGGAGTTACCATGTTGGAGGGTGAATCAATTTTTATGGATGATAGCTTGGGGATTGAGGCTTCATATGGGAATGATGGTTCCCAATATATTTCAGATTCCATGCCTCAATAATTCCTCTAGACCACATATATTCTTTTCCATGGATATCCCACTTTTTCATGATGAGAGCCATTTTGATTTTTCACCAAAGGCATACTTATACACATGGGAGGAAAAAATTGAGGACATATTGTTGAGAGAGCATCTTGTTCTTTGGAGGAACCAAACATATGAAGATGTTACAAGAGGAAGAGAAGGGGCTCTTTAGTTCTATCCTTGCAGTTTCTTGAGGACAAACAACATTTGGGAAGGGAGGACTGTAATATTCCTAGATTAGCATGCAGTGAATTGGAATATTAAATTTTGATTTTGTTCTTAGATAGAGGAATAATATGGCTAGGGAGGCCCATAAATCTCTTTAGTAGGCATAAAATACCTCTTAATGTGAAAAGGGATCATATTCATAGCTGGATAAAGCACCTTCATGTGTGAACAAAGGCTAATGCATGTGGACAAGGTCAAGTTTGATCAAGTCAACAAATCTAGTATGAAGGAAGTGGAGCATTAATAGAGATAACCCAGTGGGAATATGGATCAGTCTAGATAGTTAGAATAAAGCCGCCTTGAGTATGGAAGGAGGCATTACATGGATATTAAGTCAAGGTTGACCAAATCCAACAGCGTTGTTATGGAGGAGTGGCATTGATGATGGGACAGTGCAGTTTTGGAGGGAGATTAACTGCATGAAGATGGAAACCCTAATGAGCGGGACCCAAGGTGAGAAAGCTCACATTGTTTATAAGGAAGAGGATGGTAGTAATATGAGGTTAGATTATGATTATGATTTTCTAAATATATGGTCTGTTTAGACATATAACTTTCTCTGGCTATTTATCTAAGATTGAATTTTGTTTAGCATTGGGTGTTCCTGATCGGGAATCCCACCTCTTCCATTGAGGAGCTCTTGGAGGAGTCTTGCACCATATTATCCACTATATAGCTTAAGGCAAAGCTTCACCTTTCTTTGACAATGTAGATCCTGTTGAGGGTTTGGTTGTTTCAGTAAGCTGCAGCAAGTGGAAGTTAGATCTCTAGATCTAGGCCATTTCAGTGCTCATTTTCAGTGGAGAAGGTTTCTGCTCTACTGGGAGGAAAATATTGAAGGCATTGAGCCTCATTTCCATATCTTGGCATTAGGCCAACTAAATTTTTATCCCTAAAATGCAGAATAGATCCATATATGTGTAATTTATGAAGGTGCAGTTGCAGGGTTGTTCAACACACCATTGGAGAGGTGATTTTATGAGTGTTGGGGATATGCCCTTCACTTTGAAGATCTATTGGAGGAGGATATTTTATTGCATATGTAATATCAGAAAAAATTTCCAGATCTGTAATTTTTAGTAGATCTGCAGTCTTAGATCTCATATGTACACTTTTTGCTAGGTGTTTTACTGAAAACCCCAAGGGGGTTCATTAGAGGAGCCTATATAGTGCATGGATCTAATATAGATCTAACGTTTTGTGCACATATAAGCTCTAGATATGATGTACAATATATTTCTGTTGCAGAAGTAATAAAATAACACTATCAGGGTGTTCCAGCTTTTAATCATGGTTTCAGCCCCTCTTTTTGCATGATTTTTGGGCTATTATGGCTTGGGAGGCTTACTTAAATAAGCTACCATGATTTGTTTTAGATATCATTTTTTATTTGGCTGCTATAATGTATAAAAGAATGGATCCATGGGCTGAATTTAACTATTATTGCATATATTTCTGAAAAATGTGTTTTTAGTGCCTTGTATTGCTGATTTCCCCATTTGGGAATACTACAACCAAGTACATAAGTGAACCCACAAGCTTCCTGTAAATGGTAGCTTATACCACTTCACTTGAAGTAGCATATTCCTTCATCCAATTCCCTACTAGAGGAGTCTCCATGGGTTTGTTTCTATCCACGTGAAACTTCTTTAGTATCTCATTGGCATACTTTCCCTGAGAGACAAACAGTTCCTCATCTCCTTGCCAAATTTCCAAACCAAGGAAATAATGTATGAGTGCCATGTATTTCATTTCTAATTCTCTTTCCAAGTATTCTTTGCAATATTTTATCAACTTCTCATCACCTGTTAGAATTAAATCATCGACATATAATATTGTAATCAATAATTTACCTTGAACCACAATATGGTAAAGGTTTGCAACTACTTCACTTTTGGTGAAGCCAAACCTAGTGAAATTGTAATATTCCAAATTTTTCCTTCAATAAATTGGAATATTAACTTTTGCTATTTTCACTTAGGAGTGGAATAATTTGGCGAGAAGGCCCATTCACAATAAAAACATGGATAAAATCCCTCTAGTATGAAAGGGGATCAGCCTTGGAACTAGATTTCACACCCTCATGTGTGAAAGGGAACATTTGCAAAGAGGCTAGGTCAAGTTTGACCGAGTCAAACAACCTAGAGGTATGAGGTGGAAAGCATCCTATGGGACAGTGCAGAGAAAGAGGAGGGAATA
This sequence comes from Pinus albicaulis, assembly GCA_034641835.2. Classification (NCBI taxonomy): domain Eukaryota; kingdom Viridiplantae; phylum Streptophyta; class Pinopsida; order Pinales; family Pinaceae; genus Pinus; species Pinus albicaulis. The sequence continues at coordinate 1,869,319,318 of CM076575.1, read as the reverse complement.
ATCCTTGAAGGAGGAAACCATAATAGAATGGGACCCATGGAGAGGGAGCTCTCATGTGTTTAAAAGGAGGGCAAGGTAGCCATTGTTTCACATGCATATGATTATAGATTTCTTGTCTGTTTAGACTATTGGCATTCTCCAGCTGTTCAGCTAAGTTTCTGTGCTACTTAGCACAAGGATTTCCTGCTTAGGAGTCCTTCTCCTTTCTTAAGAAGCCTCTTGAAGGAGTTGTATAGATTTCCTCACATCTAGGCTTGAGGCCAAGCATCCTCCCCCAAGACAACATTATTGTTGCAGCAACATAATTCTGTGTTGCAGGGTGTTGCAGTGAGGAATCACAACACCTCTTCCGTCACTTGTTTTTCAGAGGGAGAGTCTTTATTTCATTTGGAGGATCAGCTTGGAAGATTTCAGAGCTTATTTCAGATTTTGGCACTTGGCCAAATTATTCTATTCCACCTACAGCACAGTTACCCTCTTAGACTACGTTATTTTCAAAGAGCACTTGCAGTGAGGGATTGCAGTGTTGATTGGAGGGTGAGATATCAAGTGTAAGGATAAGCCTTGAACTTAGGAGATCCATTGGAGGAGGTCTACTTCATACTTTTCATCATCTTCAACCTTCTCTATTCAGTTCTAGATTTGAGTTGCAGCTGCTACCTGGCAACTTCGACATTTTTTCCATTTTGTATATTTCAGCCAATCCTTCGGAGGATTGATGTATTATTGTTTCTAATGGTTAGAGCCTTGCTCCCCTATTGTATTTGAGCTGTATATTATCATATTTTTGTATTGACACTATTTTGCAGCAGTTCTCCTTGATAGCTGTGCTGTCATAGCCAAGGGTTTCATATATGTAGCAGTGTTCTTCATTTCCTTGTACATGTGTTGTTGACGCTTGCATTGCCTTTGTTGAGTGATTATTTCCTCAAGACATTGTACTATTTTACTGATGTAACAACATTTTTTGTCTATTTAGATCTTCATATGTTCATGGGTGTAAAATAACGTTGTCATTCCAGCTCTTGTGTATACATTGTTGCAGCCCCCTTCATTGGGCACTTTTAGAGGAAATCTAAGTGTGGGAGATCTGTTTAACCCACTTAGAAGGATTTCGTTGGAGCCTCCTCTTGGATTTAGCACTTATACATGTTTTTCTAAGGGATCCAGGTCTTGGTTTCAATTCCTGTAGCAGCCATTACTGGAAAATGTGTTTTCCAGTCATGCCTTTCTAGCTGTTCCAAAGTTGGAATATTACAGAAATAGTTGTCGATCCTAGTGTACCAAGCATGGGGTGCTTATTGTTGAGAATGCAACAAGATGATGGAGCTTAGTGAAAAGAAGTCTCCTTCACTAAGTGGGCCCGCGGCTATTTTTGGCGCAAAGTCTATTTTTAGACTATGTCTATTTTTAGACATATGGATCATGGTCTATGAGTTGCAAGATGCTATTTGTGGATGGTTGGGAAGTTGGTAAAAATATATGGACCTCTATTTTTAGACATTGGGCGAAGTCTATTTTTAGACTGCCAGTCTAAAAATAGATCAGTCGAATATTATTAGCTCTTAATAATATTTGGACTATAAACATTATCTTATCCTCTTTGAGCACTTCAGTTCGAGCTACGGATGTGGCACATGCAGCTGACAGAAGGAATTACGCTATTCCTAGGGGTTAGTTGAGCTATTGCATGGTTGAATTCAATTAGAACTCATGTGGCAGAGTTTGGTGGAGTTGATGAGACAATTGATGGAGTTGTGTTTGGTTTAACTTAGTTGAACTAGTTGTATTTAGTCTAACTGATAAATACACTAGTGATGAGTGGTGTGAATTAATTATTAATTAATTCACTAATTATTAACTCATAAATCAACTAAAGAATACATCGGTTAACTGCAATGCATGGACAGTTCAGTGGAGACCAGTGTTAGAGGTGGGTGAAAGGGTGAGTCTACTATCAGTTGTGACTATAGCTGTGCATGAGATTTGCACACACATTGATTGAGATTTCCAATGAGGATTGTGCAGTACAAGCTAGTGGGATTCGAACTTGGATCTCATCATTATTCATCTTGGATTGCGCAGTAGAGGCAGGCAGACAGGTGGAAGAGATTTGAACTTGTGACTTGTTCATATCTGAGCTAGTTTGTGTGTAGCATGTGAGATAGTGCTGAGAGCTGTGAGGAGCTTTGTGCTATGTATTGTTACATGTTCTCTATCATTATAATATACAAATAGTTGGGGGTTTTCAGCTGTAAGCTTTCCCCATTACATACTGTGTTATATGTGTGCTTGATTATTTTTTAATGTGCGCATGCGACTGCTTCTAATTTCGGAAAATTGATGATCAATTGTAGAAGAGGTTATGTATTATGCATGAAGCTCAAATAATGTGTAATCAGGATAATCTCGGTGAATAATTCATCTATTATTCAAATTTCTACACTTATTTCAATCCATACAATGCTCGCTTGAGTCTACACACATGTAAATTTCTGTCAAAGGTCTCAAATCCTTCTGACCACTCTATGTACACCTAGTCCTCAATTAATCCGTTGAGGAAAGTTGTCTTCAAATCCATCTAAATTACCTTCCATCCCATCTACGCTGAAAGTAGTAGAATAGATTTGATTGAAGAGTATCTTGTTACTGGAGAAAAGGTATCCTTGTAATCAATTTCCCCCACTTGAGAGAACTCCTTGGCCACAATTATGGCCTTGTGTTTCTCGACACTCCCATCTGTTGCTTGCTTCACCTTGCATATCCACCTAGATCCTACAATTGACTTTTTCTTTGGCCTTGGGACAACTTTCCATGTAATGTTCATGATAATGAAGTCATACTCCTCTACCATGGCATCAACCCATATTGGTTTCTACACTACTTCCTTGAATGAGGATGGCTCAGTTTCCACACTCTCTCTCATAGGAGTCATGTAGCCATTGTACCGATATGGTGACCACCTCTACCTGCATTGTGATGTGGGTGCTCCCACATTCTCTTTTACATCACCCATCAACCTGTTAGCCTCTCTAGTGTGCTTCCTTCCATCTCTGGATTTCTTTGCATGAGTGGGTGATTCCACTCCCTGCTCCTCTGCTTGTGGATGCTCCACAACATCTTGAGTTTCTTCTTTTAGAGCTAAAATGTAATATTCCCACTTTAGCACACAACTAAATGGAATATTAATTTTTTTTGTTCACACATAGAAGGTAAATAAATGGTTAGGGGGGCCCATACATTGTAGAAAAATGAATAAAATCCCTCATAGTATGAAAAGGGATATTCATAAGAGCTGGATTTCACAACCCTCAAGGTGAAGTACACTTTGATAGACAGTGTAGTATGAATGGGAAGAGGGTTATTTGGGAAGAGGCTTCCTTGGTGCAGGAGTTGGCGAGCTTTGACAACCTGATACAGTTGGATCTTCTGTTGGTGAGTGTTCTTGATTTGCATGTCCATGATACAATCTGTGGTGGCCTGTTCCATGCAGTCTGCATTTAAATCTGTTGGTGTGAGTTGTTCTGCAATGTCTGAGGTGTCCAGTAGAGGTGGGAATTAAGGACGAAGGAAATCCACATTGAAGACTGGGTGCAAACCAAGGAATGGTGGAATACTGAGCTCAAAGGCATTATTCCCTAGAGCCTTGGTGACGGTGTATGGCCCGTATCGGAGCGGGCGAAGCTTGCGGTGGGGTCTAGTGAGGCGCTCCTTCTGCAAATGTAGCCATACTTTGTCGCCCACCTGGAAGTTGTGTGACACCCAGTGTTGATCATGGCGTTGCTTGTACTTCGCATTGGCTCTGTCCAATATATCATGAACCTGTTGGCGGATGTGTTGAATGTGCTCGATGAAGCTACTTTATTTGTCAACTTCAGACTGGACATGAGCTGAATCAGCCTAAGCAGTTGCAAATGGCATGGCTACGTCAATGGGACATAGTGGCTGGAATCCCAAGCCCACCTGAAAGGGGCTATGGCCAATTGAACTGTGGAGAGCCCGGTTATAACTATGTTGTACATAAGGGAGGCTCTCATCCCATGTGCGGGGATGCTTTGAATTGTACATGCGTAGAATGTGTACAATCATTCTGTTGACGACCTCTGTCTGACCATCTATTTGGGGATGGAAAGCTGTGGACTTGGTAAGCTTTGTGTCCAACATTGACCAGAGGCTGGACCAAAATGTGCTGAGGAACCTGCTATCTTGATCTGATATGATAGACTATGGGATCCCAAAGTGCACCCACACTTGTTCAAAGAAGAGTTTAGCAGTGGCTTCTGCTGTGATATTCTTCTTACAGGCCGCCATAATGGCAATCTTCGAGAATCTGTCAACGACCATGAAAACACAGTCATTTCCATTCTTAGTAGAAGGAAGGACCGACATGTAATCCATGGAGATGGATTCCCAAGGTCGACTAGGGGTAGGTAGTGGAGTATATAGGCCTTTCTTCTTGATGGTCGGTTTGTCAATGGCACAAGAAGTGCAGGATCTGATGTGGTTCTCGACATCCTTTCGAAGGTTCAGCCAATAGAAATACTTCTGCAGTATTTCTACTATTTTCTCAACCTTGAAATGCCCAGCAACTCGATTGTAATGTGCTTCCAATATCATCTTGGCATGCTCGCTTGAAGGAAAACAAAGGTGTCCCAGGTGACATAAAAGTTCATCTTGGAGGTGAAAATTTGGAACTTGCGTACCCCCCAAGAGTGCCTTGTAAGTGTGGCTGAATTTTGGGTCACTCTCATAGAGAAGCGGCCAATCATAAGTCTTGTGCCCACAAGAGTTCAGCACGGTGGTGAGCGCCACGATCGGTGGTCGGCTGAGGCAGTCTGCAACATTATTGGTGCTACCCTTCTTGTACTTGATGTTCAAATGAAACTGTTGCAGATATGTGGACCACTTCTGATGGAAATCATTCTAAAACTTCCCTTGTGTCTATATGAACTGTAAGGGCCGGTGGTCTGTGTGGATTATTGTTTCCTTCCCCAAAATGTAATGCTTCCATTGTCGACAAGCTTGCACAATGGAATACATTTCTTTGTCATAAGTGGGATACTTGCGAACTGTGTCAGACAATGTCTCACTGTGATATGCCACTGGATGTCCCTGTTGAGTAAGAACTGCCCCAATAGCATAGTCAGAGGCATCTGTCTCGATCTCAAATGGCTGCTGCAAGTCTGGTAAGGTTGCCACTAGATGTCCCTGTTGAGTAAGAACTGCCCCAATAACATAGTCAGAGGCATCTGTCTCGATCTCAAATGGCTATTGCAAGTCTGGTAATGTGAGCATTGGGGCAGAACAGAGGCGATTTTTCAATTCTGTGAATGCCTTCTGTTGAGGTTCCAACCAAAATAATTTTTCTCTCGCTCCTCCCTTGGTGACTTGACTCAAGGGCCAAGTGATATGAGAGAATCCCAACACGAATCTACGGTAGAAATTAGCAAGACCCAGAAAGCTGCGAAGCTCTTTTATAGTGGTTGGGGCTGGCCAATCCCGAATGACTTTGATCTTGGATGGATCCACATGCACCCCCCTTTCATCAATAATGTATCCCAGATATTGAACCTGGGTCATGCCAAACATGCACTTCTCCAAATTGGCACACAACTTGTGTTGCCGCAGTGTTTGGAGGACTTTTCGGATGTGATGAAGGTGCTCTTCCCAAGTCTTGCTGAAGATCAGAATGTCATCCAAGTACACCACTACGAATGAGTTGGTGAATGGCCGCAATATGTCGTCCATCATCCTCATGAAGGTTGCGGGAGCATTCGTCAACCCGAAAGGCATGACCAGCCATTCAAAAAGGCCTTCCTTAGCTTTGAAGGCAGTCTTCCACACATCAGAGGGTTCAATTGGTACCTGGTGATACCCATACTTCAGGTCGATCTTACTGAAATATTTTGCACCTTGGAGTTGGTCCAGAAGGTCATCAATCCGTGGGATTGGGTACCTATTCCGGACAGTGATCTTGTTCAGCGCCCGATAGTCAATACAGAGTCTCCACGTCCCATCCTTCTTCTGTACCAACACGATCGGGCTCCCACAGGGCGATGAACTTGGTCTGATGTGACCTTTCTGCAACAGCTCTTGAATCTGCCTCTTGATTTCATCATTCTCCAGAACAGAGCGCCGATAGATCGGTCCATTAGGTAGCGGCGCACCTGGGGTCAGATCAATCAGGTGCTTGACCTGACAGTGCATAGGAACCCCTGTGGGTGAGGTGAATATGTCCCCGTACTCCTCCACAACCTTATCCATTTGTTGTTGTTGTGCAGAGGAGCCCTGTCTGGAGGTCGTGGCCACAGTATTCTTCTTGCCCTAGGGGCGGATCATCAGGAAAACGAATTTCCTGGTTTGGGAAATGAGCTTACTGCATTGTTTTGCAGTAACCAAAGAGATAGCGGCAGGAGGTGGTACCTCTGGTATCCTATACAACTTATTTCCCAAAGTAACAATAACAACACGAGGTCGAGACTCATACACAACATGACGCTTCCACAAGTATGGTTGTCCTAATAATACATCAGAAACATCAATAGGAGCAATGTCACATAATACCTCATCCGTGAAGGGCTTGATGCTATAGGGAAGGCGACACTGCCGGCTGACGTGGAGATCTCGTCCTTGGTGAAGCCACCCGATGGTGTATGGATGTGGGTGAGCTGTGGTCGGCAAGCCCAACCGCTTCACGGCGTCTACTGAAATGAGGTTCTTTTGGCTCCCATTGTCGACAATGAACTGTACAGGGGATCCCTTTACCCACATCTGGGAGTGGAAGAGACGTTCCTCCTCCTCTGGATCTTCCGGTTCCTCCTTCTGGACCTTTGTAGTGGCAACAGTGGCGTTGGGCTCCGCATCAATAATCTGTTTCCCCTTTTCATTCCCCTTTTCAGGTTCTGATTCAGAGTCAGAGCATGCATCTGACTCAGAAGCCCTCATCTCGGCCACTAGCGACTGCTTGGCCCGACACTCACTTGTGTTGTGAGTGGAGCTCTTATGGAACTCACACCACTTTCCCGTGTCCTTCTTTGGCTTTGCGGTGCTGTTCTTTTCTTGTGGCTTTGATGGGTTGTATTTAGCCACCATGCCTTGGCTCTGTCCTTTGTTCTACGGTTTGGAAGCACCTTTCCCTTGCTTTTGATTCGCAGATCCAAAGTCTCGCTTCTTCTGTTTGAATTTCTGCTCAATCTTGGCAGCATACCGGTATGCCGTACCAAGCGAGGATATGTCGAGGAACTCCATTTCCTCCTGAATGTATCTGTGCAGACAACTGCGATACTTTAGCACCAAATGTTTCTCTGAATCTTTGATACCCAACTTTGTGCGCAGGGTATGGAACAGATTCGTCAGCTCATTCACATCTTGATCCCTTTGTTGTCGCAGCGTGGTCCATTGTATGTACTTGTCCTCATAGCTCCCCACGGGATAGTACTGTTCCTTGACGGCGTCTCGGAAAGAATTCCAAGTTGGTACGGCCGAGAACAGAGAGGGTTCTGTCTGGTCCTTGTTCTCACGGTAGGTTTCCCACCAGTCCTTAACATGGGGGGTAGCTTTGAGGAGTGCAAAAATAATCTTCTCCCGGTCTGAAAAGTCATGAACAGAGAAATATCCTTCTAATAGATTCAACCATCTATCTACGGAATCTGCATCTATTTGACCCTCAAATATGGGAATGTAAAAATTTACTTGCACCTTAAAAGGAGTTGCGCCTCCAGAGTGGCTGCTGGATGCAGATGCGTCGCCGGTGGGCAGCCGTTGAAGGATCTGAGAAAAATTATCCATCATCGCATTCCCTTGTTTTTCGAGGGCCTCCTCGATCAATATTTTGATAGGATCTCCTGCTCCCTCATCTTTCTTTTCATCCCCCATGGGCGTCCATCGAGGTTTGCAAGGCTGATCTTGCAAAGGTTCCACTAGATCAAGCCCTAACTCCTTATTACCCGACCTCGTTGGGGACATGCAAAGAAGGATCGAGAAAAAGCATATCTCTTTGATACCACTGATCCGGATTTATGAAGGAACACAAAAGAATAAACATATAACCATAAATATAGAGATGCAGTGGAAATAACACTTCATTTCATTAATATCAAAGAACTGAAATTTTCTTACAGACAGAATGGAAATAAAACTAGCTAGGGCGCTGGTAGCTATCTCTGAGAAGAGATGTGGTGGCTACAAGCCTCTAAACTGAGTTACAATGAGGCTCGAGGGCCTATTTATTATTTAGAAAAAATGGGAAATATTAAAAAGCCAAAACCCTAACCCTAGGAGATGAAGCACCAAAACTATGGGCCCTGTTTGGGTAAATTTGTGTTTCAACTTCCCAGCGGCGTAATTTTGGCATACGATCTCCATTTGACGCGTACCATACCTTGTTAGAAAGATCTATTCAAAGACTACAAATTTTGAATGAGAAACATCGGTCCATGGACCCATGTTGCTCTCCATTTTCCCAAAAAATGTCATTTAGGGCCTCAAAACAGCTCCAGAAGTTCAGGACCCAAAAAACTGATAAAAATAGTAAGTTGTGCCGAAACTGAAAAACTGAAAGAGACAATGGTGAGGCCCCAAGTGGAATAGGCAGGTGACCACCAATATCCACCTAGATCATAATGTGTGGGACCCATGGAGAGAGGGCTTTCACTTGTTTAAAATGAGGGCAAGGAAGCCATTGTTATTCATGATTTAGATTATTGATTTCATTGTCTATTTAGACTTTGTGCATTCTCTTGCTGTTTAGTAGAGTTGCAGTGCTGCTTAGCACAAGGATTTCCTATTTAGGAATCCTTCTCCTTTCTTGAGAGGCCTCTTGAAGGAGTTGTACTAATTTTCCTCACATCCAGGCTTGAGGCCAAGCATCCTACTTCAGCTACAACATTATTTGTGTAGTAGTATAACGTTGTGTTGTAGGGTGTTGCAGTGAGGGTTCACAACACCACTTCCATCACTTTTTTTCAGAGGAGGATGCTCTCTTTCCTTTGGGAGATCATTTGGGAAGCCCTTGGAGCATATTGTAGATCTTGGCACTTGGCCAACACTTTTTCTTCCACCTACAGTGCAGTATCCCTTAGTGACTGCGTTATTTTCAAGAGGTATTTGCAGTGAGGAATTGCAGTGATTGTCGGAGGGTGAGATCTTCAGTTTTAGGATCATCATTTAACTTGGAAGATCCATTGGAGGAGATGTATTTATTTGATGCAACATCTTCAACCATCTCCATCCATTTCTAGTTCTTGAGTTGCAGCTACTACCCTGCAACTCCAACATTTTGCAGTTTTGCATATTTCAACCAATCCTTCCAGGATTGTCTTGGAATAGTGTTTGGGAGCATTGATCTTCCCTCACATCATTGTATCAGCCATATATATGCAGATCTATGTTGTTTTTTATTTCCTGTTGTAGTGCTCTATCTATGACTACACAATTTCAATCCATAGACATTCTGCTATGTAGCAGCATTTCACTTTTGACATATGTGTTCATGGGAGGCTTATTTGCCTTGATCATTTGATGTGTATTGCACTTATTTGCTGCTGATATAATAAAATGTCTTCATGGTTTCCATACATGTTGGTATGATGTTATTCACTACTATTTCCATTTTGTGTTTATATATTGTTGGATCTCCAATTTAGGAATACTATAAGATATTCCTAATATTGTAGAATTTCCCTATTTTTGGAGATTACAGTGGTATCAGAGCATAATAATGGCTCAGCCTGTGGAACTCAGCCAACATGCTTCAAGAAAAGAAAAGATGAAGACTCCATTATGTGGAGAAAGAAAGGAAGATAGGCTTACAAATATTCTTCCAATATCTGTATAGAGCATTCATGAAGATTTCAAGAAGATAAGAAGGGAGATGTGCATATCTCCAAGAGGGTTTGAATCCGAATCAAACTCTATAATTTCACATCATGAGTGTGAGCATGCAGCCACACATAATGATGCACAACGCAGTCACATGTCTAGAATTTCCATGAGAGAGATGGAAGAAGAAGTAATGGCTAGGAGGGAAACTCTTAGTGATTTTCTGCAAGAGTATGAGTCTCAAACTTAGAAGTTTAGAGATCATATCAGTTTTCCAGAGTTTTGCAAGATTAAGGTGAAAAGAAGCAAGCAACATAATCAAATTAGATTCCTCTTATCTACTTTTGATGGGTCACCTACATGTTCAGCTAGAGCTTGGGTGGAATAACTAGACACCTTTTTGCAACACCACCAAATTTCTGAAGATTAAGCCATTAGAGTTGCAATGCTACATCTTGGAGGTAAGGCCTATGCATGGTGGATATTTGAGTCTTTTTATTTAAAGAATGAAAATACTTATTCTTATGCAAGGTTCATTAAAAAATTGGTGAGAATATTTGATAGAAAGAATCCTGAAACACATGTGGTGAATAAAGACAAACTCAAGGAAACACAAAAATTGCATGTGATGGATGGAGCTATAAACACCATTCCACTTCAGAAAACCAATGAGGAGGCTGGCATATTGCATCATACCTTTTTAGGGGCAAGACATTTATCTCATGTCCCTAAAAAAGAAGAGATGGAGATCTCTTTTTCAAGAAAGGATCCAACTCTTGAGAGGTTGCCCATACATGTTGATGAGGAGGAGGGCAACAACACTGTCATGTCTAGAGTTTATCTAGCACCTCATGCAGAGGAAGAGGGAACTCTTGCTCCAACTAGAGGGATTCTTGTATCATTGCAAGGAATTCCCCAGGATCTCACATGTGGAGATCAAGGCACAACTCATGATTCACATGTGCCATTGAGGATAGGATGTGAACCTATGGAGATGCAAGGAGGAGATATGGAGGATGACTAGCATCATGTGATGAGGAGCACACACCCCTATCTATTTCATGAGGTTGATGCACTTAAGAGGGAGACTGGATTTCATAGTGAGAGTAGGGGCAAGTCTGTCCATTCATATATGCAGTCTACTCTTGATGATGATGTCTCATTACATGGAGACATTTCACCAAGGAGACCACCAAATCAACAGATGATGAGAGATGCTTCACATTTTTAGGCACCATTCATTGATTTTAGAGGAGTGGAGACCTTGGGAGGTCATTGTACAACACTAAGAGACTTGGGTAGACTCAAGGAGGAGAGAGGCATTCTCTCAACATCATTTTTACCCACTCTCATTTCAGATTTCGCGTTGTGGTAGAAGCAGCAGGGGAAGGATAGAAACCTTCCAACTTGCATATTTTGCATGGGAGATGTAAAAGAAGAGGATGACTATATGACAAATTTTCTCAATGAGAGTTCATAATCGCTGTCACTATGGAGGATAGATCCATATTGGAACTCCCAACTGTTGGTGGAGTATTCCAAGGATCTTTTCACTTGCATGATATTAGATGACCAGTTGCATGTGGAGGGATATTCAGTCAGAGATGGGGTCATCTACTATCATGGTAGGATCTTCTTATTTGGAGCTTCCAAGCTCAAGGAGAAGTTGCTACAAGCAGCTCATGGAGATTTCCTTTTCAGCCACACTTATTCTATAAGGACATACCACACCATCGTGGAGGGATATTTTTGGGAAGGCTTTGAGGAGGAGATATATCAGCATATGAGGAGATGCATGGATTATGTAGAGATGGAGGGGATACATAGCTCTCTGAAAGAGTTAGCACAACCACCTCTTTTCTCTTTGAGGATAAGAGGAGACTCATCTATGAGCCACTCCATTTGTATGAGCAAGACATATGGTAAGGGTATTGTTTGTTTGCATAATGATTTTTATAATGAATATATGCATCCCTTAACCATACATGTGCAGGATGTTGCTCCAAGGAGGAGCATTCTTTATTATAGAAATCATGGTATACTTGAGGCCATGAGCATTATTGATGACCACTCCCTAGGAGGACTTGGGGAGGAGATGTATTATGGAGAACATGCTCACTTTGTACCATACATCATTCACTTTCTCCAAACATATGAGGAGAGTGGGACAACAAGCAAGTGGTTGATAAACCACACTTTTTGTCACTCTCTTTTGCAGATGAAGGTCAAATTGCGTTGGTTACATTTGAGGGACCATTGTCCTTCTCCCTTGCTACATATGGCAGCAAGTATGGTTATCATTATGGTTCCTTATATTGTTGTTGTTCTTATTTTTATTAGGAGCATGATTGGGGAAGTGGCACATTGGTAGATGTGTCCCTTGGGGGAGAGATTTCCCACATTGTTTGCATTGCATGTTCTAATGGGAGCATGAGAGAGTATGTGGCCACTACAACAAAAAAATTGTTTCCTTTTGAGGTGAGCTATATGATTTATTGGATGCCATATGATGGTGATTTCCAACTCATCACATATGATATGGTTTGGGCCAACATGATTCATAACGTTGTAGGGGATATCCTTGAGGATCTAGTCTTCTTCTTGCCACTTGAGGGCAACATTATTGTAGCCCAGGATCAGAAAACACTCTACATTTATCTTAAGTGGAGAGGAGGACAACGTGGGGTAGGCTATTTTTCCTACCAATATCAGATTTTTAGCCCACCTACATTGCATGAGCTCAAGGTGGAGGGGCATTTTCAGGAGTTGCCATGTTGGGAGGCAACTCATTTTGTATGGATGATTGCTTGGGGATGAGAGCTTCATATGGGGATGGTAGATCCCAATTCATATCAGACCTCATGCCTCAAGAAGGCCCCTCAGTTTTATCTTTGCAGTTGCATGAGGACAAGCAACATTTGGGAGGGGAGGACTGTAATATTCCCACTTTAGCACATAACTAAATGGAATATTAAATTTTGTTTTTTACACATAGAAGGTAAATAAATGGGTAGGGAGGCCCATACATTGTAGGAAAATGAATAAAACCCCTCATAGTATGAAAAGGGATATTCATAAGAGCTGGATTTCACACCCTCAAGTGTGAAAGAGGACATTTGCATGGAGACAAGGTTAAGTTTGAAGAAGTCAACAGCACTAGGATAGGAGGTGAAGAACACTTTGATAGAGAATGCAGTATGAATGGGAATAGGGTTATTTGGTGGAGGAAACCCTAATGAGTGGGACCCATGGAGAGAGGGCTTTCACTTGTTTAAAAGGAGCGAAAGGAAGCCATTGTTATTCATGATTTATATTATTGATTTCATTGTCTGTTTAGACTTTGTGCATTCTCCTGCTGTTTAGCAGAGTTGCAGTGCTGCTTAGCATAAGGATTTCTTGTTTAGGAATCCTTCTCCTTTATTGAGAGGCCTCTTGAAGGAGTTGTACTGATTTGCCTCACATCTAGGCTTGAGGCCAAGCATCCTTCTTCAGCTATAATGTTATTTCTGCAGCAGTATAACATTGTGTTGCAGGGTGTTGCAGTGAGGGTTCACAACACCACTTCCATCACTTGTTTTTCAGAGGAGGAGGCTCTCTTTCCTTTCAAATATAATTTGGGAAGCCCTTGGAGCATATTGCAGATCTTGGCACTTGGCCAACACTTTTTCTTGCACCTACAGCTCAATATCCCTCAATGACTGCATTATTTTCAGGAGGTATTTCCAATGAGGGATTGCAATGATTGTTGGAGGGTGAGATCTTCAGTGTTAGGATCGGCCTTTCACTTGGAAGATCCATTGGAGGAGATATATTTATTTGATGCAGTATCTTCAACCATCTCCATCCATTTCCAGTTCTTGAGTTGCAGCTGCTGCCCTGCAACTCCGACATTTTGCAGTTTTGCATATTTTAGCCAATCCTTCTAGGATTGTCTTGGAATAGTGTTTGGGAGCATTGATATTCTCTCCCATCATTGTATCAGCCATATATATGTAGATCTATGTTGTTTTTTATTTCCTGTTTTAGTGCTTTATCTATGACTGCGCAGTTTTGATCCATAGACATTCTGCTATGTAGCAGCATTTCACTTTTGACATATGTGCTCATGAGAGGCTTGTTTGCCCTGATCATTTGATGTGTATTGCACTTATTTGCTGCTGATATAATAAAATGGCTTTATGGTTTCCATACATCTTGGTATGATATTATTCACTGCTATTTCCAGTTTTTGTTTATATATTGTTGGATCTCCAATTTAGGAATACTATAAGATATTCCTAATATTGTAGAATTTCCCTATTTTCGGATATTACATAAAATATCCTCATCTCCATGCAACTAAATCTCCCTCTCAAGGGAAATTATCATGGAATTTTCTTCATCAAATTTCACATCTCTATGAAAAATTTTCATCCTATGAGATTGAAGGTGCACCGGATAGTTGTGAGTTGTATCAGTGTACCCCACAAATATTCCCAACTCAGTCGTTGGTTCTATATTTTTCTATGCATCCTTGGAAACATGACAATAAACTAATGAACCAGAGATTATGAAGAGTGCCACATATCGTTTCTTACCTGAAAAATCTTTCTCTGTTGTGGTCATCCTGAGAATCTGATGAGGACTCTTATTCTGCGCATATACCGTTGCGTTTCATGCTTCAACCCATAGGTGAAATGGTAGGCCTTGATCATGCAACATCACCCATTCGGCTCCCACAATACTTTTTTTATTTCTTTCTGAAACCCCATTTTGTTGTGGGTTATGGGGTGCTATTAACTCCTATCAAATTCCTTCCAATGCCCGAAATTTCTTGAGCTCGTTCAACACATATTCTCCAACATTTTTGCTCCTAAGAGAATTCAATTTCCTGCATCTATCTTTCTCAACAAGTGCTTTGAACTCACAAAATTCAAGAGAAATTTTTTTCTTTATTCTGCATGAATAATATCCAATAATTACATGAGAAATCATCCAAAAATATCATATAATACCTATGCTTGGTCGTGGATGTTGTCGAGAATGGTCCACACACATCGGAGTGAACTCTTTCGAGGATTGCTTGAGCTAAATTGTATTTATCATGAAAGATGGCTTTGTAGTACTTCCCCAATGTACAGCCTTTGCATGTATCACACTGCTCTAGTTCACCCTTGGGAAGTCCTATAGAAATAAGTTGCATGATCTTCAAAGATCCATGGTGTAGATGGCCCAATATTCTATTCCATAACTCACTGATGTCTCATATATGCACCTTTTCTACTTTCATGATCAAAGCAGCAAAATCTTCTACATCCAATTTGTAGAGGTTCTTTACCTGAACCCCAATCCACTTCACTTGTCCCGTGACTATGTGACAAAGGAACACCTTTCCTTTATTAAATATCACATCATAGCCACAGCCTTCCAACATAGAAACTGAAACTAAATTATTCTTTATACCTGGAACATACATGACATATGATAGAGCAAGGAGTCACTCCTTGACTGCAAAAGGAGTAAGCCTTACACATCATAGTTCATTTCAAATTTAAAGGTTTTGAGTGGTGGGATGGCATCTTAAAGAGTTTGAAATCATTTTTATTCTTAAAGACTTTCATGCATTTGGAAAGTTGTGGCAAGTATAAATTGTATAGGTAAATTGGTAGTATAGGGAGAAGATTGTAACAAATGAAAGGATATATATAGCTGGTACTTACTACAAGAAATATGCATATCCTAAATCAGTTACACAACTACAATAATGGTTCTTTACATAAAATTTGTGTTATGTAAAGTAAACAACATTAAAAAAGTAGAGTACATGCATAAATTATTTCATAAATCTTTCATGAAACCTTCACTAACATGTTCTACATAACATATATATGATTTTTAGGAAACTAAATAATAAATAATTTATTATTAGATCCTCTAACAGTTTCTTACTTATACCTTACTAACTATTGCAACTCATAAATCAGAAGAAATAAACAACGAGAGAAACACACCATACATTAGATAGTCCTTGGGTCACAAAATCCTCCAGCATGAAGTGAAAAAAAGAGTTTTTTTTATTATATTAAGTCTTCAGGTAGACCAACATCCAACCCTGAAATGGTACTTACAAATGGTATATATAGAGAGAGAGGCACCAAATCTATCTCTCCTAAAAATAAGGAACCACTATTCCTAAAATTAGATAGGTGTTACAGGAAATTAAAGCTATATCCCATTGAAATCTAATTGAAAGTACAATTGTAGATAAAAGAATAGAAGTCAGTTTGGACTGAACTGTTGAGTATGATGACATGATGCCCCTTTTTATGTTGATTTTTCTCCTCATGACTTTGGTTCTTTAATAACCATATGTATTCATTAAACATGACCTTCAACAACCTCATAACCACCTATCAACCATCACTTGTTAAATCCATATTGTTATGAGTCCTTATCTTTCCTAAACTTGCTTGGAAAATTTACTGACAGTTGTCAAAAATCATTTAAAATAGGCGCTACCGGAAATTCTGATAATAACCTCTAACAACGCAAAAAATGTAATGCTATCGGAATTTCCAGTAGCGCTCTGTTTCTTTTTCAAAAATTCACAAAAAACACTTGAAAAAACTATGCATACTTATACACTTTGAAACTTGATTTTTTGTTCAAAATATACTTAGTAAGAAAAAAATGTTTTATTAGGAAACCTTTTTACCTTTCTTCCATATGGGTTGTAGCTTCAGCAAGCTTGTCCAAATCTGATTTGTTGTCAACGGTTGATCTTGATCTTGTGGTCCTAGTGGTTGCTTCTTTGACAGTGGTATTTTTCTCCTTTGAATCCTTTTTAATTTTTATTCTTTTTGAGGATTATGTTTGTTGATTTGTAGGAGCTTTGCCTCTATCTTTTTTCTTGGACTCATTAGTCTGTAACCCTTCATATTTTCCTTCTACATCTATGACCTCTGTCAGTAAATTTGGATTATGCAGGGATTTAGATTTGAGTTTGAGCTTGTTGTTGTGTTTGGTGTGTCTTTTTCTTCTTCCAGTAACATGTTTGGCATCCTATATCCTTCTTTTGTATTTGATTTCATACCCTGCATATTTTAGGAGCTCTTCATCAGACTTTGCGGGCTGATATTCCTTTTGAATTTTCTGTTGAATGTCTGCTTTTGGAATTTCTGGTAGCACCTGTGTTTTGGATTTTTCTACAGTTGTAGACCTTCCTCTCCGAGATTTGGTATCAACATTAGGAAAATGAGGAATGGGAAAAACCATTTTCATGGATTTAGGTTTATTGATTGATGAGCTCTCTCCTTTCTCCAACTTCCTCTCAACCTTGGCTAAAGGATTCTTTTCTTTTGTAATATTCCCAATTAGAAATAGCTAATTGGAAATATTAATTTTGAATAATTTTTCCTTTATAAAGTCAAAATATAAATAAAGTGGGTGAAGGAGCACTTAGCTCACACTTAGGATAAAAGCATTCCTTAAAGTCACTCAGGAGACATATCGAATTAGCAAGGTGGGGCCTAGTGGCCAAGTGGTAGTGCAGAGATTGGCGGGGCCTAGGTGAGAGAGAGGCTCATCAAGAATAAAAGGAGGAAGGGTCTCCTCATTCTAATTCATTCTGATTATGCATCTTTGATATTTTTCTTCTGACATTGAGTACGCTTGTTGTTTAGCAAAGTCTGCACGTATTTTTTAGTACATCGGGTTTCTCCGCTCGGAGATCCCAACCTTAGCACGGGGGGACTTCGAGTGCATGCTCGGGTGAGGAGTTTCATCCTTGTTTTTCCGGAGAGAGTTGCAGCTACCATAGGAGGAGCATCCACTCAGAGAGACAGCGCAGTAAGTGAGAGGGAGGACGCAGTCTTGAGGGGAGGTGGTTCTAGATTGGGGATTTGTTGGTGGATTCAGCCCGGGATAGTGGGTAAGGGACCAACCCTTCCCTATTCCAGCATTTTGGTGGTTTTGATCACCATTTAACATGAGTCATTGATTAATTAAACATTGATTAGTCAGGTAACAAACATTATATCAAATGGTGATATATTTGAAGAGTTGGTTGAGGTGAAACAAGGTAAGAAAAGTCACGTGCATAAAAGCTAGAGGCGGAAGTGATACAAAAAGGCTGAGGTATAAAGTAAAAAGGATAACAAAAATACAAAAAGTGCAAAGATGTGGTACGAAGAACGCAGAACAGAGATATTAAAAGAATTTCCGCTTTATGAATATGTACCCAAGGGAATACTATGAGTGGGAATTTCCGCGGGGTTCGAGCAACGAGAGAGGGAAAGGACCCATACCCTCGCGGAATTGCAATAACATGACATGGTGGAGACCCAAGGCCACAACGACGTGGCAAGAGCAAAGCGCAGAGTTATGGTGACGTGGCAGAACGCAATGTGGGCCCTTACGACTGGTAGGTTATGTATTTAATTCGCTTTGCGAATGATATATTTCAAGAATCATATGATGTATGCGGCAGAGAGGTAAGGTAAGTTTCTAGGCAAGCTGGTACTGAGGCCCGTACCAGTATTAAACCCAGCATGCAGTGTTCACCTATCCCCAACTCACGCCAAATCCCTACATGCCGCGTGCCCCACTGTCAGTGTCCTTACGACACTTACCCTGCCTATTTCACCTCTACGCCTTTTCGCCTCAGAATTACCAGTCTTAGACAGCAGTTTCCTGTATTTTACTGTAGTAAAAGTCACAGGTCTTCCAGTTACGGTATATACCAAGCGGGAGCAAGTACCAGGTCTACCCAATCATCACCAGACTACCCCCTGCGTCGCTTTCCCAAGCAAGTTTACCTACTGTACAGGTACTCTGTCCCTTACATTCCCTTTGTTTCCCTTTCGTTTTTCTTTTCAAATTTCATATGTCAGTCATGGGAAGGGGCACACCCAAGAAAAATGAACCAGAGACCCCCCAGGTCTGAGAAGCCAGAAACCCTCCTGGGTTTGAGCCTTTCATTGACCAGCAAGCTGGAATCTGCGATCACTAATACCCTTTCCCCATTAGTAGTATAAGACCTGAGATTTTTTCGCGACATGTCCAGAATAGGGATCGATATAGAGTGGTCGTATCAGGCTTTTACCATCAGATTACCCCCCCAGTCTTCCCGGTGGTCGAGTTTATCTGTTGGCTCAGAGACGCCTACGATGAAAACCAAAGCACGTTTACCTCCGCTCAGGGGAACAAGATTTTCTCCCTTTCACTCGACATCATCCGGAAAGCCCTCCGTTTTCCCACCAGCGCCACCTACGCTTCTTTTATAGAAGAAGCTTTAACCTCCCAGTTTACCAAATTTGCATGGGAGCATCAGAAAAGCTTCATTGCTTCTATTACCAGTAGCCAGGCTACTTCCCTTCCCGGTGCGGAACTTCTCCCATTAAGCCTGTTTAAGGAAGAAGTGTAACCCATCCTCGCTCTCATTGCGAGTCTTTTAGGTATAGGAGGGTTGGGGGAAACTTCCAAAGTATGTGTTTTCTTTCTATGGTTAATGTCTCAGAAGGGGGTCGTCCTGGATATCCTGGGTTACTTTTCTGCCAACATTCACACCCAATTCCGAGAGCTTTCAGAAACTAGTCACTTTCGTTTCTATTCAATAGTGTTCTATCTTTTTTTTGTACCAGCATGCTGATAGGTTCGAGGGTTTGGATTTGGATAGGGTGTACGAGGTCAATTCTCAACCCCGACCTATTTTTGACTGGAACTTTGCAATGCGCCAATTGCCAAAAGGGGTGGGTTATTCAGGTTTCCTAAATGATTTCATGTCCATTGCTTACACCATCATTCATGATTCGCCATCACCTAGGGTTTTTCCTAAAATGAAGAACTGGCTGCAAGCTGGTAAAACCCAGAGCACCGGGGATTGGTATCTCTCTGATAATTATACTGAAATTCGGGTCTATGGAGCTGAGGTTGCCCCTTACCTACTGCCCGTGTTTCCCGCTTGACGAGCTTATGCTCTGGAGTATATTCGGCAAGCCCTCAAGGCTGACCAACTCCACTTTTTCCCCGCTAAGAAGGGTTACATACTGAGGCTTCCTACCCATATCGGCCTGTTCGTCGTGAATTCAAGACACGCCCTTCCCATTGTCGAGAAGCTGTTGCACGGCATGGACCTAAAACAGGGGCAGGCTTGGGCCTATTATCCTCGAGAGATTATTTCAAACAGAAGAAAGAGGAACAGGTCCACCCCTTATGTTCATGAATCAAGACCGTTTATAGAGTGGAAGGCTAACATGGAAATTTGGCCTTTGATTTCGCAGATGGAAACAGATTCATATGCCATAGGGGAAGAGGAAGAAATCCATAAAGGCAAAGAAGAAGAAGTGGGTCCTTCAGGAGCGGGTTCTCCTGCTCGCAAAAAGCAGAAAACAGTCTCAAGTGAGGCCGAAGTGATAGGGGAAGAACAGCTGCTTGAACCGTTCACACCATATGCACAACTTGACAGTAGCAAGGCCCGAATCAAAGTGTTGAGAGACAGCACCACCTCCTCCGACTTCACTGAGGTCTCACAGGCCATTGGGGACTATACTTCACCAGTAGCAGCTGAAAGGATCAAGAGAAATAGGATAATCAGAGATAAATAAAAATCCGAGCTGGAAGGGTATGTAGAGAAATATCACACCAGGATTTCATCCACCATGAACGTGGATATCGAACACCTAGTACTGTCTATGGCTGAAGCCATTTTGGACCCTGATACAAGTGCCACTAGCTACCGGGTGCTCAAGCATGCAATTGACATGGCTAAGGTGCCAACAACCGATATGTGTAACCTGTTTCAAGTCGTAGGCGATATGCTGAAGGATGAGGTAATGAGGGTTACCATTGCACTGAGAAAACTCGAGAAAAAGCATGAATAGGTGAGGACTACCCTGAAGAACGAGCAGGCAAGTACCCGCACCCTGGAAAATCAAATACATGGCCTTCGGGATCAAATCAAAGGGAAAGAGACCGGGGAAGCAAACCCGCAGGGATTTTTAATAGACCAATTACAGAAGGAAGTTGCCTCATTGAATAGCAAAGCCCGCATGCCGGCCTCCCAGCATGTGCAGACAACCGAATTGGCGCAAATAGAGAAAGAAAAAATGGAATTGGTCGGCACATTGTCAAAAGAAAGAGAAGAGAAGGAGAAATTGGTAGGAACAATCGCTACCCTTCAGAGTAGGTTGTCAGAGCTACAGAACACTTGGGATATGCATAGCTGTGCGCCTGCTACAACACCATGTGAGACGAGTTCACTTTCGGAGAAGCTGAACGAAACAAAAGCTACAAATGATATACTGGAGAAATAGGCTTCCACCGCAAGGCAAAGGATCACAGATTTGGAAAAATCCCTGTCAGAGAATACTAGAAAAATAGAAGCATTGCAGAAAGAGATTGAACAAGAAAGGAAAAAAAAGGCCGATCAACAGAAGACCATAAACGATCTCAATGCACGCCTAAAAGGTAACCTCACTCTCAAGGATGGTAGAAATATTATTTGGTCCGAGATCATTTCAGCCATAACAGAGCAATGGGAGTTTCTAAAAGTCATCGAGGAAATGAAATCTTCAGCACTCTATCTCAGGAGGAGATTTCAGGAAGGGGATCTCGATTTGATCAACATAGCTCAGCGCGCCAGGGAATATGTGTCATTCTTGAAAGGGCTGAGAGCTAACGAAGCAGAGTAGGATGGCATAGTGAGCTGGCATAAGGAAGCCTTAGAATTCCAGAAAATCATTGATAAGGAATTGGCTCGTGTTGTGGCTTCGAAGGCTTTACAACAGTTGGCATACAGCGTGGACCGGTTTGATGCGGTTTGGGCCGAGATTACGACAACAGGGCTCCCGACGTGCCTTCCATGCTGTGATCGTTACCGGAATATGAAGCGTGCCTGAAGCAAGAAAGGGATCGGGTAGATGTCTTGTCAGACAAAACCACTCGGCTAAAGGCCGAAACAATTATTGCATCACTCCGCCCAGAGTTTTCCCTCCTTCACTTGTTAAAACATAAAATTCCTACCGAGGCAAGTCTGAGTGATCTCACTAAGGCCTTCATCAGGGTAGAAGGATTTGCAGTGATGCTTGAGCCTGCCGTGGACAGTCAGCAAAGGTGCATCCAGTTTGTCAGCCAAATTTCCAGTTCATCCGCAAACGTGCCGCCACCAGTATCAGCAACAGCCTCGACCCCTTCTCACAAATGATGCATTTTTATTTCATGATTTGGCCCTCGCGGCATTTTTACTTTTTACCATCAGTTAGTATTTTTCAAGTTCCAGGTGGAATTTATATTTCACCATAGATTTTTACTTTTACTTAAGACTGTTATATAATTTTGGTTTTAAAATGGCCGAGCGCCTAACAGGAAAGGATGAGAGGTTTATTATTCCTCATCATGATTTTGTTATTTTGACAAGGACTTCTAAAAAATCCCTAGCATGCGAAGGAGATATTTTTCCAAAATATCTTCTCGCCCATGTAGAGAAGTTCCTATATAAACAAGAACAGAAGAGAATACCGGGTTCCAGATTTTATCAGAAAATTATGCTGTAAAAGGATTTTGTATGCATGTTTGTCTAACTCTTGCATGAAGGTTCAGAGCCCGTTGGGTTTCAATGAAAAGGAGTTTTATCTATAAGGAGGATTCTAGTCTTTGATATATAATAGAACGTAACTTCTCCTTTATGTGTCGATTAATTATTCATCTTGTTTCATCCGCTTTTCTTGTATCATGTTTTGGAATGCGAGCAGCTCATTGGTTTAAGCGTGAATTTATCCTAGTTGATAATCATGTTAGAATCAATCTAGCACTTTAAATATAGCTCATGCATGATATATTTTTCCATTATCACAGCATCCATACTTCTGCTATATTGGTTTCAGTGTGATGTTATTTTGGAATACGCTATTATTGTGAACGGATTCTTAAATAGAAAAGCCCATTACATGGTGATATGTGTGTCCGGATATTATCTATACGACAACTGATGTTCTCTCATCCCTTCTTACACTGTGTACATCTGCAAATTACTATTCTCTGTGAAGTATCGTTGAACTGGCCCTCTTTACCGTGAACTGCCTTTGCATTGTCTGATGTCTTTGTGAGAGAGTTTTACATGTTGTTTCTGCAGTATACCTTTTTCATGCATCAAGCTTCTGAAAGTTTTGGTCCCATTCAAGCTGAACTTCCTGTTTATAAATGAATGGCATGAGAGCTCTTGATCCAGGTGGATATTGGTGGTCACCTACCTATTCCACTTGGGGCTCCACCATTGTCTATTTCAGTTTTTCAGTTTCGGCACAGTTTACTATTTTTAGCAGTTTTTTGGGTTCTAAACTTCCGGAGCCGTTTTGAGGCCCTAAACGACGTTTTTTTTTTTAAAATGGAGAGCAACATGGGTCCATGGACCGTTTTTTCTCATTCCAAATTTGTAGTCCTTGGATATATCTTTCTAACGAGGTATGGTACGCGTCAAACCGAGATCGTATGCCAAAGTTACGCCCCTGGGAAGTTGAAACACCAATTTACCCAAACGGGGCCCATAGTTTTGGCGCTTCATCTCCTAGGGTTAGGGTTTTGGCTGTTTAGGATTTCCCATTGTTTCTAAATGATAAATAGGGCCTCAAGCCTCATTGTAACTCAGTTCAGAGGCTTGTAGCCACCACATCTCTTCTCAGAGATAGCTACCAGCACCCTAGCTAGTTTTATTTCCATTCTGTCTGTAAGCAAATTTCAGTTCTTTGATATTAATGAGATGAAGTGTTATTTCCGCTACATCTCTGTATTTATGTTTATATGTTTATTCTGTTGCATTCCTGCATAAATCTGGATCAGTGGTATCAGAGTGGTCTGCTTTTTCTCGATCCTTCTTTGCATGTCCCCAACGAGGTCGGGGTATAAGGAGCTAGGGCTCGATCTGGTGGAACCTTTGCAAGATCAGCCTTGCAAACCTCGACGGACGCCCATGGGGGATGAAAAGAAAGATGAGGGAGCAGGAGATCCTATCAAAATATTGCTCGAGGAGGCCCTCGAAAGACAAAGGAACGTGATGATGGATAACTTTGCTCAGATCCTTCAACGGCTACCCACCAGCGGCGCATCTGCATCCAGCAGCCACTCTGGAGGCGTGACTCCTTTTAAGGTACAAGTAAATTTTGACATTCCCATATTTGAGGGTCAAATAGACGCAGATGCCGTAGATAGATGGTTGAATCTA
This sequence comes from Pinus albicaulis, assembly GCA_034641835.2. NCBI lineage: Eukaryota > Viridiplantae > Streptophyta > Pinopsida > Pinales > Pinaceae > Pinus > Pinus albicaulis. Next base: position 1,869,295,305 of record CM076575.1, on the reverse strand, counting down.
TTAGAAGGATATTTCTCTGTTCATGACTTTTCAGACTGGGAGAAGATTATTTTTGCACTCCTCGAAGCTACCCCCCATGTTAAGGACTGGTGGGAAACCTACTGTGAGAACAAGGACCAGACAGAACCCTCTCTGTTCTCGGCCGTACCAACTTGGAATTCTTTCCGAGACGCCGTCAAGGAACAATACTATCTCGTGGGGAGCTATGAGGACAAGTACATACAATGGACCATGCTGCGACAACAAAGGGATCAAGATGTGCACGAGCTGACGAATCTGTTCCATACCCTACGCACAAAGTTGGGTATCAAAGATTCAGAGAAACATTTGGTGCTAAAGTATCGCAGCTGTCTGCACAGATACATTCAGGAGGAAATGGAGTTCTTCGACATCTCCTCGCTTGGTACGGCATACCGGTATGCTGCCAAGATTGAGCAGAAATTCAAGCAGAAGAAGCGAGACTTTGGATCTGCGAATCAAAAGCAAGGGAAAGGTGCTTCCAAACCGCAGAACAAAGGACAGAGCCAAGGCATGGCGGCTAAAGACAAATCATCGAAGCCACAAGAAAAGAACAACACCGCAAAGCCAAAGAAGGACACGGGAAAGTGGTGTGAGTTCCATAAGAGCTCCACTCACAACACAAGTGAGTGTCGGGCCAAGCAGTCGCTAGTGGCCGAGATGAGGGCTTTTGAGTCAGATGCATGCTCTGACTCCGAATCAGAACCTAAAAAGGAGAATGAAAAAGGGAAACAGATTATTGATGCGGAGCCCAACGCCACTGTTGCCACTGCAAAGATCCAAAAGGAGGAACCGGAAGATCCAGAGAAGGAGGAACGTCTCTTCCACTCCCAGATGTGGGTAAAGGGCTCCCTGGTACAATTCATTATCGAAAATGGGAACCAAAAGAACCTCATTTCAGTAGATGCCGTGAAGCGGTTGGGCTTGCCGACCACAGCTCACCCACATCCATGCACCATCGGGTGGCTTCACCAAGGACGAGATCTCCGCGTCAGCCGGTAGTGTCACCTTCCCTATAGCATCAAGCCCTTCACGAATGAGGTATTATGTGACGTTGCTCCTATTGATGTTTCTGATGTATTATTAGGACAACCATACTTGTGGAAGCATCATGCTGTGTATGAGTCTCGGCCTCGTGCTGTTATTGTTACTTTGGGAAATAAGTTGTACAGGATACCAAAGGTACCACCTCCTACCGCTATCTCTTTGGTTACTGCAAAACAATGTAGTAAGCTCATTTCCCAAACCAGGAAATTCGTTTTCCTGATGATCCGCCCCCAGGGCAAGAAGAAGACTGTGGCCACGACCTCCAGACAGGGCTCCTCTGCACAGCAACAACAAATGGATAAGGTTGTGGAGGAGTACGGGGACATATTCACCTCACCCACAGGGGTTCCTCTGCACTGTCAGGTCAAGCACCCGATTGATCTGACCCCTGGTGCGCCACTACCTAATGGACCGATCTATCGGCGCTCTGTTCTAGAGAATGATGAAATCAAGAGGCAGATTCAGGAGCTGTTGCAGAAAGGTCACATCGGACCAAGTTCATCGCCCTGTGGGAGCCCGATCGTGTTGGTACAGAAGAAGGATGGGACGTGGAGACTCTGTATTGACTATCGGGCGCTGAACAAGATCACTGTCCGGAATAGGTACCCAATCCCACGGATTGATGACCTTCTCGACCAACTCAAAGGTGCAAAATATTTCAGCAAGATCGACCTGAAGTCTGGGTATCACCAGGTACCAATTGAACCCTCCGATGTGTGGAAGACTGCCTTCAAAGCCAAGGAAGGCCTTTTCGAATGGCTGGTCATGCCTTTCGGGTTGACGAATGCTCCCGCCACCTTCGTGAGGATGATGGATGACATCTTGCGGCCATTCACCAACTCATTTGTAGTGGTGTACTTGGATGACATTCTGATCTTCAGCCAGACTTGGGAAGAGCACCTTCACCACATCCGACAAGTCCTCCAAACACTGCGGCAACACAAGTTGTGTGCCAATTTGGATAAGTGCACTTTTGGCATGACCCAGGTTCAATATCTGGGATACATTATTGATGAAAGGGGGGTGCATGTGGATCGAGCCAAGATCCAAGTCATTCGGGATTGGCCAGCCCCGACTACTATAACAGAGCTTCGCAGCTTTCTGGGTCTTGCTAATTTCTACCGTAGATTCGTGTTGGGATTCTCTCATATCACTTGGCCCTTGAGTCAAGTCACCAAAGGAGGAGTGAGAGCAAAATTCTTTTGGTCGGAACCTCAACAGAAGGCGTTCAAAGAATTGAAAAATCGCCTCTGTTCTGCCCCAGTGCTCACCTTACCAGACTTGCAGCAGCCATTTGAGATCGAGACGGATGCCTCTGACTATGCTATTGGGGCAGTTCTTACTCAACAGGGACATCCAGTGGCATATCACAGTGAGACATTGTCTGAGACAGTTCGCAAGTATCCCACCTATGACAAAGAAATGTATTCCATTGTGCAAGCTTGTCAACAATGGAAGCATTACATTTTGGGGAAGGAAACAATCATCCACACAGACCACCGGCCCCTGCAGTTCATACAGACACAAGGGAAGTTGCGGAATGATCGCCATCAGAAGTGGTCCACATATCTGCAACAGTTTCATTTGAACATCAAGTACAAGAAGGGTAGCACCAATAATGTTGCAGACTGCCTCAGCCGACCAACGATCGTGGCGCTCACCACCGTGCTCAACTCTTGTGGGCACGAGACTTCTGATTGGCCGCTTCTCTATGAGAGTGACCCAGAATTCGGCCACACTTACAAGGCACTCTTGGGGGGCACGCAAGTTCCAAATTTTCACCTCCAAGATGCACTTTTATGTCACCTGGGACACCTTTGTGTTCCTTCAGGCGAGCGTGCCAAGATGATATGGGAAGCACACTACAGTCGAGTCGCTGGGCATTTCGGGGTCGAGAAAACAGTAGCAATACTACAGAAGTATTTCTATTGGCCGAACCTTCGAAAGGATGTCGAGAAGCACATCAGATCCTGCACTGCTTGTGCCATTGCCAAGCCGACCATCAAGAAGCAAGGCCTATATACTCCTCTACCTACCCCTAGTCGACCTTGGGAATCCATCTCCATGGATTACATGTCGGGCCTGCCTTCTACTAAGCAGGGAAATGACTATGTTTTTGTGGTCGTCGACAGATTCTCGAAGATGGCCATTATGGCAGCCTACAAGAAGAATATCACAGCAGAAGCCACTGCTAAACTCTTCTTTGAACGAGTGTGGGTGCACTTTGGGATCCCACAGTCTATCATATCGGATCGGGATAGCAGGTTCCTCAGCACATTTTGGTCCAGCCTCTGGTCGATGTTGGATACCAAGCTCACCAAGTCCACAGCTTTCCATCCCCAAACAGATGGCCAGACAGAGGTCGTCAGCAGAATGATTGTACACATTCTGCGCATGTACAATTCAAAGCATCCACGCACATGGGACGAGAGCCTCCCTTATGTACAACATAGTTATAACCGGGCTCTCCACAGTTCAATTGGCCATAGCCCCTTTCAGGTGGGCTTGGGATTCCAGCCACTATGTCCCATTGACGTAGCCATGCCATTTGCAGCTGCTCAGGCCGATTCAGCGCACGTCCAGTCTGAAGTTGACAAAGCAAGTAGCTTCATCGAGCGCATTCAACACATCCGCCAAGAGGTTCATGATATATTGGACAGAGCCAATGCGAAGTACAAGCAGCGCCATGATCAACACCGGGTGCCACACAACTTCCATGTGGGCGACAAAGTATGGCTACATTTGCAGAAGGAGCGCCTCACTGGACCCCACCGCAAGCTTCGCCCACTCCGATACGAGTCGTACACCGTCACCAAGGCTGTAGGGAACAATGCCTTCGAGCTTAGTATTCCTCCATTCCTTGGTCTGCACCCAATCTTCAATGTGGATCGCCTTCGTCCTTACTTCCCACCTCTACTGGACACCTCGGACATTGCAGAACAACTCACACCAACTGAGTTAAATCCAGACTGCATGGAACAGGCCACCACAGATTGCATCATGGACATGAAAATCAAGAACACTCGCCAGCAGAAGATCCAACTATATCGGGTTGTCAAAGCTGGCCAACTCCTGCACCAAGGAAAGTGGTTCACCTGGGACCAAGTTCAGCAGAAATTTCCTCATCTCATGGAGGAACTTAACGCAATGGGGACCATTGCTTCCTAAGGGGGGAGGAATGATCCAGGTGGATATTGGTGGTCACCTGCCTATTCCACTTGGGGCTCCACCATTGTCTATTTCAGTTTTTTAGTTTCGGCACAGTTTACTATTTTTAGCAGTTTTTCGGGTCCTAAACTTCCAGAGCCGTTTTGAGGCGCTAAACGACATTTTTTGGGAAAACGGAGAGCAACATGGGTCTATGGATTGATGTTTCTCATTCCAAATTTGTAGTCCTCGGATAGATCTTTCTAACGAGGTATGGTACGTGTCAAACGGAGATCGTATGCCAAAGTTACGCCCCTGGGAAGTTGAAACACCAATTTACCCAAACGGGGCCCATAGTTTTGGCGCTTCATCTCCTAGGGTTAGGGTTTTGGCTATTTAGGATTTCCCATTGTTTCTAAATGATAAATAAGCCCTCGAGCCTCATTGTAACTGAGTTCAGAGGCCTGTAGCCGCCACATCTCTTCTCAGAGATAGCTACCAGCGCCCTAGCTAGTTTTATTTCCATTCTGTCTGTAAGCAAATTTCAGTTCTTTGATATTAATGAAATGAAGTGTTATTTCTGCTGCATCTCTGTATTTATGTTTATATGTTTATTCTATTTTGTTCCTGCATAAATCTGGATCAGCTCTGTCCTGCTAGTTATCCCTGTTATATTATATTACTTTTGCTCTCTGTTGCTTAAGATGTCCTAGGCACTGGTCTTTCACAACTCAAGGTTGTCTCTAGGATTACCAACATAGTTTTGGCGCTGTTGCTAGGGAACGAAGTTTATGAAAAAATTGAAATCCCTGGGCCTCGACAAAACCCTATTTCACTCTTCAACTAGGTGAGCATGGAGAGTTGAGAGTTGTATATCCCTCACCTTGGCGACTCCACATTCATTTTTCAGAAAAATCTAATTGCAGTCCTGGCTCCTCGGAAGCCACACCTTAGGTCAGATACGTCTCAGCCAAAGACAGCCTCTGTGTCTGACCCAGAGAAAATTTTACATAGAAGAGGTTAGAGGTAGAGAAAATTTGTTCATACTGAGATCCCACAATTTTCTCTAGAATACTTTCCTTCTTCCTCTTCTCCGGTTGCCCAGTTGCAAGATTCTGACTCCGCTCTGGGTGAAACCGGTTATTACTCAAACTATTTACCCCCAAGAAACATCCAAGTTAAGGATGAGGCTGAGTCAACAGATACCACCCGTTATACATTCCACCCTACTCCAGAGGCTGAAGAAGTTAAAGAGGTCACAGAAATATCTGCTATTAATACTCCACCCTTGTCTCCATCCTCCCAAGATGCTATTCACTATATTCCTATCATCATCCACACCTCACTTCCACCCCCTCCCCCACTTACTCACCAAACCCTCTTGTTACCTCCACCTCCTCCTCCAATGGCCAACGTTCCGGGTTTCTTGCTAAATAAATATGCTCCCCTTGCATTACCTCTAGTTCTAAATGATATGCCGCAGGACTATCTAAAGATCTTGCCCCGCTTCAATGGAGAAAATGAGATTGATGCTCAAAAAAACCTTGAGGTCTTCTGTCCTTTTGTAGAAAACTTTAATGTGGAACATCTGGATGTAGTCCTAAGACTATTTGTGCAATCCCTTGATGGTGAAGCCAGAAAATGGTTCAAGACGTTGGGAGACCGTTCCATAAACATGTGGGAAGCAATGGAAGACACTTTTCTCAAGAAATGGGGGGAGAAGAAAGACCACGGGCATTGTTTGACTGATTTTAATACACTCAAGAAAAGACACAATGAAGGGGTGGCCGAGTTTATTAAGATATTTAACAAGTTGTACCTGAGCCTTCCCACCGAAATGAAACCACACCAGACTGCTGCCAAGGTGATGTTTGTGGTAGCCTTTGACTCTGAATTCGGTTTCTCCCTGAGAGAAAGAAAGCCAACCACCCTGAATGATGCTCAGACAGATGCACTGGAGCTTGAGGCAAACTTCGCCTCCACTGGTAAATCCAAGGGAAGATCTGAGCAAGATGCGAGAAGGAGGGGAAAGGAGGAGGTATCCACCTCGAGCCAAGATAGAGATTTAGCTAATGATAGGATTGAGGAGATGAACAAGATGATCAAGAACCTCTCAAGAAAACTGGTGAAGCTTGAAATGGAGGCAAAGAATTTGTCCTCCAAGAATTTCCAAAATGCTCCCAACAGAGGCTTTAACCCTCAATATAGAAAGCCACCCTTACAAATACTGCAAAGGGGATAGAAGGAGCAGCAAGATCAGGTACCACACCCTCTATAATTGGAAGGGAAAGTAGAGGATTCTACTGAAGACACTACTTACGAGCAAGAGGAGGCATACCTTGCTTTCTCAAACAATGATGATGTTGAATGTATGGTACAAGGAAGTGACGAAGTGGAGGTGGCACACACAGAAGTGAAAGCTAATGAAGACACTGAAGATCCTGAGATTGATGACTATTGCAAGCAGTTCGTTGATTTCATGCAAGCGCAGTTCAATAGAAGATATGATCTCAGGTCTTCCAGAAAGAGAATCGGCACTCAGGATCAGGAGGAGGACACACCGCAGCAAGAGGCACCTACACAGAAGGAGGCAACTCCTCAAAAGATCCCGGACAAAGGTAAGAGGCCCCTTAACCAATCTTTACAATCTGCTGATCAATTACCTTCATCTTCACAAGTGTCTACACCTCTTAGTGTCAAGCCCATCTTAAAAGAAGTCAAACCTTCCCCTCAGAACAAAGACTCCAAAGATAAAGAACCAAAAGAAGTGTTAGTAGATAATCCCTCCTCTGCTTTCAGTCTACAGAAGGAGCTTGAGAAAGTGAAAATCACAGTCCCCTTGACCGAGTTGTTAAAACATCCTGCATATCAGTCCCATGTCACTTCATTTATGCTCCCTCTAGAAGTAATAAACATTCCAGACAGTCTTAACCTTCAGGAGGAAATACCTATGGTTTTTTTTGGCCCACATGTTGAAGAATTGGATGTTGCAACTCCCCCTTTTTATGTGTCTTTGGTAATACATGACTTGTTGTTGCATAACTGCATGTTAGACTCAGGAGCCTCTCATAATCTTTTACCCCTCTTAGTCATGGAGCAACTAGGACTACAGATCACCCACCCATACAAAGACCTTTATTCATTTGACTCCAAAAGAGTTAAGTGCTTGGACATGATAAAAGATTTGGTGGTGAACCTAGCTCAGATCCCAGCAAAAAGTGTAGTGATGGATATAGTGGTGGCGGACATTCCAGCTCGCTTTGGCATGCTAATGTCAAGATATTGGGGGACCAAAATTGGTGGATCAATCAAGCTGGATCTGACTTATGCCACTATCCCTATATTTGGTGGTCAAGAGAGGAGGTTGTACCGGGAAACCAGATTTGTCAAGACAGTTACCAAGGTAGATGATTTGGTTAATTCTCCGGTTTATAGTAGGGAGGGGGATTTCTCATGTTTAATGCTGGAGGAGGATCAGGAGTACGCACATGAACCATCATTTTGCCAGATCAAGATAGAACAGTCCATAGAAAGCCCTGAATCAGAGATCTGGACACTTCATTTTGATGGGGCTAACTCCAGAGAAGGCAATGGTGCAGGAGTGTTATTGATTTCCCCTACGGGCCAGTGGGTCCCTTTATCTTTCAAGCTGGAGTATGAAGCCAAAAATAGTGTGGCCGAGTATGAAGCACTTCTACTGGGGCTACAGACAGCCAAGAGTATGAACATAAGAAGTCTAAAGGTTTTGGGAGATTCTGAATTGATAGTCAGGCAGGTGAGAAATCAGTGCCAAGCCAAACATCCTAGGCTGAGGTCTTATAGGAATGAAGTTTTGGATTTGGTGGAGAACTTCTTCTTGGCATTTAATATCCAGTTCATGCCCCGGGAACATAACATTATGGCAGACTCCCTTGTAGTGGTCGCCAGTACTTTTCTTCCACCTCAGAATCCTCTTTTGAGATATGAGATCGAAGTACGATATCGGCCATCAATCCCAGACAATATCAAACACTGGCAAGTATTCGAAGATGAAGAACAGGTGAAGAGATTTTTGGAAACAGTTGGGGAATTTTCCAACATGGAGATTGATAGTGGTGAAGAGGAAGAGGTCGATGATGCTTCTGGAGATAAGTGGGAAGAGAAGGTAGCTGGCCACAAATTTCTGCAGTTGAAAGGGAATGTCATTCCCCTAGGACTAGTGCCTTTAAAAAGGCTGTTTAACAAGAGTGATGTTCCATTACAGCCAAACAAAGTTGTAGAGGAGAATCAGGTGGAGGACCTGAATCTAGGCACTGAGGCTGACCCTAAAATTGTGAAGTTGTCTAAGAAGGTCCCTAAAGAATATAAACAGCTGTATCATAAGTTATTTCAGTCCTATAAAGATGTGTTTTCCTGGTCTTATCAAGATCTAAAAACCTTCGATGTCAGCATTATGCAGCATAAGATTCCACTGAAGGGAGATGAAAAACCGCACAAGCAAAAGCTTAGACAGATAAATCCATTATTGCTACCTTCTATTGAGAAAGAAATTAAGAAACTGCTGAAGGCTAAAATCATTGTACCATTGAGGTACTCTGAGTGGGTAGCAAATTTAGTCCTTGTACGGAAGAAGAATGGAGAAATAAGACTATGTGTTGATTTTAGGAACCTAAATAGGGCATCATTAAAAGATAACTACCCACTGCCCAAGATGGATCACATATTGCAGAAAGTGGTAGGGGCTTCTCGAATGTCGATGATGGATGGGTTCTCCGGGTACAATCAGGTGGCTATACTGCCAGAAGATCAAAATAAGATGACCTTCACCACTCCTTGGGGAATGTTTATGTATGCCAGGATGCCTTTTGGGATGATTAACGCAGGGGCCACTTTTCAGGGGGCCATGGATATTGCTTTTATTGGAGAACAGGACCAGTTCGTGGTGGTATACCTGGACGACATTACTGTGTTTTCAAAGGATGATGCAGAGCACATAGAACACCTGTGCAGAACCTTTGAGAAGTGTAGAAAGTATGGCCTCTCCCTTAACCCGCAGAATTCTTTATTTGCACTGGAAGAGGGAAAGCTCTTGGGACATATAGTTACCAGAGATGGAGTGAAGATTGACCCCAAGAGAGTAGAAATTATAAACGGTATTTCCTTGCCCAGAAACAAAAAGGAAGTTTAGGTGTTCCTAGGTCATATAAACTTCCTAAGGAGATTCATCCCTAACTATGCTGAGATAGTTAGGCACATAACTGATATGCTAAAAAATAATAATGAGGTGAAATGGTCACCAGAGTCAAGAGAAGCCTTTGCCAAAATTAAAAATGCATTTGCTAAAGCCCCTGTGTTAGCCGGGCCAAATTATGCCAAACTGTTTATGATCTTCTCCTTTGCATCCCCTCATACAGTAGCTGGAGTTTTGTTGCAGAAAAATGAAGAGGGGTATGAAAAACCTATTTCCTTCTTCAGTCAGGTGCTTCGGGATGCTGAACTGAAATATAACATATTGGAGAAGCAAGCGTACGCTCTGGTGAAATCCCTCAAAGATTTCCGTATGTATGTTTTGCAGTCCCATGTCACTGCGTTTGTTCCTACAGCAGTTGTTAAATAAATTCTTATCCAGAGGGACAGTGAAGGAAAAAGAGGAAAATGGATAGCCAAAATACAGGAATATGAGTTAGATATCCATCCTACCAAATTAATCAAGGGGCAAGGTTTAGCCAAGATCCTGTCTGAATCAAATTGTCAGGCCCTGGGCATCAATTTGTCTATGATAGAAAACAAAGACTCTGGGGGAAATAAGGAAGCACAGAGAATAGAAATAGCCTCCCAGAAGATACATATGAAGTACCTCATCAGTCCATGGTACAAAGAGGTGGCAGAATATCTTCTAACCCTTAGTTTCCCGCCCAGTTGTGACAAAACCAAGTACAGATCATTGAGGTTGAGGTCGCAAAATTATGTCATTGCAAACAGTCAGTTGTATTGGTGAGATCCTTCTGGTATCCTACTCCTATGTCTTACGGAAGAAGAGGTAGAAGGTATAATGGCTAAGTTTCACGAAGGGATCTGCGGGGGCCATTACAGTTGGAGAGCTACGGCTCACAAGATTCTAAAAGTTGGTTTTTTCTGGCCTAAACTGCTTGGAGATGTGTTTACCCGAGTTAGAGCCTGTGAGAAGTGCTAGAGATTTGTCGAGAGACAGAAAATAGCACCCCTCCCCATGATACCAGTCCACGTAGATGAGCCATTCCAGCAGTGGGGAATTGACTTCATAGGAGAAATACACCCCCCTTCAAGTGGACAACATAAATGGATCTTAACCGCCACAGATTACTTTACAAAATGGGTGGAAGCTATACCTACCATGAATGCAACTGACGCTGTGGTAATAAAGTTCATGGAAGAGCATATCATATCTAGATTTGATTGTCCTGCTAAGATAGTAACTGACAACGCACAAGCCTTTAAATCCACAAAATTTGTCAACTTTTGCCAGCAGTATAACATTGCATTGGGTCACTCTACGACCTACTACCCCCAAGGGAATAGCCTCGTAGAGTCCTCAAATAAAACTCTGGTCCGAGCACTAAAGAAGACTATCAATGAGAATTAGAAGAATTGGGATTCTCAGCTAAAATTCGCTCTGTGGGAAAACTGAATTACTAGCAAGAGGGCAACTGGGAAGTCCCCATACGAATTAGTTTATGGGAGAGTAGTTGTTTTTCTTGTGCAGCTGGCTTTACCAATAGCTTGGTTCATGCAAGAAAGTCAAGAGGAGCCTGATGATGTAACCAGGAGGATTAATCAGTTGGTGGAGCTAGAAGAAACGCGAAATCAGGTGAGTCAGAAGCTAATAGAATATCAGGAGAGAATGAAGGATATTTTTGACCGACATGCCAAAGACAGAAAGTTACAGGTAGGAGATCTGGTGCTTATATGGGACATTCAAAGGGCAGATAAAGGGAAACACGGAAAATTCGATCCCCTCTGGTTTGGCCCTTTCGAAATTGCAGAACAAGGTGGCAACAATACTTTCAGGTTGGATAATTTGCACGGGGATTTGCTAGATGCCCCTGTTAATGGTCAATTCCTCAAGCCTTATTTCCAGTACTGATCCGGGTCGAGGAAGCCTGATTGTATCATATTGTATATTATTTCCTGTTTTAAGCGTCGTTTGAATAATGTGTGTTTGTTGATGAATCATGAAGAGAAGAGGTAAACGTCGAAAGAGAGGCAAAATGGCGTTAACAAAAGACAAATAGGTGGTCTGCGTAATCCTCGACACATTCAAGAATGAACATGCCGTCCCCAGGTGGAGCCAATGTTGATCACCATTTAACATGAGTCATTGATTAATTAAACATTGATTAGTCAGGTAACAAACATTATATCAAATGGTGATATATTTGAAGAGTTGGTTGAGGTGAAACAAGGTAAGAAAAGTCACGTGCATAAAAGCTAGAGGCAGAAGTGATATGAAAAGGCTGAGGTATAAAGTAAAAAGGATAACGAAAATACAAAAAGTGCAAAGACGTGGTATGAAGAACGCAGAACAGAGATATTAAAATAATTACCTCTTTATGAATATGCACCCAAGGGAATACTACGAGTGGGAATTTCCGCGGGGGTCAAGCAACGAGAGAGGGAAAGGATCCATACCCTCGCGGAATTGCAATAACGTGACATGGTGGAGACCCAAGGCCACAACGACATGGCAAGAGAAAAGCGCAGAGTTACGGTGACGTGGTAGAATGCAATGTGGGCCCTTATGACTGGTAGGTTATGTATTTAATTCGCTTTGCGAATGATATATTTCAAGAATCATATGATGTATGTGGCAGAGAGGTAAGGTAAGTTTCTAAGTAAGCTGGTACTGAGGCCCATACCAGTATTAAACCCAGCACGTGGTGTTCACCTGTCCCCAACTCACGCCCAATCCCTACATGCCGTGTGCCCCACTGTCAGTGTCCTTACGACACTTACCCTGCCTATTTCACCTCTATGCCTTTTCGCCTCAGAATTACCAGTCTTAGACAGCAGTTTCCCATATTTTATTGCAGTAAAAGTCACAGGTCTTCCAGTTACGGTATATACCAAGCGGGAACAAGTACTAGGTCTACCCAATCATCACCAGACTACCCCCTGCGTCACTTTCCCAAGCAAGTTTACCTACTGTACAGGTACTCCGTCCCTAACATTCCCTCTGTTTCCCTTTCGTTTTTATTTTCAAATTTCATATGTCAATCATGGGAAGGGGCACACCCAAGAAAAATGAACTAGAGACCCCCCAGGTCCGAGAAGCCAGAAATCCTCCTGGGTTCGAGCCTTTCATTGACCAGCAAGCTGGAATCTGCGATCACCAATACCCTTTCCCCATTAGTAGTATAAGACCTGAGCTTTTTTTGCGACATGTCCAGAATAGAGATTGATATCGGGTGGTCGTATCAGGATTTTACCATCAGATTACCCCCCCAGTCTTCCCAGTGGTTGAGTTTATCTACTGGCTCAGAGACACGTACGATGAAAACTGAGGCACGTTTACCTTCGCTCAGGGGAACAATATTTTCTCCCTTTCGCCCGACATCATCCGGCAAGCCCTCTGTTTTCCCACCAGCGCCACCTACACTGCTTTCAGAGAAGAAGCTTTAACCTCCCAGTTTACCAAATTTCCATGGGAGCATCAAAAAAGCTTTATTTCTTCTATTACCAGCAGCCAGGCTACTTCCCTTCCCGGTGCAGAACTTCTCCCATTAAGCCTGTTTAAGGAAGAAGTGAAACCCATCCTCTCTCTCATTGCGGGTCTTTTAGGTATAGGCGGGTTGGGGGAAACTTCCAAAGTATGTGTTTTCTTTCTATGGTTAATGTCTCAGAAGGGGATCGTCCTGGATATCCCGGGTTACTTGTCTGCCAACATTCACACCCAGTTCCGAGAGCTTTCAGAAACCAGTCACTTTCGTTTCTGTTCAATAGTGTTCTATATTTTTTTGTACCAGCATGCTGATAGGTTCGAGGGTTTGGGTTTGGATAGGGTGTACGAGGTCAATTCTCAACCCCGACCTATTTTTGACTAGAACTTTGCAGTGCGCCAATTGCCAAAAGGGGAGGGTTATTCAGGTTTCCTAAATGATTTCATGTCCGTTGCTTACACCATCATTCATGATTCGCCATCACCTAGGGTTTTTCCTGAAATGAAGAACTGGCTAAAAGCTGGTAAAACCCAGAGCACCAGGGATTGGTATCTCTCTGATAATTATACTGAAATTCGGGTCTATGGAGCTGAGGTCGCCCCTTACTTGCTACCCATGTTTCCTGCTTGATGAGTTTATGCTTTGGAGTATATTCGGCAAGCCCTCAAGGCTGACCAGCTCCACTTTGTCCCCGCTAAGAAGGGTTACATACTGAGGCTTCCTACCCATATCGGCCCGTTCGTCGTGAATTCAAGACACGCCCTTCCCATTGTCGAGAAGTTGTTGCAGGGCATGGACCTAAGACAGGGGCAGGCTTGGGCCTATGATCCTCGAGATATTATTTCAAACAGAAGAAAGAGGAATAGGTCCACCCCTTATGTTCATGAATCAAGACCGTTTATAGAGTGGAAGGCTAACATGGAAATTTGGCCTTTGATTTCGCAGATGGAAACATATTCATCTGCTACAGGGGAAGAGGAAGACATCCATAAAGGCCAAGAAGAAGAATTGGGTCCTTCAGGAGCGGGTTCTCCCACTCGCAAAAAGCAAAAAATAGTCTCAAGTGAGGCCGAAGTGATATGGGAAGAATAGCTGCTTGAACCGTTCACACCATATGCGCAACTTGACAGCAACAAGGCTGGAATCAAAGTGCTGAGAGACAGCACCACCTCCTTCGACTTCACTAAGGTCTCACAGGCCATTGGGGACTATACTTCACCAGTAGCAGCCGAAAGAATCAAGAGAAATACGATAATCAGAGATAAATACAAAGCCGAGCTGGAAGGGTATGTAGAGAAATATCACACCAGGATTTCAGCCACCATGAACATGGATACCGAACACCTGGTACTGTCTATGGCTGAAGCCATTTTGGACCCTGATACAGGTGCCACTAGCTACCGGGTGCTTGAGCATGCAATTGACATGGCTAAGGTGCCAGCAACCGATATGTGTAACCTGTTTCAGGTCATAGGCGATATGATGAAGGACGAGGTAATGAGGGTTACCATTGCACTGAGAAAAATTGAGAAAAAGCATGAACAGGTGAGGGCTACCCTGAAGAACAAGCAGGCAAGTACCCGCGCCCTGGCAAATCAAATATGTGGCCTTCGGGATCAAATCAAAGGGAAAGAGACCGGGGAAGCAAACCCGCAGGGATTTTTAATAGACCAGTTACAGAAGGAAGTTGCCTCATTGAAAAGAAAAGCTCACATGCCGGCCTCCCAGCATGTGCAGACAACTGAATTGGCACAAGTAGAGAACAAAAAAATGGAATTGACCGGCACATTGTCAAAAGAAAGAGAAGAGAAGGAGAAATTGGCAAGAACAATCGCTACCCTTCAGAGTAGGTTGTCAGAGCTACAGAACACTTGGGACACGCACAGCTGTGCACCTACTACAACACCACCTGAGACGAGTTCACTTTCAGAGAAGCTGAACGTAGCAAAAGCTACAAATGATATACTGGAGAAATAGGCTTCCACCGCAAGGCAAAGGATCACGGATTTGGAAAAATCCCTGTCAGAGAATACCAGAAAAATAGAAGCATTGCAGAAAGAGATTGAACAAGAAAGGAAAACAAAGGCCGATCAACAGAAGAACATAAACGATCTCAACGCATGCCTAAAAGGTAACCTCACTCTCAGGGATGGTAGAAATATTATTTGGTCCGAGATCATTTCAGTCGTAACAGAGCAATGGGATTTTTTGAAAGTCATCGAGGAAATGAAATCTTTAGCACTCTATCTCAGGAGGAGATTTCAGGAAGGGGATCTCGATTTGATCAACAGAGCTCAGCGCGCCAGGGAATATGTGTCATTCTTGAAAGGGATGAGAGCTAACAAAGCAGAGCAGCATGGCATAGTCAGCCAGCATAAGGAAGCCTTAGAATGCCAGAAAATCATTGATAAGAAATCGGCTCGTGTTGTGGCTTCGAAGGCTTTACAACAGTTGGCATACAGCGTGGACCGGTTTGATGCGGTTTGGGCCGAGATTACGACAGCAGGGCTCCCGACATGCTGGGACTCCACCACCCCTTCCATGCTGCGATCGTTACTGAAATATGAAGCATGCCTAAAGCAAGAAAGGGACCGGGCAGATGTCCTGTTAGACAAAACCACCTAGCTAAAGGCCGAAACAATTATTGCATCACTCCGCCCAGAGTTTGCCCTCCTTCACTTGTTAAAACATAAAATTCCTACCGACGCAAGTCTGAGTGATCTCACTGAGGCCTTCATCAGGGTAGAAGGATTTGTAGTGATGCTTGAGCCTGCCGTGGACAGTCAGCAGAGGTGCATCCAGTTTGTCAGCCAAATTTCCAGTTCATCCGCAAACGTGCCACCACCAGTATCAGCAACAGCCTCAACCCCTTCTCACAAATGATGCATTGTTATTTCATGATTCGGCCCTCGCGGCCTTTTTAATTTTTACCATCAGTTAGTCTTTTTCAAGTTCCAGGTGGAATTTATATTTCACCACAGCAATTTACTTTTACTCAAGACTGTTATATAATTTTGGTTTTAAAATGGCCGAGCGCCTAATAGCAAAGGATGAGAGGTTTGTTATTCCTCATCATGATTTTGTTATTTTGACAAGGACTTCTAGCAAATCCCTAGCATGCGAAGGAGATATTTTTCCAAAATATCTTTTCGCCCATGTAGAGAAGTTCCTATATAAACAAGAACATAAGAGAATACCGGGTTCCATATTTTATCAGAAAATTATGCTGTAAAAGGATTTTGTATGCATTTTTGTCTAACTCTTGCATGAAGGTTCAGAGCCCATTAGGTTTCAATGACAAGGATTTTTATTGTAAGGAGGATTCTAGTCTTTGATATCTAATAGAACGTAACTTCTCCTTTATGTGTCGATTAATTGTTCATCTTGTTTCATCCACTTTTCTTGTATCATGTTTTGGAATGCGAGCAGCTCATTGGTTTAAGTGTGAATTTATCCTAGTTGATACTCATGTTAGAATCAATCTAGCACTTTAAATATAGCTCATGCATGATATATTGTTCCATTATCAAAACATCCATACTTCTGCTATATTGGTTTCAGTGTGATGTTATTTTGGAATATGCTATTATTGTGAATGGATTCTTAAATAGAAAAGCCCATTACATGGTGATATGTGTGTCTAGATATTATCTATACGAAAGTTGATATTCTCTCATCCCTTCTTACACTGTGTACATCTGCAGATTACTATTCTCTGTGAAGTATCGTTGAACTGGCCCTCTTTACCGTGAACTGCCTTTGCATTGTCTGATGCCTTTGTGAGAGAGTTTTACATCTTGTTTCTGCAATATACCTTTTTCATGCATCAAACTTCTGAAAGTTTTGGTCCCATTCAAGCTGAACTTCCTATTTATAAATGAATGGCATGAGAGCTCTGTCCTGCTAGTTATCCCCGTTATATTATATTACTTTTTCTCTGTGTTGCTTAAGATGTCCTAGGCACTGGTCTTTCACAACTCAAGGCTATCTCTAGGATTACCAACAGGTGGAGTCAGGGGCCATTATTTGGATAAAATATTTCAGAGCCAGTGTCCCTCCTTGAGGAATAACGTAGTGCCTCAAGGGAGCCATTTTCAGGGGTCGGCCATTTCTGAAAATCTTTCTGGGTTTTTCGGGGTTTTGGGAGTAGAGGCCATTCCCAAAATTTCAGAATTTTCTGAGGTGGGGAGTAGAACCAAAGATTCAGTTCATTCCAGCAGTAGCAACAACATAATAACAGTAGCAGCAGCTTTGGAGATAACGCAATCCAAAGGGGGAAACCATTCCGGTTCATTTCCTGAGAGTCTTTCTACACTTTCCTAGTGCAAGCCGAGGTGCCATCATTCTGATCACCTCTGTACTCATTTCCATTTCTCAGAATTAATAAAATGGCTCAATGTTCTCCATATTATTTTTTTTCCTTATGATTTGTATCTAGTTGTTGCATGTCTTTGTTTATGTGCTTGTATTGCTATTTATTTCCATTTGGGATATTACAGTGGTATTAGAGCTCATAGACTTGGCTCAGTCCGTGGAGCAGATTGTCTCTGACACCTTTAGGTAAACCATACATTTGTCACCGAGGGAGGAGGTAAAAAGATCAACAATGAAGGTTAGAGCTCACTTTCAGGGAAGGTGACAGCGTCCCAGTAGTGGACGCAGAGGAAGAGGAACCAATGGCGGAGGACAGGAATGCTGATAAGGAGTTTGGGGAACTTCTTCTCAAATCAGTACAGGATGTTTCAAAACAGATAGAGGAGATGGGGATGAGATTCACAGCAGAGTCTAGACCTCGCGAGACCCCAAGGGGTTTCCATGTTGGAGACGGTTCAGGCACATTCATCATTTACAAGATTGCCCCACAGCACAACAGGTGGCATAACACACACCCCCCTGCTCCACGATGCCTACATTTATTGCCGCGGAAATTGGGGTAGAAGCACAACAGGAGCAGGAGCTAGCACACATGGGGGATTATTTTGCTGAGTACCAATCATATGGTCAGGAGTTCAGAGATGCCATCACTTTCCACGATTTTTTTCAGCTCAAGCAGGACGGCAAACCCCACAACCATCACAAGGGGAATAGGCATTCACATGACGGGGACTTGCAGTGCACTGTGGGCAGATTCCATTTACTGACATTTGATGAATCATCCAAGTGCTCGGAAAAAGAGTGGTTGGAGAAGCTAGATATATATTTCCAGCTTAATCAGATGGCAGAGCCAGAGGCCATCAAACTGGCAACGCTGCACCTAGAGGGCGAGGCCCAAGACTGGTGGTTTCATGGGATGGTTATGCTGGGGCACTCAAGAGTGACAACATATGCCAAGTTTATGCAGAGGTTGGTGGAGCGTTTTGACCAAAGGGATCCAGAGGAGCATTTTGTTGAGCTAACCAAGCTCAAGCAGACTGGGAGGTCGGACACAAACATATCGGAATTTTTGAGACTTTCTATGATGGTACCAGATCTATCCACTACCCGTATGATTTATATGTTCATAGATGTATTGGCAGAGCCTCTACGGGGATTGGTCAGATCGATGAGGCCCACGACACCCCATGATGCAGTCGAGAGGACTCGAGATTTGCAGGATGCACTTCCTAGGACTAGAGCTCCTTTTCCCTAGAGTTTGACATTCCAGTCGAAGGGAAAGGATGATAGGGTTCCGCCTGCTAGGGGGAACCAAGGTAGAGGGCTTGGAGATGATGAGGCCAGGAGAGAATTGAAGCGGAAGAGATTTTGCTTCACGTGCCAAAAGCCATGGGCACCAGGACATTGTTGTTCCATGAGGAAGGCACATTACATCGAGTCCTTCTCCAATAGTAGCGGGGAAGAATATGAGTATGAGGATGTGGAGGCTAGAGACAGTAGTAAAATGCAGAGAGGGGATCATCTGTCACCTCCACTGAATCTTTATTACTAGCCTAAATTTCCGGCAGTGTCTATGTGTGATCAACCAAAGGGTCATCAAATTAAGGTTGCATATCCATGATCTATTGCAACAAAAATCACATACTTTGACATGAGTATGAACTGAATCAGCTGATAGATAGGACTAAACAATGGTTGGTTGTGTTAACTATAGATTGGCACCTAGCTGCTACATGTATAAATATGACTTGACTCAACATTACTGACTGTAAACCTTTCCTATCAAGTGATATAATCTCATGATAAAATATTTAATAATAGGAACACATGGATTGACACAAAGCGAATGTGATATTATTATTTTTTTAAAACAGGGGAAGTTACCAGAATTTTGGTAGCACCGGGTTAAAGAAAAACAAAATTAAAACATATTTTCCGAAAAGGTCTAAAACAGGCGTTATCGAAAATTTTGGTAGCATTCAGAAAAGAACTGTGCTAACAACATATTTTAATGTGAGAGTAGAACTAGACTCCCTCTGAAAAGTAACAGTACCGATTTCAGTCGCATTATACCTTCCATCATCTCCCATCTCGATGTGCATATGGAGGTCCTTCTCCTCCAAGTCGTTGAAGAATTCTTTGTTGTCAATCATATGGAATGAGGCCCCACTATTTTATGCCCCATCATCGATGTCACCATGCATGCGATGAGGGTGAAATCCAACTTGAATTGTGAAGTAAGTGCTCCACATTCCACTCTTTCCGAGGGCTTCTTACCAACCTTCTTTTGTGGAAACTTTGTGGCATAGTGTCCCAGCTCATGATAGTGAAAAAAATTAATATTTGACAACTACTTATTCTTTCTTGTGTGACCAGAATCCAATTTGGAACGGGATGTATTCCCTTCCCCTTTCTTTTCCTTTCCATCCAATGCAAATATCTCCTCATCATCATTCTTGGATGAGGATCCATCTCTGGTGTTCCATCGAATCTATTCTTGCACCAATTCGTACCACAAACACTCCCACTCTGATAACTACTCCCTCCCATTTACTAAATCCTGGTATTTGTTCCAGCTCTTAGGAAGGCCTAGAAGTTCTAGGCTAACCAGATCATCTTCAACAAATTTAACACTAACACTCCCAAGTTCATCCCGACATTGGGTGAACTTGGTCAAGTATTTTGGTATTGTGTTGCCCTTCTCCATCTTGATTTTCCTGAGCTTGTCCTTCAGTGCCAGCTTCTTTTCACCACTATTGTTATGAAATTTTTTTGTTAAGGCCTTCCACATCGTAAATGGAGTTTCCTTATCGTGGAGGTTCGAGGAAATTTTATCTCAATCGCCTTCCAGTAGGATCCTTCTTGCCTCTGCCACACTATTCTTCCAGGTCACCAGATCTTGAACATTCGTTGTTGGAGGCTTATGAATATCACTGTATATGAAATCCTTTAGTTTTTTATCTTCCAACACTACTTCCATCTTTTCTTTCCAAGCTATGTAACTCAAGTTTCCCTCAAGGGCATACTCAAGTCTCAATCCATAGAATGACATCCTACTGGCCCTGAAGAATGATACTGCAAATTCGATTCACCTGCACTGAAAAAAATCATATTCTTCTCTTCGATATTGATTTCGGCTCTGATACCATGTAGAAATTCCTTGTAGATTCAAACTTCGAATTGTAATTTTCTAAAACAATAGACTTGAATCTACTCTACCAATTGCATAAACCAATTTAAACGATTGTGAAATCATGAAGCATACAAGAGAAATAATTCAATAAACACTACAGAATGATTTCCTGAGGAAAGCCACAACTAAAAACCCTTCTATATGTATATTTCATTACTCAGAAAATATGAGAAGATTACAATGCTTTTCTCATGCCCGAGAAAAATCTACACTATCTCTATTTGTCTCACTAATTCCTAGAAAATCCTAGGCGAATACTTAACCAAATTTTGGCTTGCCCAAGTCCCTATTTTCGTGTGTTGTTTCCTTGGGTAATTAGCCCCTATTAATTAGGGAAATCCCTATCTAATACTACGCAATCCATCATAGGCCTTCCTTTGACTGCATGCACACCTATACAATTTGGATGATTATTCAATAGACAATACACTGCCCTTGAAATCCAATCTCAACTAGGTAAATCTCAGTTTACACAAGCATGAGATATTTACGGTTGATTTATCAATTAACTAGTTGATCATAGAGTAGAAAAATCACTACTCGATGTCCCACTAGTTCCTCCAATAGTTGGAACAAGTTAAACTGACTTTAAATCAGATAAATATAATTAATTAATTACAACTCAAAATAAACTCATATGGGGCTCCTAAAAAGTAGGAACCACTCTACATGACTCAGGTTAGACCCTCAACTTGAATTAACTAAACCAACTAAGTCAAACTAACTTATTTAACTCATACAAGTTGTCATGTGATGCAGAATTATAATTTTCTTCTAATTTAATTCAAGGGAAAATTAAATTAGAATCTTTCTTGGTGCCAATTTCAACAGTGGGAAATCCTCAAGTAATCTTGTAATTCTATTGAGAAGGAGCTTCAAATGTTGATCTTTTGGCCAAGATTTGATGTAGAGATATTGGATAATTAGGATCAAGTCCCCCAGAATAACAACGTTGGAAGAATTTATGGATTTGGCCAGGAGAAAACCCTATAGAAGGCCATGCATCTCGGCCTCATTATTGGTCATCTTCCCTAATCCCAAAAAGTACCTTATTTCAATTTTTATTTCGGGGTTATAGAGAACCCTTCCCCCTCCCACGAACCAAGTTAAAAAAAGAAAAGAAAAAGTTTTAAGCAAAAAAACAAACCACTTATAAACCACTTAAAACCAATATATATATATATATATATATATAGATATATATATATATATATATATATATATATATATATATATATATATATATATATATATATATATATATATATATATATATATAGATATATATATTTAAAAAAATGTTTTAAAATAAAAATTAAAGAGATCATAAATTAATTAAAAATTTTAAAAACATATTTAAAAAATAGTAAAAAAGTTGTTAAAAAAAATTGGGCGGGGTCAACTCCCAAAATCAACTCTGTTCTCATCACATAGAGTTGGCACAGGGTCAACTCTCGAAATTAACCTACCCTAATCACATAGAGCTAAGGGTGGGGTTGATTCGCAAGGTTGATTCCAGGAATTGACCCCTCTCTTGACAGGGGGCCAAAGATTCATTGGTAGGGAAGCTAGAGTAGCACACCCCCCACTCTAATTTCCCCTCTAGTGGCCCTTTGGCCCTAGCCAAGTAAGAGGTTGATTCCCAGCCACAAGCAAATCGCTCCAACTTCCCTACCAATGGCCCTTAAGCCCTGGTCGAGCAGGGAATTGACCTTGCCATTATCTATGTGCATTGAGAGCGAGGTTGATTCTGGGAATCGATTGAGCCCCAATTTTTTTTTTTTTACAATTTGTTTCATTTTTTTTTAAATTAACATTTTTTAAATAGTTTTAATTTTTTTTAATATATATTTATTTAACTTTTTTTTTAATTGTTTTAAATTTTTTATATTTGTATTTGTTTTCCATTTATTTTTAATTTCATTTTTTTTATTCTTTAATTTGTTTTTTTGTACTTATATTTTTTTTATTTTAAATCTTCAATTTTATTTTGTTTTTTTCCATGTTTTTTCTATTAAAATATGTTCATTTATTTATATATATATTTTTATTGGTTTTATATTTTGTTTTTTAGCTGATAATTTTTTGTTTTCCTTTTTTCATTTTTTTTACCTTCTTTTTTTCTCTTTAATGGGTTATTTATTATTATTATTTTTAATTAATTTACGCTTGAATTAATTATATATATATATAGTTTGTTTTATAATTTCGTCTTTATCTTTAATGCCATGGTTGAAAAATGTCAAAATTTTAAGGTTTTTCGGATTCATGAGTTTATATTTAATGCCATGTTTGAAAATGTTTAAAAAAATTAATTTTTTGGATTCATGATTATTTCTCTTTAACAAAAATGTCGAAAATTATTAGAATTTTAACATTTTCGGAATCATGATATTTTAATTTTAATGTCATTGCTAAAAATGTTGGAATTTTAACCCCAACGAAAGTGTTGATGCAACATCAACACTTTTCGATTTCATGGTGTTTTTTCATGTGTATTGCACAAAAAAATTAGATTTTGATGTCATTGTTAAAAAAATTAGAATTTTAGCCCCCCTCCCATAGCCCAACCCCCCCACCCCCACCACCCCCCCCCTTCCCCACCCCACCCCACCGAAAAAAAAAAAAAAAAATTGATGTAACATCAAAAATTTTCATTTTCATGTTGGTTCTTCATGTTTTTTGCGCAAAAATTTGGCTTTTGTTACCGTTAATAACAAAATGTTGAAATTTTATCCAAAAAAAATGTTGATGCAACATCAACAATTTCAGTTTTCATGGTGTTTTCCATGTTTTTTGGGCTAGAGTTCTCGTTTTGAGGTTAAAATTCTTGTTAAATGATTTGAATATAATCATTATATTATTTTTCATCTATCTCGATGCATTTGGAGTGGAAAAAGTGGAGGAATCAGCTCACGGGACCATTTTTACTAGTGGGACCTAGTTTGGAAAAATGATGTCTGAAACATTTTGGGAGTGTTTTGAGGCATCAAAAGATGTTTTTAGGGGGTAAATATTTTCTTCTTAGTAGAGGCACCTTTTGTTGTTATTCTACACACAGATACCTTTCCATTGGTGCAAGAAGTGCGTAAATTGAAGTCCATATGCAAAGGTTATGTCACTCAAAATTTGACCTTCTTATTTTCACACATATAGTTTGGGAGGATGTCGCGTTAGCCCCAATTATACATGGAAAATGGGATATTAATGTGTTTTTGATGTAAAATACTCTAGAACAGTCTATATTGTAACTCTATTTAAGAGGGTGTAGTCAAAATTAACCACTAGTAGGCTATTGGGTTGTGTTATAACTGCCCCATTAGGAGGAAGAGGCATTCAAGTCTTTCGAGAGTATTTCGTTCCATATATGAGAAAATATAGCCATAAGAGATAGGAGGTAGAGAAAAAATAGAGGATATGTGCATTGTAGTAGCCCATGCAATACAATCATTACTTCTTTGTACCTACATCATTTCCAGACAGAGAAAGAGAGTGGAGCGGCCTCACCTTCCAATTGGGTTTTCTCCTGAAAGGGTTTCCCATAGAGCATATATTTTGTCTTATGTATGTGAGTGAGATTATTTTTTCATTCTCTAATTTTATGTATAATTTACATTTGTATGCACGGACTAATTAGAGTTAAAATCTACAGATAGAGAATTTTAATAAAAATGTAATAATGTAAAAATACGGTATTCTTAATATATTATTATCAGATCTGTTGTGACGAATTGGCCAGTGGAATATCCATGGAATTTTAAAAATAATTTGGTATCAGAGCAAGTTTATTTGGGTATTTTGTGGAGATTGTAGGGATCTAGATCGACAGGGCCGAAAATCGTAAAACCCTAATCATGGTTGATGAATCTATAAGCAAACCTTGTGATCCTGCAAAAGTGAGGTTTACATGGTTGGAACAAAAAGTCACATATATTAAATGCAACTTAAGTCTCCACATAGCACCTTTGAATAGAAATTTGGGGATATTTGGAGAATATGGGGGTTCAAATGCAGAAGACAAATCAAAACAGGGATCAGAAGAATGGGGAGAAACAAAGAACCAACTAAAGAAAGAACCCGGAAGAGATCAACCCAGTTCGAGTGTTGTGAATCAGCCCCTGTTTAACATGGAATTAAAAGTCAATATCAAGTCGTATCACAACGATATCGACTCTCTGAAGTTGAAACACAGGTTGGAGTAACTAGAAGCTTATTTTAGTGTCTATAAAATTGAGGAAGGAAAAAATATCTCATTTGTGCGATTGAAATTGGAGGACCATGCATTGACTTGGTGGGAGAGACACATGGAAACCCTCATGTTGGAGGGAGAACCTCCAGTGACTAAGTGGGAGGATTTAAAAACCCTGATTAAGTCACAGTTTTATCCCATCGGGTATGTAGAGGACTAGTGGATCCGGTGGTATTACTTCAGGAAAAATCAAGCCACGACATGTAGGAATACACCACGGGATTCAGAAAGATGGCTATAATTTTGGGTGTCTCTCCAAAGAACCCAGATGTACTCCTCAAGTATTTGGGGGATCTAAACCACCATCTGTGCAAGCAAGTGATGTTGTTTAAGCCCAAATCGATGGATGAGGCTTGTGTATAGGCACAATACCTGGAGAACATAGGCCTGAAAAGAGCGCAATCAAGTGGATCGAAGCAGAAGAAAAAAAAGGAAGATTCAAAGGAGGGAAAGAAGAAGAAAAAAGGGGGAAAGACAAAAATATGGCAGTGACAACACATTAGTGCAAAGGTCTTAGAAACCACTACAACCACTGTAACATTGATTAACATACAGAGGAGAATTATTGGAAGATGCATCCAGAGCTAAATATGAAGAACGAGAAGAAGAATCTCATGGTCGTGGATTCAAGTAATCAAGTTGAAAGAAGCTCATACTTGGATGAGAATATTGTCTGTATGCCAATGCAAAAGGATTTGAATCTGAGTAACCTTCAGCAACATGAAGAGAAAGAAATGACCAAACTCTTCCATATAAAGATACAGGTCATGAAGAAAAAGATTGATGCTTTGTTTGACTCTGGATCAGTGGTGAATCTTATTGCAGTAGAGTTGGTGTAAGAAGTTGGGGTTGGAAGTTCGAGATCATCCAAACCCATATCCATTGGGATGGGTAAATAAGGATGCAGAGCTGAAGGTAACAAAACAGTGAAAAATTAGATTTGTTATCAATGTTGATTTTATTGATGAAGTAGATCTGGATGTGGTCCCCCTTTATGTATGTGGAGTCGTGTTTGGGAGTTCATACATGTAAATGTGCGATGTAATAATAATTAGGAGAGATAACTAGTAGTGGTTCATTAAGGATGGAAAATCGTTCATTATCAATGCGCACAAAGGCAAGTCAAAATTTTCACTAGTAAGTTCCAACCAAGCCAAGAAATTGATCAGTTCCAGCAAGAAGTATGTTTTATTTTTTTTAAGAGAAAATCAATTTGAAGAGAAGTCAATAAGAGGCAAGGCGTCCCTTGAGGGGTGTATTAAGAAACAGAAACAACAATTGGAGGAGTTGTTACAAGCGGACAAGGACGTGTTTTGAGAGCTTAAAGGGTTACCACCTAAGAGAGAAGTGAAGCATGAGATCAAGCTACTGCCAGAATCCCCATTTCAAAATAGTGGTTTGTACAGGTAGTCTTTTATAGAAGAAAGTGAGGTGAAGAAACAGTTGCAGTAGCTACTGGAATAAGGTGTCATTCGATCAAGTACATCATCATGTGGGTCACCCATCATCATTGTGCCAAAGAAGGATGGGACTTGGAAGCTGTGTATATATTACAAGGTGTTGAATAAAATCACACACAAGAATAGATACCCCTTGCCCAGGGTAGATTATTTTTTGGATCAGTTGCGGTACGAAAAATACTTCACGAAGCAGGAATTGAAGTCTGGATATCACCAGGTTTGAGACAAAGAAGAAGATACCTGGAAAACTGCCTTCAAAACTATTCAAGGTTTGTATGAGTGGTTAGTCATGCCATTTGACTTATATAATGCACCAACAATGTATATGAAATTAATGAATGATATATTGTGCCATTTTATAGATTCATTTTTTATTCTATATTTTGATGATATACTGCTATATGGTACTACCTGGGAGGAGCATATGCCACATTTGACGCAAGTGTTGGAAACATTGAAGAAGCACCAGCTGTTGTGAAAATCTCAAGAAGTGTGAGTTTGCGTAGCAGTCCTTGGTGTATCTAGGGTATGTGATTGGTGGAGAGGAGATGAAGATAGATCCTTCCAAGATGGAGGCCATCATGAAATGTTTGGTGCAACACCACTCCACGCCATAACAGTAAGTGGAAATATTTTCTGGTGGGGAAAAGGTAAGCAGAGGTTTTCGAGGAGCTAAAGAAAAAGATCATTCAAGCACCAGTTCTAGAATTACCAAAATTGCAGTGGCCTTTCAAAGTGGAGATAGATGTGAGTGGGTATGTTTTGGGAGTTTTCTTGATGCAGGGAGGAAGGCCTGTATGCTACCATTCTAAAGTATTTAATGGGGTAGTCCTTAACTACCCTACCAACAATAAGGATATCTATGTCATGGTACAAGTTGTGAAGAAGTGGAAGCAATATCTAATGTGAAAGGAAACATTAATCCACATAGATCACCAGTTGTTACAGTACTTTCAAGCTCAGAGTATGCTATAATAGACTATGCATTACAAGTGGATGGGGTTTTTATAGCAGCTTCATTTGGTGATCAAGTATAAGAACGGAAGCATAAACAAGTTGGCCGACATGCTTTCAAGTTCACCCACATCGAAGATTATAGCTTTGGAGACTCTTATGCACATGGATCCATTCACTCATGATGCATATAGAGATGCATATTCATAGGATGAGGGATTCAAGGAGGTGTAACAATAGTTGCAAAGTTAGAGTCATGTGCACAATGGAGAAAGCATTATTGACTACCACCTCCAATAAGAGTTACTCTACAGGCTGGATAAGCTATGTGTACCTAAAGATGAGCGATTGTAACTTATTAGAGAGGCTCACACTTCCAAGGTTACAGGGCACTTTGGTGTAGGGAATATCATGACTAACTTGCATAGGTATGTGTATTGGCCCAAGACGCAAAAGCAGGTAGCTAGGTTCATAAGAGGATGCATGCTTTTTTGTACCAGCAAGCTTATAAACAAGAAACAGGGTCTATATCATTCTTTACATGTACCTACTCATCCTTGGGAAAGCATTTCACTGGATTTTGTCATAGATATACTAACAACCAGGAAGGGACACAACTACCTATTCATGGTAGTTGATAGGTTAAACAATATGTGTGTTCCAATGACCTGTAAAAATACAATAAACAAACAAGAAGCAGAAAATTTATTATTTGGATAGTTTTGGGTGCACTTTAGGATACCAAGGAGCATCATTTCAGACATGGATATAATATTTCTCAGTTCATTCTAGACTACATTGTGGGAGAATATGGATACAAAGTTGAAGAGATATACAACATTCCATCCATAGATAGATGGGAAGACAGAAGTAGTCAATAGGAATTTGGTTCAGCTCTAAGGGGATACAACTAGAAGCATCTGAAGACCTGGGATGAAAATCTAGTATATATCGAAAATTCCTACAATATATAATTCCACACTTCTACAGGAAAGTCCCCATTTGAGACATGTTTTGGATATTTTACACCTTCACCTTTGGATATTTCATATGGGAAACAAGGAGGAGCAAGGGAATATCTTACAAGAGGTGCTTTGAGGGCTGAAAATTTTATAGAGAAGATCAGGAATATCCATATACAGGTACAAGACACACTGTAGAATTCACAGGAGAAGTATAAGGCCAGGCATGATCAACACAAAATAGATAAATCATACAAGGTGGGAGACAAAGTATGCCTACATTTGAACAAGGAGAAGTTGCAGGGGCCTAGTAATAAAATCAAGGCTCTAATACATGGTCCCTTTGAGATACTGGAAAAGGTGGGTAATAATGCATATCGACTTAGTTTACCACCATATATGTGAATTTACTCAATTGTGATATAGAGAATTTGAAACTCTATGAGCCTACCATGCTAGATCAGGAAGAGGAATAGGTCCTACCTTCTGTAGAGGATTTGGCACTAGATGCTCAGGAAGAGTTGAAAAAAGATACAATTTTTCAAAAGAGGTCCAGAATTATAAGACAAGGGCAGCATGAACTTTGGAAAATTGGGTTGAAGGGACAACTTACAAGCAAATCTAAATGGTACAAGAGAGGTGGAGGAAAATTTTCCTCACCTCATTTAGTAAAATATTTTAGGGACTAAAAACCTCCCAAAATAGGGAGGTGTGACCTGAATTGAATCATTATATTATTTTTCATCCATCTCGATGCATTTGGAGTGGAAAAAGTGGAATAATAATCTCAGGGTACCATTTTTACCGGCAAGACCCAGTTTGGAAAAACGGGGTATGAGAGCTTCTTGGAGAATTTTGAGGTAGAAAACAATGTGTTTTTTGGGTAAAATTTTGCCACTTTGGCATGGTACCTTTTCATAGTATTCTACAGACATCGACCTTTTAAATGGCACAAGAATCACATCAATCAGAGTCTGTATGCAAAAGTTATGCTACTCAGAAGTTGAACTTCCTATTTTCACATGTATAGTTTAGGAGGATGTTGCGTTAGCCCCTGTTATTCATGGAAAGGGGGCTATCCACATGTTTTTTATGTAAAATAATCTAGAATATTCTATATTGTAACTCTATTCAAGATTTGATGTAGTCAAAAATATCCATTACTAGGCTATGGGGTTGTGTTATAACCAGGCCACTAGGAGGAAGAGGCATTCCATTCTTTCGAGAGAATTTTGTTCCATAAATGAGAAAAGATAGCTAGGATATATAGGATGTATAGAACACAGAGAGGATATGTGCATTGTATGAGCCCACAGGCCACATGCATCACTTCATTGTATCTACAACCATATTTCCAGACAGAGAAAGAGAGCGAAGTGGCCTCACCTTCCAACTAGGTTTTATCCCAAAAGGGTTTCCCAGAAACCATATATTGTGTCTTATGTGTACGTGTGAGTTTATTTTTTAGTTCTATACTTTTCTGCATACTTTCCATTCTCATGCATGCACTAATTACAGTTAAAATTGATAGATATAGAATTTTAATAAAACTGTAATAGTGTAAAAATATGGTATTTTAATATATTATTATCAGATTTGTTGTGAAAAATTGTCCAGTGGAATATCCACAACAATTTATGAATCATTTGGTATCATAGCATGTTTCTTTTGGTATTTTGTGGAAATTTTAGGGATCTATATCGGCGGTTTCAAAAATCATAAAACCTTAATCATGGTTGACGAATATGTAAATGAACCTCGTGTTCCTGTAGAGGTCGTGTTTACACGGATGGAACCATAAGTTGTAGATATTAAACACAATGTAATTCTCCTCGTGGCAGATTTGAATCACAAACTGGGATATTTAGAGAAGATTGGGGTTCGAATCTAGATGAAAAATCAGAACGGGGATTATAATATTGGGGAGAAATGAAGAACCAGCCTAAGAAATAACCCAGAAAAGGTCAACCTAGTTCGAGTGTCGTGAATCAATCCATGTTTAAAATGGAGCAAAAATTCTATATCAAGCCGTCCCATGGTGAGATCGATTCTCTCAGTATGATCAAGAAATATAACAAGAAGAATAATTCATTGTCGCAAATTCGAGCAATCAAATTAAAAGTAGCTCGGACTTGGATGAGAATATTGTATGCACGTCAGTGCAGTAGGAGGTGAATTTTAGTAGTCTTCAAGAATAATAAGAGAAATAAATGACCAAAATCTCATATATAAAGATACAACTAAAGACTGATGCTTTGTTTGACTCAGAATCGCAGGTGAATCTCATTGCAATAGAGTTGGTCAAGAAGTTGGGGCTAAAATTTCAAGATCATCCAAACCCATATCCATTAGGATGGGTAAATAAGGATGCCTAATCGAAGGTTAAAAAAAAGTGCAAAATTAGATTTTATATCAGTGTTGATTTTATTGTTGAAGTAGATCTGGATGTGGTCTCGCTTGATGTATGTGGAGTCTTGTTTGGGAGTCTATACGTGTACATGTGTGATGCAATATTCATGAGGAGAGCCAACCAGTATCGGCTTATCAAGGATGGAAAAATTTTCATCATCAACATACACAAAGGAAAGTAGAAAGTTTCACTGGTAAGTGCCAACCAAGCCAAGAAATTGATCAGTTTGAGCAAGAAGTATGTCGATAAGAGAAATTCAACCTGAAGAGGAGTCGATAAGAGGAAAGGCATCCTAGATGATTGTACTAAGAAACAAAATCAACAATTGGAGGAGTTTTTACAAGCATATAAGCATGTGTTCCGAGAGCCTAAAGGGTTACCACTTAAGAGAGAAGTGGAGCACGAGATCTAGCTATTTCCAAACACCCCATTTCCAAATATTATGTTGTACAGGGAGCATGTTATAGAAGCAAGTGAGGTGAAAGAATAGTTGCAACAGTTGCTAGAACAGGGTGAAATTTGACCGATTAATTCACCATATGGGTCACCCATCATCATTGTGCCAAAGAAGGATGGGACTTGGTAGATCTTATAGATTATAGGGCGTTGAATAAAATCACGCTCAAGAATAGATATCCTATGCTCAGGATGGACAAATTTTAGGATCATTTTTAGTAGGAAAATACTTAAACAAGAGGGACTTGAACTCTGGATATCACTAGGTTTGATAAAAATAAGAATACACCTAGAATACTCCCTTCAAAACCAGACAAGGTTTGTATGAGTGGTTATTCATTCCATTTGGATTATGTAATGCACGAGCTATGTTTATAATATTAATAAATGATATATTGCGCCCTTTTATAGATTCATTTGTTATTGTATATTTTAATGATATATTGGTATATGGATCTACCTAGGAGGAGCATATGCCACATTTGATGCAGCTACTGGAAACATTAAAGAAGCACTAGCTGCTAGAAAATATCAAGAAGTGCGAGTTTGTGCAACAATCCTTGGTGTATTTAGGGTATGTGATCGATGGAGAGGAGATGAAGATGGATCCTTCAAATATGGATGCCATCATCAAATTTTTGGGACCTAATGTTTCTGAGGTTAGGGATTTCATTGGGGCAGCACAGTACCTGAATAAATTCATAACCTCACAATGATAGCAACACCGCTCCATGCCATAATAGCTAGTGGAAAGAGTTTCCAGTGGGGAAAAGGTAAGCAGAGGTCTTTTGAGGAGCTAAAGAAAAATATCAGTCAAGCACCAGTTCTGGAATTACCAAACTTGCAACGCCCTTCCCAAGTGGATATAGATGTGAGTGGGTATGCTATGGGAGTTATCTTGATGCAGGGAGGAAGGCGTGTATGCTACCATTATGAAGTATTTCATGGGGCGGTCCTTAACTACCCTACCTAAAATGAGGAGCTTTATGCCATGGTGCAAGCCGTGAAGAACTGAAAGAACTATCTGATGGGAAAGGAGACAGTAATCCACACATATAACCAGTTGTTACTATATGTGCAAGTCCAAAGTAAGTTACAACAGACCAAGCATTACAAGTGAATGTGGTTTTTACAGTAGTTTTATTTGGTGATCAAGTATAATAAGGGAAGCACAAGAAAGTTTTCCAACATGCTTTCAAGGCCACCCACATTGAATATTACAACTTTGGGCACTCTTATTTAGATGAAGCCATTCACCCATGATGCATATAGAGATTCATATTCAAGGATGATGACTTCAAGAAGGTGTATCAACAGTTTCAGATTCTGAGTCATGTGCACTATGGTGACAAATCCATTGACTACCATCTCTAGTATGGGTTACTCTATAGGCTGGATAAGTTATGTGTACCTAAAGGTGATCAATTACAACTGATTAGAGAGGATCACACCTCTAAGGTTGCACGACACTTTTGTGTAGGAACGATCATGGCTAACTTATAGAGGTATGTGTATTGGCCCAAGATGCAAGGGCAGGTAGCTAGTTTCATAAGAGGATGTGTGCTTTTTTGTACCAGTAAGCCTATAAATATGAAACAAGGTCTATATCATCCCTTACCTGTACCTACTCGTCCTTGGGAAAGAATTTCCATGGAATTTGTGGGAGGTTTACAGACAACTAAGAAGGGACATGACTACTTGTTCATGGTAGTTGACAAGTTCAGCAAGATGTGTGTTCTGATGCCCTGTAAAAAGACCATAAACAGACAAGAAGCTGCAAACATGTTATTTTGACAGGTATGGGTGCACTTTGGGATACCAATGAGCATCATTTAAGAAAGGGATACAAGATTTCTCAATTCATTCTAGACTACATTGTGGGAGAAGATGGATACAAATTTGAAGAGATCTACAACATTCCATCCAAAATAAAATGGAAAGACATAAGTAGTCAATAGGGCTTTGATGCAACTTCTAAGGGGGTACAACCATAAGCATGTGAAGATCTGGGATGAAAATATAGCATATATACAACATTCCTACAAAAGAGCAGTCAAAACTTCTAATGGATAGCCCCATTTGAGACTTTTTTTGGATGTTTTCCACCTTCACTTGTGGATATTGCATATGGGTAGCAAGGAGGAGTGAGGGAATATCTTACAGGAGATGCTTTGAGGGCTAAAAAAATTATAGAGAATATCAGGCATATCCATCTACAGGTAAAATACACACTGCAAAAGTCACATGAGAAGTATAATACCAAGCATGATCAGCACATAACATAGAAATCATTCAAGGTGGGAGATAGAGTATGGTTATAGTTGAACAAGGAGAGGCTGGAGGGTCCTGGCAAGAAAATAAAGGATATGAGGTATGGTCCCTTTGAGATACTAGAGAAGGTGGGTAACAAATCACATTGACTTAGTTTACCACCATATATGCGCATTTACTCAATTGTATATATAGAGGATTTGAAACTCTGTGAGCCTTCCATGCTAGATCAGGAAGAGGAACAGGTCCTACCTTTTATGGAGGATTTGGCACCAAATTCTCAGGCGGAGTTCAAAGAAGATAATTTTCTTTGGAAGAGGCCCAAAAATATAAGACAAGAGTAGCATGGCCCTTAGAAAATTGGGTTAAAGGGACAAGTTCTAGGCAAAGCTAAATCGTACACTAGAGAGAAGGTGGAGGAAATTTTTTTCGCACCTCATTCCGTAAAATACTTTTGGGAATAAAAGCCTCCTAAAATGGGGAAGTTTGATCCAAATTGGATATTTATATTTTTTTTTATCCATATCGATGCATTTGGAGTGGAAAAATTTAAGGAATCAGCTCACGAGGTCGTTTTCACTAGCGAGACCCAGTTTGGAAAAACGGGGTATGAAACCTTCCGGGAGCATTTTGAGGCATCAAAGGACATTTTTTTGGGATAAAAAATTGTTTCTTTGGAAATTCACCTTTGAATCTTCTTCTACACACATATATCTTTCCAATGATGTGTTGAAGCCTAGAAGATCTCTGCTTCAAACATTGGGGAAAACCACCTGGTCGGGACCTTAGGACAGCTCATCCGTTTGGTATGGTGGCTTTAACTGGATTGAAAGGACCAGTTTCCTTATACTTATGGGTTGGTGATGGGTTGATTTGGATGAGTGAAAATGGGACTAAATAACTGAAATAAAACTATCTAATTTAAACTAAATACTGATAAAGAAATTCTAAGACTAACCCGGGTATCATATGTGAATACAACTTAAAATTATTCCAATTTAACAATAACCATAAAAATGTATTAAATTTTAATTGAAATGTGTAGTAACAAATAAAGATAACTCTGTTTAAGAAATTAAACAGAGTTATATTAGCATATTGTATTCATCATTGTATATCATCTACATACACTTATGAAAGATAACATTTCAATTATACTAAAAAATGATATATAAAGAAATGTTGTTAAAACCAAATGTATATAAATGATAGAAAATTTTAAAGCGAATATCATAAGACAAAAGAAATCAATAGTGAACAGATAAAAATACCTTATCCATCTTGAAAGCTTTCAAATGAAATATGATACTCTAATCCAGTAATTCTGATGCAAAATCAAATCCAAGGTACAAAAATACAACACTTTAAAGATCATTCTGCATAAGATCACCAGATGTGATCCTTTATAAAATATAAGAGTCAGTGGAGTACAGAAATGTAATCTCCAAGTCAAAAATATTATAATTCAGGACCCCTCTCTAAATACATGAGAAGGGACTAAATACTACTAGCTAAATCTAAAAATAGTTTATTACAAAAATTAAGGATTCGGTTTAAATGACCGTCCTTTTCCTAGGCAAAAATACAGTAAAACTAAAACTAAATCTAAAAATAAATACTATTAAGTAACTACTTATGAACTTGATAGTTAAACTTGCAAGCATCCAACATTGATTTGAGAAGAGGTGGTTGGCCGACTTCAGATTTCAACTGTCCTAAAAAGACAGAATCGGCAAGTGTAGGCGCAATATTCTCAGCAGAAGTAATGATGCAATTAAGCACACTGTGTTGACTGTGTGGTTTCACTAAATATGTCCAGTAAGAATCCCAGTTTAATCTTGTCAATCCTTGGATTGATTTTTCTTTTTCTTCCGCCTTTTGTGTCCATTCTGTTTGGAATTGATGCGCCTGTGGAAGATATCCCGAAACAGTTTCTGAAATCAAATTTGCTTTGTACAAATTCTCATTTACAAAATCAGTAAGACTGCTTGCTGTTGTAGCCGACTTTTCTGCTGCTTTCTCTGCCCCTCTAATTTGTGCATCCCAGTCATTGAAAAGTATTTCTTTATGGTTTTCATTAATAATTGGTGCACCAGCTTTTCTTCCTTCCTCTGTTTTTTTCCATACCAAATAATCAGTAACTTTTTCATTAATTAAATCATAATCATTTCATAAATCTACGACATGATTAGTGATCTTATCACTTTCTTGAAAAAAAGAGTTCCATTGCAAAAAAATTTGGCATAAGACTTCTTCTTGTTGCAGTAGTTGATTGTTTAAAGAAATAGTTTCTGAAATAAACTCTGGAAGTTTAGGATCATCTTTGTGCTGATCTTGGATAATCTGTATTTGTTTCTCTTTATCAGCTAAACTTTTTTGATATCCAATTTGCATTTCTTGAAGTTGTTGCTGTAACTTTTCAAGTTTCATCTGTGCTTCATTATTGGCCTGTACCTGTTGCAATTGCTGTTGCAGAACTTGTATCTGTTCTTCTTTTTCATTTAATAAGAGCTATATCTCAAATGCTTTGTCAATAGTTGCGGAAGCATAAGCCCCCGTAATCTGAGATAACTTAGCAAGATTATCAGTAGGCTGTGTGGTAGGATCCTTCCACAAAACATCTAATTGTTTTTCTTCAGTAGCAATTGCACCTTCTAATTTTCTATTTTTCCTTTGCTTCTTCACTACTGCTTTATACTTCAGGCTGTAGAATACATCTAGAGGAGGAATGTCCTCTACATTAAGTACAATTTCAGAAGAGGGAGTGACAGGTATATTCTTAGTTTCTGTGACTGTGCCACTTATTCCTGTGCTCAAAACTTTTGTTGTCTGTACAGGGGTCTGTATATTCTGTCCTTCCACATTAAGCAATTGATTAAAGCTTTCCCATTCTTTGTCTAATTCAATTGTGACTCACTGTTGCTGTACATTGGTAGGAGGAGGATTTATCTGCTGAGAAGTCAAAATTTGTTGTTGTGAAAGTTCTTTCGATTGAGGAGTATCTTTCACTAATTCTTCATTTCTATCTTGCTCTTCATTATACTTATCAGAACGTTCAGAAGTCTCGCTTTTAGATTTTGACTTAGAATTATCTGTACCTGAACTGCCATTGAGACTGACACTAGGAGTTGGTTCCCTTGCGGGTTCCAAACGCAAATTTTCCAATGGGATGGTGGTCAGTCTTCTTTCTCTGTAAACTTTAAATTCTTGAAATTGTTCTGGAGATAACCGCATCTGTGCCGAATGTAGAATTTCTTTCAGTGTGGTTTTTTCTAGGAATATATCATCGAAAGGGTCCTCTTCTCCAGAAAATATCTTTACTTTGATTGCAGTGGTGAAACTTTTAGCAACTTCATTAGGGTTGAATAACCTTTTTGCAAATTTAAACAATTGTGAGCATGTAATATTGCTTACTTCCTTGAATGCATGTCCAACATCAAATAATGAAAATGTTCCACAAGCTACGAGAAATTGTGGCCAAATGGCCTTCTTCTTATCCTTTAATTCCTTTGTCAAACCTCCTTCACCACAGGTTTGGTATGCAATTTCCCGAGCTATAAGTTTATCAGAAACATATAAGGGTAAAACATGAGGGGAAGCAGAGCTTCCAAAAACTCTTACATAGGTAAACCACTCTTCCCCAAACCATCGTGCGACAGGGAGAATGTCGACTTGTGCTTCCGGGGAAAACCTTGGAGCATCTTTATTATACAATGTTTTGTGCAGAGGCAACATTATGCCGTGGCAAATCTTGTAAAAATGAGGAATAAACTTGGATTCCCACAATTCTTTGTGATACACATGAATAGGAAAAGGATCTTGAATCGTCCATTGCCAACCCATCAAAGGGAATTTAGAAACAAAGCAGATAGCGTCCATAACATAAGCAGATAGATAAAAAGGAGGATAAATCCTCTGAGAAACAATTCGTTTAGACCGGTAATTGAAAATAGCAGTGGCTAAATTGTCAGATAATATTTTGGCTCAGTCTACAATAGTAGCGTTAACAGCAGCATTTAACAATGGAAGCCATTCAGGTAAGACCATATTTATATCAGGCTTTCCAAAAAGCCTGCATAACATAGCAGCAACAAAACAATATGGAGAGGTGAGTGAACCAGTACTGTACATACCGTGTTTGTTTTTCTTCAATGGTTCATCTCTTTTGGTCCATTCCTTTGTGCATTCCGCCAAATTTGCATGTTCTTTGGAAAAATTCTCCATAAATTGTTTATTATAAGTCGCCTGAGGTTCCGGCAAATGATACATCAGCCTCAAATTTTCCGTAGTGAACGACCCGATGAGCTCTTGATCTAGAGTTCTAAATTGCCTGTCTGAAATATCGGTGCTGTCCAGCACCCATTTTACCATGTTTGAATACGGAAGAATTGTTGGTCTTGCTGCTATCCGGTGCAGAAATGAACAAGCCAGGTCTTTAAGGGTTGCTTCAGATGAATTACTTGATCCTGCAGTAGCCTTAACTTGCATCACCCTGGGATTTTCTTCTTCGAGAAAATTATAAATTTCTTCCCAGGTGGTTATACCGGCATCCTTATTGCAAGCAGTATCCGCATACAGTGAAGCCATTTCTTTGTTTTCAGAACTTGGAGTCTTCTCTTTCTTTCCCATAATACTCCGTGAATTCTTCGTATAGTCTTTTGCTCCTTCGCGCCTACGGTTTTACGAGTTAAGTGAGAGTAATGACATGAGAAAGGTGATGAGATAGTTTTAAATGCAAAAGGCGGATGAAATATATTATTCTAACGGAAACAACCTTTCAATCAAAACAAAATCCTTTTTATTGATAATTGACAATCCATTCATTAATTCAATCATTTAAAGCACATAACGGATATTGATTTATGAAAAGATTTACATTGGACAACGAGCTTTTAAGAATTTGCGATATTGCGATCTGTGATTTGCTATGCAATATCGCAATATCGCAAATCGCAATTTTCTCAAAACATAACCATCGCAAAATCGCAAAATCGCAAATCACAATTTTCTCAAAGCGTAACCATTACAAAATCGCAAATATCGCAAAATCGCAAATCACAAATATCACATATAAAAAGTATTCGTTTAACATTTTTCTGCGATATACGATTTGCGACCAGTATTTTAACATATAGGCTTTTTGGGATCGCATTATCGCAATATCGCAAAGTCGCAGTTTAAAAGATTCAATTTTACAAAAGATATATACCATTTGTGATGGATGCGCTATTTCGCTCAAAGAAATATTTTATTGTAATCTATCATAAACTTAAGTGTTTCTTAAGGATTTTCTAAGGAATTTCCCTAAGTTATGATAGAAAGTTTTATTTGAAAAGGGAAACAAATAATGATTGATTTTTTGAATTTTTTAACTAAGGGTCCCCATTTATTTAGTATTATTACTAATATTAAATAAAAAGGGGGGTTGTTGCTGGCCACAACACGATTCAAGAAGCACGTGAATCAGATTTTGTATGCAAAAGTTATGCCACTCATAATTTAACCTTCCTATTTTCACACCTATGGTTTAAGAGGATGCTGTGTCATCCCCCATTATTCATGGAAAAGGGACTAGACACGTGTTTATGATGAAAATAATCTAGAAGATTCTATATTGTTACTCTAATTAAGAGTTGATGTAGTCAAAATTAACGACTAGTAGGCTATCAGGTTGTGTTACAACCGGGTCACTAGGAGGAAGAGGCATTCCATTCTTTTGAGAGCATTTTTTTCCATAGATGAGAAAAGATAGCCAAGAGAGATAGGAGGTAGAAAAAACAGAGAGGATTTGTGAACTGTAATAGTGCACGAACCATAGGCATTACTTCTTTATACCTGCAGCCATATTTCCAGACAAAGGAAGAGAGGGGAGAGACCTCACCTTCCAGCTTGGTTTTCTCCCGAAAGGGTTTCTCATAGAGAATATCTTGTGTCTTATGTTTGTGTGTGTGTGTGTGTGTGTGTGATTATTTTTTCATTCTCTTCTTTACTGCATAATTTCCATTCACATGCATGCACTAATTACAATTAAAATATACAGATCTAGAATTTTAATAAAACTATAATAGTGTAAAAATACGGTGTTTTAATATATTATTATCAGATTTGTTGTGACGAAATGTCCAATGTAATATCCACAGAAGCTTACGGATCATTTGGTATCAAAGAAGGTTTATTTTTTTATTTTTTGGAGATTGCAAGGATCTATATTGGTGGGGTAGAAAATCGTAAAACCCTAATCATGGTCGATGAATCTGTAAACGAACCCCGTGATTTTGGAGAGGTGAGGTTTACACGGTTGGAGCAACAAGTTGCAGATATTAATCGCAATGTAAGTCTCCTCATGGTAGATTTGAATAAAAATCTGGGGATATTTGGAGAATATGGGGGTTTGAATACAAAGGAAAAATCAGAATAGGGATCATAAGATTAGGGAGAAATGGAGAACCAACAGAAGAAATCACTTGAAAAATATCAAAAAAATTTTATTGTCGTGAATCAGTACTTGTTTAAAATTAAAGAAAAAGTCGATATCAAGCCTTACGATGGCGATGTCGATGATTTGATGTTGAACCACTAGTTGCAACAATTGGAAGTTTATTTCAGCAGCCATTAGATCGAGGAAGGAAAAAATATCTCATTCGCATGGTTGAAATTGGAGGGCCATGCACTGACTTCGTGGGAGAGGCACACAGAAACCATGAGGTTGGAGGGAGAACCTCCAATGACTAATTGGGAGGATTAAAAAACCCTCATTAATTCATAGTTTTATCCCATCATGTATGTATAGGACTAGAGGATCCGGTGGCATTACTTCAAGAAACATTCAGGCCAAATTGTGCACAAGTACACTGCAAAATTTATAAAGATGGTTATAATGTTGGGTATCTCTCTAAAGAACCTAGTTGTACTCCTCAAGTATTTGGGGGGTGTGCACCAGATTTTGCACTAGAAAGTGATTTTTTTCAAGCCCAAATTGGTGGATGAGGCTTGTGTATAGGCATAGTACCTGGAGAACATTGGCCTGAAAAGAGCGCAATGAAGTGGATCGATGTAGAAGGAGCAATAGGAATCTTCTAAGGAGGGAAATAAGAAGCAAAAAGGGTAAAAATATAAAAATACGACAGACAAAACACATCATTGCAAAGATCCTAACAACCACTACAACATTGATGGCCATAAAAAGGAGAAGTGTTGGAAGTTGCATCCAGAGATAAACTCGAAGAACAAGAAGAATGATAACAAGAAGATGAATCTCATGGTTGTGGATTCGAGTAATCAAGTTGAAAGAAGCTTGGACATGGATGAAAAGTTTGTATGTACATCAATGTAGAAGGAGGTGAATCTGAGTAGCCTTCAGCAACAGGGAGAGAAATAAATGACCAAACTATTCCATATAAAGATACAGGTCAAGAAGACAAAAATTGATGCTATTTTTGACTCAGGAATGCAGGAAAATATCATTGTAGAGAATTTTTTCAAGAAGTTAGGGCTGGAAGTTCAAGATCATCCAAACCCATATCCATTGGGATGGGTAAATAAGGATGTAGATATGAAGGTAATAAAATAATGCAAAATTAGATTTGCTATCAGTGTTGATTTTATTAATGAAGCAGATCTGGATGTGGTCCCCCTTGATGTATGTGGAGTCATGTTTGGTAGTCCATACATGTACGTGTGTGATGCAATATTCATGAGGAGAGCTAACCAATACGCTCATCAAGGATGGAAAACCGTTCATCATCAACGCGCACAAAGG
Organism: Pinus albicaulis; assembly: GCA_034641835.2. Classification (NCBI taxonomy): domain Eukaryota; kingdom Viridiplantae; phylum Streptophyta; class Pinopsida; order Pinales; family Pinaceae; genus Pinus; species Pinus albicaulis. The sequence continues at coordinate 1,869,254,330 of CM076575.1, read as the reverse complement.
CAAGTCAAAAATTTCACTAGTAAGTGCCAACCAAGCCAAGAAATTTATCAGTTCCGACGAGAAGAATTTTTTATTATTTTTAAGATAAATTCATTTTGAAGAGGATTCAATAAGAGGCAAGGCATCCTTGGAGGGGTGTACTAAGAAACAAAAACAACAATTGGAGGAGTTGTTACAACCATACAAGGGTGTTTTCTGAAAGCCTAAAGGGTTACCACTTAAGAGATAAGTTGAGCATGAGATCCAACTATTTCTAGACTCCTCATTTCCAAATATTGGGTTGTACAGGAAGTCTATTATAGAAGCAAGGTGAAGAAACAATTGCAGCAACTGCTATAATAGTGTGTCATTTGATCGAGTACATCACCATGTGGGCCAACCATCATCATTGTACCAAAGAAGGATGGGACTTGGCGAATGTGTATACATTATAGGGCATTGATTAAAATAACGCTCAAGAATATATACCTCCTACCCAAGATACATGATTTGTTGGATCATTTGCAACAGGAAAAATACTTCACCAAGTTGGACTTGAATTTTTTATATTTCTAGGTTCGATTCAAAGAAGAATATACTTGGAATATCGCCTTCAAAGCCGAACAAGTTTTGTATGAGTGGATAGTAATGCAATTTGGCCTATGTAGCACCAACTAAATTTATGAGATTAATGAATGATATATTGCACTCTTTTACAGATTCATTTGTTATTGTCTATTTGGATGATATAATGGTATATGGTGCTACCTAGGAGGAGCATATGTCACATTTGATGCAGGTGTTGGAATGATCCAAAAATGAAATGAAGGTATTGTTGAACAAATTGCAAGTCAGTTTATGTATTCTTATGCAACAGATCGAAATTGCAAAATCACGTAAACTTTATAAACATTTGCAGCAAAATAAAAGAATGGAGACTAAAAATACAAGCATGAAAAAAATACAAGTTGATCATGAAGTTCACCCCTCCTAGGCTACGTCTCTGCGTTCGCTTCCAATCTGACCGCTTTATTAAGATTCTCAAATTCTCAATTAAATATTTTTAAAAGCTCCAACTTGTCAAAATAATGCTTCCAATGTATTCAGAAGACCCAAAAACCCCTATTTTGGCTTTTGAAATGCTCAATTTGGCCTCTGAATGGCTAAAATAAGCAAAAAAAACTATCAGTCGCACTTAAAAGGAAATGTCACTATTAAATATTCAAAAATACGACCCATAGCTAAATGGTTGAGCGCATGGGTTTATAAATCCAAGTCCATAGTTAAATCAACAAAGAGCATGATTTTAAATGATATATCGACGACGGCGATATATTTTGCGTACATTATTTTTATATGGCCTGTGGCCTATCCTCGGTAGCAGTTTGTTGAATTCGACGGTTAACAAAACAATTATGGTGGATAGATATAGATGACGGAAGGTTTTAAGTTGGTGGAACCCGATGTATTTTGTGAAGGTATGGCGAGGCCGCCAATAATAGCAGACTCCCACCTTTTTTTTTAAACTTATCTCCTTATTACTGTAGCCAAATGGTAAGGAGTCAGATTTGTTGGCAAGAGGTCATGTGATCAAGACCTGTCCTGTCCGTTGATTCGATAAACAAAATTTTGACTAGTCTTATGAGGCCACGTGTCATCCTCTGATAGGGCCACGTGTCACCTCGGGATTGGTCCAAAATGAACCAACCACGCAATGACACTTTTCGAGCTCTAGAGTTTCCACATATCAGAAGAAACCATGATATTGGAACCCTAACCATCAGAACGATGAGTTTAACATTGACTACCGAAACCCTGAGAGTTGAATTTAACTTTGATCAGTTGACCTTTGACTTTCTACCATGTTTAGACCTGAACTTTGACCTTGCATAACTTTTGCATATGATTTTTTTTTCCTCCCATTCACATTGCATTAGAATCAGAATGACGAGAACTACGCATTGAGCTTGGTTTCATATGCATTTGAGAAATTTTAGTATTGAGAATTTTCTTAAAGTTTCAGTATCTTTTGGATCCTCCAAATCACTCCTCCCCACTGGAATATTTTGTACCACCAAAATTCTAGTACTAATCATAAAATAAGTGAGGGTAAATCTCCCTCACCTTTCCGATCTCGATCCATCATGATTTCCTTAGATTGCTTCCTTTGAGCCCCACACGAAGGTACTCCACATCACCTCTACGTGAAGTCCTTGTCTTCATGTCAAGAATAAAATAAATTTCAATTTGTTTAGTATTACCTTCATTTCATTTTGGATCAAATTTGGTATCAAATATATTGGTTATGTGAAGGTTTGACAGGGATTGAAAGTTTTCATATGCTCATAAGATCCAAGATCAAGAAAGGAGAAGGATCACTTGAATAATTCAATCCTAAAAATGGCTCAATAATACCACCTTTCCATTCTTCTCAAACCATGGCAGGTGAAGAATATGATGCTCTTTCTCCATCAGAGAGAGACTTCAGAAATAATTTTCTTGATATGGCTGACATGGTGAAAATATTGTTTGACGAGAGGACAATGAGATTGCAATAAAAAGTTATCGTCAACCAAACTAGGGAGGTAATGGTTCTCATAAGCCACCAGATAGTAATGTTAATTGTAATGGTGGTGGGCCTTCTCCTCCACCTCCACCTCCTTTGCCTCCTTCACCATCATCTCCTTCATCTCCTACTTCACAAAAAATACCTAAAGGACATGCTAACTCCCCTTTGATTAAGCTTGATGTATAGTTTGAATTGCCAATATATGATGGAGAATTGAATGTTGAAAAAGTTGGATGATTGGGTAAGGAAAATTGAAGTATATTGCAGGATCCAAAAAATTGATGATGATGTCACAAAAATTCAACTTGCTTCTCTTAGGTTGGGAGGAACAACTCTCATATGGTGGGATGCAAAAATGAAAGAAGATCTCAAGAAAAGTGGTAAGATTATTTCTTCTTGGAATGATTTTGTAGCTACTTTGAGAAAACAATTTTATCCATTGGCATATAAACAATAACCAATGATGAGATGGAAAAATCTTAGGCAAGCTAAGGGTCAAAGTGTCCAAATTTATACTCATTAATTTTGTAATCAAGATTTGATTTTGGGTATCCATTTAGATACATAAGAAACACTTATGAAGTATATTAGTGGTTTAAACAGCTATATTAGACACACTATTCTTATGCTTAACCCAACCGAGTTAGATGAAGTTTGTGTACAAGATACACATATTGAAAGTGGAAGAAATAATGTATGAGAATATGCTTCAAAGAAACCATCCAAACCATTTGCTAATAAGTGAAAGGGGAAAGGAAAAGGAAAGGGGAAGAATACAACCATTGTTAAGAAAGAGGAAACGAAACTCACTTGCAAACATTGCAAGAAGGATGGTCATGATGAATACCATTGTTGGAAGTTACATCTAGATTTGAGGCCAAAAAAGTTTGACAACAAGGGGAAACAAAATACTGTTGGTACAACTCAACAATATTTCAAATCTGATGCATGTGATGAAATAAAGATCACAACCATGGGAATGAAAGTTATAGCTTCTAATGTAAGTACCAGTTATTCTAATGAATCCTGTGAATCTCTAAATGATAAGAAAAGGAATGAGATTTTTCATATTAGAGTGGTCATAATGCGTAATAAGGTTGATATTGTTTTTTTTTATAGTGGTTCTCAAGTAAATATTATTTCTGAGGCAATTGTTAAGAAAATTAATTTAGAAACAACACCTCATGTTAAAAATTACCCTTTGGGTTGGGTATGCAATAATGCCAAACTACAAGTAACAAGGCAATGTAAACTTAAATTTTCCATCACTGCTAACTTTGTAGATGAGGTGGTACTTTATGTTGTACCTCTTGACATTTGCGGGATTGTCTTGGGAAGTCCCTATCTGTATGATCAAAAATCGATATTCTATCACGAGGAGAAAAAATATCATCTCTTCAAAGGATGGATTGAATACATTGTAAGATCACATCATAAGAAGACAAATTTATCTCTTGTTAGTGTAGGACAAATGAAAATACTTGTTAATCCTAGCAAGAATTATGTATTTCTCATTGTAAAAGCTAAGGATATTGATAAATACGAAGCCTTCTGAGGATGTGATCCTAAACTTAAGTATGAATTAAGTGAAGTTGTTGATAATTATGGAATATGTTTTAGGAACCTAAAGGAATCCCTTCAAAAAGAGGATTTCAACATGAGATTCACTTGCAATGGGATGCTTGACTTCTTAATATTGAAATGTACAAAATTTCAGTTTTGGAAAGCATGGAGGTTAAGAAGTAGGTGCAAGAGTTGCTTGAAAAAGGGGTCATTAGACCAAGTACCTCTCCTTGTGGGTATCCTATTGTTTTGGTGCCAAATAAGGATGGCACATGGAAAATGTGCATTGATTTTCAAGCTTTGAACAAAAATCACAGTAAAGAATCATTATTCTCTTCCTCGCATTGATGATTTGCTAGGTCAATTGAAGCATGTTTTTTGTTTAACTAAGTTAGATTTAAGAAGTGGTTATCATCAAATTAGAAATGTTGAGTGTGATGTTTGGAAAATTGCTTTTAAGACAAAACAAGGATTTTTTAATGGTTAATAATGCATTTTGGGCTTTTTAATGCACCCGCAACATTTATGAGGGCGATGAATGATGTATTGCAACCATTCCTTGGTAATATTGTCATAGCCTACTTAGATGATATTTTGATCTTCAATAAGACCCGTGAAGAGCATGTAAAGCATGTAAAGAAGGTTTTGGATGTCTTAGAAAGGGAAAAGTTGTATTTAAATATTTCCAAATGTGATTTTGGTAAGACATATTTGGTGTACTTAGGTCATACTATAGGGGTGGTGTATTGAAAAATGATCACTCTAAATTTGATGTTATTGTAAATTGGCCTAAACTCAAAATTTAGTTGAAGTTAGAAACTTCCTTGGAGCATCCCAATATTGGATGAAGTTCATTGCATGCTTCTCATCTATTGCAGCACTACTACATGCTTTGAAAAGTGTGACGCACGTTTTTGAGTGGGGAGGAAAACAACAGAAAGCCTTCATTGCATTGAAAGAGAATATCAGTACAACACCAGTTCTAGCACTTCCAGATCTCAAGCAGTCATTCAAAATCTAAACAGATGCAAGTGATTACTCCATGGGGGCATTATTGATGCAACATAGTAAGCCTATATGCTTTCACTCTGAGAATTTTAAAACTGAAGTAATTAACTATCCAAAATATGATAAGGAATTGTATGCTCTAGTACAAAGTGTGAATTAATGGGTAAACAAACAATCATACATACAAATCATCAACCATTACAATATCTTCAATCACAAACTAAGCTACAACAATCAAGGTGTTGGAAATATGATGCAGAGTGTTGTCCTTGATGGCAACCCACTGAATGAAGATGAAGACATGAGATTGTTGGCATGTGTTGTCCTTGATGGCAATCCACCTGATGAAGTTATTCTTGACTTGATGGACTTGGTAAATAATGTAAATCTGATGTGATATGATGTTTGTTGAACAATATGATGTAGAGAGTTGTTCTTGAATGGCAACCCACCTGATGAAGATGATGACAACTTACTTGATGAAGTTGTGCTTGATAGAATATGTTCTTGATGAGCTAAATATGATGTATCTACAGTATGTACAGAAGGCAGTGAAGAAAGGAACTCAGCATGTACTAAATCCATGATGAAAAGAGTATTTTTCAAGGCATACGCGGATATGTCTAGGGGAAGTCGCGTATGCACGCGGGAAAAAACGTTCCAAGTCGCGTATGGGAAAAAGCGCTCATAATGTATTGTTAGGCTCATGGTATTGAAGGCTCATGGTATTGGTGGGCTCATGGTATTGAAGGGCTCATGGTATCGTTTTGGCTCATGGTATTGAAGGGCTCATGGTATTGTGTTGGCCCGTGGTATTGAAAAAGGATAAACCTATATAAGGAGAAGAAATTCATTGTGCAAATCATGAGTGAGGGTGCAAGATGTCTGAGCTTGAATGAATACTTCTCTGTGAAGTATATCTGTATGGAAAGGGTAAAGGTTTGATGATAGATCTGAATCTATGATGCACCTATGAAGAAAGGATGAAGCAGAATATCTAGATCTGTAATGTATCTGTATTTGCTGGATCTGTTTATGAAGTGATTAGATCTGTGATGAGGCGAACATCTGTCTGAAGTAAAAGGCAACCGGGAATCGAATATCCGGACCCAAAGAAGCATGCCGCCCATAATGATCGAAGATCTGGCACGCTACTTCGACGCAGGAAGCGCGTATATACGCGCTCGAAGTGAAAGCGCGATGCGTGTGCTGAACATGTACGCAGGTATACGCTGGTTTGTGTGGACGGAAGCGCGTATATACGCGACATCAGTGAAGGGAAAGCGCGCATGCAAACTAGGGTTTGCTGAAGCAAGGGGTATGAAATATCTGATCTGTTCTGCTGTGTTTCTGCTATCTGATCTGTGTTGATAAGTATCTGTTGGTGATGTATGTCTGTTCTTAAAAGTATGGAAAGGGTCCAGTATGAAAATATGATGAAATGTGGCCGGCAAGTGTTGTTCTATTGAAGTTGTTGGATCCAGTGTGAAAATTGATGAAACGTGGTCCAAGGTGGTGCTGAGGGTTGTAGCTTTCAGTCAGGGGGTCGTAGCTCCCTTCCAGGTGAGGCTGGTAAACGAGATCGGGGGTCGTAGCTCCCTTCCAGGAGAGGCTGGTAAATGAGTCAGGGGGTTGGAGCTCCCTTCCAGGAGAGGATGGTAAACGAGCGCAGGTGGGTGCCTGCGTGCTGGCCAAGTCTGCGCCAGCACATATGTTGTAAGATGTTTTCTCTATAATAAAATATTGAAGGCTGAGCAACTACAGCGGTGGTTTTCTCCCGACTTGGGTTTCCACCTAAAAATCCTGGTGTTCATGTGTGATGCTTCGTGTGATGGTTTATTCTGTTCTTACTGCACATGTTTACTGTTTATAGAACATCTAATAAATGAATGATGGAATGATATAAGTGAAGAACTAATGGTATAATTAGATCTCTGGGTATACGCGAGTTGCATGAAGGATTTCCGCGTGTATACGCTAGTTGGCTTCAGAAAAGTAGCGTATGGGTTTTAGAGAGTGAAAAAGTAAAAAGTTTGAATATGCTGTAAATACTGATTCACCCCCCCTCTCAGTATTTTTCCCAACAATTGGTATCAGAGCAGGTTCTTCTGGAGAAGCTTGATCGCTTGAAGGAGATCCTTCGCAATGGGAAGTCAAGAAGGAGTGATGTCTATAAAGCCACCTCTATTCAATGGAAGCAATCTGATATTCTGGAAGGTACGAACAAAAGCATATCTACAAAGTCTTGGTGCAGATGTATGGGCAATCGTGGAAGAAGGCTATCAATATCCGACAAGTATTCCTACTGATGTAGCTGAACGGAAGAAGTATGAAATCAATGCCAAAGCAGTGAATGTCTTATTAGGAAGCATGTCTGAATCAGAATTTGCTAAAGTAATGCAGCTACATTCAGCAAAAGAAATATGGGACAAGATCATTCTAATCTATGAAGGAGATACAAAGGTAAAAAGTGCAAAACTCCAAACTCTTAGAATTGAATATGAAAATTTGAAGATGCATAGTGATGAGAGTATTGCTCAATTCTTCTTACGTCTGGATGATATTATAAATCGAATGAGAAATTTGGGTGAAACCATAACTGATACTACTCTGGTTGAAAAGGTCTTAAGATCCTTGACTTCAAAATTTGACTCTAAAGTTTCAGCTATTGAAGAAAGGCAAGATCTACAAACACTTACTATTGTTCAATTACATGGTACTCTGACTGCTTTTGAAATGAGACAAGGAGGTCCTTCTCAAATAAGAGAAGCTGCTTTTAAGGCATCTACAAAAGGAAAGGAAAAGGAAGTTATCAAAGAATCCAGCTATATATCTGATGAAGAAGAAGCGAATTTCGTGAGAAAGCTCTAACTAGGTACTGGAAGATTCAAAGGTAAGCTTCCCTTCAAATGTTTTGAGTGTGGAAAAGTTGGTCACTATGCTGCTAAATGTCCTTATAGAGACAACCATGGTAAAGGGAAACAATTTGAAAAGAGAAAGAGTTATTATGCAAAAGAAGATGATGATGAAGTGTCCAGTGAAGATGAAGAAGATTCTGACCAAGATCTGAAAGTGCTCATGGCTAAGAAGCAAAAGAAGAAGGCTACTCGAAACAAGAAGATACCTCAAAAATCATGTATAGAAAAAATTGAAGAAGATGAACCAGGTATTAATCGTTGTTCTTGTCTCTTACTTAACTGCATGTGCAAAGATTATGATAGTGAAAGTGACAGTATGGATCCAGAAGTTTCTGACGAAGCTCTACAAATACTCATGGCAAAGAAGGAAAAGAAGAAGGCCACTTGTAATAACAATAGTGAAGATAGTGAAAGTAAAGTTGTAGAAGCTCTCAAGACTAAAGTTGAAGAACTACAAAGTTCAACTACTAAGCAAGAAACTATTTACAAAGAGATGACCTCTCAAATGAAAGATCAAATAGAAATGTTGAATGGACAGGTGGACAAGTATCAAAGGTTTCATACTTATGCATCCAATCGAATTAAAGATCTAGAAGCAGATCTTGAAAAATCAAGAAAGAAGAATGAAGGACTTGAAGCTGCAATCATCTCTCTGCAAACAGATCTTGAAGCATCTCTATCATTTGAAAAGGAAGGCCTTGAAGCAGAAATCATTTCTCTCAAAGAAGATTTGAAAAAATCAAATAAGAAGGATGAAGAGCTGGAACAAACATGTGAAGAAAACGAAAATTGGTTGAAAGAAGAGATTCTAAATCTGAAGGATCAAGTAGAAGATGGAAGAAGGAAAGAAGAAAGCATGACAAAGCAATGTCAAGCCTTGGAGGTTGAGGTAAACATTCTCAAAGGTAAATTAGAAGAAAAGGTTAAACTTTTGAGGTTTCAAGATAGCACTAACATTTTGGACAATATTCTGAGTAATCAAAGGTCTCCTGCTATCAAACTTGGTCTTGGTTTCCGTGAAACTGTTAAAGGAGAATCTAACTCACAAGGAAGTGCCAAAAATTCAGAGGATGTCAATGCAAAACCTGAAGTGTTGAAAGAAACAAAAGACCAACCAACAATCATGAATTCTCAAAGGAATTCATTCAAGAACGTTGAATGTTTTAAATGTCATATCTATGGGCATGTTGCAGCAAATTGCAGAAGCAGAACAATTCAGCCACAAACAAATAGATTCTATTCAGAAAGGTACTTTGGTAGCTTCAAGGGATATTGTTTTTCATGTAACAAGTATGGACATAAAGCAGCAGATTGTAAAAGGAGGAAGATTAGAAATACTCATTATGATTCTTATGCTTATTTTTCTGGACATATGAGATGTTATTCTTGTAACAAGTATGGACATGTAGAAAAGGAATGCAGGTTGAACAGATCTGAGAAAGTGGACAATCTCCAGCATGCAAATAAGAAGTTCAAACAAATCTGGAAAAATATGGAGGACCGATCAGAAACGTAGGGAATTCTGACCCTACTGCAGTCATCCGCTTCTGAAGCTGACATTTCTTATTGACTGCAGGAATGATGTGGGATACATTATGAGATTTAGTAATGTATCGTCACAGGGGGAGAAATGCATGATGTCTCTCAGGGATGATTTGATTATTCTGGTTATGTTTACTTCTGATAGCACATCTGATGTGGAAAGAACAGGTACAGGAGGTACAAGCTCAGGAGGAAATGAAGGAAGATGAAAATTTTCTATGCTTCACTTTCCATACGCGGGTTCTATGAACTAAAGTCACGTATACACGCGAGTTTCATCAGACACAGTCGCGTATGCATTGATGATAAGAGAATTTATCTGATAACTGAAGATCTGGAGCTGAGGTCCAGGGGGAGCATCAGTCTGACTGATAATAACTGTATTATTGACTCTGTATCAGCTTAGTTGCTCAGTTCTAAATTATGATGATATGATACTTGGTTTCTGATGTTGGAAATTATGGATGAGTCAGACTTGCTGATGAATGTATTCAGGTTGCACAAGTTAGAAAGGAGCACTGGTCCAGGGGGAGTTGCAGGTTGAACACTAATGATTGCATTGTTGGCAATATGACTGCTTATTCTTTGGTTTTTGTGATACTCATGCTCAAATGATGATGACTTGGTACATGGTTTATTATGATGAGATTTTGAGCCCTGGTTGCTGATAAGTATCTTTTGTGCTCACACATGGATGAGTTGGATGTCGTTTGATTCAGAAATAAGAATAGATCATGAAGAGTTTGTTACTATGGTTGAGATCTTTTGCCTGCCACATATGTTACTTCATGTTAAATCTTGAATATCATGGTGATTTTGGAGCACATGGATGATTGCTTGACACATATCCGAAGATGTTGTTCTCGTATGATAATCTCTCTTGGAAAGAATGTATCGATGTCGAGCACGGAATAAGAAGACTTGGTTACTAATGCGCTTATGCTACCACCACTGGATGATGCCTGAAGACACAACTACCTCGTTCTATCTATCTGTACCGAGAAAGCTTTCAAATATCTCGTAAAGAAGTCGAACCCCATCTTTTCTCACAAAGGATCAGATCCGGTTAAAAATATAGAAGATGGTTTTGGATACGCGGGTTTCCGTAGTCAGCCGCGTATATACGCTAGTTCCAGTAAAGAAAACCGCGTATGTCTGATTGCTGACAAATTTTTGCTTGGAGTCAGCTCTCTTCAGCGCAGCTGCAGTGCTGTTTAGTATCTCTGATACTGTTTGGTATCTCTGGTGGTGTTCTAGTTCTCATAATTCTATTCCTAAATGTTTTGATAAAGATGCCTTGATGATTTTTTGGTGAAAATGTTCAGGATGCACAAACTAAGGGGGAGCCTTAGTCATATGGAAAGGATGTCTTGACACATATTCAGTGGGAGCAAGACATTTCTGGCATAATGCATTGTTGGCATTATGGTGTTTCTGATTTATAATCTCTCTTGAGGTCTTTCCGGTGTTGGTCTTAAAAGCTATATTTGTAGTTTGATGAAAAGGTCTTGTTGAGACCCATGTTGTAAAATTGTAATATTCAGTCATGTAAGGACTTGTCAATTTTTGTAAACCCACTTGGTTGGGTAGCTGAGTTGATATGTGTAAACCCACTTGATTGGGTATTTGAGTCTCATATGTAAATCCACTTGGTTGGATATGTGATGTAAATGTCAGTCATTGGTGATAGGAACTTCATAGAGTCATGTACTGTGGAAAATATGTTTGAAGAGTCAGCATGAACTCAGGGGGAGCTTGGTCACTTCAGTTTATATCAGATCTACAGAGCGCTTCTTCTACATGAGGAGAAAAGGGGTGAGTGTGTTGGTTTTGATCCGCGCGTTTTCCTTGATGTCAAAGGGGGAGAGTATGCTGGTTTTGATCCGCCCGTTGCCCTTGATATCAAAGGGGGAGAGTGTGTTGGTCTTGATCCGTTGGTTTTGATCCACCCTTTGCCCTTGATGTCAAAGGGGGAGAATGACATGGTGTTTGAATGTAGATAATGGTGTCAAAGAATTGGGAGAGTGACATGGTGTCAATATACTTATCTGTTGTGGTAACCAAACACCATCATGGTTGCCATCAAGTCCAAAAGGGGGAGATTGTTGGCAATATGATGCAAAGTGTTGTCCTTGGTGGCAACCCACTTAATGAAGATGAAGACATGAGATTGTTGGCATGTGTTGTCCTTTATGGCAATCCACCTGATGAAGTTATTCTTGACTTGATGACTCTGTAAATGATGTAAATCTGATGTGATAGGATGTTTTTTAGCAATATGGTGCTGAGTGTTGTCCTTAAATGGAAATCCTCTTGATGAAGATGATGGAAAATTATTTGATGAAGTTGTGCTTGATAGAATATGTTCTTGATGAGCTAAATATGATGTATGTACAGTATGTACAGAAGGCAGTGAAGAAAGGAACTCAGCATGTACTAAATCCATGATGAAAAGAGTATGTTTCAAGGCATACACGGATATGTCTAGGGGAAGTCGCGTATGCACGCAGGAAACAACGTTCCAAGTAGCGTATGGGTAAAAGCGCTCATAATGTATTATTTTGGTTCATGGTATTGTTAGGCTCATGGTATTGGTGGGCTCATGGTATTGAAGGCTCATGGTATTGTTTTGGCTCATGGTATTGAAAAAGGATAAACCTATATAAGGAGAAGAAATTCATTGTGAAAATGAGGAGTGTGGGTGCAAGATGTCTGAGCTTGAATGAATACTTCTCTATGAAGTATATCTGTATGAAAGGGTAAAGGTTTGATGATAGATCTGAATCTATGATGCTCCTATGAAGAAATGATGAAGTGGAATATCTAGATCTGTAATGTATCTGTATTTGCTGGATCTGTTTATGAAGTGATTAGATCTGTGATGAGGCGAACATCTGTCTGAAGTAAAGGGTTGAATCTGAACTGAATGTCTGATCTGAAGAAGTATGCAGCTCTGTAATGATTGAAGATCCATACGCTACTTCGCCGCAGAGGAAGCGCGTATATACACGGCTTCGCTGAAGAAAAAGCGCGTATGCGCAAAGGAAATATGTGTACGCAGTTACACGCTTGGTTGTGTGGACTAAGAGCGTATACACGCGACACCGAAGAAGCAGCGCGTATGAAAACTAGGTTTGCTGAAGCAAAGGCATGAAATATCTGGATCCGTTCGTGCTTCTTCTCTCAGCTATCCGATCTATGTTGTTAAGTATCCTTCGTTGGTGATGTATGTTTGTGTGCTTGCGTTTGGAAAGGGTCCACCGGAAATATGTTCATTTTCCAACTCGCAAGTGGTGTTCTATTTGGGTTGTTGGATCCAACAGGAAAATTGATGAAACGTGGTCCATATTGCTGCTAGGGTTGTAGCCTTCGCCGGTGGGTTGTAGCTCCCTTCCGTGAGGCCGGGTAAACGGAGATTGGGGGGTCGTATCTCCCTTCCAGGAGAGGCTGGTAAATAAGAGCAGGGGGTCGTAGCTCCCTTCCAGGAGAGGCTGGTAAAAAAGCGCAGGTGGGTGCTTGCGTACTGGTATGAGTCTGCGCCAGTACATAGTTGTAAGATGTTTTCTTTATAATAAAATATTGAAGGCCGATAACCGGCAGCTTCGGTGTTTTTCCGACTTGGGTTTCCACCTAAAAACTCGGTGTACAGTGTGATGCTTTGTGTGATGGTTTATTCTGTTCTTACTGCACATGTTTACCGTTTATAGAACATCTAATGAATGAATGATGGAATGATATAAGTGAAGAATTAATGGCATAATTAGATCTCTGTGTATACGCGAGTTTTATGAAGGATATCCGCGTGTATACGCTAGTTGGCTTCAACAAAGTAGCGTATGGGTTTTAGAGAGTGAAAAAGTAAAAAGTTTGAATATGCTGTAAATACTGATTCACCCCCCCTCTCAGTATTTTTCCCAACACAAGGCACTTCAAATGGATGGTATTTTACAACAATTTCACTTGGAAAGGAATATATAACAAAGTTTCAGATATGTTATCAAGACCTATAATCAATGATTCTACAATTATTAAGCATAATTCAATCACACATGAAAGCTACATTTAACAATATGCTCAAGATGAATATTTTAAGGATCTATATGAAACTTTGAGTAAAGGAAATCAAATTGAAGAACTAGATTATCATGTTCATTACAAACTATTACATCACCTTGGAAAGTTATAAATTCCGCAAAGTGAAAGAGTTAATATTATAAGAGAAACACATACATCTCTTATTGCTGGTAATTTTGGTGTAGGAAAAACTATTGCTCAAATGTAGAGGTATTGTTATCTACCTCGTATGAATGAAACTATATCAATAAATGTAAAGGAGTGTTCTAGGTGTGCTACGAGAAAGCCAAGTAATAGGAAATTGGGATTGTATACTCCACTTACCATTCCTTTGCATCCTTGGGAAAGTGTGTCCATGGATTTTGTGGGGGGATTACCCATGTCTAGGGAAGGTCATGATTATTTGTATGTTGTAGTGGATAGTTTCAATAATACGTGTATCTTAATTACTTGTAAAAACATGTCACAATTGATAGAACAACAGAATTGTTCTTTAAAAATGTATGGGTTCACTTTGGGTTACCCACATCTATTGTATCTTATCAAGATTCCCAATTTCTCGGGAAATTTTGGTCAAGTTTGTGGGAATTGATGGACACCAATTTAAACAAGATCACACATTTCATCCAGAAACTAATGGACAGAAAAAGGTGGTGAAAAAGACAATGGTACATATAATCCAAGGATAATATGGAAAACATCCTCAGCTTTGGGATGAGCACTTACACTACATTCATCATGCCTACAATTGTGCCAAGCATTCATTGACTCAGACATCTCCATTCGAAGCATGTTATGGTTATTTACCAAAATCTCCATTAGATTTTATCTTAGGGAAAGATATTGCAGTGGATGGGCATCTTCGATGCGGCCAAATCAGGTATTGAATAGATACGGTTTTGCATCAAAAAGTGAAATAATAATTGAAGAACTGAGAAATACAAACGAACATGACAAACATGACAAGCATCATGTTGATCACAATTTTCAAGTGGGAGACCAATTTTGGTTATACATCAGCAAAGAAATGTTGTAAGGAGAAGTTATGGTCCATTCATAATCTTAAAAAAGATTGGAAGTAATGATTTTCGATTATGTTGAAGATTGCAACAAGAAACGGTGAAGGAGACATCCTAAAATATCATTCACGATCTTTAGTTGGAGGCCAGTCACCAAACTGAGTGCAGAACCACACGGGTGATTTTTTGTACAAAGTCTGTTTTAGACATATGGATCATGTTCTATGAGTTGCAAGATGCTATTTGTGGATGGTTGGTCAAGTCAGAAAAAATATATGGACTTCTATTTTTAGACATATTGAGCGGAATCTATTTTTAGATCGCTAGTCTAAAAATAGATATGTCGAATATTATTAGCTCTTAATAATATTTGGACTATAAACATTATCTTATTCTCTTGGAGAACTTCAGTTAAGTGCACAGATGTGGCACAGGAGCTGACAGAAGTAATTACGCTATTCTTGAGGGTTAAGTGGAGCTATTTCATGGATACTTCAGTTAGAACTCATGTGACAGAGTTTGGTGGAGCTGATTGAGGAGTTAATGGAGTTGTGTTCAGTTTAACTAATATAAACATAATTGAACTAGTTGTATTTAGTCTAACTGATTAATACACTAGCGAAGAGTGGTGTGAATTAATTATTAATTAATTCAATAATTATAAACTCATTAATCAACTAAATAATACATCAATTAACTTTAGTGCATGGATAGTTTCAGTGGAGACCAGTGCAGAGATAGGTGAAAGAGCAGGTTAACTATTGTTGTACATGGTATAAGTGATGCATGGTTTGCATCCGAAACACTCGGTAAGTGCCTATAAATACTTGAAATATGAACAAAACTAAAGTAGTCGAACTCATCATGAGCCATTCTTCAACGGGGATTGTGCAGTAGGCGGGCTATAGTGGCGGAGATTGGAGCATGTAGATCTGGCCTGATTAGTGTAGCAATTGGAGATTATACTGAGAGCTTGTGAGGAGATTTGTATAATGATTGTTACATGATCTCTATGACACATAATATACAGATAGTTGGGGGTTTTCAACTTTAAAATTTCCCATAAATACTGTGTTCATATGTGTGAATGTTTATGGTTTTAATGTGTGCATGCGATTGTTTTTATTTCCGCAATTAATGATCAATGGTAGAAGAGATTCTGTATTGTGCATGAAGTTAAAATATTGTATGATTAGGAGAATCTCGGTGTATAACATATCAGTTATCAAATTTCTACATGGTATCGGAGTGATATTGATCATTGGAGCATTTGCAAAACATTGAAGCGGTTGAGTTTTGAGCTGGTGGAATTCGAATTTGCAGTAGTGTTTTCTTGGTGTCAAAGTTGAGATGTTTTTCAATTGATTTTGATTGGAGTATTCCCTTGAGGGCAGCTAGAATTATATTGCATGGAAGGAAAGGATGGAGGCAGTGCTAGATGACAATTGGTTGAAGGAGTTCCTAGATGCGAAAATCCTTTCATTCCAGGTTCTAGTGATCTTTGCAATCGATGGCCTTATGGCAAAAGAAGCTAGCGAGGTGTCGAAGGATTCTGTTGGAAGGTGTGAAGGATCACATAGTATCCGGCCTTCATGGCTTCTGTGGTAAGCTTCTCCATTCTTGATGTGGAAAGCTTTGTGATTTGTTCCAAATCAAGAGCGGCAGAAGTTGATGCTCGGATAAGCCTAGGGAAAATAAAAATGGAGAAGAATGACCTTTATTCTGGTATACTTGAAAAGTTTGTCCTTTGTACGGATGAACTTGGGAGTGGGGATTAGTGTGGATGAAGAAATTTTAAGGCGGGGATTCATTGGACAGGTGTGGATCTCATGAATTGAACATGGCTACGAGGTGCCCACAGCGCAGCAGTAGCATGATCAGTTGGATTGATGCAGGCAGATCAAAGTGACAGTGTCGGATACTGGAGCGCGGATCAGAGTTGACAGCAAGTGCAGAGTGCATGGGTGCAGAGTTCAACAGCGCAGTGGTTCCTGATGACATGTGCAGTAGCTAAGCAGAGGTCGAAGACTTTGATGATAGATGCTAGATGCATTAGACTGATTGAGTTGTTTGGAGCCTATTCGGATTCCAGGAGGAGTTGAGCCAGATGCATGGAGTTGCACAAGCGCTTGGCATGAAGGTTTCGGGGTGAATGCATGGAGTTCCTGTCGCATGAAAAAGCAGTCCTTTCTTGTTGAGAGGGAGTGTTGAATATTGCAACAAGCTTGATTGGAGACATCACGAAATATCTCATTTCACGATCCCTAGTTGGAAAGTGATCACCTAAACTAGGTGCAGGGCCACACGGGTGATTTTAATGGCAAAGTCTATTTTTAGACATGTCGATCATATTCTATGAGTTGCAGGATGCTATTTGTGGATGGTTGGTCAAGTTGGAAAAATAGATGGACTTCTATTTTTAGACATATTGGGCGGAATCTATTTTTAGATTGCCGGTCTAAAAATAGATATGTCGAATATTATTAGCTCTTAATAATATTTGGACTATAAACATTATCTTATTCTCTTGAAGCACTTTAGTTAAGTGCACAGATGTGGCACAGGAGCTGATAGAAGGAATTATGCTATTCCTAAGGGTTAAGTGGAGCTATTGCATGGATACTTCAGTTAGAACTCATGTGAGAGAGTTTGGTGGAGTTGATTGAGGAAGTTAATGGAGTTGTGTTCGGTTTAACTAATCTAAACATAGTTGAGCTATTTGTATCTAGTTTAACTGATTGATACAATTAGTGAGAGTGGTGTGAATTAATTATTAATTAATTCACTAATTATAAACTCATTAATCAACTAAAGAATACATCAGTTAACTTCAGTGCATGGACAGTTTCAGTGGAGACCAGTGTAGAGATAGGTGAAAGGGAAAGTATGACTATCAGTTGTGACTATAAGTGATGCATGGTTTGCATCCAACACTCAGTAGAGATGCCTATAAATACTGTGTGAGCAAGGCTGGGGTAATTCGAACTCATCATGAGCCATTCTTCAGTAGGGATTGTGCAATAGAGGCAGGCTATCAAGTGGCAGAGATTGGAGCATGTGTTTTTATAGATCTAGCTTGATTAGTGTGTAGCAAGTGGAGATTATACTGAGAGCTTGTGAGGAGCTTTGTATAATGATTGTTACATGATCTCTATGAAATATATAATATACAGATAGTTGGGGGTTTTCAGCTTTAAGCTTTCCCATTACATACTGTGTTCATATGTGTGAATTTTTATGGCTTTAATGTGTGCATGCAATTGATTTTATTTCCGCATGTGATGATCAATGGTAGAAGAGATTCTATATTGTGCATGAAGTCAAATAGTGTGTGATCAGGAGAATCTTGGTGAATAATATATCAGTTATTCAAATTTCTACAGATTATATCTTCCTCCTTATATGCAAATCTATTATGTTATAAATGTTGAAAACCTGAGATTGTATGAGCCTCCTATGATCATAGATCAAAAGGAAAGTATTCAGGTGCCTTCCATAGAATAATTTGCTCTTGAATACATGTATGAGTTGCAGGAATAACCATGAATACATGAGAGAGGCTAAGGCCAATGGATTGGGTGCTAACCCACAAGCCTAGCCCTCTAAAACTAAATCAGTGAAGCATAATTTGAATACTCATCTTATTGCACAAAATAGTCTCATTACATAATCATAAAAGTCTCAAAAACCTATTACAAGATCTAAGAGTCTATTAGCTTCCTTCAAAGTTTTAAATCAAGTGAGCTCTTTCTTAGCCCTATTTAACCTAGAGGTTACCTACCAATAGATCCCTAAAAAGTAGGTGATGTGTCCACTTTGACTGCAAGAGAAGTGGAGCTTTAGTGCACTTGATCTTGAGTTTTCTTGGCTGAATTTGATTTCAAGTTGTTGGAGGGAATATATAGGATCCCTTGGTTACCTTTGGGAGTTAAGGAGGTGGAAAATCCCTCGAGAATCTCTCATTGTTGTCTACTCCAAGCTTTAATTGAAAAATATTCATCAAAAGTGAAATATCTTCGTGATTATCCTGCATTTAACTCATGTTAGGCATTCGAAGTATAACAAGCCTTAATCACCATCTACATTAGCAACATAAGACCATCATATAATTAAATGTGAGAAAAAGAGACTTAATAAGGCTATAAGGTGACAATTAGCCCCTCAAAAAGTACCTAATGATGGAGCTCATCAAAGTGCTTACGTATTGTCAAGTGTACATTGGTATGGTTGTTGTTGCCATTCATGAGGCCATGGTATGTGATTTATATGATCATGCATTAATGACTGGACTCTAGTTAGAATGATTTCTATGTGTTATGCATATATATGATGTTACGATTACGTTTATACATGTATTATGCTGATTTGGTTGTTCTTGCACATAATATATCCTCCCCAAACTATGCTAAAGTATGTTGGTTTTTTTATGACTTGGTTTAGCTGACATAAGATGCCTTGTCGGAAAGAGATTAAAATGAATAGCAAGATGGTAGATTACAATTCACAAGATTCTCCTTATGTATGGGATGAGTAGCATGGCATTGGGAACACTTTTGATTTAGCAAACACATTAAGAAGATTTAAAGCAGAAATAAGGAGTTGTAAGGCGGAAAATGACATAATCATGAAGGAACAAGAGAAACAAGTAGAGGTTAATGTAGTGATTCTTCAGAGTTTGTGAGAATTGAAGTAACAGGGGCCAAGTGTATCACCTTGGGGTGCACTGGTAATGTTTATGAAGAGAAAGGATGGTACTCTCAAGTTATGCATTGATTACAGGCAGTTGAACAAGGTGACCATTAATAATAGGTATATGTTGTCAAGGATTGATGACTTGTTTGATCAGTTGAAGGGAACATTAGTGTTCTCAGATAATATTGATCTGAGATCTAGATATCATCAAGTATTCATTAAAGAAGAATATATCTACAAGACAAATTTTCGGACCAGATATGGGAATTATGATTTTTTTGTAGTTCCTTTCGGTTTGACTAATGCTCTAGCAACCTTTATGTGCTTAATGAATAGTGTGTTGCATCATTATCTTGATAATTTTTTTATTGTATTCATTGATGACATCTTGATATATTATAAAAATGAAGAAGATCATGTCGATCATTTAGCAACAGTGTTGAGATTTCTAAGAGAGAATCAATTGTATGCTAATCTTAGCAAATGTAGTTTCTTTCAGATAGAGGTACATTACTTGGGACATGTTGTCTCCAAGGAAGGCATAGCAGTAGATCCAGAAAAGGTAAGATCTATCATGGATTGAGCAGCTCTTAGGAATATTGATGAGGTAAGTTAATCTATGGGGTTAGCAGGTTATTACAGGAGTTTCATCAGGAAATTCTCACAGATTTCTTATCCTATCTCATCATTGCAAATGAAATGGAAGAAGTTTGAATGGACAGAGGAATGTGTAGCCAATTGTGAGTAGTTAAAGAATTTTTTGACACGAGCTCTAGTGTTAAAGATCGTGGATCTAGACAAAGAATTTGTGGTATGTACAAATTCTTGCAAGAGAGGGCTTGGTGGAGTCCTTATGCAGGAAGGACGGGTGGTATATTATGAGTCACTGAAACTAAATGAGCATGAGAAGAACTATCTGACACATGATCTTTAGTTGGTAGTGATCATTCATGCATTGAAGATGTGGAGGAACTATATTCTGGGTAGACAATTTATATTGATGAGTGATCATAGTGGATTGTGGTATTTATTTGACCAACTGAAGCTTTACATTAGGAAATCTATATGGTTGGCCACAATCAATGAGTTTGATTTTGAAATGAGATATATCAAAAGTAAAGAGAAAAGGGTTGCAGATGCTCATAACAAGTGGATCTAGGTGAATCATATAGCAGCTATGAGTTCCTATGGGACAAATTTATAGGATAGGATCTTGTAGGTAGGTCAGAAATATGTCAGGTAAATGGAGCTTAGGCACAAGTTATAATAGAGTACAGGTACAGGTACAAATAGTGGTATAAGTACAGGTACATGTACAGGTAGTGGTACATGTATAGGTATAGGTACAGGTACAAGTACAACTATAGGTGCACAAGATGTGGACTATTGTCTTACAACAGATCAATTGGTCGTTTTTAGAGTCTGGATATATGTGCCATATAGTAGTGAGCTCAAGAAGGTGACCTTGAGGGAGTTTCATGCGAAACCATATTGAGGTCACCCAAGCTATTAGAATACATTGACCGTAGTAAATTTCATTATTGGCCAAATATGAAGAAGGATGTGGCAAAGTTTGTGGCTAGATGTTTGGATTGTCAACAAATAAACGTAGAGTGTAGGAATCTAGGTGGATTTCTACA
Source organism: Pinus albicaulis (assembly GCA_034641835.2). NCBI lineage: Eukaryota > Viridiplantae > Streptophyta > Pinopsida > Pinales > Pinaceae > Pinus > Pinus albicaulis. The sequence goes on along the minus strand of CM076575.1, from coordinate 1,869,233,326 downwards.
GTATATTTTTATTCCATAGTGGAAATGGGAGGTCATTTCCATGGATTTAATCCAAAATTTTCCCAAGACATCTAGACAACATGATTCCATCATGATTTTTATGGACAGGTTGAATAAGGTATCACACTTCATTCTAGTGAAGACTACATATTCAACTAGTGATGTGGCACATGTGTTCACCAGGGATGTGGTTATATTGCATGGTGTTCCAAAGAATGTTGTGTCAGACATGGATGTAAATTTCACTTACAAGTTTTGGAACTGAGTTGTTTGCAGGTACATAGTTTGCATTCATTACAACTTATCATACATATACATATGGATAGAATAAGAGGGTCAATAGGATATTGGATGACATGTTGAGGAAGTATATGACGCATCAGCAATGAAAGTGTGAAGAGTATCTTCCACTAGTAGAGTTCGCTTATAAATATGGGTATCATGAATCTTTAAGGATGATTCTATTTGTGGCATTGTATGGGTAGAGTTGCAAGACTCCCATTAGTTGTAGTGATCCATTTAACAGGGTATTGATAGGACCATATATGTTAGCAAAGATGGAACATGAAATTCAGGTAATCAAGAAGAATTTGAAAGCAACACGGGTGTAACACCCTCTTCCCACATCGACCCAAGAAACCCGCCAACCAGGGTAAATATGCAACGAGAGGCAACTATAGTGAGATTTAACTGCCTAGGTGACCTTAAGGAAGTGGAATCAATGGAAAATATTCACAGAGACCTTGTATATCAAAAATAACACCCCTAAGAGCTAACCCAACCATTTAGGAAACCTTCCCCTGGGTCCCACTAACCTAATTTTCTTCTGGGCCTTTGGACGCCTGAACAGGCCTGCAAGCTAACATCTATGGGCCTCTGGATGCATGCACAAGCCCACAAGACAATGTCTAGGGACTAAACTACTTAGTGTTGTGCCAACTTCCTCGCTATTTGAGCCACCTTTTCAGGTCCAAAACCCAATTCTCTACCCATAACTTCATGCCAAGTTTAGGGATGAATTAACATGACCAAATACTACGTATTTACAAAAATATCCAAAAGGACTAAATTGGACCCCTACTAGTGTTGGGGCCCTTGTTTTTAAATTAAACAGTTTTGTGTTGCGGAGAATAGGTGGTGGAGCGCAACCACAGTAGATAGAGAGTTGTCATGGTTGTGAAGAGGTGAAGGGAAAGTGGCGCGGCTGTTGAGGAAGTAGGTACAGATGGAAAAGGGAAGCGGCAAAAGACAATCAGTGGGATTCCCAACAATCAGGGAAAGTAGCAACAGCTGAGCAGAAAATAAGGATGAAATGTCAGTCGCATTGGTGATGGAACAAATAGGCAGCCGATAGCGGAAAGAAGACGTTGGCTCAGTAGGGATCGGAGAGCAGGAGATGTAGGAGAGCACTGTTCATGTTGTTTTGTTCTCTCCCTCTCATCATTTTGTTCTGTTCTATATCTTGTACTCCAATTGTAGTCAATTCTACTAGGCACGCTCTATGGAATGTTGAAATAGTCTTTTGTTGTTAATGCATCACTTTATAATATAAGGCTATTTTTCTGATTTCTGTCTTGTGTTATGGTTTAGTGGGATATACGACTATTTTGAATTTTTTTTTATCATTTTGATCAAGTTCATGAGTATTGTTATTTGTCTGGTATTTACACTTAATCAAAGTACTTAAGTTATGGAGGGTTTTCACATTTATCATGCTTGATCGATACCTGAACCAACCCCAGCCTTAGTAAGGTCGCGACATGCGTTGGGTGAGACACTCTGTTCCTCAAAGCAGGGAGAAAATGTCTGCATTGTGCTAGACTACTGCAGTAACCCTTGTTGGCCACCTTTCTGAACCTGGGTCTCCCCCTGAGACCTCTTTTCTTGCCAACAAATGGTTCCGTTGCCGGGACCTGAAATCTCATTATGGAGTTAGATCATGGTATCATGGATCTTCGAGAAAGAAATACAAAAATGGTGGGATGACCATCTAGACCAGTTCATAGCTCAGTAAGTGGAAGTGATACAGTATAAAGAGAAGAATGTCAAGAACCGGATTCTCTTCTCTGAGTCCGCGAGTGATATCTACGAGATCTTTTGGGGAAAGTTTCCTGAGGAGCTCTATAATTGGTTGTGGATATTACAGATCAAGGCAATCCCGAGAGGGTTGCAAACCATCTATCACAAGTGTTTGCACTCAGATCTGGTAGCACTCCATCTGTTAGATACCAATTTGAGCCGAGCTGTAGATTTCTGGGTGTAATCTACCTTGGAAGGATACATAGTAGAGTTTGCAGCTAAATGCTACTAGTATTTCTCAAAATCAGAGGATGTATTCATATCAGGGCTGCACGGAGGACTGTTGAGGGAGATCCCTTTGTGGATCAAGGCGTTGATGGTGGACAAAGGATTGATGGAGTTCCAAAAAGCTAAGATGGAGACTTAAACCTCCAGTATTGGAGGAAGGGACTGAAGGAGAGATGCTACAAGTAAGTTGAAAAGGGCGAATAGGGATATGGATGCCGAGACCTCCAATAGGTTAAGGGAACGAAGAGCACATTAGAGGGTGCAACTTGCCTAAAAGTGGTGAGAAAGGGCTATGAAATAATTGGAAAGACAACAAGGAAAAGGGAGAGAAAAAGGAGAGGCGCCTCAGATGACGAAGCAGATAGAAGGTCAGATGGGTTCCCAGGATATGGGTTCCCAGGATATAGGGGGGACCATGAAGGAAGTGTGGTAGGTGTATAGAAGCCCAACCCTACCAGAAAAGGGAAAGGAGTATGACATAAATGATGCGCGCCCCAAGGAGACATCCGATGTAGAGATGCATGTTGCGATGGAGCAGCTATTCTGAGAAAGGTTGACACCCTTAATCCCAGGTAACTCTATTCCCCAAATCTCAAGTAGCTCTAATCCCAACCTTCCCCTGGTACTCTATCAGCCACTAGGTGAAATTTTTGTTAAGTTACGAGAATTAAGTAAGCTAACTAGCGTTCAGTCCATAGCAGTAATACACACTAGCAACAATACTAGTACTACCATCTCACAACCGGGAGTAAGGGGATTTTTTCTAGTAAGCCCCACACAAGGAAGCATGGCAGGATCATTTACTTGGTACCCAGAGTTTTTTGGGAGGGGTAATGACGATGTGGAGCAACATTGGTACCTTTGTGAGGCCATATGGAGGGCTCAACAGACACTAGACACATGTAAGTTGGTAGAATTCAAACTGATCTCTGGGAGAGAGCTCTACGTTGGTTTATAAAGTGGTCTGAGACCCATCAGAACCCAACATTAGACGATGTAAAAAGGGATTTCACAAAAGAGTTCAAATTACCCCAAACAGATCAGCAGGGTTTATCAGAGATGTGGGAGATCAAGCAGCGAGAAGGGGAAACTGCATGGGATCTGATGAAGAGATTCAAGGATGTGGTTGGAAAACTTAGCTACCTAATCGATCCCAATCACCAAAGGGATTGGTTTATCAAGGCCATTCTCCCGCTGACAAGGACCCCACTGACACAACAAAAGATCGAGATGTTGCAAGATGCATTAGAACAGGCCATGAAGATAGAGGCAATGGCGGGATACGCGCAAGAGTTTAAAGGAGGGACATCATCTCAGGACCCTTCCATATTGGGACTACAACATCAAATAGCTAGTCTGACAGAAAAACTAAAGGAAATTCAACCCCTGCGTCCAGTGAGGCCAAATGTATGGTGTACGCACTATCTAATGGAAGGACATGTGGTAACCAAATTTCCTCGATTACAAGGCCAGAACGTGGGGACACCAGCAACAGGGGCACCAGGAGTTCCACCAGTAGGAGGGGTTACACATATAAATACCCAAGAATTATATCCGCCACAACACCCATACACGGGGTTCCAAGCGCAACAAAATTCAACAATGACTGGGTATTGCCAGATCTGCAAAATCGTGGGCCACTCACCCCACCTATGCCCCATACTGCTAAAGTACTCCAATGTCCCGAACAACATATACTGTGAGTTCTGTGCATCTATCAAGCACAGCACAGAGTAGTGCAGAGCTCTGGATGCTTTGGTAGAATGATTAGACAGGCCTTCATATAGAGTGAACGAGGCTCCTAGAGGATGAGGAGGAGGCATGAGAGGAGGTCAAGCGGGAGGAAGAGGACCAATATGATGCTACAATTGTGACCAAGAGGGCCATGTGGCTAGGGAATGTCCACTTCCTATAAGACCCTAGTGCTCTCAGTGTAGGGTTAATACACACGCAAAAGAAGACTTCCCAGAGCTCATCAAAAGATGGGAAGAAAGGGCCAGACAAAGAGGAACAAATATAGTAAATTCCAAGCCAAGAATAATTGAGGCTCAAACCATGCAGAATGTAGTTATAGTGACGTGGGGAGGAAAACGAACCAGGGAAGATGCATAAAGGATGGACCCGATAAAACTGGTAAGACCAGTATCTCCAAAGCCAACATTCAAGCCAGAGAAATAGAATCAATTCTTCCAAGAGGCAGAAAAAGCATTTTCCTAGCTTGGGGGAAGAAAAGGAATCGAAATGCCATGACCAAAGGAAGGGGATGAAAACCAAGCCAATACAGGTACTACAATCAAAGAATGGTTCTGTTTATTTCTAAAAGTTGTCAACAATGCACCCATGTTGGAACAATTAAAATAGAACCTGGAAAGTGTAGTGTAGAAGATGACGGATCTAGGGGAATCATCTAGCACGACACATAAATATATACAAAGAGTGAAGAGATATAAGAGAAGGACAGGAAAAGAGTTATAGGTGAAAACTCAAGTCGCGGGATTCCAAATCAAGGACATAATGCTTGATCTAGGGTCTGACGTAAATATCTTGCCCAGAAAAATGTGGGAAGCATTGGGGAAACCAAGACTAACATACTCACCAATTCAACTCCGTATGGCAAACCAGTACTGCATTGTGCCCATAGGCAGGCTGGAGGAGGTCAAATTCGATGTTGCGGGAGTAAATACGTACACAGAATTTGAGGTCATCGACATTATAGGAGACAAAGATCCCTGTCCAGCATTACTAGGGATCTACTGGGCTTTTGAAAACTATTCAGTAATAGATTTAAAGAAGGAATTGATGATCTTTGAGGATGGAGAGGTCAGAGTCACCCAGCTGCCCAACTCACATCAAGGTCCCCGATACACAAAGTCTGTTGATAACAGAGAAGATGCTCAGCTTCTCGACCATTTTTATCAAATGACTGCAGGAAGAAAGGAAGATTACATCAACCCGACGGCGAGAGGATTGGTGAGGTGGAGGAGCATTCAAAGCTCAGAATTGGGATCAGAGACAGCCTGGGAGGACTAGCAGCAAGGAGGATATGATACCAACACAAGGAGATGCGCCACCATTAGAAGAATCAATTGGATCGGGATTGAGGTAAGAGGTTACCCAACTTTGTCCTATATGAACGTTGTAGATACTTTCATTATCAAAATAGAAGAAAATGTACCAGAGGATCATAGGGTCCCTCTCATGTACGTGGCCTTGCAATCCATAGCTGCAAGATGGTGGAAAAACCACCGCAACTCATTGTCGGGATGGGATAGAATTTCAGCACTACTGAAAGCTAGGTTCAAGGGAGAAGAAGGACCCCAATGCACTCGAAAGTTCCAGGGGGATTTAGATCCCGCAAATAATTTGAAGAAGTGTGAATATCAATGGAAAACTATAGGATACCTACACGAGCTGTGGTTCCACAAATTTATACACTCCCTTGATAGGATTCCACAGGCCTAGTACCTAACGAAGGAGAGGAAAAGGGGAACTGGCACTTGGCAAGAAGTTACGAAGAATTTTACATAGTGATTCTTATTTGAAGGAATGGAAGATATAGCTACCCAAGTGGTACAGGCCATTAAAAAAGTATTGTTCTTCCCAGAAAATCAGGAGGAGGATGAGCAACCACTCCCGAACCAAAACATCCGGCAGTCAGTAGCATGCAAGAAAACAGACAGTGAGATGGACGATGATAATCTAGAGGGACTTCGACATCTATACTTTGAATAAACATAGGGAGAATGGAATATTTAGGAAAACCCAACAACCGAGGGAATTCATTTTCTCCCCCTAAAAGCTAAGAAAATGAATATTGGGACCGAAGGGAAGCATAAATTAGCATTGATCGGGGACTACTAGGATGCTAATACGACCAAGGAAATATTTAGTCTACTACAGGAATATGAGGACTTATTTCCATCGTCCGTAGCCGACTTGAAAGGAATCAAAGGGGACCTGGGAGAAATGCGTATAATACTAAATCCTGATGCAAGACCAATCAAACACAGACCCTATCGGTTGAATCCAAGGGTAAAAGAAAAGGTTAAAGCGGAAATTGACAAGATGTTGAAGGCAAGGTTGATATTCCTAGTGGAGGAATCAAAATGGGTAAGTCCCATAGTTATACAGGGAAAACAAGATAAGGCGGAAATATGAGTCTATTTCGATTATAGGAGTTTGAACAATGCCTGTATACATGACCCATTCCCCACCCCGTCCAGTGACAAAATCCTAGACAATGTTGCAGGGAACGAAGCATATTCTTTTACATATGGATTCTCAGGGTACCATCAAGTAAGGATAGCCGAGGAAGATAAGAAAAAGGCAACCTTCACCACCGAATGGGGCTCCTTCGCATACCACGTAATTCCATTCGGTTTGAAGAATGCGCCAGCAGTATTTTCATGCATTGTCATAGCAGCATTCTGCGACTATATCCACAAATTCCTAGAGGTTTATATGGATGAATGGACCATCTACAGCCTGTTGAAAGACCATGCCACGCTACTGAGAATTATGTTTGATAGGTGTAGACAGCTATAGATCTCATTGAACCTAAAGAAGTGCATCTTTGTGGTGCCGTTTGGAACATTTCTTAGACACGTTGTATGCAAACAAGGAGTCTGCGTAGATCCAACAAAGGTAGCAGTGATAATCAACATGGAAGCTCTAGAAACTGTGAAACAATTGAGGTAACTGTTAGGCCATATAGTTTATTATAGGCGATTCATCCGTAACTACGTGAAGATAATAGCCTCATTGGAGAGGCTGTTACGGAAATCAGAACAATTCAATTAGACGGAAAGTTGTGCAACGGCCTTAGACTCCTTAAAGGAAAAATTGGCGAGTGCGCCAATATTGGTTCATCCAGATTGGGACAAGCAGTTTAATGTCCACATTAATGCTTCAAGCATCGCACTCGAAGCAGTTCTAGCCCAACCAGGGGACACTACAATTGATCACCTAGTGTACTTCGCAAGTCAGAAACTATCAATGGCAGAACGGAACTACACCATGATAGAAAGGGAAGCATTAGCAATGGTGTACTCCCTCCAAAAGTTCCGCCACTACCTGCTAGGAGTAATGTTCAAGTCTTTTACAGACCATTTAGCTCTAAAGTATCTAGTGAACAAACTAGTTTTGGAAGGAAGGATATGTAGGTGGCTCCTACTCTTTCAAGAATTCACCTTCGAGGTGATAGTCAAACCTAGGCGATTGAACGTGGGACCAGACCACCTGTCAAGGCTCGAAAACGGATAAAATTAAGGATCTCTGGATGATCAGTTGCCAGACACTGATCTTTCAAGGTAGAAGCCATCCCAGAGTACCTGGATCAAATCGTGACCTACCTAACCATAGGACAGTGCCCAAACGAGTATACTGCAGTACAGAAGAAACACCTAGTAGTTAGGGCCGCAGAATACCAGCACATTGCAGGACACTTGTACAAAATGGGGTTGGACCAGATCTTAAGTCTTGGACCACGAGAGGGAGGCCGTACTATGGGAGTGCCACTCTGGAGTTGCGGGAGGACACCTAGGAGCTAAACCGATGGCTAGAAAAGTACTATAGGTAGGCTTATGGTGGTCGACAGTACACATTGACAGTAAGGAGTGCGTAAATAAATGTGATGTTTGCCAGAGAACAGGATGTCCATCGCATAGAGACGAGCTTCCACTACACCCAGTAAAAGCACTACAACCATTAGAGAAATGGGCAGTTGATTTTATAGGCCTGATTGCACCTGTGGTAAGAAACTCACAGGCCCAGTATATCATGATCACAACCAACTATTTGACAAGATGGGCAAAGGAAATGCCGGTGAAGGACTGCACATACGACACAGCGGCACGGTTCATATTTGAAAACATAATCAGCCGATTTGGCTGCTTGAAAACTCTGACCAGCGATCAGGGTACGCATTTCATCAATGCCACCATTAAATCCCTGCTCGAAAGCTTCATGGTACAACATCATAGGAGTAGCCCCTACCACCCACAAGCTAATGGCACGGTAGAGGCATCCAAAAAAATCATTGAAAAGGGATTAACAAAAATCTGCAACGCTCAACGAAACGACTGGGACGAACATATACCAGCAACTCTATGGGCATATCGGATGACTGTCAAGAGGCTCAATAAGCAAACATAATTCCAACTCATGTACAGAAGAGAGGCCATAGTACCAGTAGAGTTTGTAATACCCAGTCTCCTAATCAAAACCTCACTCTAGCTATCAGAAGAAGAATCCCTGAAGGATAGATTACAGGAGCTGCAAGTGCTAGAAGAAGACAGGTTTTTAGCAAAATTCCACCAAACTTTCCAAAAGGAAAGACAAAAAGCATGGCACGACCGCCACATAAAACACAAAATTTCAAGGTTGGTGGAAAAGTTTTACTATATGACAGCAGGTACCAAAGGTTTCCAGGGAAACTGCAAATGCATTGGCTAGGACCGTATCACGTAATCGAAATCAAAGAGTCTGGAGCAGTGCACTTAGCACAACTAGATGGCCAAATACTGCCAGGATGGGTGAATGACGCACGCCTCAAACCCTACCATGAGTAAGTTCTGCATTTTTTTTTTAAATAAGCTCTTGCAACCGAGAGAAGTCAGTAGGGTAGAGTAGGGTAGAATAGATCGAGTCAATAACTCTCTTGCACCCGCAAAGAGCTTAGATAGGATTCCCAATAAAGATACTTCCTAGCATAAGAAAAATTCACTGTTGCATTGCGGAGACCGTAGCGCAACCGATTGTGGTCGGGGGGAATCAGGTCCAACGTGGTAGCCACGTCAGAAGGAAAAGTGTGTCGAGCATTATTCCATCATCATTACTCATAGTACCGATGTCAGTCCGTAGGATTACCGAGATTTGAAAAAAAAATTCCATAATTAGCATCACCCATACTACAACAAATTTTCCATAAGAAGCCATAACCATCACCCGTCACGTCTACCCAAACCCAAAAACCACAGTCAGCTTTGTCAAAACCCACCTCAGCCTAGTAACTAGTCGCACGATTATAGCCATGGGGAAAGGTAGGGAAAATTAATTATTTATGTGGTATTATCAATCTTATGTGTGTCGGTTACTTACATAACCTGCATGACAGAAAGTGCAAGAATGCCGGAGAAGTCCGAGTTAAAATAAAAAAAAATAAACGTAGCAAGGGAAAAGTTGCCAGAGAAAGAACAAGGAAGGAGTCTAGAAGCAGGGATTCATAAGGAAAGAGGAGGAATAGCACTGCAAGTGTATCAATGGAAATCAAATATGACCAAGGTAGCGCCAACAGTTGTTGAGCATGGGCTCGATGAGAGGATTCACAAGATGGAACCCCTGGTAGGAAAATACGACAGTGCCTCGTTGATTCATACCGAACTCACAGACTCTTTCCAATTCCCAGCAATGAAGAAGCAGGTCTACACGAAGAACTATACAACAGAAGTGGGACAAAAAGCACAAAGATTACTTCTAGAGTTCAGAGGTGTGCAACAATCCACCATACTGAACCTACGGAACCTTCCAGTGTTTGGCACTATAGGAGCTGCAATGCAATGCACCATGTTTTTACTAAGCAGAATTCACAATGGGTCGCTCTAGCTGGGAAGAGAGATCCCAATTCATGTTGAATACATTCATATATTGACCAGGTTGTCACAGGAGGGGAGATACGTCTCTTTAGCTTTCCAGACGGTGTCCAAGAGAGAAAATAATTATGGGACATGGACTAATACAAAAAGTATGACACCAAGAGAGGGGCAAAAGGAGCTAAGATAGACTTAATCAACAACCCGGTGATCAAGTTTGCATGTTACTTGATTGTAAGAAAAAAAATGAGACATTATACAAAAGGGGAATGCACGCTAGACATTATCTCAGTTGCGAAGCATTGTCTCCATGGGGCACAGTTAAACTCGTGCTCATTTCTACTTAATGAGTTGTTCAAAGAATGCGAGGAAAAATATAGGAGGGCCACGAGATTCATCTACGGGTACCTTGTCATGGCGCTGGCCATGTGGAAATGGACGTTTCCAAGAATAAGGCAACCACTGGAAGTGACGCCAAGCCAACCACTCGCAATGAAGTTCACACCCTGGAAAACATCAGGGGACCCCAACTCATAGGAGGTGAAAGAGGAGGCATTCAAATTCTGGTACAGCCAGATGGTGGACGTCGCGATGAGCCAACAGCAAATTCCACAGACCCTGCTACATAGCTATGTGGCACAAATATGGTTTGGGGTTAACCATAAGCAGACTTACATCTGCCCAGCCTATGTGCTGGAGTCAACTTTCAATATGAGGCCGTTGAAATTCCAAATTGATAAGTGGGCTTTGCACGTATAGGTTTACTCCTAGCCCAGGGTAGAAATGGAGATCAGAAGCGGAGTCTACATCTACTCGTTCAATGGCATGCTGCCAGACCCATTTCCGGGAGAGACAACAGAGGAAGCGATGGCTAAGATATCGTGGCTACAACTGACTCCAACCATCGAGCAGCTAAATACCAAGGTACATAGATTTAACTGGGTGGTCCAAAATTTAACTAATGATTCTCCTATTTTTCCTACATCTACAGAATTTCAGGCAGCAAATGTTGCATCCTCTTCCATTCCAGTCCCCATAGTCACCACCCTACCATTGGACTTGTTTACTTCACCACCAGTAGCAACCACAACTCTAGTTAGGAAAAGTAAAGCCTCGAAGCCACCTGTATCCACGCCCAAGGCTAAGAAGGCAAGAGTCACAATGTTTAGCCAAGTAGTTGATCTGACAAGGGAAGATCAAATGCAACTTATGGACACAGGGCTCCCAATCAGAGAAGAGATCGTAATAGAACCCCAGATGAATCAGAAGCCACCTCCCATAAACCCCTATTATTTTCTCAACATCCTAATATCACCTCCTTGCACTCACCAACCCTCAGTCACCACCTCATTCACTTCCAAAGATCACCCATCTCGCACACCCTCCACATCAGCCACCATGTTTGACCTAGTTAAGGTGCAAACTAAAACAAACGAAGATGTCGAGCTCGAGGTTAACTCGGGTACAACAATGATGCTCGAGGTTAACCAAACCCTGGTTGGACCAGGTTCTTTTCAGGAACTTTAAGGCAAGACACATCTTTTTCTAAAGACATAACAACTCAAACCGAAGAGCCGAATCCATTCCAATAGGCAAGGTTGATACTTCAGCGAGTCCAACCGAATATAAGCTTGGGTAACCCCAGTGGTCCAGTGCAACAACCAACTCAACCGCAGTCACCACAAGAGCACTCAACAAGATCCATTGCCAGCGGTCAGCCGCTCTGAGAACGACAGCCGAATCAAGATATCTCTAGAGCTAAAAGTGTGCATACCTAGGGAATGGCCCATTTGTATAATTTCATTCAGAAGGCAGTGCAACAGGCAAAGGGGCTTCACACAAAACTTCAACAGAGGTTCAAGCAGCAACAAGTAAAAATTATCTCACTTAATAAAGAGCATGAATAGCTGAGAACAGAAAAGAGCCAACTCCAGGGCCAACTGGACACAGTGACCAAGGTCTTCCAAGAACTCTGGCCCACAATGACAGCCCACAATAATCAGATACCAAGTGACATGGCAGAGGATGACATAGTCAGATGGTCCATTCATGTCCATGTGGCCTGTTCTAATCTCAACAGAGAAAACAAGGAGCTGAGAGTAGCATTGGAGGCTAGGCCCATGCTGCTAGACCTGACCATAATTTACGCAGAGAAGATTGCAGAGCGACAGACCCAGATCATTGAGATGCAGGAAATCCTGAGTACTGCAGCCAAGGAGGCATATGACCTACTGAAGGGTCTACACGAATGCTCCACCTATATCACTTTGAAGTCACAACCAGTTTCAGAAAAGCTACAGAAACTATCCAAATAGATTTAGGAGGCCACATACCCAGACGGACTCAACCAATTGGATGCTCAAGCAGAGGAACTTGAAGTCCAAATACAACAGATTGAGGAAAATTCAGCCATGACCAAACAAGCCCTACGAGAGCTCAGGCAACCGGTGAAGACCACAGCACAAGCAATACAGAAAATAGCCATTGAGGCCAATGTTCAAATCTCAAACATCTTTGGCGGTCTACCTACCATCGCGGGAGAAAAGGTGGTCACCCAGATCACAACAGAAACGGACCTGCTTATGCAAGGATGGCAGCAGGCCATTAACAACTTTCAAGAGCTAAAAGATTCCACACTAACAAAGGTCCCATATTTGGGGCCCTTGTTTGGGCACGCAAAGGAAAAGGGGCAGACAGAACGGGCCATGGAGTCAAGTAGACTAATGTAAACTGAGGCAGTAGGAAACAATTGACTTGGGATGAGTCAATAGGATGTGGTCGGGGCCTGTTGGGGGCCTTGTTTTGAAATTAAATAGTTTTTTGTTGTGGAGAAAAGGTGGCGGAGTGCAACCACGGTAGACAGAGATTTTTCATGGTTGTGAAGATGTGAAGGGTAGGTGGCACGACTTTTGCGGAAACAGGTATAGATGGCAAAGGGAAGCAGCAGAAGACAATCAGTGGGATTCCCAGCAATCAGGGAAAGCAGCAAACAACCGAGTGGAAAAGAAGGAAGAACTATTAGTCGTGCTGGCGATGGAACAAATATGCAGCCGATCAGTGGAAAGAGGAGGTTGGCTTAGTAGGGATTGGAGAGTAGGAGCTGTAGGAGAGCTCTATTCATGTTGTTATGTTCTCTCTCTCTCATCGTTCTATTATGTTCTATATCTTGTACTGCGATTGTAGTCAGTTCTTCGAGGCACACTTTGTGGAGTGTTATAATAGTCTTTTGCTGTTAATGCATCACTTTCTAATATAAGGCTATTGTTCTGAGTTCTGTCTTCTGTTATGGTTTAGTGGGATATACGGCTATTTTGAATTTTTGTTTATCATTCTGATCAAGTTCATGAGTATTGTTATCTGTCTGGTATTTACACTTAATCGAAGTACTTAAGTTATGGACAGTTTGTGCATTTACCATGCTTGATCGATACCTGACCCAACCCTAGCCTTAGTAAGGTCACGACACACCTCGGGTGAGACACTCTGTTCCTCGGACTTCCACCACCCGACCATAGAATGGCTGAGCCAATTATCTCTTCATCCAATCACTCCCATGCCATCTTCCAAGCATTAATGTGGGACTCAAACCAAAAGAACCAACCAGGGCATCTCGAGGCTAAACTACCTCACCCTCATAAATATAAATCAGGATTTACCATGATCCACACAGGATCACTAGGCCAACATAATAAGCATGTCATAATCGGATTTACCGTGATCTACATTAGATCACTAGACCAACACAAGCATGGATATCACTAGATTCTCTCTCCCTACACCGTGAGGAATTTTCCTGACTCCTAGTATGGCAGGATTTACCACAACCCATAGCCTAAATAATGGGTCATTAGGCCCTAAACTGAGATATACTCTCTAGGATTTACCATATATCCCAAACTCATGATTCCTAGGCCTGATAGAGAGCAAACCACCTCTAGGCTTAGCCATATATCCTGCCATTCATCGGTCGAGGATTCCTATCCCATCGAGGTAACACACTATCTGGCTTTAACGCAACCCACATTCTGGTTCATGGGTTGCTAGGCCATATGTTATATCAATTTGAAGATCCATCCCAATCATCTTTGAATCCATCCGAAAGTCTAGCTAAACAAAAACATGAGAACTCCACAACACCATGGTTATGTGGAAATGAAAAGGCTAGGTTGAAAATATTGTCACACCTAGAAAAAACCCATGCCAAGACATAAAATAACCACATGCAATACCATGCATGCCATAAATAGCAAGGAAAACATACATGAAAATTGATACTTGCCAATAATCCTGCTATAGCTGCTTGATTCCTACTCCTCCTTGCTTGCTTCCTCCTTCTTCTTGATTTCTTGCATTTCTTGGTCCAATTCCAAAATTCTCCAATAAACTCCATGTCCAAGAGTGTGAGAGAGAGAGAGAGAGAATAATGAGATAGCTCCAAAACTGAATTGACAAAAGGGTACCAATTAGTCCTCATAAGCCTTTTTATAGATGAGGCCTCTATTTTCTTCATTTTCCTTCATTTCGCTTCATTTTCCTCCTCACATGCAACCCGTGACCTTTCATCTCCCTTTGCTCCTAATTTCCATTCTTTTAATAAATAAACGTGCCAAATATTCCATTTTTCCTTTCCAAAGGCTTTTCCTTTGCTAATTTCCTTAGCCATAATAAACCAATTTAACACCCACTTGGATGTTTTTCCGAACATTCAACTTGGAATAAGTGTCCCATCAACCGTGTTTATTATTTTTAACTTTAATACATGTAATTTTCACGAGGGTTGATGCAACAAGATAGGAAGAAGAGCTATGTAGACTGGAACAGTTCGTTTAAGGAGTTTCAGGTTGGGGAATAGGTGTACTTGTGCATTAAGCCCAAGAAGAGCTCCTTGTGGATTGGATCATGTGCCAAGTTGGCACCTTAGAATTGTGGACCTTTCAGGATTCTTGAAAGGATTGGGCCAGTAGCATATCGACTTGCACTGCCTTCGATAGTGAAATTACATGATGGTTTCCATGTGTCATTTCTTAAGAAGTATGTTAAAGATGTTGATCATGTGATTGGCTGGTTTGTATTTTAGGTGGAGCCAAAAGGATAATTCCATCCAAAACCACATTGTATATTGCAGAAAAAGATGATCATGCTCTGGAGTCAAGAAATCAAGCAGGTTAAAGTGCAGTGGAAGCACTTTGGTCCTGATGAAGCTACATGGATATGGCAAATCAAATGCAGAATATGTATCCTTCATTTTTTTCTGATTGAGTCAAAGAATTTTTGGTATGATGTTTTGTTATATGTTTTGGTGTGATGTTTTGATATATGTACATATGTATATGGATGTAAATACCGCCATGATCTATGTTATAAAGCTCCAATAAGCGATATGGGTGTCATGTCAGTATAATTGTCATGTTGTTATGTTTTAATGTTGGTTTTCTTATAACAAAGGTGATCATTGTAAATACTGCATCGAGCTAAGTTATAAAGCTCCATGGGCAGTATGTTTTATTTTCAATAGTTTGTTGAGGTATAGGTGTGGTTTAACACCTAGGATGGTGTCCCCCAAGGGGGAGGGTTTTGTAACAACCCTTGTGAAAATTCCATGTAATAAAAGTTACTAAAGGAAAAAATAATAACCATGGTTGTTGGGACACTTATTCCAAGTTGAATGTTGGGAGAGACATCCTAGTGTGGGTGTTCATTTGGTTTATTATGGCTAATGAAATTGGTAAAGACATTTGGAAAGGAAAACTGGAATTTTTGGTAATTTTATTTATGATAATGGAAATTAGGAGAAAAGGAAGGTGAAAGGTCACAGGTTTCACTTGAGGAGGAAAATGAAGGAAAATAATGGAAAATGAAGAGAATATAGGCCTCATTGATAAAACGGTTTTTGAGGATCATTTGGTACCTTTTTTCAGTTCATTTTTGGAGCTCTCTCTTTATTCTCTCTCTCTCACTCACTCTTGGATACTTAGAGTTTTCTTGGAACATTTCAGCGTTGGATCAAGAAAGGCAAAGAAGAAAATATAAAGTTAAGATAAAGAAAGGAAGAGAAGGATAAAGTAGCTACAGTGGGATTCTTTGTAGGTATTAATTTACATGTGTGATTTCCTTGCTATTTTTTTGCATACATGCTATTGCGTGTGTGTTCTTGGTTCTCTTGCTGTCATTGGCATGGGTTTTTCTAGGTGTGACATTGTTCTTCAACCTTGCCTTTCCATTTTCGAATGGCCATGGTGTGATGGGGTTATAATGTTTTGGTTGAGATGGATTTTCAGATGGATTCAAAGCTGAGTGAGGTGGATCTCCAAAATAAATAACACATGCCCTAGTGATCCCTGAACCGTAATGTGGATTGGGGTAAATCCACTCGACTAGTAACCCCTAAATCATAATGTGGGTTGTGGTAAAGCTAGGTATTGTGTGCCTTGGTGGGCCTAGGAATCCTCGACGAGTGAATGGAAATATATACAGTAAATCCTAGAGGTGGGTGCTCTCCATCGAGCCTAGGAATCCTGGGATGGGATATAAGGTAAAGCCTAGAGGGTGGAGTCTCAGTTAGGGCCTAGTGATCCAATGTGGATTACAGTAAATCCTAGAGACTAGGAGATAGGATCATTCCTCAGGGTATAGGTGGAGAAATCTAGTGACATCCATGCTTATTTATGGTCTAGTGATCCCGTGAGAATTGCAGTAAAGCTAGTTTATTGATGAGGGTGAGGAGGTTTAGCCTCAGGAAGCCCTAGTTAGTTCTTTCAAATTGAGTTCCAAAATCATGCTTGGAATATGGCATGGGGGTGATTGGCTGAAGAGAGATTTGGCTACACCAATCTACGGTCAGGTAGAACATGGAGGTCCCAAACCTAGTTGGCCTTTGCACACATTAATAACATGTTATTTTTCCTTGTTATTTCATGAGTAATATACTAGTTTTTATGTGGATTCTATGGTTATTTTATCCTTGGTATTTATGTTTCTATTATGTTGGTTATGAGGATGTAATATGATAGTGATTATGTATGGCTCTCATCATGTTTTGACTTGCAATTGAATGAACAATTAATATATGACCTAATAAGTGATAATGCAGCTAACGTGATAAGGGAACAATGCTTCATAGTGAATCTCAAATAAGTATGAGACCCCTATGATCATATCTATTATATAAACCTATAGAATGCATATTTGTGACATGTTTGACAAAATGCATGTCATGGATAGTAGGGGTCCAATCAAGTCCTTATTCAAGTGATTGCATTTATATCATTATTTCGATGTTATATTTCAATTCTAGAAGTATCATGGATTTATGGGTAGTTACCTGGGCCTTGGGCCTCAAAAAAGTGGCACAAAAATTTGGGTCGCGGGCGCATAACTACATAGAAAATTCCCCGGTCGCACGCATGCCCATGTTGTGTGAGCAAATGGAGGATTCCAGTCACACTCTTACCCATATCAAGGGAATGAATGGGGAATTTATTAACTAAAAGGTCAATTGGTCTCAAGGGATAGCCACTTGAAAGGTTTGGATGGCTCCTGGGTTTCCTATAGCACGTGCAAAAGGTCTGTGTATTTGTGTGATGTTAGTTACACTTCCTTAGGGTGACCTAGGAGGTTGAATCAGATCATATTAATCTCTCGTCGCATGTTTACCGAGTGGACCGAGTAGCTTCAGTAAATGTGGGAGGAGGGTTACAAAACCAAATTTAGATCCCTTGTTTCTTATCAACCATAACAGGATTAGAAACCCATTCCATCAAGGATACTGGATAGATGAAACCAACATCTAAGAGTTTTTTAAATTTTTTCGTTAATGTAATTTATTTATGATGATTAGCCAACCTAAGCCTTTACTGAACAGGCTTAGCTCCATCTTGTGTTTTGAATTTTTTTTGAAAAATCCAGGGATTAATGTCATGCATTTCTTCGTAATACCAAGCAAAAACATCTTGGAATTATTTGAAAATAGTATTGTATATTTCAAATTCCTTAGGGGTACAATTTTCTCCAATCACAATATATTCCACGACACCTAGTCTTATACTAATGTTGATGGGTATATTTTTTGAAATGTTCACCAAGTTACCCTTTGAGTAAACATCATGAAGCATGATGGGGGACTAGGACCACTCAACACTATCAGAGGAAGCCAATATTTTTGGTGACTAATCTAAATTGTCTACTTGAGGAAGAAAAATTATCGATGATGTAATTTTTCCCTAGAGTTGATCAAAGGTCGACATAACTTCCATGATTGCTTCATCAGTAGGAAGATCGGTATCAAGAAATTCATGAGATAATGGATGATAAGCTGTAGCATCCATTATACGTGTAAATACGTGTATAATTTTCCAATATAAATTGTCAACCGAGGAAGGTAAACTGATGAGATGCAGTGCACAGTATATGTAGGCTTATTACTGCAAGTGTTAATTAATCATACAAATAACAACTAATGCTTCTTTTCCGTGTCAATACTATCGTAGCAAAGGCTATGGAGTGGCATATATCACCCCTCTATAGCACTTAATATTGCTGATATTCACTGTGAAAAGACAAAGATCAAACAACAATCAACAACTCATGTTGCTTTCCTGTATCAGTACTATTGCAGCAATGGTTATGGAGCAGCATATATCATCCCTCTTGTATTTTTTGATACTGATGCAGGAAAGATAAAAGAAATCAATCCCAATCAAGATTCAAACTTAAAAAGTATGAATCCAAGCATTGGCCAAATGAAAATATCTCATCAACATAAAATATTAATTCACTTAACCAATCTACAGTTTGTTGTAGGAAATACAGAAATGAAACACTAGCTTTTATAGGAAATTATTAATGCATAATTAAAACAAAAACACACACTCTGCTATGGGAGTTGGGAGCAAAGGGGGCCCTCCCTCACTTAGAACTCCTTCAAAGATTAAAGAAGTTTCTCAGGAAAATAAACAAAACATAAAAGATTTTATTAATATGAAATAATAGTCGAGTACAGTCTAATATTGTTCTCGGTAACAACAGCTTCCAACCCAATCAAAAAATCTCTCCCCTCCTTGTACAAGAAAATAGCATCCGATTTATACATTTATGGCAGCCCATATTTTCCTTTGAACAAAACATATTACTAAACTAAGCCTACAACCCATAATACAGATACAGATTGACAAAGTAAACTGTTGTTGGGTCTAATCCATGACCGGAGGCATGATTAGACCATCTCCGTTGTGCGGCTGAAGCTATCCTTCCATGTAAGCATGAAAGAAAATATGAAGGTTAGGATGGTTGCAAAATATGATTCAAAATAGTGGATAGGACAGCGTCCATAAAATGAAAATTATTTTCAAGATCCATATCTTTACTCGATCAGGGGATGAGTCGATCATGGCTAACCATCGATCTCGCTGTAGGATTTTGAGGTGGTTGTAGGAAATTGATGTATCTTCAAAAAATCCGGAATAGCTATAGGAATATCAGCTGTATGAGTTGCCTTCAGGATTGGCGAAACTGTTTGAATCTAACAAGTCTGTGATGAGTCCAAGGCTAGTTAGAGTAGTAATGCAATAATGACATAGCCAGTTCAAATAATGCTCGAAATTAGATAAAATGACACTTATAATGTTGTTTCAATATACCTTAGGCCTATGATACCCTTTTTAGCCAAAATTAGATGACATAGATGGACTAGGTATAATTAAAGAGAAAAAAGAGGTAAAAAATGGGGGAAGCAAGGCTTAGTATAGGTGGCAAAAATAGGTAAAGTTTAGACTTAACATCTCCCCAACACCAAAACTCTTGCATGTCCCTATGCAAGCAAAACTGAAGCAATCTTCAACAAAAGCTAATTTTTCACCTGGGTTGCAGCCACTGCAGCCAGGTGATCTAACTAAGCTCAACTAGATTCTGCTTGAATCTGTCCTCTATACTCCTCAGTCTTCCTCTTCAGGTGGTCGATCTGGGCCTGCTTATTTTTCATGATGTGGGCTGCCTTTTCGTTCCACTCTTTGTGCTCCTACTACATCTTGTGACTATTTTCTTTTAGAGTTGCATTCTCTACTTTCAAGACCTGTTCTGAAAGGGTAAGTTCTCTGATAGTTTCCTCTAGCATTTGTTGAGATTATTTCTTTAATGGGGTCACATCTCCCTCATTACGATCTTATGAGGATTGGGGCATGCTCACATCCTCCTGCGACTTCATGGCTTCATTCTGACTTTCCTGCAGTGAAGGGTTTGGGAAGGACACAATGTCCCTGTCGATGACTGTAGTAGGGTTCACATTTTATTTTCCCTTGGGCTAGCCACATGACTTCTCTGTCTTTTTATTTTTACTTGGTTCCCCCTCATTTGTTGTATCCTTGATGGCAAACTGGGTAGCTTGGCTTCTGGTATACCGTTTTGCAGGGGTCAAAGACCCCTTCTGTTGAGAGCTCTTCCTAGAAGTTTCACCGGTCACCACAACTTCATCATCCTCGTCATCTTTTTCCACCTTTGGTCCACGCATCTGCGGTTTATTTTTCAGCTTCTTTGCGGTTTTATCTTCCTCGACCCCTAAATAGTCAGAATATCCATCCTCTACAAAATGATTTTCTTGCAGAAAATCCTCCCAGGTCTTCTCATGTTTCTGAAGGACCTCCACCAAAATAATCTTTACTAGCCCGTGATGGTAGAGGTTTTCCTCTATGTGGGCAACCTTCTCTTTTGTGGCTAAGGACATCTTGATCAACGACATTTTTAAATAATAGGGAAAATTTAAAGGTTTGTCCTGGAATTGTCGAAGGAGCCTGATATGAAACAGGAAAGCAAGGTCAAACTGGCCTTCAAATGTAACATATTTTTGTAGGAACAATAGTAACTGATGGTAGTTACATCTTAAGAATTTCTACAGAATCCCCTTACTCCAGTCAGGGTTCAAATGGTCCTTCTATAGGAAATTCATGCACATGTCTTTGTTGAAGCAACGGTTTTTAAACCACCACTCTCCATCTTGCAGGATCCCACATGCCCTTGCCACTAGTTCTTCTATCAACCTAAATTGGATGTTCCCCACCTGTGCTTTGTCCCCATTTAAGTTCAAGGCAAAAGATTTGGTTACTTCAAAATTATGCCTGCTGAACCTTTGAAAGAAAGGAATCCATCCCGCCTTTTCTATTCTGGCCTTGCTGCGAGGATCAGATTCTGGCAGTGCGAGACTCTCAAGCTCAAATATAACGGGGGCTCGAATGTTAGTCATGGCGGAGGAGAAAAATGTACAGGCAGGGGAAAATGGATAGAAAAAATAGAGAAAATGTGGGTTGCAGGAATGTGGTCCGAGACTTATGCAAGAGTTCGACAGCAAGAGGAAATAAATAGAAATTACAGATTTTTTTTCTGTGGCATGTCATGATCATGATTTCTATCATGATCCGACTTGCATGATAAATACAAAAAGTACAAACACTGTCGGTGAAATGATGACAAGTCATGGGATTAATGTCATAATGGCCCATGGCTACAAAGGGTTACCATAGCCTTAGATATGCAAAAAAATTAAAAATTAAGTGTCATTATACCTTTACCACGAGAGCCTTATCACCAGTTATACATTACCGCTTACCTCCAACGGTCCTGTCCTTGATGACGTAGCCTGCTCTTACAATGATAACCTATTACATCAGAAATATAATCCATGACCTTAACCACATAATGACTTGTTAATATTTTATTACATTATTTTAATCTTGTTTTGTTTAATGATTTTTTTTCTTTTCTCTTGTCTTTTCAGGAAATCCAGGTATTTCTTTGTCTAAAAATTGTTCTGTAGGAATTAAGAACTGGTTGTTGAATGCTCTGCAAGAATTAAAACTATGACCAATGAACATTCTGTAGAAATAACTATTAAATACGCTTCAGTAACTGACCTGCAACTGATGAACATTCCGCAGGAACTAAGATAGCTGTGAACATTCTTCAAGAAGTCAAAACTGCAACTATTGAATATTCTGCAGAAATTGAAGCTGAATCTGCAGGAACTGCTCTCTCCACCCATTTTGTACAGTACATTGCACATGAATGAATGTGTCAATGTCAAATGTGCAATGGGCTCATTGGATTACCAGCCATTGAGGTCAATTGTTAACCAATGTGAGGTCCATCACCATTAATGAGAGTGAGGACCAAGGTACCCTGATGCATCCTATCATGTGTGAATATATGAGTTGTTGTCGAACCCCCTGTAGGATCCAGTAGTAAAGAAGCCATAATGGTTCTCCATTACCACTGGCGAGATAGCCTGTCATTGGGCATACAAGCTTCAAGGCATTACAAGGCTCTAATCCTATACCCAAATAATTTGTTGATGTCTATGGGCCAGAATTGTTGGAAGGAAGGCCTTAAGAAATCCCACAACAATCCAACACGAGCAATCCATATGTTATCACAAAATTGCACCTGATAGGTTGCTAATCAGAAAATATCATGTAACTATTTCAAACCAATATTTTGACTAAAGCTTAGCCTCTTCAATCTGAGAGGGATCTCTCAAAGGGTTAATGATATTGAATAAATATGTATTTAGATGGTTAACTCTACTTGGAAAAAAACTTGCTTATGACGATTGTAGATTGAAAATAGTATCAGTATGAAAACATTGGGCTTATGGAGTCAACACTTTCAGTGATTCAGCAGTGAGTTCACTTGACATGGAAGTTGAAGCAGGTAAGAGTTTTTAGCAGTAGTGCACACACATATGAAACAGGAAAATACACAGTCAATTCATCTATAAAGGAAGTCAAAGCATTTCATGAATGAATTATGAGTATTTTTAATGAAAACCACTGCAAATGGGACACATAAAAGATATAGATAAGATATTTAAGAACTAAAAACTCAATCAGAATCTCAGGCTAGTCAAGAAACAAATCTCTGTATTGCTGAAACAGTCAAATTACATAAAGTTGTAGTTTTGCCACAAATTCTCCAACCCTTGACAAATTCGACTCTATGCCCTTTAATAGAATTGTTACATCCAGGGATAATTTTAAGGGCGAATTTTAGCCCAAAGGCGAAATTTAAGGGGTTTTAGATTTTAGAGATGAGATGATCTGCCTCCTGGCTAGATTCATCGAATTTTTTCCTAATGACACCTTGCATAACCATGAAACATCTATTTAATGAGAAAATGACAGCTATCCTACTTGACAGTCCTTTTCCTAATAGGATTCAAACTGTTCATTATTACAATAACAACCTTATCTCCTAAAATGATTACATATTTGAAAAATATGACTTCACATATTCGAATTGGGTGTGATGGGACTCATCACTACATGACCTCTTAATTTACCTCCTCTAAAACTAGAAACAAATCCTGTTTTTTAGGAAAACTGGTCTTCATCTTCAACAAATGGTTTGGCTGGTATTTTATCTTAATTTCATGGTATTTAAGTGTTGGATAACTATTTTCATGGTACTTTAACACTTGGATAGTCTCTAGATGTCCAAAGATGCCCAAAAACCTGTTTAAAAAACTCCAACACAGTACACTACGAAAGTAAGACAGTTTCGTAGTGTACTTTTGTAGCGCTACAAAAATGCTTTTTTCCATCATCATTTTTTATTCTTTCTTTCTTAATGGTTTTCATTCTACCTTAACACATGTCCCATATAAATTTAACCTCTTGAAAGCTCCCAAAACTAGTTCAAAAAGCAAAAAGAAAGGTACAGTAGTTTCGTAGTGTTTTGTTGTTTTTCAAGCCTAGGCACGCTACGAAACTATTGAAAACAGTCAAAATTCATTAATTTTGTGTAGTTTGAAAAATATACCTTCTAAGTGCCAAAACCTTGATTCTAACATGCCATTATCCTTCAATATCATAATCCAGCTCACATTATGATTCTTGAGGCATTTCTTCCTCATTTATGATGGGTTGAGCTATTGGCTTTTCAAGCACTGTCATTTTTAGGCCTTTTTGGAGTTCTTTGACTTGGTATTAAAAATTCCATGAAACCCTCTGCATTTTATGGACCTCACCAAACTAATGAGGAACACAATCCATCTCACCTTTCATATTTAAAACCACTTTGCATATTTTTCCTGTTTTTTCTGAAATATAGGTCTTAGAAGAGAGCTTATATCTCTAAATCCATGATGTATGTTTCAGAACTGGAGGATTTATTTGTCAATAAGAATGTTTTAAGAAAAACCTTTTTTTTTTTTTTGAAAACCACCTCCAGCTGTCCAGAACCTGCATTTGAAAAACATGTGTAAAACAGGAAAAATTTGTTTTATAAAAATAGGGCTGAAAGACATTCTTGTATCTCCCAATCGGTAGCACCTTTAGTAAAAGTGAAAGAGATTATTTGTATTGATATGTTCTTGAAAATAACCTCTCTCATTTTCTTAAAATACTTGTTTTGTTGCCCAGAAATGGCCCTTGAAGTTGACTTCTCAAAGTCAGGAAACAGAGATTTAATGCTTCATATTCGCTACGAAACTTTCAACAGTTTCATAGCATTTTCTACCTTTTTTACATTGAATTCGCTATGAAAGTAGGGATTCTTGGCTAAACTGACCTTTTCGGATTTATATTCTTGGGAAATGAAAACTAACAGGAAATTATGACTGATGATACATGATGTGACCAATATGGAGGTGATTTTGAGATGAAATGAGGGTGGTCTTGAAACTTAGGATAGGTTAAATATGAAAAAATGAGATTTCCTATGCCAATTTGAAAAAAGGTTCAAGGATTCCTTACCCTTTTGAAGAGTGAACCGTATGACCATGTCAAGTAATGACTCACAAAATTATGGGTGATAACACCATAGATTAACTAGTAAAACAAATTTATTGAAAGGATCCCAAGGAATCTATTGATGTGTGTTTTTAACGAGCCCAAGGCAGTCCATGCTCGCCAGATTTCAATTTTAGAGAGTCTGAAATACTGAAAAAGAAGAATCCAAGGGGTTTCTTTTCCATAAATAGTCCATTGGGCCCAAAAAAAGGGGATAAACCTATACCCAATATACATTCCTCTCATGGTTTATTGAGCACAAGAAGGAATAGAGTGAGCTCATTGCATCAGTAGGAAAATTAGGAAGAGATAGTGGAAGGAAGGATCCCTTCCCTTACCATCTCTAGCTCTTTATTCTTCACAATTTCCTTCACAAATTTCTCCTTGGATTGGGGTTTTTGGTATAGCTTGAGTCTGTGCCCATTCACCAAGAAGGTAACATTCCCATCATCAATAGTTTTAATCTGAACAAATCCATTATCAAAATATTTATCAATTTCATAGGGTCTTAGCCAATGTGTGTTAAATTTCCTTTTAAAGTTTTTAAATTTAGAATCATATAACAATTCCTAGCCTCCATCTTTGAACTGCTTCTTTTTGATGTATTTGTCGTGCCATTTAGCCCTTTGTTTTTGGATCAAGTCGGTATGTGGAAAAAGCATCCTGCCTAATCTCATCTAATTTGTTGAGCTGCAGGATTCTCTATTGTTGTGCTTCATCGAAGTTCATACCCAATTCTGATTCCATTCTACAGGTTTTGATCTGAAATTAAATGGGTAGCAAAAATTAATTTCCATACACTAGTTCATATGGAGAAAAGCCAATGGTACCCCTCTCAAACCAATCCTTTTTATGTAATTGCATTTTTTTGGTAAGGATTGTTTCCAACACCTTGTTGGTTGATTCCACCTGCCCATTGTCCTGTGGACGATAAGGGGTGGACTTCCGGTCAGTAATTTGATATTTTTGCACAATTTCCTGCATAAGCTTAGACACAAACTGAGCACCTTGATCAGTAATTATTTCCATAGGTACTCCAAATCTTACAAAAATATCAAAGAAAATAAATTATGCCACTGCTTTTTCTATTTCTCTAGGTAGTGCTTTTGCCTCCACCCACTTTTCACATAATCAATACAAACTAAAATATACTTCTTACCTTTGGATGGGGGGTTGATAGGACCTACAAAGTCAAGTTCCCGCCTCTCGAATGGTTCTATGAGAACCTGTGGCTGCAAAGGCATCTCATCTGACTGTACAAGGTACCCCATTCTTTGGCAGCTATCACACTTTCGAACATACTCCTTTGCATCCTTGAAGAGGTCTAGCCTATAATAACCTAAAAAAAGGATCTTGTAAGTTGTTCGCTTGCAAGAGGAGTGTCCTCCACATGGTTCATCATGGCAGGCTCTTAAGATGTCATAGATCTCATCTTCTCTGACACACCTGCGAATAATCAAATTAGCTCCTGTGAAAAAAGGATCCCCCCTAATCCAAGAATAATCAACACTTTTCCTAATGATTCTCTCTTTCTGATTAGATGAAAAGTAAAGTGGAAACTTTCCTGTAGTAATATAATTGGCCATGTCTGCAAACCAAGGTGTTTTAACAGAGATTGCAAATAGGTTTTCATCTGGAAAGTTATCATTAACAGGAACATCCTCACCTGTATGATTAAGCCTAGATAAGAAATCAGCTACTTGATTTTCTTTTCCTAGCCTATCCACTACCATGATGTCAAATTCATGCAGTAGTAGCAACCACCTTGTAATTATGTCATTAGTGATTGGTTTATTCATGAGATAATGAATAGCAAAATGATCTGTGTGCACAAAAACTTCATAACCCATTATGTAATGTCTAAACTTATTAATAGCGTAAATTATAGCAAGTAACTCTTTTCATCCATTGTATAATTTAGTTTTGCAGGAGTTAAATTTTTACTGACAAAATAGATAACATGGGTGATAGGATCCTCCTTTTGACCCAATACTGATTCTATGGCTGAATAAAAGGCATAAGTGGAAATATGAAAAGGAAAATTCCAGTCTGGGCCTCATAAGACAGGTGCTGAAGAAATTTTATCCTTGAGTTTATCAAATGCTGCTTGACATTCATCATTCGAATGAAATTCAGATTTTTTAGTCAACAATTTAAATAATGGAGAGGTTACCTTTGTAAAATTTTCAACAAACCTCCTATAGTAGCCTGCATGTCCAAGAAAACTTCTAACTCCCTTTTGATTAGTTGGAGGGGTCAGTTTTACAATAACCTCAATCTTTGTTGGATCAACCTTGATTCCTGTAGCAGAAACATGATGACCCAAAACAATACCTTCAGTCATAATCATAAAAAAAAATCATTACTTAATGAAAGATTAGTTTCTCTACATCTCTATAAAAAAATTTCAAGATTAAGTAAAGCTTCTTCAAAATTATCACCCATAACTGTAAAATCATCCATATAAACTTTTACGCAATCATGCAAAAGATCATAGAGAATACCAAGGACCGCCCGTTGAAATGTGGCTGGTGCGTTGCATAGACCAAATGGTAAGACTTTGTATGCATAGGTACCCCAGGGACATGTACATGTTTTCTTTTCCTGATGGTCTGGAGCTATCCTAATCTAATTATATCCACTGAATCCATTTAGGAAAGAAAAGTACTTTTTCCCTGCTAAAGTGTCTAGTACTTGGTCTATAAATGGTAAAGTGAAATGGTCTTTTAATGTAGCTTTGTTTAATTCCCTATAATCTACGCACACTCACCATTTACCATTTTTCTTAGGGAAAATGACTAGTGGGGATACCCACTGGCTATATGAAATAGGAGAGATGAATCCTACATTTAACAACTTTTGTAATTCATCTTTTACAATTTCTCTTAAATCAGGGTTCATCCTCCTTTGTGGTTGTCTTATGGGCCTAGAATTTTCTTCTATATAAATGTGATGAATGCATGTGTTTGGGTGAATGCCTCTCATATCAGTATATTCCCATGCAAATGTCTTTGAAAAAATTCTCAATGTTTGTATTAATTGCTTTTCTTTTCAGAAGTTAAGGCGGAATTAATGTTTAAATATTTTTCAGGAAAAATTTCTACTACCTTACTCCCCCATTCAAACATTGAATATGTAGGAAATGCAGATAAGAGGTTTGAATGTAATTTAGAAGCTGAACTATGTTCATAAAAATCCTCCAGATCAGTAATGATATCTAAAGTATGACTAGATTGTCCTTCTAACTGCTGTGAGAAATCAGGATTAGAAATAAAACAATTTATCACATCTTCTTCAGAATTTTCCTTAAGACTCATGGCTTGGGCTATTGTTAAAACTGGTAAGGTACCTTCCAAATCATTTTCTTCTTCCTCTTCTTCAACCCATTGTGATTTTTCCGATCTCAAGAGGGGTTTAGCAGGGGGTACAAGTTAATGTGCTTTGTTTCAGCCCCATGAATGATAGCCATGTTTCAAAATCTACACTGTATGTAGGCATCAACCGTAGCTAACCACGGTCTACCCAAGATCAATGGGTGCCCTCCCAAGTTAGTTTTAGGTTGAAGAACATAAAAATCTACAAGATACTCCCACGAATCTAATGAGATAACAATGTCTTCTAAAACACCCTATGGCTTTACCTTAGACCTATCTGATAATTCTAACATGGTAGGAGTGGGTAAAAAGTCAAAGGATCCTATATGAAACAAAGTTTCCATAGTCATCACATTGATGGATGCACCTAAATCAATCAAAGTGTTCTTTATGGAATATCCATTAATAAAGGTGGTAACCACAGGGATTCCAGGATCCGCATATTTTTCAGTAACAAATCCGGTAGACATTAAACTTGCAAGCTTTCCACCTATTTGAATGGTTGAGGGTTCTTTACTTTGTTTCCCTAGTTTCTTGGTACATATTTGCCTCACTGTTTTAGCATATATTGGGATGTCCTTTATTTCTTGAAGCAATGGGATCTTGATGCACATGTTTCTTAGTTCAGATACAAGATCAAATTCAGGTTTTTTTGCTTTTATTTCCATTTCCAACCTCTCTGGAAAAGGAGGCTGGAATATATGAGATGAGGAAGGTTCTTGTGGCCTTGAGGTAGATGATTTTGTTGGTTCAGGTGTGGTTTCCTCTTCAGGCATCTCTAAGGTATCTTCCTCTACAATCTCCTCAATTATTTCAGGCTGATTCACCACTCTTCTCGACCTAAGGTTGATTTCCTACAGCTGCACAGGTAATTCCTGCAACTGTACAGGAAGCTCTTGTAACACAAGAATAGGCTTTCCTATAGAGACACAGGAAATTCCTGTAAAACAGGGACAGAAACTTCCTACAGTGACTAGGATGCAATACAGTAGGTAGGAAAAGTGGGATAAGTGACCAATCTAATGTTGTGAGCGGATCAGATGGTTTTATTTTTGGGGTTAGACACTGGTTGAGAAGGAATTTGTGTGGAATGAGGTTGATTTGGTGGAGCAATAAATTGAATTTGTTTTTTTGGTTATATCATTTGTTGCAGTGTCGGCTATGAATAAATATTTGATGTGGGAAACTTTGTGTAGTCAGATAAGAATAGTTCTCCTTCCAAGGCTGTTGAGGAGGCCAAGGCTGCCAGGGCATTGGAACATTCCACATCTGATTTTACGCATAAGTAAATTGAAAATTTGACTGTGAAATACCTGCAGGACGTGGCTGCCATGGTCTCTGAGGTGCCATTGCATAAAGTGCATTGACAGCTCCTTGATCTGCTATGTATGCTGCCTTAATTTCATGCAAAGAAGGACATTGATCAGTGGAATGCTCAGCCTCACAAATTCGACATACCTCAATACTATCAATAGGGCATTCCCTTAGAGCATGTTTCTCCCTGCATTTGGAGCAGAACACTGCCAAGGCTTTCTCCAATTCATCATGTTTCTCCTATTTCTTCTTAGCCTACAAAACATCCAATTGTGAAGATAAAGTGCTAAGAATATTAGTTTTAAAATTTTCAAATAAATTACCCATTTAAGCTCTGGTTACTCCAGCTTCGGCAACTGATTTGACAAGATTGGAAGAAGGATCTCTTGGTCCACCTCCAACCTTGGAGTTTCCTCTTGAATATATTCTAGAAAGCTCACACACATCATCATAACTCAGCTTCGATACATCGCCTACTCCCATTAGATTTAAGACCTCCAGATATTCGGTTCTGATGGCCCTAAGAAAAATGGTCCTCTTGGTCTCTTTGTCCATTTGATTCATCTTATATCTCTGTAAATTGTATTGGAATCTTTCCCCCAAATCCTCGAGTTTCTCCCCTTCCTTCTGGATCATGCCAAAGATTTATTCCTTGAGATCCTTTGTTTTGCAGTAATCTTGGTACTTTTTCAAAAACACGTTCTTCATGTCGTCCCAAGTTGCAATGGAGTTTCATCCCAACCCCATAAACCACCTGAGAGTTGCATCTTTCAATGTAGCAAGAAAATATTTCAGCTTTTGAGCATTGGAAGAATAGTCATAGCTCCTGCAAATTACATCAAACTCAAATAAGAAGGCATCAAGGTCTTCACTAGAGGCACCACGTAAGTTAGGCAAGGCTGAGGGAGGAATGTTTTTCTTCTGAGTGGCTCCCCTAGTCTCTCTGATAGGAAATTCAAATGTGACAAGTTTCTCCTTTTTCTCATCAGTGCCTTCTAAATGAGCCATGTCAGTCCAAGAAAGAGTAGGACCTTGGAAGGCTACATATTCTTCAGATTCAATAGTCTTAAACTCTAGTTCTCTGACAGGATTTACAAGGAATTCTTCTTCAGGATGACCACTAAGAAGATATGTGGTCTTCCTTGTAAGGGGAGATTCAATATGGGCAACAACAGAAGATTCTTCAACAGAGGATTCTGCTCTAGCAAGGTCAACTTGCTCAGAACTACAGACCACATGTTTGGATTCCTCCTTCTTTGTTGCCTTTTTTCTTACATATTTCCTTGTTCTTGACAGTGTATTAGTAAATGGAGTGGCGTTCACACCACCATGAAAAATATAGAAAATATTGGACCCTATTCATCTATTATTCAAACAAAATAAAAATAAAAACTTACCAAACAATCAGGACACGGCTTTGGTGAGTGTCTGACCTCTTCAGTGCGTAGGCGTTTCCTTGCGTCTTTGCACTTTGACTACCCTAGTCCTGAAAAGAAAAAAAAATCAACAAAATAAAACTAAAACACTTTCAGCATCACCCCTTAGCACCTCCCCGGCAATGGCGCCAAAATGATGAGTCAAATTATACGTGTATAATTTTCTAATATAAATTGTCAACCAAGGAAGGTAAACTGATGAGATGCAGTGCACAATATATGTAGGTTGATTACTGCAAGTGTTAATTAATCATAAAAATAACAACTAATGCATATTTCCAGTGTCAATACTATCGCAGAAAAGGTTATGGAGTGGCATATATCATCCCTCTATAGCACTTAAAATTGCTGATATTGACCGTGAAAAGATAAAGATCAAACAACAATCAACAACTCATGCTGCTTTCCTGTATCAATACTACTGCAGCAGTGGTTATGGAGCGGCATATATCATCCCTCTATAACACTTTTATTTGTTGATACTAATGTAGGAAAGATAAAATAAATCAATCCCAATCAAGATTCAAACTCAAAAAGCATGAATCCAAGCATTCGCCAAATGAAAAGAGCTCATCAACATAAAATATTAATTCACTTAACCAATCTACAATTTGTTGTAGGAAATATAGAAAGGAAACACCACCTATTATAGGAAATTATTAATGCATAATTAAAAAAAAAATAAACACACACTCTGCTGCAGGAGTTGTGAGCGAAGGGGGCCCTCCCTCACTCACAACTCCTTCAAATATTAAAGAAGTTGCTCAGGAAAAGAAACATAACATAAATTATTTTATTAATCTGAAATAATAGTCAATTATAGTCTGATATTGTGCTCTTTAACAGTAGCTTCCACCCAACCAAAAACTCTCCCCCCCTTGTACAAGAAAATTACATCCGATTTATACATTTCTAGCAGCCCATAATTGGCTTTGGACAAAACAGATTATTAAACTAAGCCTACAGCCCATAATACAAATACAAATTGACAAAGTAAATTGTTTTTGGGTCTAATCCATGACTGGAGGCATGGATTATACCATCTCCATTGCGCAGCTGAAGATATCTTCCCATGTAGGCATGAAATAAAATCTGAAGGTTATGATGGTTGCAAAAGATGATTTAGAACAGTGGATAGGACATCATCCATAAACCACAAATTATCTTCAAGATCCATATATTTACTCAATCTGGGGATGAGTGGATCATGGCTAACCATCGATATCGCTGCAGGGTTTTGAGGTGTTTGCAGGAAATTGACATATCTACAAGAAATATAGAATGGATACAGGAATCTCTGATGTATGATCTGCCTGCAGGATTGGCGAAACTGTTTGAATCTAACAAATTTACGCATGATTCCAAGGCTAGTTAGAGTAGTAATGCAATAATGACACGGCTAGTTCAAATAATGCTTGAAATTAGATAAAATGACACTTCTAATGTTTTTTCAACATACCTTAGGCTTATGATACCCTTTTTATCCAACATTAGATGACATAGCTGGACTAGGTATAATTAAAGAGAAAAAAGAGGTCAACAATGGGTGAAACAAGGCTTAGTATAGGTGGCAAAAATAGGTAAATTTCAGACTTAACAATGGATAGTAGGGGTTAAATCAAGTCCCTGTTCAAGTGATTGCATTTATATCATTATTTTGATGTTATTTTTCAATTCTAGAAGTATCATGGATTTCTGGGTAGTGACCTGATCCTTGGGCTTGAAAAAAGTGGCACAAAAATTGGGGTTGCAGGCTCATAACTACCTAGAAAATTCCCTAGTCACACACATGCCCATGTTGTGGGAGCGAATGGAGGGTTCCAGTCACACTCTTACCCATATCAAGGGAGTGAATGGGGAATTGATTAACTAAAAGGTCAGTTGGTCTCAGGGGATAGCCACTTGAAAGGTTTAGATGGCTCCTGGGTGTCTTGTAGCATGTGAAAAAGGTCTGTGTAGTTGTGTGATGTCGGTTACACTTCCTTAGGGTGACCTATGAGGTTGAATAAGATCATATTAATCTCTATTCGCATTTTTACTGAGTGGACCAAGTAGTTGCAGTAAATGTGGGAAGAGGGTGTTACAAAGCCAAATTTAGATCCCTTGTTTCTTATCAACCATAACAAGATTAGAAACCCATTCCATCAGGACACTAGATAAATGAAACCAACATCTAAGAGTTTTTGAATTTTTTTTGTTAATACAATTTATTTATGATGATTAACCAACCTGAGCCTTTACTGAACAGGCTTAGCTCCATCTTATGTTTTGATTTTTTTTTGGAAAATCCAAGGGTTAATGTCATGCATTTCTTCGTAATACCCAGCAAAAGCATCTTGGAATTATTTGAAAATAGTATTGTATATTTCAAATTCCTGAGGGGTACAATTTTCTCCAATCACAATATATTCCATGACACATGGTATTATACTAATGTTGATGGGTATATTTTTTGAAATTTTCACCAAGTTACCCTTTGAGTAAAAATCATGAAGCATGATGGGGGACTAGGACCACTCAGCACTATCAGAGGAAGCCAAGATTTGTGGTGACTAATCTAAATTGTCTACTTGAGGAAGAAAAGATTATCGATGATGTAATTTTTCGCTAGAGTTGATCAAAGGTCGACATAACTTCCATGATTTCTTCATTAGTAGGAAGACTGGTATAAGAAATTCATGAGATAATGTATGATAAGCTGCCCAAATGGGCATTAGGTAACCATCTTGCGGTTCACGATATGTGTCACTTGAATCAAAAGTATCAAATTCCAATTTCATGCATTGATAGGAAATCTCAACTAGACTTAAAGTTGTTCTCTCACCATACTAATTGATTTCTTAAGGATAAGGCACCACCCAAGGATACAAAAACTGATGGGGTCTAGTGGTGACAGAAGAGATCATATTCATAGGAGCGATAGAGATAGAGGGAACATCGGACATGGGTATAGGAAAAACACCCATGTTGGTTTGAGGGGTCTTGACCCAGGTTCAGAGGTTAAGGTTTGCCAACAAACCCCTATACTACTAGCCCTTTCAGAAATGACCTACTTGCGCAGGCCAGGTCTCACCCGAAGAAGTATGGGAGGGTGTTGGAACCAGGTTTCTGCACCCTGAGAGAGAGTAGGTAAGTCGAGGCAGATCTATGTTCGCAACTTATCGTATTCACACAAAGTAAGTCTATTCGCAGGCTTTTATCAGTGTCATCAGTTATTAACCACAACAGGGCTAATCAATACCTTTGCATCCATGTGTGTATTAGCAATTACTAGTACATAATATCATAAGCACAACTATAGATACATTCGCAACATAAATATAAGTATTCGCAGCTTAAACAGATACCATCACAGAGCAATGACAGATCTACTTATGCAAAACACAGATATATTCGCAGCTAATTAACCATCACATATACACTAGCAGTAAACATCACTAATCCAAATAACACACAGATACTTTAATAATACTTCACATTCATTACATTTAGATCCACTTACAACCAAAACCAACCCGCCCACACAGCCTAGCGGGGTCTGCACACAGCAGGACCGAGGATCTCCATGCACACAGCTAGTAGGAGTCCTTACCTGAAACAACCCAAAACAGATCTAATAGTTCGCACGTAGCATCAATATTAATTCATGCCTGCCTCTAGACTCAAACTATTCATCTATTTATATCGATATATCCTACACTATCCTATGGTCTGCAAACTATGGTTTGCAGATTCTAGGTCTACCCTTGGACCCATTACAATGTGTTCAGGGCTTTGACCCACCCCAAAACCCCTGTGTTAGACTAATTAATACAAAAATATACAAAATTCGCCAAAAATATACAAAATTTGTAGCTTAGGGAGCCCCGTTCCAACAGGCCCCCAATAAAATCTTGTGACTCGTCACAAGTCATTGTGGCCATGGGTTCTCCATATTTGCCCACAACTTCTTGATCACCTCAACCAGCGGGGGCAACACACCTTCACTTTTTGTAGCAGCATTTTGGGCTATCTCCACCAACTTTAGCAAAGTTGGGCCTTCTGTAGCAACAGTGACGCTTTCTAACATCTGGTTAATTTGCTTAACTACGATGTCGACATCCTGTGACAGCTTAAGGGCCTCATTAGCCCACGGCTTTAGGTGATCACTCAGTGTCTTCTTTCATTGCCGAAGGGCTTCCATGTTGCGTGGTTGGTGCTTAGTTGGGCCAATCCCTGAGTGAGGACCAGAGTAGTGAGTGTAGCCTCCATTTGGTCAAACTCTTCTTCTTTCTGGCGCAGTGCTTAGTTGATCTCACACAGGAGAGGGTCACACTACACCTTGGTCCATAGCTGCATATCCGTTTCCAACAGTTCTACACCCTGAGAAATTTGACTTGTAATGACATTTGTGCTCTCTGTAACCAGCGCAGCTCGCTAGGCTCGTACCTCTAGTAGCATTTCTAGTTGTAACTTGGCCTGCAAGGCTGCAATCCGTTGTTCCATCTCCATTTTGACCGCCTGGATCTCAGTCCTGGAGGCCTTGAGTGCTGCAACCAACCCCTCAATCTTGGCCTGGGGGGTGGCAGAAGCCGAGATATCTTTAATGATGTCCTCACAGAGCCTAATAATTAGGTGCTCCAACTCTGTCTGTTACGTGACAACGAGGGTACATGCAGCCTATGCCTGCGATACTTTAGCAGTTTTTTCTTCAATTGTCTACTCAAATGTACTGAGTTTTTGGTGCACTTTATGGTCTTTATGTTGGATCTCTTTGAACATGGACACATGAAGGATCTGCAGTGGTTCATGCAGCAGATGGGCAAGATCCAATTGCACCTCTGCGCAGGCCTGGACTTGTGCCCCTAAGTCAGGTGGACTTAGTATGAGGGTTGCACTGGGTAGAGGGCAGAGGTGGCTTTTTGGTGTACTGAGAACTGCACTACTTGATGATGGGGTCGACCTTACCTGAATCATACTAGTTTTCAGGGTATCAAATTTGAGCTATAGGGCCCGGAGCTCAGCCTAGAGTGTCTCAACTAAGGCTTTCTCTTGTTCTTCTAGAGCCAACCATTTTTCTTCTACAGCCAAGGTGATCGCATTTGTGATCTTCTCTAGGTCTTCTTCTATCAGCATAACTTTGGCGTCCCGTTCTGACTGTTGAGCTCTTTGCTTCTTCCATGGCCCTTTAACAGGATCACTAGTTCGCTTCGTACCCCGAGGGGAGTTAGCACCTCCCATCTCCAGATATTTTGCACCAAAATCCTATTGCGAATCCTTCTACGATGTCGTTTTCGTGCCTTTCATAGTACCTGTACCCTGTTGTGAACCCTTCTGTGATGCCGGTTCTACACCCTTCACAGTACTCTTGCCCTGCTCCGATCCCTTCTGCAATCCCGAGTCTACTTCCATCCCCATACTTTTACCCTGGCCTATGGTATCTATGGTGGTGTCGGGTAGGGTGACCTTCGCGGTGCTCGTCCCTGTAGTGTCCTTTGTACCTGATTTGAAGACAAACTTCCAGTGTGAAGGCCAAGTCGCAATTAGGAAATCAATGTCTTCAATAGCAAACATGTAGGGGAGTGAAACCCATGTTGGATGCTTGTGGTCTCTGATCTATACGTTACGCATGGTAACTTGAAACATCATGATGCTTTTGTATTTATCATAAATAGTTGGCGACAAGCGTGGCCGGGAATTGATGGTTATTGCGAGCTCGCTCTGAAATAGGACCCAAAAGACTGGATTGTCCTCAATACACTGCATGTCCTTTGAGTCCCAAAAATTCACGTACCGTGCCCCCTCGCACATATCCAAGGTGAGCTCAGGGAGGACTGAGCCATCAGGGGCTTCCCATGCGACCAATGGAATGAGAAGCAGCAGCGAGGAGTAGCAAAATGCTCGTCCTTGATCCTGGGATTCACGGACGTTCGCCAGAAATTTGTTGCACAGGTACTGGGATGAATTGAAGCAGACCCCCTTTTCACATCGTCTCACTAGCTAGATCACATACGCAAGGACGGTGGTAACCTGGCATTCACGCATCATCTTATAGGCCAGCAACAAGGTACCCATTTGTGTACCGGGGTCGCTGATGGTGCTAATCATGAATCCTCGAGTGTTCCTCTCCACATGGTAATCCTCACACACCTTGTTGGAGATATTTTTGAGCCCTAGAATTGTCTTCTCTTTTGCAAACCTTCACTTCATTTCATCATTTATTTATCACTTCATAAGCCTAAAAATCAATGAAGAATGATTAATATTGCGTAAAGGTTACATACAAATTATTAACGTATTGTATTTTCGTAATTTTTGTTATTTTAATAATTTTGAACAGTTTAGGTACAAAATACAGGCATTCTGTAGCTAGTCAAGTGTTCTGCAACTATTTTTGTGTTCAAGTATGATGTAGGTGTCAGTTGGAGAAAAGGCACACATGGGTAGTTCTCAAATCTTCCCTACATGATTCCTTCCTATCCATGAGGATTGAATCGACAACTGGAGGTGTTTAATCCAATGGTCAAAGCAAGAGTCAAAGAAACTATTTTCTACAGGAATTAGGACTCCTGATTTGCTTTTCAGCAAATCACGAGTCTCAAAAGAGTCTTAATTCAATTTCGACTAGAAGATTACACCTGTACATATTTTTGTTCGACATTAGTTATGAATTTGCATATAAATTAAGCTCTCTAGAACCAAGAAAGGACGGTTGATAACACAATCAGAATCACAGTGATACTTTATTTTTCAAGAACTACTTTAATAAAAGGAGATTAGCCTTGATGTTGTTCTGATTATAATTTTAGGGAGCTAAAGGATTACACCAAATTGGTAGCAAAGGGCCCCTGCTATTCGAGGAGGTTTCATGTGTTTTCTAGCTAAGTTTATTTAGTTTCTGTTTAGTATTTCTCTTTAATTTTTGCTCAATTATTGCTTTCATAATTTGCAATTGCTGGATCAAACTAAGTAAAAGCTATTGAATAATAGATAAGTGACTTATAAGAACAGTGATTTCCTAGGTTTCATTTCTTGTCTTTCATAGTTAACAGTTACTGTGCTCGACCAAGTAAAGACCATTTAAATCTTAAATTAAAATGGTTAGTTACTTATAGATACAATAATTTTCCAGCATTTTATTTCATGTCATACGAGATCCTCATTACACTACAATTAATCTTTTTCAAAAGCTCTTCCAACAAACCTTAATTGAATGAATTGGATTTAGTTGTAATGTTTGAGTTATTAGTTGTTTCAACATTTTATTTCATGTCATAGGAGATCCTCATTACACCAAAATTATTCTTTTTCAAAATATCTTCCAATAAACCTTAATTGAATGAATTGGATTCAGTTGTAATGTTTGAGTTATTAGTTGTTTCAGCATTTTATTTCATGTCATAGGAGATCCTCATTACACTACAATTAATCTCTTTCAAAAGCTCTTCCAATAAACCTTAATTGAATGAATTGGATTCAGTTGTAATGTTTGAGTTATTAGTTGTTTTCATTTCTTGAATCTTCAATTAAGCTACAATATCCATGGACTAGGATTTCTAGCTCTCATCATTTCTTAATTAGAAAATAAACAAATGAAACTCTGCTTTAAATTCATTTGACGACATTTCCTTTTCCTTACTTTTTAAATAGATTTAATCTCATCTTTCTAGTTTAGAATAGAATACTAAGGATCAAAATATAAAAACTCCCAAAACATCAACAAAACCTTAAAAAAATGAAGTAGGAAAAAGGGACACTTAGGCACATACAATGCATTACACTTCATCAATTTATTAGCCCTGGTCGATAATTTATGTTAACAATTTAGGACACTAAATTGACTAAAAATTTTGGCGCCGTTGCCAGGGAAGTGTAACTAGGTAGCCTTATTTCTTACATCCCAAAAACAGTGATATGCGTAGAGAAAGAGGCTCCAGGGGTAGATTTATAAGAGGCAGAAGCTTAATTCCCACAATACCACTCACTTCACCAAGACCAAGAAGTAGCACACCTCCATCTCAAACCCATATTCCATACTATACTGGTCATAGGCTTCCAAAATTTTCAATATTAGATATCTAATCAAGAATATCTCGCACTTCATCCACTAAAGAAATTCTAGAGGAAGAAGATCCAAGGACTCCTACAGGAGGAATAACCTTTTTCACTTCCACAGGAGAATATATTCCAGCAGAAGAATTACAAATCCCTAGTGAAGAGGAAGAGGAGGAATATTTCTTCAATATACCCTTGATAGAAGAACCAGAAGAACAATTATTTCTCCATAATAAACCTTATATTAGTTCAGAAGAATC
The DNA here is from genome assembly GCA_034641835.2 of Pinus albicaulis. Classification (NCBI taxonomy): domain Eukaryota; kingdom Viridiplantae; phylum Streptophyta; class Pinopsida; order Pinales; family Pinaceae; genus Pinus; species Pinus albicaulis. Next base: position 1,869,194,241 of record CM076575.1, on the reverse strand, counting down.
TATCATGGCAGGAAGGGGAGAAGAAGGAGAAGGGGAAGGAGAAAAATTTAATGGAGAAAAAATTCTATTTGGAGGAGGTAGAGGTAGAGGAGGAGACAAAGGAAGAGGAAGAGCAAATGCAAAAGGAGGTAGAGGTAGAGGAAATGTAGAAGGAGTTAGAGGTAGAAGGGGAATTTAAATCTCCTTTGGATTCCCTATAATAGATGAAGAAACAAATGCTACCATGAAAAATATATCACCCTCTGTTCTTCCAAATTTTCATGGACTAAAAAGTGAAGACCTTGAAAGATTCTTATTTGAATTTGAAGTTCTATTCAGAACTTATGACTATCTTCAGGATGCTCAAAAACTTAAACTGTTCCCTTCAACATTGAAAGGAGCAGCACTAAAATGGTTTATGAGTCTAATCACTGGGTCTATTGGGACATGGAATGATGTGAGGAAAGCATTTCTAGACAGATATCTAGATTACTATATACCAGTGAACCATAAGGAAGAAGTGTTCAAAATGATGCAAAAAGAGGATGAAAATCTGGAAGATTTACTTGAAAGATTTAACTATAACATTAAAAGGGCAAAGATGCAAAACTTAGATCAAGACACTTTGAAAGATTTTTTGTTGAAAACAATTAGAGATGAATGGATAGATATCCTTAACATGATGGGGAAAGGAGATATATCTCAACTTTCATTACATGATATAGCAGAATTATATATTAATCTCTCAAGAGGAAAATCTATAATCTTGAAAGGACCAAGAGACCTTGCTCTTGCAAGGGAAAACAAATCTGAAACTAGAATAGTAAGTAAGGAAAAAATAGGAAATATGCTTGATGAATTCAAAAATAATATTCTAGGGAGTCTTAATGAAAAAATAGATACTCTTAAGCTACAAAACAAGCAGAAAGTTGAAACTGATGCCTTAGCAATATTTTGTCCCAAATGTAGAAAGAAGCATGTGTTAAGAGAGTGTCCTCTTGATGTAAAAGTAATAGAGACCTGTGAAATTTGTTCAGAAAAGCATGAGACCAAGAATTGTCCTTCAATCCCTGGCCTTAAAGCTATCTTTCAAGAATAAAAAACCACAAATTCCACAGAAACTCTTAATTTTGTCTCTAGAAGACCTTGGCAGGGACCTTAAACACAAGGGTTTAATAATCTGATGTATAATCAACCCCCACCAAATTGGATTTCTTGGTAGCAACCTTGGCCCCAATTTCAAAATCAATCTCAATATTGGGCTCAAGGGGCACAAAATCCTTATGGTAGGTTCTTTCATTATTATCAATATCCACCATCTTATCGATCTTATCCATCATATCCAAATTTTTCTCCTCAAAAAAATCCTCAGTTGAATCCACAACCTCAAAATCAGAATCAAAATTCACCACTTCCATTACCATTTCCTCAGAAACCAAACCAATTACCTGCCCAGCCAATACCAAACACCAATAATAAAAATCCTCAGAATACATATATGATAGAAGGACAACAATTTCCAACTTATTTGATTACTCCTTTAGACCTTAATGATGTCCAAGTTAGGTTTGGAAGAATACTTGAAAAGAGGAAGCCTTCTGTAATTATACAAGAACAAAATAATTTTGAGGAAGATTCTCTACGGGCGAATAAATTTTTTGAAGAAAGCACATCTCTTCAAAACCAAAATATTGAAAAAGAAAAAAAAAAGAACTAGTGATTTCAACTCCTATGTTAGAGCAACCATCAACATCTACTACTACACCTCCTTTTACTGAAATATTACAAATTGATAAAGGTGTAGAGAAAAAAATTATGATGCCTAACTATGATTTCCTAGATGAACTGAGAAATGTGTGTATTAAGATTCCATTATTACAAGCCATCAAGGATATCCCAATATTAGCAAAAACAATAAAGGAGTTGAGTATGGAAAAACCAGGAAGAAAAATAAAAGAGATAAAGAGAATACAAATGGTAGGAAAAATAGCAGACATAATGATGGGAAAGATTGATATTCCAAAATATCTAGATCCCGGAAGTCCAATTGTCAAAACACATATCAATAGAATTGAAATACCAAACACATTAATTGATCTAGGAGTAGCAATAAATATCATGAGTAAGCAAATCATGGAAAAACTAAAGCTTCCTAATCTTCTTTATACACCCACATTACTACAATTAGCAGATAGATATGTAATCAAACCAGATGGAGTATTAGAATATATTTCAGTGTCCTTAGATTCTTGGGAGTACCCTATGGATTTCATGATCCTAACTCATAAAAATGATCTATGAGGACATCCTATTATATTAGGAAGAACTTGGTTAGCTACAGCTGATGCCTTCATTAGCCGTAGATCCGATGATATGTACATCTCTGATGGTAGTTCAACCAAGAAATTTACTTTGTATCCTCCAGCAAGAACAATCACAGAAATAGATGATAATCAATGGATTGATGATGAAGAATATATACAACCTCTCTTCACTATTTCAAAAATTAGTGAAGATAATCAGATTCTAAATGTTCTAGAAAATCATGAATCTTCTTTAGAATACAAACACGAACAATTTCAAGAAGAATCCGATATTGAATTTTTGTCATCAAGACAAATGTCTCTTTACTCCATGGAAGAAATTGGTAGCTCTACAATTGAAATATTTCCAAGAAAAACCTTAAACATAAATAAAAACCTGGGAAAATCTCAACAAGAGAAGCTAGTCAAAATATTACAAAGACATTCCTCTGCATATGCATGGGAATACACTGATATGAAAGGGATTAACCCTAAGACTTGCACTCATCATATCTACATAGAGGAAAATTGTAAACCAATCAGACAGCCTCAGAGAAGGATGAATCCAAAGCTTAGGGAGATTTTTAAAGAAGAGTTGTAGAAATTGTTAAATGTCAACTTTATTTATCCCATTTCATATAGTCAATGGGTTTCTCCTTTGGTGATTGTACCCAAGAAAAATGGTAAATGGAGGATATGCATTGACTACCGAGAATTAAACAAAGCTACTCTTAAATATCATTTTCCTTTACCTTTTATAGATCAGGTATTAGATACAATAGTAGGCAAAAAGTACTTTTCATTTTTGGATGGTTTCAGTGGTTATAATCAAATTCAGGTTGCACTTGAGGATCAAGATAAAACCACATTTACCTGTCCTTGGGGAACTTATGCCTACTGAGTATTACCTTTTGGATTGTGCAATGCACCTGCAACATTCCAAAGGGCAGTATTGGGAATTTTTTAAAATCTAATACATGATTGTGTAGAAGTATATATGGATGATTTCACAGTCTATGGTTTTACATTTGAAGAAGCCTTAGAAAACTTGGAAAATTTTCTAAAAATGTGTAAAGAATCAAACCTTTCATTACGTCATGAAAAATGTTTCATGATGTTTACTGAAGGGATTGTCCTAGGACATCATATCTCAGGATATGGGATTAGAGTTGATGAGTCGAAATTTGAAGTCATCTATAGACTATTAGTTCCAAGTTGTCAAAAATATGTTAGGATTTTTCTAGGATTTATAGGATATTATAAAATATTTATAGAAAACTTCACCAAGATAGCATCTCCACTTTTCAAAATACTCACCAAGGACTATGAATTCAAATGGAATTCTGACTGCTAGTTAGCATTTGAAACCTTGAAAATAAAAATATCTGAAGCACCTATTTTAAGGGGACCTAACTAGAAATTACCTTTTCATATCTCAACAGATGCCTCAGATACAACCCTAGGAGATGTGTTGGGACAAAAAGACCAGATCCCTTATGCCATATATTATACAAGTAAAAATTTGACTCCTTCAGAGTTGAATTATACTGTAACTGAAAAACAATTCTTAGTTGTTGTTCATGCTATAAATAAATTCAGACATTATATAACAGGCTATGAAACCTTTTTTCACACAGATCACTCTAAAATTAGGTATTTAATGAATAAATCAATCACTAATGGCAGAGTCATAAGATGGTTATTGCTTTTACAAGAATTTAACATCACCATTCTAGATAGGCCTGGAAAACAAAATACAATGGTTGATTTCCTATCTAGACTCCAAAACATTAAAGACAATACTCCAGTTGAAGATAAATTCCCTGATGAATATCTATTTGCAATAACTACTCAAACTCCCTGGTTTGCAGACATTGCCAATTAATTGGTTTCAGGAAAATTTCCTTCAATTATGAATGCAAGAGATAAAAGAAGAATCAGTTATGAAAGTGCAAAATTTTCATGGATTTCTACTAAATTATACAGGACAGGTCCAGACCTTATTATCAGAAGATGTGTTCGGGAAGATGAGATGCCTGAGATTCTTAATGCATGTCATGATGAACCTTGTGGTGGAAATTTTGCTGACAAGAGGACAACTTATAAAGTCCTTCATCTAGGATATTATTGGCCATCCATCTTTAAATATGCTAAAGAATATGTCAAAAGGTGTGACAATTTCCAAAGGGTAGGGAAACCTTCCCCTTCAAGTGAAATGCCTTTACAACCTCAGGTACATATTGAACCTTTTGAGAAATGAGCTTTGGATTTTGTAGGACCTATTAATCCTCCATCAAAACAAAATAAGTATATCCTAGTTTTCATTGATTATGTCACTAAATGGGTAGAAGCCAAGGCATTACCTTTTTCTAATGAAACATCTGTAGTTAATTTTCTTTTTGAGGATATTTTTACTCGTTTTGGTGTCCCAAGAGAAATTGTCACAGATCAAGGAGCTCAATTCAAATCAAATATGGTGGAGCAAATGGTAGAGAAGTACAAAATCAGGCACAGGAAATCTACTCCCTACCATCCACAAGCAAATGGCCAAGTGGAACTACCAATAAGGTGATCAAAGGGATTCTTACAAAGACTTTTCATTTACATAGAAGAGATTAGGCAGAAAGGCTTCTTGAAGCCTTATGGGCCTACAAAACTACATGGAGAAACACAACAGGACACACTCCTTATGAACTTATTTATGGAAAACAAGTCTTGTTTCCCTTAGAGTTTCAGATCCAAACTTTCAAGATGGCAGTCCAACTAGGACTTGATTTAATAGAAGCACAGAAGCACAGAATGGAGAAAAATAATGAACTGGATGAGATCAGACAAGATGTAGTCCAAAGAAGAAACATAGTCCAACAACAAAGGACTAGATGGCACGATAAATATATCAAAGAAAATAAATTTAAAGAAGGTGACTGGGCACTCTTGTTTGATTCAAAATTCAAGGATTTTCAAGGTAAATTTCAAACCCATTGGCTTGGGCCATATGAAATTGAGAAAATCTTTGAAAATGGAGAAATAAATATAAAAACAATAGATGAAGGGAAGGTATCATTTCTTGTAAATGGGCATAGACTGAAATTGTATCATAAACCACTTTCAAGAGAAGAATTTGTCGGAAAATTCCAAGATAACAATGATATGAAGTTGGTGAAGAAAAATGAGAAAAATCATTTTTCTTCACCAACTTAGTCTGTATTTTCTTCAATGATTAAATAATAATAATAATAATAAAGTATAAATATTAAAACCAATCAGTGATTGGCATATTTATGCAGAAAGTGCATGGTGAAAATCAGAATTGTTCTGACACCCTATACTTTCATTTTTTCTTTTTCAGCAATTAAATATTCATAAAATTACAAGTTGCAGGTCCATTTTTCACTCCATACTTTACTTCATTCATTTTTCATTCCATCCCATACTCATATTTCATGCTTCCATTTCATTCCATTCCATACTCATGTTCCATATCATTCCATTCCATATCCATATTTCATAATCTTTTGAAAGGTACATTCTGAAGTTGTCTGTTCCGTAACCAATCCTATTTTGCAGCTAATCTGACTTTGCAGCCTACTTCAATAAACAAGGGATGATAGTCAAGGGAGACTATGGAGCTTAAAATATAAACATTCCACAAATAAAGGACAAACATAACAAGCAGAAAAGTTAAGAAGGTCTGAGGTAAATTGTGCAAAGTTATTTTGATAGAAAAAATATAAAAACATGAAAAAGATACAATATGCTTAATCATATGTCTCCTAAGTAAATATATCATTCGAATTGATCTTACTTTATCATAAAACACCTCGACCATATCCCTTACCCTACGCTCCATAACAGTTCATCATTAATTAAGTGACTAACGGTCAGAATCTTAGACGTGACCTATTAGGCCACATCTTTAAAAGATCGTATCACTTAGTTATGATTCCGAAGATCATCATAAATCTCTTCGCACCTATTTCATTCCAAACCCTCAACTTAATTTCATCATTTTCCCATCACCTTGTTCATTCACCACCACATTCAATCACTACCATTATATTCTGTAGCCAGTTCAACTGCCGGAATAGAGAAGTCATTTTAAGGGCAAAACATCCTTCAGAAACTACTCTTTCTTCAGACGCAAGATCAGAAACAGAGCATCAGACCCTACAGCTAAGAAAATGTAGAAATTTGTACAGAGAATAAATAGGGTTAATTGTGAGAATAGAACCAATTGGAGTGAAGTACTTAAAAGGATACCCACAAGTTAAGGGGCTATTACAGCAAGTTGGGTGGTTAAGTTTTGTAGAAAAATTCAATGGGTTCCATAAAGAAATTACAAAATCATTTGCTAGATCATTTGATGGATCAGAAGTGGAAATTGGAGACATTAAGTTTACCATAACAGAGTCATTTATAGCTGAAGCCACATAATTTCTAAGAAAAGGAGAACGCTGGTTCAAGAATAAGGAGTTTCATAATGAGTCTTGGAAACAAATGCTGAAGAATCCAGGTATGGACATTACAATATTTAGAAAAGGAATTCTGAGCACAGCTTTAAAAAGTAAATGGAGAAACATGTTATTAATTTTGCAAAAATTTATAACATGTGAAGGTAGATTTGATACAATGTATGTTTATCATATCAGGTTGTTAATGAATTCCTTAAATGATGGAGAAATAAATCTACCTTTCTTCTTGCTTAATAGCTTGAAAAGAATGGCTTCCAATGTTCAGAAAATATTACAATTTCTAGAAACTACTTTATACCACCATGGTTTAGTTAAAGTTCTGATTGAATTACATTTGAAGAAAATAGGAGATAACTGGGAAGAGTTTATTTTAAGAAATAATTTTCAAGAGCTAGAGGAAAAAACATCTAAATAAGAGATTTCTAGAAGAAGCAGGAGAAGAAAAACTAATAAAGCTATTGAAAATAAACATGATACATCATCACAAGAAGAGAGTGAAGAATTGATTTCTGAAAAGTTGACAAAGATTAGAAAATATATTAGGGTCAAGAGAAAAGAGAAGATAACAAGTGAATATACTGATGAATAAAATGAAAATCCACCAAAGTTAAGGAGAAGTTATAGAGTCAAAGGGATAACGAAAAATACATTGTTTAAGAACACAGGAATTATAAATATTGAAGATGAAGAAACTCTGGTTCAAACACCAGTTGACAGATCTCCTTTACATTAGTTTAAAGAAGACCCTAACAGAGGAACTCCTGATATAGACCCAGTTCAACAGTGAATTTATGATTATGTGGAATCTTTGGAAAGAAAGGCGTCAGAAAAATCAAGAAAGATCCCTCAGTTCACAAGAATCTCCAATAGAAACCCTGAGAAAAGATAATTATGAATTGGAGATACTAATTAAATATATCAAGAATGAGAATGAAATCTTGAGAGAACAAGTTAAATTGAAGAATGTTATGAATGATACTCTCACTCTGCAATTGGGTACACTACATAAAGAAAACAGGAAGCTAAATAAGAGAAATAAGACGCTGAATAGGGCCCTCATAAATCTTAGGTTCAAATTATTCATGAGAAAACCCAGAATGACATTGTCCACCAAAAGAAGCAGAAAGATAAGTTTGGATTTTCTAGCAGAGGTTTCAGAGCACATGGAATAAATTTTTGATGGAATTTCATGAGGAAATGCAAGAGTTTTGCAATGGGGTATGTTGAGCCCTAGAATTGTCTTCTCTTTTGCAAACCTTCACTTCATTTCATCATTTATTTATCACTTCATAAGCCTAAAAATCAATGAAGAATGATTAAGATTACTTAAAGGTTACATGCAAATGACTAACATGTTGTATTTTCGTGATTTTTGTTGTTTTAATAATTTTGAATAGTTTAACTACAGAATGCAGGCATTCTGTAGCCAGTCAAGCGTTCCACAACTATTTTTGTGTTCAAGTATGATGCAGGTGTCAATTAGAGAAAATGCGCACATGGGTAGTTCTCAAATCTTCCCTACATGATTCCTTCCTATCCACAAGGATTGAATCGACAACTGGAGGTGTCTAATCCAATGGTCAAAGCAAGAGTCAAAGAAACTATTTTCTACTGGAATTAGGACTCTTGATTTGCTTTAAAGAAAATTATGAGTCTCAAAAGAGTCTCAATTCAATTTCAACTAGAAGATTACACCAGTACCTATTTTTGTTCGACATTATTTATGAATTTACATATAAATTAAGCTCTGTAGAACCAAGAAAGGACAATTGATAACACATTTAGAATCATAGTGATACTCTGTTTTTCAAGCATTGTTTTAATAAAAGGAGATTAGCCTTGATGCTGTTCTGATTACAATTTTAAGGAGCTAAAGGATTACACCGAATTGGTAGCAGAGGGCCCCTACTATTCGAGGAGGTTTCATGTGTTTTCTAGCTAAGTTTATTTCAGTTTCTGTTTAGTATTTCTCTTTAATTTTTTCTCAATTATTGCTTTCATAATTTGAAATTGCTGGATCAAACTAAGTAAAAGCTATTGAATAATAGACAAATGACTTATAAGAACAGAGATTGCCTAGGTTTCATTTCTTGTCTTTCATAGTTAACAGTTACTGTGCTCGACCAAGTAAAGACCATTTAAATATTAAATTAAAATGGTTAGTGACTTATAGATACAATAATTGTCCAGCATTTTATTTCATGTCATAGGAGATCCTCATTACACTACAATTAATCTTTTTCAAAAGATCTTCCAATAAACCTTAATTGAATGAATTGGATTCAGTTGTAATGTTTGAGTTATTAGTTGTTTCAGCATTTTATTTCATGTCATAGGAGATCCTCATTACACTGCAATTAATATTTTTCAAAATCTCTTCCAATAAACCTTAATTGAACGAATTGGATTTAGTTGTAATGTTTGAGTTATTATTTGTTTTCATCTCTTGAATCTTCAATTAAGCTGCAATATCCATGGACTAGGATTTATAGCTCTCATCATTTCTTAATTAGAAAATAAACAAATAAAACTCTTCTTTAAATTCATTTGACAACATTTCCTTTACCTTCCTTTTTAAATAGAATCTCATCTTTCTAGTTTAGAATAGAATTCTAAGGATCAAAATATAAAAACTCCCAAAACATCAACAAAACCTTAAAAAAGCGAAGTAGGAAAAAGGGACACTTAGGCACATACAGTGCATTACACTTCATCAGTTTACTAGCCCTAGTCGATAATTTATGTTAGCAATTTAGGACACTAAATTGACTAGACAGATATTTTTCTCATAATTTTTGCTGATGTGCAGCATAGGGTTTGGCCCTTCCATGGGTAGACCAGTAATTCGGTGAATAAGCGCAACATCAATTGGGATTCGATCCTGGATCCACAAGCTGCCATCATGGACCAGGGCAAGAAACTGGCACACAAGTCGGTCTGTGATATTGTAGTGGCCAAAATTCGGCATCCTTAGTAGGTTTAAGAGCCTGAAACCCGCCAATCTATGCACCCAGCGCATGGGTACTATATTTATCCCATCGTCTACCAATATTCATTTGAGAAATAGCTTGGGTGCCAACTCGGGGAAGGCCTCCAAATTGGCCGAGTCGCAGTCATCAAATTTTACCTCATGGAGCTTGCCAAAGGGTTCTCCAATGATGGGGACCTCACCCAGAGTCAGTGGCATCTACAGATAGGTGCACAGGCCATCAAGATTCTTCGGCGTGTGTGTCAAGGGCTTGTGGGGCTGAACAAAGGGCGGTAACCAATTGATTGGTTCGGCTATATGGGCCTCTTCCTAAGAAGAGAGAGGTATCTTTACTGGGTTAGGCAAACGTGCCTAGGGCACCACTTGTGGGGACTTCACATTCCGAGGAGAGGTGCAGGGCTTTACCCCAACCCATTTCGCGGGTTTTCCCGACCCTTATGCTTTTTCTTTCCCCTTCTGCTTTCCCTTGCATAGCGTAGACACAACCTCCTCAACTTCGGGGTGGACTTCCAGTACTTCCTCAGATTGTTGCTTTGTCAAGACCACAATTTGTGAGGACTCAGCAGGATTGGTTACCATCATTCCAGCATGGAAAATAAACTCACGGTTGCTATTATTAGAGGGTGTAGGACACCCAGACATTAACGAAGTACAATAGGCACATACTTTCTCAAGGCGCAAAATCGCAAAGCACAACTTGTACAAGAGATACATAACCCTCTTCTGATATACCCTTCTACTTTTATAGCTGCGGGGATCAATCAATGTGTGGATGAGGCTCATAAAAAATTTACCATCTAGTAAATAGTAAAAAATCTTCGGAAATCACCTCATTAAATGCCAGTCGCCCGCTCCTTTAAATGGTAAAATTTTATTTTTACCCAGTTTGACTGTTCCAACGGCTAGTTTTCACACCTGTTGTGTGCCCAACGTTCCCCTGCGCTCCTAGCGTACCTTCTGTGCTCTGAACATACCCCTGCGCTCCCGGAACACCTCCCCGGGCCTCAAAACCTGCGATCTATCCCTACGTGTACCAAGGTCCTGCCTGCAATAGCCTTCCTTTGTGCGCATCTTCCACCCCATATAGCTACTCCAGCCATATATTCATTTGATCCGATGTGGTTTAGTGTCGGATGCCATTGACATATCTTGGTACCATATCACCGCGCAGGGTAGCTAGCCGAACAATTCCTCCATCAGTGATTTCTTTTATAAGATAGGGACCTAGCCAGTGTTGTCGGAACTTCCTCGGGTGTTTTGCAAACTAGCTGTCATAGAGCAAGACCAATTAACCCTCTGCAAATTTCTTTTGTCGAATATTTCGATCATGCCATGCCTTATCCTGAGCCTTCTAAACCTACTGATGGAAATTAGCAATGAAACGTTCTTCCTCCAACGCCACAGGTTGCGCTAAATGCTCCTCCGTGATATGAGGCTCCACCATATTTGTAAAAGCTGCAATGTGTAGGCTAGGAACAGCATAATCCATGGGCATAATGGCCTCCTTGCCATAGACCATCCTAAATGGTGTCTTCCCCGTCAGCTTCTTGCAGGTGGTTCGATAGGCCCAAAGAACTGACGGGATGCACACGTCCCAGTCGCTGTGATCAGAATTACAGACCTTGGTCAGTGCCTTCTCCAAGATCTTATTAAAATATTCTACAGCCCCATTTTCCTGAGGATAATACAGGGTGCTTTTTGCGTGGTAAATCCGAAATTATTTAGTCAAGGCCTATATTGTTTCATTAAAAAATGCATACCTCTATCGCTCATTAATATTTTTGGACAGCCAAACCTGGTCAGAATTTGCACAAAAATGAAGTGCACAGCGGTGTCTACGGTGAAATCCTTCATAGCTTCTGCTTCGACCCATTTGGTTACATAATCAGTTGTGGTGATGATGTAGCGCACACCTGTCTTCTTACTTGGCAGGTTGATGGGCCCAACAAAGTGGATGGCCCATTTTTCAAATGCTTGCAGGGTCATCTGTTGTTATAGGGGCATTTCATCTTTGCATGATGGCCTTCCTGTCCTTTGTCACATATTGCAGGCTTTGTAATAATCATGAGAGTCACTATGCAATGTAGGCCACCATAGCCCAGCTCTCAAGATCTTATGTGTCATCACTTTCCTTGCATAGTTTCCTCCTGTGATGCCCTCGTGAGCCTCGACTAAGATGGCGTGTCGTTCATGCTCTAATACATATCTTTCATACTTCTTCAGCTCCCATATTATACAAATGGCCTGCGATGATGGTAAAATGCGCTGCATGAGTTACCAATTCTTTCTTTTGTTGTATCGAATATTCTACGGGCACCCTCCTTGTAGTCATGAACTGAATGATGTTAGAAAAGTGTGCATCAACCACCTTAATCGCAAATAACTACTCATCAAGCAACCCTTCTCCTAGGTTGGTGGGTTCCTCACCGCTTTTGATTTGGGATAAGTGATCCGGCATAGCATTCAACCTTCCCGGCTTGAAAAATGATCTCAAAGTCATATTCTTGGAATAGTAGCAGCCATAGACATATTTTCCCCCCAACATAGGCTTATTCACTAGGTAATTCAAAGCAAAATGGTCTGTAAACATCTTGAAGTGCCATCCTAATAGATAATGCCGGTATTTTTGCAGTGCGTAGGCCATGGCCAATCCTTCATGTTCAGTAGTGGAGTAGCTGCGCTCCACACCAGAATGTTTCGTACTAGCAAATGCAACTAGATGGCCAATGTCTCCATCTCCAGGCTGAGTAAGAATAGCTCCCAGGGAAATTCCTGATGCGTATACATGAACATGGAAAACCTTCACCTAGTCGGGAAATATGAGAATAGGCGCAGAGACCATCTTCTCCTTAAGGAGGTCGAAGCTTTGCTAGCACTCGTCATCCCAAAAAAATGAAACATCCTTCTTTAGCAATTTTTCCATAGGTGCGATGATTAGCGTGTAGCCTTGAATGAAATTCATGTAGTAGACTTTGTGTATGAGGATAGAGCGTAGTTGTTTTTCAGTCATAGGTACTACCAAGTTTATGATAACTGCCACCTTGTCGGGATCAACCATCAATCCCAGTCGACAAACTATGTGACCAAGCAAGATCCCGAAGGGTATGAAAAATATGCACTTTTTGATATTCAGGGAAATATGGTGCTTTCTACAGGCATCCAACATCGTACAGAGGTTTGAGACATGATTCTTTACCAACCTAAAGACAGTCCAGTCATCAAAATATACCTCCAAAAACTTGTGGATGAACTCTTTGAACAATGCGACCACCACCCTTGAAAAGATGGCAGGGGTATTCTTGAGCCCAAACGGCATGACCATATACTAAAAAGATCCCCACTCAGTGGCGAACATAATCTTGCTATGATCCTCAATTGAGATCTTGATCTGATGGTAGCCTCAAAACCCATCTGTGAATGAGTATGCTTCCTGCCCCCCTACGTTATCAAGTATTTCATCTGAGAATGGCATAGGAAAGGGATCATGTACACAGGCATCATTTAATTTTCCCAAGTCAACCCAGATTCATATTTCTCCCTTCATCTTTTTCTCTTGAACTACCATAGGAATTACCCAATCTGATTCTTCGACTATTTCAATGATACCTGCGGCGAGCATTTTGTCTATTTCTTCCTTGACCTTTTATTTTTACTTAGGGTTCAACTGATAAGGGCACTGCTTCACGGGGTGTGCATCTGGTTTTAAAGTGATGTGCATGACTCCTAGTTCCCTTGTAATCCCTTTGAGCTCCAAAAATTTTGTCAAGAATAATTCCTGCTATTCTGTGAGGATTTCTGCAACTTTTCATACAGTATCATCATCGCAATAGTCCCCAATCTTAGCTAACTTAGGTTGTGTATCCATTCCAATGTTGACTTCTCACAGCTTCAGAGGCTTAGTCACATCGACGGTCTATAGTGGGGGTCCAGTAACTGTGCATTCTCCCTCCGACTCTGGGATAGATACATTTCACAGGTCTTCATCACACTCCTCTATTGACAGATTACGACAGTTGACAATATCCTTCATCTGTGTTTCCCATGTTGGTGCCCCATTTGTTGCGTAAGGGCATGATTCATCAAATACTAAGGCATCAATATCTTGCAAAGCTTCATCAAGTGCCTCCGTTCCTCCTATCAACCTAAATGTCCCTACAAACTCATTCGTTAGGGTTTCCCAGTGGCTGGTGTGCTGGTGTAATTCTGTGTCCAAATACCATGCGGTCGCGATTGGTCCCAAGGCATGAATGAACAAATGGACCCATTCCTCTATATTTTTTTCACCCCATTCTTTCATCCATGCTGAAAAGTGCTCACACGGGTCCCTTGGCCCCAAGAAATTATTTATGCGCAGGTGAGCCAAAGGTTCAAACCATAAGATCATCATGTTGCAACATTCTTCCCAATCCTGGAATGCCCCCTTATGTGTGTCCCACCACCTTGCAGGGGTAGCTCGCATGGCTAGATTCAAGGCCCATGGCCTTTTTTCTCTTGGGACTTCAGCTTCAAATTTTCACAAAAACTCCCTAATACTACCAGAACCATCAAATTATGGTAGTTCTTTTACCTTTGAGGAGATGCATCGTAAACTCTTTGTGATTCTAAGACATCGCACCGCAGATACATCATGTAACCAATTTTTCCAATTCTTTATCTCCCCATCAGAGTTAGAGAATCATTCGCTATCCTTCTCCCAGCAAATCAAACCATCAGCTGTAGGATTGATCCAATATTCATCTTGAGTGGTTAATTTATAGATGTGATCCACATCCTCTTCTTCGCGCACTGGTTTTGTATACCGCTCTCCTTCCGCAGGGTGTAGGGGGACTATAACCCTTGTACCTTCATTATCAAACACCATGCTTCTTTTATTTACGTTGATAATACCTCCCATTTCTATTTCCCAATCCAATCCTAGGAGCACAAGATACGGGTCCGCATCCCCCACAATCTGAATTACCTAAAAGTCGGCTCGGGCCTTAACCCCTACAATATTTACCATAAGTTTTTATAGCCTCTCTAATGGTATGATATTTTGTTGGTTAGCCATGTGTAGCTGAATAGTGGACCATTCTAACTTAGGCTCACCCATCCACTGCCAATTTTTCCTGGCTAGTACGTTCGCATCTGATCCCAAGTCCAAGAAAAATTGATCCATTTCATAGTCACCAATCTGCGTTGTTAGCCGCATTTCCCTATCGGTGCATTTCTTATGCTTGTAAAGTTTGTGCACATCCTTAACTTCCAGGGGCAGGTTAGTCCTCTCTACACAGCTATATATTAGTGCTTGCAGATTTTCTTCTACCTTCTGGTTACGTATCAGCTTCATATAGGCTTGTAGAAATGGTTTAACCTCATCGTCTATTTTCAGGTTTGTTGGAGCTTTTGAAATAAGCGTCTCATCCTTAGTGAAGTCTCTGTGAGCTGTGAAAAAGGTTTCCTTTTCCTTCTGTAGGTCCAGGTTTTCTTGTTTGACAGTTGCTTTTTGGATAAGAGGTTCAACTTCAGCTTTCTCTTCGGCTCCTATAGTAGCCATACCACTGTGCGTTATAACATTAAGCTTGGACCTTCATCACGTGGTTCTGTCTTAACCCTCTGTACATTCTTCGTAGGTGTCTATTGTTTTTCCTACATTTTTGCTATCAGAATTGGACAATATTTGATCACATGGTCCATTTGTTGACAATATCGGCAGGATTGTCTCACAGGGTTCGAAAAGTCCCTTGCAAAATGGCCTATTTCTCCATAGTTGTAACAGATCAATTTTCCTCTTCCTCGACATGTGCCTCCATCCCTTCCCCCTCCCCTTCCCCTTGTTTGGGAACCTTCTCTAGTTGAGGGAGAAAGTGGTGAAGAAGGATCAACCTACACTCTGTATAGGTTTCCTCAATCAATCATCAAGTCATAGGTCCTGCAGTTATGCTCATCATGTCCCATAGAGGAGCAGAACCGACACCATTGTTGCTTCAACTCGGGGACATACGCACTAAGATGGGGACAATGGTTAGTATCATGTATCCCAGCAACAAGATAAGCAACGCACCATAACGTCAGGCTACTTGGCCCCGCAGTCTCCCTAGGGCGCTATGGGTTGGGTACCTAGCCTGCATGTAATCTTCTAGCAGAGGACACTGATCCTTGGTATGACCAGATACCCTACATCTTATGCACCATATGTCTAGACTAGCCTCTTTCCCCCATTCCTTTCACAGATTATGTATTTCTATGTGCATTGCCTCCCATTTTCCTTATATCTGCTGCACCCCAAACTGAGCATCGTCCCTTAGCGTAGCCTCTAGCTTCATACAAATCTCCAAAGCCTTCTCTTGTGTTGCAATCAACTGCTGACCCATAGGTCCGCGCAAGTGAGGTAGCAACATAGTGATAAACCATTCATTGTGCTACCTATCATCATACTGAAATTCCCCATCTCTGATAACCGTTTCAGCCATTGATCAGCTTCCCATACCGATTCAGTGGGTCCCTGTCTAATGTATTTTAAGTTGACCATTATTTGAGAGTAGGACTTAGGCTTTCGAAACTGTTGCTTTAACATTGTATTAATCTCTTGAATAGATGGATCTACGTGTTATCCTACGTACCCCATATACCAATCCAAGGCCCTTCCTTCAAAGGCAAGCGATAGTTGTGGCCTCTTTACAACGTCGAAAGCCACGTTCTGCGCATCCCATACTGATTCTGCGACAAACCAAAATTAGTCCATATCCTCATCCCCTACACCCTTGAACATAGGTAGCTTCATGTGCGAGGCCATATCATATTCTAGTGGTGGTGGAGGTATGGGTGAGTTCTTACCCTTATGTTTACTTGAAGGTGGTGTAGTTGGAGGGCCATGCACTATTGATTCTCTTAATGGACTATAAACAGATCTATCTCCTTCTTGATTACTTCAATAGTACTTACCACTTCGTGTTGTACTCTCACTCAGATCAGGGGTCATTTACTCGGTGTGGCTGCACAGAATTCCATTTTCACACAGTAGTATGGGTGATGGTATTGTCAGTCCTTTCCAACTTTTGGATCAAATCTGGAGTCCACTGTGTGACCCACTCGTCCTTCCAACACGTCTGAAAATATACGAGCCTGGCTAGCCACTCCTGCAACTCATGTGCAAAGGTTACAAAGAAAATTTCATATACTTCAGTAAAAATGTACTTATTCTTCCACTTCTCAGCTATCAGCTTCATGCTGCGATTGTCTTTTACAGAAGATTCCTGGACCTGTCTTTCAAACCAATTCTCAATTTCTAGCTTCTCAGGTCTCCAGTTTTCCCTTGGCATTAGTTGATCTCTCTCTCAAAAATGCTCCCGGTCCTAGCAATAGAACCATTTGTTGGTTTGAGGGGTCCTAACCCAGGTTCGGAGGTTAAGGTTTTCCAACAAACCCCTATACTACTGGCCCTTTCGGCAATGACCTACTTGCGCAAGCCAAGGTATCACCTAAAGCAGTATGGGAGGGTGCTAGAACCAGGTTTCCACACCCTGAGAGAGAGAGTATGTAAGTTGAGGCAGATATATGTTCGCAACTTATCGGATTCGCACAAAGTAAGTCTATTCGTAGGCTTTTATCAGTGTCATAATTTATTAACCACAACAGAGCTAATCAATACCTTCACATCCATGTGCGTATCAGCAATTACCAACACATAATATCATAAACTCAGCTATAGATACATTCGTAGCATAAACAGAAGTATTCGTAGCTTAAACAGATACCATCACAGAGCAATTACAGATCTACTTATGCAAAACACAGATATATTCAGAGCTAATTAACCATCACAGATACACTTTAGCAGTAAACATCAGTGATCCAGATAACACACAGATACTTTAACAATACTTCACATTCATTACATTCAGATCCACTTACAACCAAAACCAGCCCGCGCACACATCCAACAAGATTTCTTACCTAAAACAACCCAAGACATATCTAACAGTTTGCACGTAGCATCAACCTTAATTCATGCCTACCTCTAGACTCAAACTATTCATCTATTTATATCAATATAGCCTACACTATCTTGTGGTCTGCAAACCATGGTTTTTAGACTCTAGGTCTACCCTTGGACCCATTACAATGCATTCGGGGCTTTCACCCACCCCAAAACCCCTGCATTAGACTAATTAATACAAAACTATACAAAATTTGCCAAAAATATACAAAATTTGCAGCTTAGGGAGCCCCGTTCCAACAACCCATAAGCAATGAGATTTTAAACAATTTGACATCTATACTCTCATAGGTACGAGGGTTATCTCCTACAAATGGAATGATAATGCTCATAGTGGCCTGTTTGGTCGACAACAAACAATATTGAATTTGATATATCATGACAATATTTCCTTCATGAGAAAACTGAAGCACATGAAACACCAAGTACACAACAATGATTATGTCATAGAACCAACTATGGAAAAGGAATAAGTTATAATCTAATGGGGCATAAACAACTTCAATGTCTAAAGTCATGAATTTTCCCCCCTAACTTGATCAAAGTGAATGAAAAACACCCTTAAATAAAAAGCCTATGTCCATCAAAGGCTTATAGTGTTGTAATTGACTTGACGAGCATTAGAGAACCAAGCATTTTCCAGCATGGCATAGACATAACACAAGTGGAAGACACTTCATTCACTAGTGTGCAGAGTACATCTCAACTGAATACACACATCAAGATCTGTAAAGTGACCTAGAGAGAAAGCCTAAAGCAAGGGGCATCAATGTTAAATTTAATATGTTAGGACTATAAATGTTAATAGTATCATAACCATTACATCACTATTTTCAAAATTTTACTTATTTCCTAGCCTATGTCAAAGTTCTAATCATCTTTAATAAAAGCCAGAAAGAGTCTCAAAACCAAAAATATTTTCAAGTTTTATAGGCGGTATTGTGTCTTAGGTTCATATAAAGAAGTTAAAACCATTGTTTTAACTTAGGTTAGGGTAAAAAGTTATTGGTCATTTTAGTAATAAAATAATAGCTTCTCTTTCCAGAATAATAGCTACCCTTTTGAAAGGGTAGCTATTCCTTCAGGAGCTTGGTTTCATTGGTAACACTAAGATAAAAGCCATTTTTTTCTCTAAAACTTAGTTTCATTAGTGACACTGAGATAAAAGGCAGTTATTTTGCTGAAACTTGGTTTTATTGGTGACACAAAAATAAAAGTAGCTATTTCCCCGAAACTGTATAAGGAGCTGCAAGGAGCATTTTCAGAGAAAATATCATTCTCCTTTGAAATTAATTCAATATCTTCTATGTTATGATATTTATTCTTTTTAAAAAGGGTAATTATTTTTTACTTAGAAGAAATATTATAATGGAATGGTTATATTATTGGTGGAACTAACCTATAGCTACCTATTAAGGCTAAAGCAGAAATGAAGGTACCGGGTATCAATTTATTAATGATGTAGAGGAGTAATATATGTTATGGGGTGAATTTTCGCTCATATTTGAATCATTTCAAATCATGTCATTAAACCACACTGTGATTAAAGGCACGGACTCCAAAGGGTTAGGTTAGTTATTTTCATGACAAAGTTCTCCATGAAGGTTACAACTAACAGATTGACATTTTATAGCAACCAATTTATCATCCCAAATCAAGAAATTATGGGTGTGTGTAGGGTTTTTACCTCCAGATTGAATAGTCGTGCATAAATAAGGAGCTTAGGTATTGAGTAGAATGAGAAAAGGTGGAAATGTTAACCGCTCTAAGGTGGAAAATACCAGGCTTGTTGATGCTAAAGCAAAGCCCCAATTTCAAACATCAGTATAGTACAAGTTTATACATAAATTCTTAGGGGAAAATGTAGTTGTTGCACAGGCCTTTGCTGAGAGTTTTAATAGCGAGAAAGTCAAGCTTAGAAGAAAAACTTTCAAAATCACTGAAACCATTATAGCAAGGGCTACTCAAACTTCAGATATTGGAGAACGTTGGTTCAAGAAGAAAATGTTGCAATTAGATGTAAGTTCCTTCCTCAAAACTGAGCATGTAAATAGCAAATGGACTCCAACTGTGCATATTTCCTTTTTTAGGCCAAAGTGGCAGCATGTAATAACCACTGTGTAATGTTATATCACTTGTGAAGGTAGATTCTCCTCTATTCATCAATACCAAGTGAGATTTCTCTCTCACATCTCACGTGACAAACCTTTGAGTTTGGCTTTATTTCTCTACAAATACTTGTTAAAAATGTCTTTGAAGTTGCAGAAAATCCTGAACTATTCCCTGCATAACCTCCATCATAGGGGTTTAATCAAGATGTTGGTGGTCTATCACCTTAAGAAAAAGAGAACTACTTGGGAAAATTTCCTAGCAGATGAGGGATTTGGTAGTATCAACTCTAGGAGGAGGATAGGGAGACCTAAGAATAAAAATGTCCAAGAAAAAAATGGTACAACACCTGTGCCAAATAGTTCACAGCAAGCTCAGTCTATTTCATCAACGAGTAGACAAACTAGAATTTTTGCTAAAAGAGCCAGAACTAAACCTATCACTCCCATACCAATGGTAGAGCCAGCAGAAAAGGTTTATACAAGGAAAAATTCAAAGGAACCCCAAAATTTAGCATCATTCCTCAGAGAACATTCCATGAGATTCAAGAAAGGGAAAACCTAGCCTAATAAAGAAGTTAAGTCTACAGATGAGGAAAACATAGCCTCATCCTCAAGACATAAAGGCATAAGGAATTTGATCCTAGCAGAAAAAACTTCAGAGGAAGCCAGCCCTGAAGTACCAGTTCAACACTCTATTCCAGCAGTTGTGGAAGAGCAAGAAGAAAAAAGGGACACCCCTTCAAAAGGAGAACCAACATTAGCTCAATTGTTTTATTCTCTTAACACATCCAAGACATCTACCAAAAGAAAGGACAAGAACATCATCCACTCCTATTCATCTTTCGAAGAAGACAGTACTGATGAGGATTTCTCAGAGACAAAATATGAGGTAGGTCAATCTAGCAGTATGATGCAGAGAAAAAGAGGGGTTTCCTATATTCCCAACCCATACCTTAAAAGGCCTCACACTAGACCTTAAAACAAGCTTAGACTGAACAAAAAACTCATTTCTAATCCTATACTAAAATATGAAATCATTAATGTTGACGAAAGCCCAGGAAAGGAAGCCAAGAAGACCAGAGCTCAGAAACAGAAGAATGCAGGAAAAAGAAAAACTAAAAGGCTCACTAAGGCAAAGTCCCTCAAAATATTTACTTCTATAATTGATTTTATTTAATCATTTCAGGAAAGTAAAAGAAGGAGAGGTAAAAACATTTATGGCTTAATCAACAAACGCATCTATTTACAGGATTTCTGGTAATAGCTACTTATTTCTGAAAGGCAACTATTATTTCCTAATTTTTTGTATAAAATAAGTGAAGGAAGTTTTTATTCAAATATCGAAGGATGATGCTGAGGGGTGATTCCATGCATGCAATATCAATAGAAGAAGTTGTTGCTAGGTGTCAATTAAACAATTTATCTTGTAGATGTTAGATTCAGTTGACAAATTTTTCACTTTTGGGGGAAACAGTTAGATGTTATCTTTAGTTGTTAGTTGCACTTTTTGAGGAAGTGGTTGTACCAGAAAAGAGGAGAAGTCTGCCAGCAGCTTTCCATATCACTCTAGCCACTTCGAACTATATACCATCATGCTATCTATTTGTATTATGTTGCACTACTTTATATTATGGTTAAATATAAGCTTCACCTTATGCATAGGAAAGTAATAATTCCTTTAGAACATAATCACATTTTTTGTGGAAATGTTAGCATAATATCTCTTGTATATGTATGATGAAACTCAATGGAGAAAATGTTTGTGGTTTTTGAATCTTATACTCATGTGATCAGTGTATTGTTTTCAGTTTAATAATGATATTGAAGAAGACTTTTGAGGACTTATTACCATCTTGATATGTGTATTGTTGATCTCTCTTATGTGTTTTCATACCTAAATCTCTTTAGTTCCAGTTTGTAATTTCAGATGATGTTATCTATTTTTGTGAGCCTCTTGATATGCTTATGTATCTTATCAACTTTTATCAGTCTTACTTAGTGATCTTTCTTGATGAGATGTGCATAATGACTGTTTAAAGATCATTCCTTATGACAGTAAATTTTCATGATATTCAATAGAGAATATTTTAAGTCTTGAGATGGCTTTCTCTTATTGATATATTATAATATTCCTAAATTAGCACACAACTAATTGGAATATTAAATTTTGATTTTTTTCCTAGATAGAGGAATAAGAGGGTATGGAGACCCATAAATCTCCTTAGTAGGAATAAAATACACTCCTAATGTGAATGGAGGTCATCTAAAAGCTGGATTGAAGACCATTAGGTGTGAAAAGGGTCTGGAGCATGAAGATTGGGTCAACTTTGACCAAATCAAACAGTGTTGTTATGGAGGAGTGGAAATCATGGCGAGACATCACATTTTTAGAGGGAGATTGATTTCATGGAGGTAGTGACTTGATTGAGTGGGGCCAAGGGTGAGGAATCTCATAACTTATATAAGGAAGAGGATGGCAGCCATATGGGGGTTATGTTTTTTATTATTATTTTGATATGTCTATTTAGACTTCTTGCTCTCTTTAGCTGTTTAGCTAAGATTTCAGTGTTGTTTAGCACAGGGTGTCCCCAGTCGGGAATCCCACCTCTTTCCTTGAGATGCCTCTTAGAAGAGTATTTCACTACCTTGTCCACTATCTGGCATTAGGGCAAGCTACATCTTTGTTGTACAGCACAATTTCTGTAGATTATTGTGTTGTGTTGCAGGGTGCAATAGTGGAGAGTTGATTTAGGTCATTTCCTTGCTTGATTTCAGCTGGAGGAAAGTTTCCTTCCATTGGGAGACTAGCAAAGAGAACCCATAGGTATTATTTGATCATCCAGTGTCAGGCTAAGGTACTACTATCAGTTACAGTGTAGTTTTCTGAATAAACTGCGTTATTTCAGTGTGCATTTGCAGTGAAGGGTTTGGAGCCCTAGTTGGGTGTGATAGATTTTCAGTGAGGGGATCAACCTCTCATTTGGAGAATATATAGGAGTAGGTTTCATAAATTTCTAGATCAAATCAGAAACCTCCTATCATCCATCCATATGAAGAGATTATTCAGCCCTAGGGCCATATTTGTATTTCTTCATTTTTGTGTATTTCAAGGAACCTTTTCTGGGTTATCTTGGAAATGTTCTTGGGAGCCTAGATCTATGTTCCCAGCATTGTTTGAGCTATATAACATCATATATTTATTGATATATCATTTCTGTAGCAGTTATGCCCTAAAATTGCGCTGTCATGGCTCATGGCACTTGTATGCCAGTATTTTTACATGTATTGACATATTTTCTTAGAGGAGGCTTGTTTTATATTGCTTGAGAGACTAGATCCTCAAGATCTTGTGCCTATTATTTGCTGATATGTTTAATAATATGGCTATACATTTTTCTCATATCATGGTGTGATGATTTATTCACTGCTATTTCCAGTTTTATGTTCATATATTGTTGCTTCCCCATTTGGGAATATTACATATATTGTCAAACTAGTTCTTGTGTTATTTTTCATCAAAGCAGTGGATTTCTACCTTGCAGACCCACTATCCCTTCTATTATTCCACACTTTCTTCCTGCCATAAGCTACAAACATATCTTTTGCTACCATATCATGTCTAAATACCCTTATTGGTGTGACAATGAATTTGACTGAAATCCCTTGTCAGTGATTGAGAGCTTAAAACACCTATCAATTATATAATCCAAATCATTAAAATTTCCCTATAGCTTAAGATGTGATTGGTCAAGAACTTGAAGAAATCCAAGTGCTGGTTCTAGCGCTAATATCTTTTGGTGCGTTTTTCAGTAGACGAATACCTTGAAATGAATTATTCTCCCGAGTCTCTTGTTTAAAAAATTTTATGATCAATTTTTGATGGTGAACAAGAATTTGTGACTTGAAGAAGACTACAAGTTGGTTCTCTTGGAAACTCCACAAAGAGGAAGAGGGGTTTCGAGATCTCCTACTACAAGAAGAAATCAGAGATCACCTATTGTTACTGCAGTTGCTGACCCAGAAAATATCATAAGAGATGCAAAAGGGAAACAACGATCATCTGACGCTGCATCTCAGTCAGTGAAGAAGGTACATAAAAATTAAATTCCAAATAAAAATTTACCCTCATATACTTTAGAATTAAAATAACTTTCAGTTTCAAAAGATTCTGCTGAAAAATCTCAAGTTGAAACTGCTTCCCTAGAAAACAAAGTAGATGATTTTAACCTAGGTTCAACTGAAAGTTTCTCTCACTCATCATTTAGTAAATAAGAGATAAGTAATATTCCAGTGAAAGAAGAAAAATAGAGGTTTTAAGTGTCAACAAGGAATTATAAGACTTTGTGCTGAAAGAAAGGGAGTTAGAACAAGTATTGGAAATTGCACATTTTATAGATAAGGATGTTTTAACTGAATAAGATTTTAAAACCATTTAAAATTTTATTCAAACTCATCCTAAATATCAGTCCTTTTATACCCCTCAGCAAGTGTATTTTCCTTTGTCTTGAAATCCAGCTGTTGGTTCATCGTCTTCTCATCAATTAGAAGGGAATGTTCCTGTAGGCCAGACTTTCAATTTATCTGACTTTTTAGCTCAACAAGACAAAGTTGAAGTTACTTCATCCCCACAAGAGACTACATTTGAATATGATTCTTCTATAGAAGGTGAAATAAAGACCTCCTCTATTCGTCTCTTTGAAAATCCACTATTGTCAATCCCAAAACTTGAAGAACCCGTCCAAGAATTCCAATTTTCTGCTATTTCAAAGCAAATTCAAATTCCACAGATTGTAATTCCTAGTTCCCAAAAAAATACATCAACCAGTCATCCATAAATTGTACATCAGCAATCCATGGCTCAGCCTGCCCTTACAAGGATGTAATAGATAGTTGCTGCAAGATATGCACCACTTGCTCTTCCTCAAACTTTGCATCCTCTTCCTCAAGGGGATTATTTAAAATATTTTCCAAAATAGACAAGAGAGGGAGAAGGAGTTTCTATTGTGGAACATTTAGTTGATTTCTACAGTTATGTTGATAACCATAACATTTAACATGAAGATGTCTGGTCAAGACTCATTGTTCAGAGCTTGGATGGAGAAGCTCGTAAATGGTTTAGAAATCTGCCACCAAACTCAATAACAAGAATAGATGAATTGGAGGAAGTATTTTTGAAATAATGGGGTGATAGAAAAGATTGTGTACACTACCTTAAAGAGTTTGGAACTCTAAAAAAGAATATTGGTGAGTCATTGGCTAATTTTACAAATATTTTTAATAAAATTTATAAAAAAATTCCTGAAGAAATCAAACCTCTTGAACCTACAGCTATGATAAATTTTACCAATGCTTTAGATTTTGAGTTTGATTTGTGGTTAAGAGCTAAGAAAGCAAAAACTTTGATGGACATGCAAGAGGCTGCAATTATAGTGTAGTCTAATCTTATGGCTTCAAATAAATTGAAAATGGAAGAGGAGAAAGTAGAAAAGGACAAAAATAAAATGAAAGAAGAAAAACCTTCTTCCTCCAAAACTCTCACCGAAGAAGAAAAAATTGATCAAATCTCCAATTTGATTAAAGAAACTGCCTCTAAAATGACAAAATTGGAGTTAGAGAACAAACCAACTGCTAGAAAAAATCAAAATGAATCCAATATAAATCAGGCTCCCTTCAGAAGACCTTTTCATCCTCAACAAATCTTATAGCACCCAAGAAGGAATGTTGATGATCAAAATGCTTAGCCTCCACTTAATAATTTTGCTGAAGAAGAGCAGGAAGAACATGAGGAAGAAAATGAGGACATAAATCTTGTAGGAGAAACATCATAGTAAACTTGTTTGACTTTTAAAGAATATGAAGACCAGTCAAGGATGCATCTCTTTTTAGATGATGATAATTCTCAAATTCATGTGCAGAATGAGAAAAAATAGTGAGAAAATCAAACTAGAAATTATCCTCTAAGGTCCAAAGGTCCTATCTAGCAACCTCAAAAAAAATCATATTCTGACAAACAAGCTTCTAAACAAAAGGCGAAAGTCACTGATGTCCCTTCACCTCATAATTCTGCCCCAATCATCAAAATTTGTACATAAAATAAATAATTAGCTCCTCTTTATTTCAATTTCAAATCAGAGCTTAATAAAAGAAAAATGCCTGTCCCACTGCTTGAATTGTTGAAAAATCTAGCATACAAAGAGTCATTTAAAATCTTGTTATATCTACCTCTCGCTCCTGATTCAGTCAATCTTGAGGATGAACATCCTACTTTTTACTTAGGTAGCCATGTCCAAGACCAAAATGATGATAATTCACCACCTTTCTATCTTTCACTCAATATACATGACAAATTGTTGCATAATTGTTTATTAGATTTTGGGGCTTCTCACAATCTAATGCCAAATAAAGTGATGGATGAATTAGGATAGAAAATCACAAAGAAATACCATGACCAATACAGTTATGATTCCAAAAAATTCAAGTGTTTAGGAGTGATTAAAGACTTGGTTGTTTCTCTTACCCAACTTCCTATGAAAATTTTAGTGATGGACATAGTAGTTGAAGATATACCTTCTAGATTTCGGATGCTTCTTTCTAGATCCTGGTCTAAAAAATTGGAAGGCACTCTTCAAATGGATATTTCATATGCCACAATCACAGTGTTTGGAGGAGAATTCAAGAGGTTGTATAGGGAAACCCAAATGGCCTATATCATAAGTGATCAGAATAATCCCTCAAACCAACTTATATATGTAGAGGAGAAGGAATTGGGGTCATCCATATTACACCTTGCTGCTGATGAAAATAATTTCCAGCCTAAAATCAGTGAAAAACATCATTTGCAAGATATAAATGAGCAACATTTAGAGGGAGGAAATATCTGGAAATTATACTTTGATGGAGCCTCATCAAGAGAAGGATCGGGAGATGGTGTAGTTCTCATTTCTCCCACTCAGCAAAGGGTAAATTTATCATATAAACTGCAATTTGTTACCACTAATAACACTGTTGAATATGAAGCACTTGTTTTAGGTATGAAGGTAGCAAAAGTTTTGGGAGCTGAATAGCTAGTTTCTTTTGGTGATTCAAAATTGGTGTTGGAACAGGGTTTCCTAGCCTCAATTTTGTCCAAGTTTTGTAATATTTCCATAATATTTGGTCTAACGAAGGTGGTTTGGGGTGGGTCAAACCCCCAAGGAATTTTAATGGGTCAAAAGGGTAGACCTAGGGTCCGCAAACCATGGTTTCCGGACCATAGGATAACACAAGCTAAGGTGCTATAAGTATATGGGTAGATAGAGTCTAGAGGTAGGCTAAGATTTATTGATGCTAATTGTGAACTATTGAGATCTGTTTTGGGTTGTATTTGGGTAAGGACTCTAGCTGGCTGTGTGCGCAGAGATCCTTAGTCCTACTATGTGCAGACCCCGTTGGCTGTGTGTACAGGTTGGGAATTGGTTCTATAAGTGGATTTCAGAAGCTAATGAATGAAAAACATATTTTATCATATCTCTGTTTTATAAGAACTGGTTGTGTTTATGGTATTACAGTGATACATTTTTTTGATTAATATTGATGCGCATGTGGATGCAAAGGTATTACTAAGATCAGATTAGTAATAGTTTCTTATTTATGCTACCTATGGGTTTATGCACTTCACATTCTGCACGTATATTGTTAAAGTTTCTATGATAAGATTTACTCTGCGAAAATCTGATAGATCTTAGCAAGGCTGCCTCTATTAACCCTCTTTCTCTCAGAGTGCGAAAACCTGGTTCTAGCACCCTCCCATACTACCTCGGTTGAGACCTTGGCCTGTGTAAGAAGGTCATTGCCAAAATGGCCAGTAGTATAGGGGTTTGTTGGAAAACCTTAAATCTGAACTTGGGTCAGGACCCGTCAAGCAAAAAAATGGTTCCGTTGCCGGGACTGGGAGCATTTTGAGAGAAATCGAGTAATTCCACAAGGTCACTGGCAACCTGAGAAGTCTGAGCTTGAAGATTGGTTCGAGAAATAGATCCAGGAATTTTATTTAAAAGAGAATTGAAGTACAATGCTGACTGTCGAAGAGTGGAAAAATAAGTATATATTTACATAATTATATGAGATTTTATTTGTAACCTTCACACACGAACTACCAGAGTGGTTAGAAAGGTTAGAAAAGTTTCAAACCTGTGGAAAGAACGATCAGGTTACGCAGTGGACTCTTAAATTGATCCAATAGTTGGGGAGGGTTGATAAAAAAATCACTGACACTGTGGATCACTGGGTTGATAGTCTTTTGGGAGGATTTGTAATGAAATTCACCGTTGATCAATTCATATCTTATTCTGAAGCTGAGCGGAGGTTCTTCAAAGGGTTCCGAGGTAATGTTTTGCAAACATTGCCACTACTAATTAAGATACTATTGTGCGAAAAAGGTGTGTTGTGTAGTCACACCACGTGAATGACCTACGATCAGAATGAAAGTGCAACATGAAGTGGTAAATATTACAGGGTTAATCAAGAGGGGGACATATCAGTATATAGTCCCTTAAGAGAGCCACCTACGCATGCAGGAGCTAGTCCTTTGGTTAACCCACTATCAAATACATGGAAGGGAAAGAATTCTCCTACCCCACCACCACCGCTAGAAGAATACATGGCCACGCACATGAAGCTACCTACCTTTAAGGGTGTGGGGGATGAGGACATGGACCAATTTTGGTTCGTAGCAGAATCAGTATGGACTGCACAGAATGTTGCTAGCGATGTTATAAAAAGGGCGCAGCTATCCCTAGCCTTTGAGGAAAGAGCCTTGGATTGGTTCATGGGGTATGTCGGACATCACGTGGATCCATCAATACAGGAAATTAAGGATGCCATAAAACAACAGTTTTGGAAGCCGAAGTCCTATGCTAAACTGGTTATTGACTTGAATTTTTTTTTATAGGGACCTACAAAGTCAATGTGGGAGGCTGATCAATGGCTGAAGAAAGTTATCATGGATGGAGATTTTAAGTACGAAGATAGACAGCACAAAGAATGGTTCATTTCCATGTTGTTACCACATCTACGTGGGCCTATGGGCCAGCAGATGATTGATACACAAGAAAAGGCTCTGGAAATTTCCATGAAGCTAGAAGTTGCACCAAGGGATGATGCCCAGTTTTGGGTGCAGCAAATCGAGGGCCAGTTGGAGGTGATGTACCTGTAAATCCAAAATCTAAAAAACTAACAGGGAAAAGAAGCCAGCATGAACATTTGGTGCGTATGGTGCAGGGTGTCAGGCCACACCAAGGATTAGTGCCCTTTGTTATTAGACTACATGCAAGTTGGGGGGCATAACCAATTACGCCCCAAAGAGGTTGTGGGACCAAGCTCCCCCACCTTATGGTGCACTAACTGTCGAGTAGTTGGATCGCATGATACAAACCACTGCCCTTGAATTGGTTCCTATGTCCCAGAATTGAAGCAACAGTGGTGCAGATTATGCTCATCTGTAGAACATGATGAGCACAACTGTCAGACATACGATTTGATGACAGATAGAGGAAACCTTTATAGGGTATAGGCTGATCCTTCCACACCACTCTCTCACTCTAGATGAGGAGGCTCCCTGACAAGAGGCCGAGGGGGGGAAGAGGTGGAAGCACAAGGTGGGGAAGAGGATAATTGATCTGTTATAACTGTGGAGAGGTGGGACACTTTGTAAGAGACTATCCAAACCCTGCATGAAAATCTTGCAGCTATTGCAGGCAGTTGGATTATGTGATCAAATACTGTCCTGTACTAATAGAAAAGATGTAGGAAAAAGAGAAATGCCGACACAAAATGTGCGAAGAGTTAAGGTAGAACTGTGCGATGAGGGACCCATATTAACATAATTATGCGTAGTGGCATGGCCACAGGAGGAGCTGAGGAAAAGGTCGTAGACAATCCACTTATCAGGAAAGCCACTAATAAAGGGAAAGCTTGGACTTACATAAAGAGAAAGAAACCTTCCTTGAAGCTGGAAAATAATTTACAAAAAATGAGGCATCTACCTCCAAGACCTCAACGGAGCTTAAAGAAGACGAAGAAGTGAAGTCGTTCCTGCAGGCATGTATGAAGTTACTACGCAACCAGAAGGCATTCGAGAACCTCCAACCATTGATAGATAGTTGCGCAGAAAATATTGCCCCACCAACAGAAGTGAGAGATGTCAACAAAATTTATATGCATAAGAAGAGAATCGGTCAGGAAATGTGGCTAATTGCAGAGATTGGAGATTATGAAATGGACTAGGTCATCCTTGATTTAGGGTCTGATGAAAATGTCATACCTAAATAGACTTGGTAGAGGATGGGAGAGCCCAAGCTAGAATTTTCTACTATACAGCTACGCATGGTGAACCAACAAAAGATCATACTGCTAGGAAGGCTATCAAAGGTTATGGTAGACATCGCGGGTGTTAAGGTATACGTAGATTTCGAGGTGATTCAAATTGTAGATGATGTGGACTCTTCCCCTGTGCTTTTAGGATTGGATTGGGCTATAGACATAGGAGGTATTATCAACTTAAAAAGGAGAAACATGGTTTTTGAAAACGAGGGTACGCGAGTAATAGTCCCTCTAGATCCAACAGAGGGTGAGTAGTATATCAAACCAGTGTGCGAAGGGGATGATGTTGATCAGATTTACAAGATCACTGCCTAGAACGAGGATTGGATCAACCCTACCACTGATGGTGTGCTCTTCTAGGAAAAGGACAACGAATGTCTTTCTGACTTAGATGGGGAGATATAAAATTGGCAGAACCGGTTGCATGACGTATCTGCGCTACATTGCCTGAATATCACAAAGAGCTTCCGATGTATCTCCTTAGAGGTAAGAGAGTTGCCCTATTTTGATGATTCTGGTAGTGTTAGGGATTTTCTTAGAGCATTCGAAGCAGAAGTCCAAAGGGAATGGAGGATGTGGGTGCTTAACCTAGCTATGTGTTTCTCCCCTTCGCGGTGGTGGGAAACTCATAAGGGGACTTTCCAGGATTCGAAGGAATGTCACAGAATGTTGATCCTATGATTTGAACCTCCGGTCCACCTACCCATGGAGATTTTCCTTGGCCGCGAGGACCCACGCAAGAAATTTTCGGTATGGATAGAAGTATGGTGTGAAAGGACTTGGGACGATTGGGTCCACATGTTTATCCACACCTTGGGACCTATCCCCACCACGTGGTAATTGGATGCAGAGCTACATCAGCACACTCGCCACTGGGACACCATGAGGGAATATTTTTTATGGATGTTCGGATTGATAGGTGGGATTGAGAAATTAGACGAAGCCCTGCAGGACTTAGATGCTCTAGTATTTTATGAATCAGTCCCTCGCATAGAATGTGGGGAACTAGCTTAGGATGTGCAGATGCAGGATATTGCCAACTGTTAGAATCTATCAGTAGAAGAGTGTGACGAGGAACTAGCAAAATATCACTATCCCGGAGTCCGAGGGTGAACATGCAGTTGCTAGATCCCCATTACAAGGAGTAGACGTGACTAAGCCTCTCAAATTAAAGGAAGTCAACATTGAAACATAAGAACAATCCAAGATGGCTAGAATTGGGGATTACTGGGATGATGATACAATTGAAAAATCACCAAACTACTCACTGAATATCAGGATCTGTTTCCCACAAATTTTCAGAGCTCAAATGTATTGTAGGGGACTTCGGTGTCATGTGGATCACCTTAAAACCAGATGTGTGTCTTGTCAAGCAGCAACCTTACAGATTGAACCCAAAATATAATCAGAAAGTTAGAGAAGAAATCGATTAAATGATAGTCGCAGGTATCATTGAATAGGTAGAAAAATCTGATTGGGTAAGCCCTATAGTGGTCCAGGAAAATAAGACAAAAGGGGAAATAAGAATCTGCATAGACCTGCACAAATTTAATGATGCTTGCATACATGATCCCTTCCCTACACCATTCTCCGATGAAATTCTTGACAGTGTGGGAGGTCAGGAAGCATACTTGTTCACTAATGGGTTTTCGAGCTACCATCAGATCAGAATCACACCTGAAGATCGTAGAAAAACTACCTTCGCAACCAAATGGGGATCCTTCCAATACACCGTCATGCCCTTTGGGCTCAAAAATTCCCCTGCTATCTTTTTACAATTGGTGGTGGCAGTGTTCAAGGAATTCGTTCACAAGTTTCTGGAAGTATATTTTGACGATTTGAAAATGTTTGGATTGGTAAAGGAGCACGTATCGAACCTGTGCATGATGTCGGATGCCTGTAGAAAGCACCAAATTTCCCTAAACATTAAGAAGTGCATATTCTATGTACCTTTCGAGATCTTGTTAGGACACGTGGTTTGTCAGCAAGGATTGATGGTTGACCCAGCCAAGGTGGTAGTTATCTTCAATTTAGCAGTCCCCACAACTAATAAGTAGCTACACTCCATCCTCAGGCACACTAGCTACCATAATAAATTTATTCAAGGGTTCTCACTAATCACTACACTAATGGAGAAAGTGCTAAATAAGGGCGTATCTTTTTCTGGAATGCGGAGTGTCAGAAGATTTTTGAGCTGCTAAAAGGAAAATATGGTTTCTACACCTATCCTCATATTTCCTAACTAGGCAAAGGTTTTTCATGTCCATGTGGACGCCTCAGGGATCGCCCTAGGCATTTTCCTTATGCAGCCCGGGGAAGGGGACATTGACCACCCGGTTACGTTCACTAGTACAAAAATTTCTAGTGCAAAACATAACTACTCTACTACTGAACATGAGGGACTCGTAATGGTTTATACCCTATAGAAATACCGACGCTATCTACTGGGAGGGCACTTCAAGATGTCCACGGATCATTCAGCTTTGAAGTACCTAGTCAATAAGCCTGTGTTGGGGGGGAAGATTTGCTTATGGTTACAATTGTTTCAGGAGTATGATTTTGAGATAATTATAAAGCCTGGGATACCAAATGCTGGACCAGACCACTTGTTCTGAATCGAGAGTGGTGAAGAGCCAAATAACCTAGAAGAAGGCTCACTCGATGCGAAGCTATTTTCTATTAAGGTGGTTGACGAGAACTTTGCAGATATTATTCAATTCTTAACTACGGGGATGGCACATACAAACTACTCGGTATAATAGAAAACAGAATTGGTCACCCGTGCTGCTGACTTTACCATCATTATGGGCCAATTGTACAAGCTAGGAGTTGATGAGGTGTTGTGAAGGTATGTACTGGAACATGAAATGAAATCCATTTTAGCATAATCCCATAGAGGAGTGGCAGGAGGTCACTATGCCAGAAAAGAAACTGCGCAGAAGGTACTGAGAGCTGGGTTGTGGTGGCCCACATTGCATAGCGACTCCCATGCATATTGTAAAGCCTATGACGCGTGCCAATGAATAGGAAGACCTTCACATTGAGATGAGATGCATTTACAACCACAGACAACCCTACAAGTGTTTTATAAGTGGGCCATTGACTTTGTAGGCCCCATTAACCCCCCTGGTAAGAAGACAGACGCTCGATATATCATTTTACAGCCACAGATTACTTTACCAGGTGGGTCGAAGTTGTAGCTGTCAAGGACTACACTACGGATACGACAACAGACTTCCTTTTTTAGAATATCTTAACCAAGTTTGGGTGCCCTAGGGTCTTGATGAGCGATAGAGGGACACATTTCATTAATGAAACAATTAAGGCTCTGACTGAGGAATTCCAGATCCACCATTCCAAAAGTGCCCCATATCATCCATAGACGAATGGAACCGAAGAGGCATTCAACAAAATTTTGGAACAAGTGATCACCAATGTCTATAATGCACAACGAAGTGATTGGGACATGCAAATCTCCTCTGTCCTTTGGGCCTATAGAACCACATGTAAGAATCTCACGGGAAAAACACCCTTCTGCGTGGTCTACGGAAAGGAAGCTATTATGCCTATGGAATACATTATTCCTAGCTTGCGCATCTCAGCCTTCAAAAATATGGCTGATCCTGACATTATGGAGGATCGCTTGGCACAGCTGGTAGCATTGGAAGAAGACCGGTTCATCTCCCAATTCCACCAACAGGTTCAAAAGGCATAGGAGAAAGCGTGGCACAATCGCCATATCCGGCAAAAGGACTTTTCGAAGGGAGCATTGGTCCTACTATATGATAGCCAGTTCGCAAACCACCCAGGGAAATTCCAACAACACTGGTTAGGTCCGTATGTGGTCAAGGAAAATACCAACAACGGAGCGGTCAAACTGGCTACACTCCACGGAGAGTCCCTACCAGGATATGTTAATGGAAGTCGGCTAAAGCCCTACCGGGACTTTGTGGTGCCGATCAAAGGACTATATGGCTGGAGTAGTTGTACCATGGACACTGCACATAGGGAGGATGCATAGGAATGGATTAATAGGGATGGTGCACAGGCCCATATGCACGGGAATGGCAGCACAGGAGGGTGTGAAATAGGCACAGGTGTTGTGTGCAATGCAAAAACTAGTCGTTGGGACAAAGTGGGAGCATGGAAAACCACGCTCCCTGTTTAATGACATAGGTAGCTAGAAATTAATGAGGTGATTTACAAGTACTTTTTACCATTTCCATAATGATGGAATAAAATTAAGGGTCTGACGGCCATTTCTCCCTCATGGACGCTCTAAGCTCAAAACTGTTTGTTCTACGGGATTCAAGTGTTGCTCATGTTTGTCACACCTCATCCTCTCTGGTATATACCATTGTTACTATCTGTATGTCGGCTGCATGACAAAGC
The DNA here is from genome assembly GCA_034641835.2 of Pinus albicaulis. Lineage (NCBI taxonomy): Eukaryota > Viridiplantae > Streptophyta > Pinopsida > Pinales > Pinaceae > Pinus > Pinus albicaulis. The sequence goes on along the minus strand of CM076575.1, from coordinate 1,869,159,658 downwards.
AAGCTCCGCTGACTGACAGTAGCCACGTTGACTTCATCTGTCAAGTAAGGATAATCGCTACCAACCCAAAATGTGCCTCTACCTGACACAATGTCCAAAGAAATAGGATCTGATGATGTCCGAGCGGTCACCCCTGCAGCAGAAGAAATTGGTGCACCTTTAGCACCCCGAAAGGGCAAGGGAAAGGAAAAACAGAAAAAATGGGATGGTGGGAAGCCTCATACTTCCCCTAGAATTCAGCGTTCTCCCTAGAAGGTGCCTCAAAAGCGATCACCCACCGCACCCCCAAACCCGATGGCACTCGCAGCAGAAGGCATGCAAGCGACTCCGTTGACCTGGTTACCCCCTTATGTTTGGCCACGCAGAATTGCAACCCGTATGCCCAACATAGATGTCGTTCATTCCTATCTTCAGATGCCTCTGGTCCCTAAAGAAGTGCCCCAGTGGGGAGATATATTCAGACAGCTGCCCAACATAAAGTTTGACGACCATGACCTAGGGAACCTGGATGCTTTTCCTTCGTTAGATTGGTAGCTATACTTGGAACAGTTGGTCGATGATGGTGTGCCCAAAGTCGAGCCAATTTTCTGGGTCAAGGGATTAGCTGGGGCAAGCATCTTGAACTTGTTGCACCTTCCCCATTTTCATCGCTAAAACATAACCGGCCTCATCATTCGCCAATTGCTGGAATTTGTCCATGATGTCTACTTGTGGCTCCAAGGCCTTATACTGATCGATGCTACCCTCATTCACCATATTGTAGGCCTCCCTATGAATGGGCCCAACCCTAGGGACGGAAGAGGCAAGAAATTTGAGCACCATACTATTGATGTTGTCTGGAAAAAGTACGGGGTTGAACACAACAAGTGGGGCTTCCTGATTGAAATGATCAATGACCCAGGGATGCACATGGGAACTTTACTGCTTGCCTACAAATTTATGTAGAAATTTTAGGCCACAACTGTCCTTGCTCACATAATTCAAATCGTCAGCCAGTGCGAAAATGGATTCTACTACAATTGGTCACAAAACTTGGTTGAAGAATTTCTCGACAATGTGTGTGCGGCTCAGGATCAGGGAAAAGCATTCTACTACTCGTGGGTGATCCTACTAATCATCTTAGTTTCCTAGGAGACCCTGGAAGAAGTGGTCTTCCCCCCTCTGGAGGCTGGAATGTGCAAAGGGGCGCAATTTTCCAACCTATGGGACTCGAAGGACCCCAAGCGGGTGGAGGAAAACAAGTTCTTCTGGATACTCTATGATGGGGCTATCTATGCATCCATTGATTCCCAACTGCGTCTATCCTTCTATGACAAGTATAATTGAAAACCATAATTTCATATAACCATGCAAAATGTGCAAATTTGGGCCCGAAAAGCTCATACTTGGCATGATCTTCCATACATGACTACTGAGGCTGAAATAGAACATGTAATCACCACTTGGCCACCAGAGTGGAAGGTCGTAGCTCCGCCAAATGACTTAGATGTGGGAGGTACATCTGGCCCCCATGCAGTGTCCAAGCCTACCATTTTTCTCGGCCCAACAGTAGAGTCCATGCCTCCAGCATCCACGCTGCAGGTGACACCTAGAAGTACCACCGCATAGCCAGAACCAGACTCCCCACCATATCACCATATAAACAATGTTGATTATGTCGATACATCCATCCTGCACACCCTTAAGCGGCACCACAAACTATCTCAAGGGCCTAGAAAAAATGTCAGGCCACTAAGACCAGCACCACCACGGAAGTTACCCTCACGGAGGATGACCTTGATCAGATTGTCAATTCTGTTACCACTGGGTCTCCTGATCGATGGAATACTTGGGAGGAACATCACAAGGATGTTGTAGATTTTTTACAAGCTAAGCTATAGACCCTCCAACTCAAAGCAGGCACACTTCAAGTGAGCGTGGATCAAGCGAGGCAGAATCAGGTGAGCGAAGATCAAGCGAGGCAGCCTCCTGTGGGCTCACTGGCCCCCGTCACAACCCTGACCACCGTCGAAGATAGCTGGATTTTCCCCTTCCCTGGTGTTTCCCTTTCCTTAGGACCCGCTAAATTATGCATCCAAGTCCAGGTATTCTCCTCCATCGGCCTTGAGGTTGGTCGATTGGACGATGCGCAGCTGCAGGAATTGTTGACCGCCATCACTAGCAAAATTTAGCACTGCAAACTCCAAGTATAGTAGCACCTCAGCCCAGTTGAGCAGACCATTCTAACCCAAGCTTCCAAAGTCACTCAAATCCAGGCCACGCATGTTTCCGCCATCGTGTAGCAAGCTGCCTTAGAACAACTGATCAACAGGCTCTGTGAGGACATTCTAGAAGTCATTCCTGCCTCTGTCGAGCCCTAAGCCAAGGTCGAAGTATTGGTCACTGCCCTGAAGGCATCCTGGAATGAGGTACACATTACCAAGGCTGAATTCAAACTTCAGCTCGCATCTTTATAGGGCAAGCTACAGTCGGAGACCCCTTCAGAGGTATGCGCCCAGCGAGCCATATTAGTTACGGAAGCCATGACCACTATTACAACGTAGATCAGTCAGGGTGTCACTCTGCTTGAGAAAGCTATGGAATGATGGTCCCAAGTGCAGCACGACCCTCTCCTCCGCGAGATCGATCAGGAGTTAACTCAGAAGGAGCAAGACTTTGAGCAACTGGAAGTTATGATGCCCACTCTAGTCCCAGCCCAGCGCTTAGCCTGTCTCAGGACCAACCATGCACTTCGCACAGAAATTGTGGGGTTGTGGCGCAAGAAATAGGTACTCAGTTATCATCTCAAACCATGGTCGGGTGATGCCCGCAAGCTATCCCAGGACTTATATGGGGCGGTGAAATAATTGAACCAGACTCTCGACAGCATCACCGCTGCTACAGAAGGACCGATCTCATAGAAATCGGTGGACATCACACAGATAGTTGCATCATAAATCCTTTGCATTTTTCCTCCACTCACGACCGCACTGGAATAGCTCAAGGAAAAGATGAAGACCCCACCAGTGCTGTGACTTGGGATGAGTCACAATATTGTGTTGGGGGACTGTTGGAACAGGGTTTCCTAGCCCCAATTTTGTCCAAGTTTTGTAATATAATTTCCAAAATATTTGGTCTAGCGATGGGGGTTTGGGGTGGGTCAAACCCCCAAGGAATTGTAATGGGTCAAAAGGGTAGACCTAGGGTCCGTAAACCATGGTTCACAGACCATAGGATAGTGTAGGCTAAGGTGTTATAAGTAGATGGGTAGATCAGGTCTAGAGGTAGGCTAAGATTGATTAATGCTAATTCTAAACTATTTACATTTGTTTTGGGTAGTATTTGGGTAAGGACTCTGGTAGGCTGTGTGCGTGGAGATCCTCAGTCCTACTGTGTGTGGACCTCGTTGGCTATGTGCATGGGTTGGTAACTGGGTCTGTAAGTGGATTTCAGAAGCTAATGAATGATAAATATGTTTGATCATATCTCTGTGTTATAAGAACTGGTTTTGTTTATGGTATTACAGTGATTCAGTTTGTTGATTAATATTGATGTGCATGTGGATGCAAAGGTATTACTGAGATCATATTAGTAATAGTTGCTTATTTATGCTACCTGTAGGTTTATTCACTTTGCATTTTGCACATATATTATTAAAGGTTCTGTGATAATATTTCCTCTGCGTAAATATGATAGATCTAAACAAGGTTGCCTCTATTAACCCTCTTTCTCTCAGGGTGCAAAAACCTAGTTCCAGCGCCCTCCCATACTACTTCGGGTGAGACCTTGACCTGCGCAAGCAGGTCATTTCCGAAAGGGCCAGTAGTATAGGGATTTTCTGGCAAACCTTAAATCCGAACCTGGGTTAGGACCCCTCAAGCCAACAATTGGTGATAAGGCAGGAAAGAAACAACTATCAAGTGAAAATTTCCAAATTGAAAAATTATAGGAATGAAGTGTGGGACTTGAATAAGCATTATTTTTCAGCAGTCAATGTAAATTTTGTCACTAGAGAGGAAAATAAAATGGAAAATTCACTAGCTATAGCTGCTAGTAATTTTAAAGTTCCTCTTGATGTCAAGGCAACATATGATGTTCAAATAAAAAACAGACCTTCCATTCCTGACAATATAATATACTAGAAAGAATTTGAAGATGACAGAGAAATTCAGAAATTTTTGGAATGTGTTGAAGAGTTTGTAGACATTCAAATTGATGATGAGCAGGACATTGTTGAAAATCAAAATAGTAAGTCATTCAAAAAGACCATGGCTGTGAAAGAAATTATTGATCTAAAAACTAACTACATTCCTAAAGGCCTAGTTCATTTAGAGAGGTTGTTTGACAATAATGACATAATTTTAAAGCTTGAAAGTAAAGCAGATGGAGATATTACAATTGACTACAATATTGGTACAAAATATCAACCTAAATTAGTTAAAGTTTCTAAATTTCTTTCTCTAGAAACTAGAACTAAATATGTCAAGCCGCTAAAACAATATGCAGACATTTTTGCATGGTCCTACAATGATTTGAAGACCTATGATAGAGGTATAATAGAGTAGAAAATTCCTCTAAAAGTAGAAGCAAAACCTATAACACAGAAGATAAGGCATATCAATCCCATGTTGCTCCCTATTATTGAAAAAGAGATCAGAAATTTATGGGAAGAAAAAATAATTTTTCCTTTAAGATTTTCCAATTGGGTAGCTAATATAGTCTTGGTTCGAAAGAAGAATGGAAAAATTAGAATCTGTGTTGACTTTCGCAATTTAACCGGTGTTCACTGAAGGATAACTATCCATTACCCAAGATGGATTATATTTTTCAAAAAGTTGTAGGCTCCAAGAAATTTTCAATGATAGAAGGCTTTTCAGGGTATAATCAAATCTCATTTGATAAACAAGACAGAGAGAAGACAACATTTACTACACCCTGGGGGACATTCATGTACAAAAAAATGCCATTTGGTATAATGAATGCAGGCGCATCATTTCAACGGGCAATGGATATTGCCTTTGCAGGAGAAAAAGACAAATTTGTAGTCATTTACTTGGATGACATTACAGTCTTTTCAAACTCTGATGAAGATCATTTGAAACATTTGAAACAAGCTTTTGATAAATGCAGAAAATTTGGTTTGTCCTTGAACCCAAATAATTCATTCTTTGTTGTTCAAGAAAGGAAATTATTGGGACACATTGTGACAGAAAGTGGTATCTGTATTGATCCAGGGAGAGTTGAGGCTATTCAAAAGATTGGTTTTCTAAGGAATAAAAAATAATTGTAGTCACTTTTGGGGAAAATTAATTTTCTGAGGTGCTTTGTCCCAAATTTTGTAGAGTTGATCAAACACATAAATGTCTTGCTGAAGAAAGATGCAGAATTCAAGTCACAAGATGAAGAAAAAAATTGTTTTTCAGCAATCAAGTTTGCCTTGACTGAAGCTCCAGTTTTAATCAACCCTCATTTTGAAAAATATTTTCTGATTTTTTCATATGCTTCAGAAGAAACAATTGCAATTGATTTGTTACAAAATAACAAAGAAGGTTTAGAACATCCTATTTAATTTTTCATTCATGCTTTAAGAGATGCTGAATTAAAGTACAGCTTGATTGAAAAACAAGCATATGCACTAGTTAAGGCTTTAAAGTATTTTTGAGTTTATGTGTTACATTCAAAAATTGTTGCTTTTGTACCAAATATTATTGCCAAAGATGTGTTGTTGCAGCTAGACATAGATGTAGAAATTATATACAAGATGCATGTATATATCCAGATTCTCCTAATCTAACAATATTTTATCTTCTTGCTAAATACAGAATCCTTCCACTATTAATCTTTTGAGGGAAATTTAAACTCAATTGCAAACACATGAAGCAATAAAAACAATCGCACATAACATGGTTTTTTAACAGGAAAGCTTGAAGATAAAAACCCAAACTATCATATATTATGTATCATGGAGATCATGTAACAATCTCATACAAATCTTAATACATCAAGCTCTCAGTCCAATCAATCGTCACACACTAATCAGAAGAAATTTGCAAATCCATGCACTGATTTCTTGCCACCTGATAGCCTGCCTCCACTACGCAATCCCTGCTGAAGAAGACTCATGAATGAATTTGAATCTACCTTTCCTTTACTGCGCAATCCTCATTGGAAACTCCAATGTGTGTGTGGTGCAATCAATGCATCATTATAGTCACAATGGATAGTCCATCTTGCCCTTTCACCTATCTCTCCACTGGGTCTCCACTGGAACTGACATGCACTGTAACTACTATATTTTTTCAGTTGATTAATGAGTTATTATTTGTGAATTAATTAAATAATTAATTCACTCCACTCTCACTAGTGTATCATTCAGTTAGACTAGATACAACTAGCTCAACTGAGTTTAAATCCATTAACTGAGTTAAACTAAATAACAACTCCATGAACTACTCTTCCAACTCTGTCATAAATTTTCCACTTCAATTCTAACTGAGTCCTAGATGCATGAACCACCAGTAAACCCTAGGAATTGCGTAATTCTTTCAGCCCACTAATTTGACAAATCTGTACACTGAAATTAAGTGCTCCAAGAGAATAAGTTGATGTTTATTGTCAGATTATTATTAATAGCTAATAATAATCGACACTTCTATTTTTAGATCGACGATCTATAAATAGACCTCGCCCAATATTCTAAAAACAGAATTTCATCTATTTTTCTAACTTGACCAACCATCCACAAATAGCATCTTGCAACTTCTAAAATATGATCACCATGTTTGAAAATAGACTTACACCTAAAAATATCCTGCGGGCCCACTTAGTGAAGGTGACTGATTTTCAATAAGCTCATCATCTTTTTGAATCTCAACAATAGATGCCAGGAGGGGAAGATGATTAACTAAGATTCTGGAATTTGATATTGAGATTAAACTTACTAAATTGATAAAAGGACAAAGCTTAGCTCGCTTGATGGCTAAATCTAATGGAAAATATCTAGATCTGAATATGGAGGTAGCTGAGGAAAAATATGGAGAAGGTATAACTGATTATCCTGAAATATTTCATTCAAATTGGTATAAGGATATACTGTACTTTTTGTAAATTTCAGTTGTCCCCTTGAAATGGAGAAGTAAAAAAAAAGAGCTTTTAAATTGAAAGTTGTAAAGTATTTCATATTGGAAGATCATCTTTACTAGAAAGACCCTGTTGGAGTTTTATTAAGATGTGTAGATGAATCTGAGTCACAAAATATTATGTCATAGATACATGCAGGGGTGTGTGGCGGACATTTGAATTGGAAAGCTACTGCAAACAAAATCTTAAGAGCTGGCTATTATTGGCCAACTATTTTATTTGATTTTTTTCCAAAGTCAAGACTTGTGTTGAAAGTCAAAATTTTGTTGGTAAGCAGAAGCTACATCAATTGCCTCTTATTTCTATCTCAGTAAATGTTCCTTTCTAGCAGTGGGGGTTAGACTTCATCGGCGAAATTCATTTGCCTTCATGAGGACAGCGTAGATGGATTCTTACAGCTACAGACTATTTTACTAAGTGGATTGAAGTTGTTCCAACTAGGAATGATATTGACACGGTAATAATCACATTTCTGTTGGAAAATTTTATGTCTAGATTTGGTTTTCCTCGAAAATTTGTGATTGATAATTCAATGGATTTTAATTCTACTAAGATGAATAACTTCTGTTAGAAATATGGTATTGATTTGACTCATTCTACACCCTATTAACCTCAAGGTAATGGGTTAGCTTAGTCATCCAATAAAAGCTTAGTGAGAATCATTAAGAAAATGTTGCTTGAAAATAAGAGAAATTGGGACACTCAGCTAGTTCATGCTCTTTGGGAAGATAGGGTAAGTGGAAAAAGATCAATTGGAATGTCTCCTTTTTAAATTGTTTAGGGTACTGATGCAGTAATGCCATTGCAATTAGCTCTTCCTGTTATGAAGTTTCTGCAAGATGAAATTGATGATGAAAATCCAATTCAAAGGAGAATGTTGCAACTGATAGAAGCTCATCAAATTAGAGAATCACTGATGAACAAAGTACAAAAATATCAGACCAAAGTCAAATTTGTTTTTGACAAAATAACAAATCAGCGGTTATTCTAGGAAAATGATTTGGTGTTATGCTGGGATGTCAAAAGGGAATACCGTGGAAAACATGGTAAGTTCGATAATTTATGGTTTGGGTTGTTCTGAAATGCTCAAGTTTTAGAAAAAAACACATTTCTACTCAAGAATCTAGATGATGATTAGCTGACTGGAGGTCCAGTTAATGGTCATTTTCTTAAAAATTTCCATGTTTGAATAGTTAGTTAGTCATCCCATTGTAGATATACAAAGTGATGTGTCAATAAAACTCCATGCCCAATGGTACCTGTGTCTATAAATATGTTTAGTCTTGAGTCCAGTCAATGAAAGGTCAATTCTAGTCATAAGTTCTAGAAGTTTTCTGAGTCTTGAAAGTTTTTAGGCACTGAGTCTATAGTTCTTGAAGCCTCATAGGGAGGAATTCATCCCCAATAGGAGCCATTGTTATCACTATAAATGTTAATAGTCTCACCACCATTATATTAATGTTTTTAAATTTTTTCTTATTTCCTAGCTTATGTCAAAGTTCTAATCATCTTCAATAAAAGCCAAAAAGAGTTTCAAAACCAAAAATATTTTCAAGTTTTATAGGTGGTATTGTGTCTTAGGTTTATATAAAGAAGTTAAAACCATTGTTTTAACTTAGGTTAGATTCAAAAGTTATTGGTCATTTTAGTAATAAAATAATAGTTTCTCTTTCCAGAATAATAGCTACCCTTTTGAAAAGGCACCTATTCCTTCAAGAGCTTGGTATCATTAGTGACACTGAGATAAAAGGCAGCTATTTCTATAAAATTTGCTTTCATTGGTGACACTGAGATAAAATGCAGTTATTTCACTGAAAATTGGTTTCATTGGTGACACAGAAATAAAAGTAGATATTTCCCCAAAACTGTATAAGGAGTTGCAAGGAGCATTTTCAGAGAAAAGATCATTCTCCTTTGAAATTAATTGAAGATATCCTATGTTATGATATGTTATTCTTTTTAAAAGGGTAATTATTTTTTACTTAGAAGAAATATTATAAGGGAATGTTTATATTATTGGTGGAACTAACCTATAGCTACCTATTAAGGCTAAAGAAGAAATTAAGGTACCATGTATCAATTTATTAATGATGCAGAGGAGTGATATATTTTATGGGGTGACTTGGTTCTCGTATTTGAATCATTTAAAATCGTGTCATTAAATCACACTTTGAAGGCGCAGACTCCATAATTTTAGGTCTATTGTTTTCATGATCGAGTTCTTCATGAAGGTTACAGCTAACATAGTTACATTTTCCCAAAGCAAGAAATTAGGGCTGCGTGTAGGTTTTTTACCACCAGATTGAATAGTTATGTGTAAAGAAGGAGCTTAGGTGTTGAGCAGTATGGAAAAAGGTGGAAATTTTAACCGCTCTCAGCTAGTAAATACCAGGTTTGTTGATGCTAGAGAAAAGCCCCAATTTCAAATAGTAGGCTGGTAAAAGCTTCTACGTAAATTCTCAGGGGAAAATGTAGTTGTTGCACAGGCCTTTGCTGAGAGTTTTAATGGAGAGAAAGTCAAGGTTGGAAGAAAAACTTTCAAAATCACTGAAACCATTATAGCCAGGGCTGCTTAGACATCAGCTACTAGAGAACGTTGGTTCAAGAAGAAAATGTTGCAAGCAGATGGAAATGCCTTCCTCAAACTTGAGCATGTGAATATCAAATGGGCTCCAATTGTGCATATTTTATGTTCTAGGCTAGAATGGCAGCATTTAATAACAAATTTGCAACGTTATATCACTTGTGAAGGTAGATTCTCCTGTGTCCATCAATACCAAGTGATATTTCTCTCTCACATCTCAGGTGCCAGACCTTTGAATTTGACTTTATTTCTCTACAGATCCTTGTTAAAAATGTCTTTGAAGTTGCAGAAAATCCCTAACTATTCCCCGCATAACATCCATCATAGGGGTTTAATCAAGATCTTGGTGGTCTATCACCTTAATAAAAAGATAACTACTTGGGAAAAATTCCTGACAGATGAGGGATTTGGTAGTATCAACTCTAGGAGGAGGGTAGGGAGACCTAAGAAGAAAAATTTCCAAGAACAAACTGGCACAACACCTATGAAAAATAGTTCACAGCCAGCTCTGTTTATTTCATCAATGAGTAGAGAAACTAGAAGTTCTGCTAAAAGAACCAGAACTAAACCTATCACTCCCATAATAATGGTAGAGCCAGCATAAAAGGTTTATACAAGGAAAAATTCAAACGAACCCCAAACTTTAGCATCATTCATCAGAGAGCATTCCATGAGATTCAATCAAGGGAAAAACCATCCTAATAAAGAAGTTAAGTATATATGTGAGGAAAACATAGCCTCATCCTCAAGACATAAATGCATAAGGAATTTGATCCTAGCAAAAGAAACTTCAGAGGAAGCCATCCCTAAAGCACCAGTTCAACACTCTGTTCCAGCAGTTGCAAAAGAGCAAGAAGAAAACAGGGACACCCCTTCAAAAGGAGAACCAACATTAGCTCAATTATTTTATTCTCTTTATACATCCAAGACATCTACCAGAAGAAATGAAAAGAACATCATCCATTCCTATTCATCTTTCGAAGAAGACAGTATTGATGAGGATTTCTCAGAGACAGAATATGAGGTAGGTCAGTTTAGTTGTATGATGCAGAGAAAAAGAGGGGTTTCCTATATTCCCAACCCATACCTCAAAAGGCCTCAAACTAGGCCTAAAAAAAATATTAGACTAAACAGAAAACTCATTTCTAATTCTATACTGAGAGATGAAATCATTAATGTTGACGAAAGCCCAGGAATGGAAGCCAAGAAGACCAGAGCTCAAAAAGAGAAGCATGTAGGAAAAAGAAAAACTAAAAGGCTCACTAAGGCAGAGTCCCTCAAAATATTTGCTTCTATACTTGATTTTATTTAATCATTTTAGGAAATTCAAATAACGAGAGGTACAGACATTTTTGGATTAATCAACAAACGCAGCTATTTACAGGATTTCCAGTAATGGCTACATGTTTCTGAAAGGCAGCTATCATTTCCTAATTTTTTGTATAAAATAAGTGAAGGAAGTTTTTGTTCAAATCTCGAAGGATGATGCTGAGGGGTGATTGCATGCATGCAATATCAATAGAATAAGTTGCTGACATGTATAAATTAAACATGTTATCTTCCATATGTTAGATTCAGTTGAAAATTTTTGCACATTTGGGGGAAACAGTCAGATGTTATCTTCAGTTGTTAGTTGAATTTTTTGAGGAAGTGGTTGTACCAGAAAAGAGGAGTAGTCTGTGAGTAGCTTGCCACATCACTCCATCCACTTCAAACTATATGCCATCATGATGTTTATTTTTATTATGTTGCAAAATTTTCTATTAAGGTTAAAGATAAACTTCACCTTATGTATAGGAAAGTAATTATTCCTTTAGAACAGATTCACACATTTTGTGGAAATGTCAGCATAATATCTCTTGTATATATATGATGAAACTCAATGGAGAAAGGGCTTGTGGTTTATGAATCTTCTACTCATGTGATCAGTGTACTGTTTTCAGTTAATGATATTGAAGAAGGCTTTTGAGGACTTATTACCGTCTTGATATGTGTATTTTTTTATCTCTCTTATGTGTTTTCATACCTAAATCTCTTCAGTTCCATTTTGTAATTTCAAATGTTATTAGATGTTTTTATGATCCTCTTGATATGTTTATGTATCTTATCAACTTTTATTAGTCTTACTTAGTGATATTTCTTGATGAGATGTGCATAATGACTATTTAAAGAGAATTCCTTATGAAAGTAACATTTCACGATATTCAATAAGAATATTGTAAGTCTTTAGATAGCCTTCTCTTATTGATATATTGTCAAATTAGTTCTTGTGTTATTTTTCATCAAAGCAGTGGATTTCCCCCTTGCAGACCCATTTCCCCTTCTATTATTCCACACTTTCTTCCCACCATAAGCTACAAACTTATCTTTTGCTACCATATCAGGTATAAATACCCTCATTAGTGTGACATTGAATTTGGATGAAATCCCTTATCAGTGATTGAGAGATTAATCCACCTACCAATTATATAATCCAAATCTTTAAATTTCCCTAGAGCTTAAGATATGACTGGTCAAGCACTTGAAGCGGTCCAAGTGCTAATTACAACACTAACATAATCAAACTCGACTCTGAGGGATCAACACCTTCTATTGTAGTCAAGAAGGCTTTGTGTTGCATATGGAAGCTCTAAAAAAACTCCAAATAAAACATGGCACAAGGTGCTTGGGCTAAAAATATTACACAATATTGTAATGTTGGGAATCCTGTGCATTAGTATTATTTGTCAAAATTCATAGAACACCCTTAGGTGGATGAAATATTGGCTCCAAAGGCTTATCTAATGTGAGAGGACCATTGGTCCCAATAGGGTTGACCAAGGCCTTAGAAGTAGAACTTGATTATGGAGTTTCATAATATTTGTCTCTCGTGGACAAGTTTCTCATTGCAAATAAAAATAGCTACAAGACTCTGCAGGAAAATTATGTTACCCCCATTTCCCCCAGGCGTAGGTGGAGGAGCTTGTGTAACCATTTTTTGTTTTGGTCGGGAAGGGAATGGATGAGTCAATACAATGATTTGATGATTTTCTATCAATTGTATAAGAAAACGATGAATTTCATACATACATGGACACTCATGAGTTAAATGATCCCCTTGGAAAGTCTTGCAAGGGAATGTGACCTTACGAATTCTCCCACCTTAAATGGGTTGGTTTTGTTGGGCCCTTGGTGGATACCAAATATGACTTGTAAATGTAAATGTAAATTTAAATGTAAAAGACATGTAAATGTAGGTGAAATGAAATTAGGTTCAAATGAAAAGTGAACGGAGGGAAAAGCAGTTAGATATATTTCTAGTAAAATATTAAAATATTTCCTCCCTTGAGTGACATAAGTTTAGGGTTAGGGGTTTTGTAGGAGAGTCAAATTGGATTTTGTGGGTATCTCTATAGTAGTAGAGTGTTGTGTAGGGTTTTTGAATGAAGAGGAAAAGTGTTGGAGGCATCGCAGTCTCCCTGCCACCATGGCAGGGAGCCTTCCATGATATGTAAATATATTTTCATGTTAATGAGAAGAATTTGGATTCTTGTGGCAACATTGTGATTTTTCATTATGTGTGATGTAAATTTTTGTGTAGTTTTTTGGTTAGTTCTATTTTATTTGGAGAAGCATGGTGTTATTTCATTTGTTGGCATGTGTTGCTTCCCGTTTTGCAGAAATTTTTTGCAGCTATGTTTCTTTCAGCGATAGTTTATTGTCCAAGTTTTGTTTTTATTTCTGTAGTTAGTTTTTTTTCTCTTTTTGGCCTTCCTAGCCAAAGGGTAAATATTTTTTCCAATAAATTACACCAACTAGGAAAATCCTAGTTCCCCTTCCCTTCCAGGTGGCAGCAACATTAGACAGAAACCCAGGTGGTTGAACTTGTGGTCAGCGAAGGTTATGGACTTGGCCAACCTATAACTTTAGGAAGAGCCTAAAATTAGTAATTTCTTGGCTAAAAAATTTAAGGGTTCTTGTTATTCTAGTGTTTGTTTCTATGTTTTTAGGTTCTCTCCTCGTCCATGGGGATATTGAAACATTTTATTTATGAAATAAAGGTTGCTAAAATTGTTGTGGTGGTTGTATAATCTTTGATAAAAGACTTTGCGATGGAATAAAAAGGATTTATGGGAGGTTGTGTGTATTGTAAAATACCAAGACTAGGACTCAACCCACCACGAGCAAGAAAAGATTTTGTGAAAAAGGTTTCCCTATTTAGGCATCATATGTCATCGTTGGGGTGAGGTTGGAGTATTTTTCACCATGGGTTGTGCTCTCTTGAGTGGTTCTCTATCAAAAATATAGATACTCATTGTTGTTGTTATTGGAAGTGGGTTCACGTTGCTTCAATGGGTGTTAGTATCGCACATTAAGGTGGGTCTTCTAAAGGTATCATTGCTCAATAATGGAGTGAGTTATTTCTTTATGAAACCAAGGAGTATGGTGGAAATTTGAGAAATGATTCTTCCAAGTGTGTCAATATTCAGAACACCTCAACGTAGTTTGCGTAGTATAATGACCCTTGGCAGTGCCATTCATTGTGATAATCCTCGGTTGCCCTATTTAGCCATCATCTATCATCGTTGGAGCAAGGTTGGAGTATTTTTCACCATGGGTGGTGCTCTCTTGAGTGATTCTCTATTAGAAATATTGATACTTGTTTTTTTGTTATTGGAAGTGGGTTTTCTTTGCTTCAATGGGTGTTTGTATGGCATGTTAAGGTGGGTCCTGAAAAGGTCTCATCGCTCAATAATGGAGTGAGTTCTTGCTCGATGAAACCAAGGAGGATGGTGGCGATTTTAAAAATGATGCCTCCAAGTGTGTCAAGATTCAGAACACCTTGGTGTAGTTTACGTAGTATAATGACCCTTGGTAGTGCCAAACATTGTGATAATCTTAGCACAAGCTTGACTGTCCAAAAAGAGACGTGTTCAATGTTGGACAGGGAAATTTTTTATCCAAGCATGGACTTAGTGTTTGTTTTCATAATGCATAGGTATACAGATACTTTATTTATCAAATTACACAGTGGCATAATTGTGCTCTTACAAAACATGATTTTCTTTCTAGTGTTGGGGAGACACGATGGCATACATGAAGTCATGTTGTTGGTATTCCTGGGAAGCCTTATTACATGACCTTTGACAGTGAGTAAGCGATGAGAATTTTCATGGATGCATTGGATGACAATATGATTTACGGGAGGAGCATCACCTTTGACCCAGCACAATCCGAACGAAATGGAGATGGAGGTGGTTGTTGCAATGGAATACGGTTGGAATTTCTGATAATTCCAGAACAAATAACTAAGAGAATAATACTCTCCTTCTAACATAGAGAATAAAATGACAGAGATTGCAGAATAAAATTTTTCTATTTCATTAACAGAACTAAAACTATTACAATTTTCTTCCACTGAAGTGGGATTACAAAATACTTAACTAACTGCTACAGACGTAGTGCTCACTATTCTTCTCTCTGTCTCTCAAAATGCAAAAAAATAGTTATCTTTGGTCTTTACTGTGTTTTTCTTTGCCTGCAGGCTTACACAGCAATACAACACTACAATGATATGCGATACAATGCAATAAGCCTACGGACTTTTTCACTTTTTATATAGCGCGGTGGAATAAAAACATAAAAACAAATTACAAAGAAAATACATTGTCGGAACATAAAATTTAACCTAAAATTCATTTGCATGATATACAAGTGGAGCCCACTTCGTAATTGGCGATCGGTGAAACAAAAACTTGGCGGAATGAACTTTGTGATTGCGATGTGCGATGAGCGACATCAGCGATCGGCGGAACAAACGGTGTAGCAAACTTTGGACTTTGCGATTGTGATGAGTGATGTGCAATGGACCCCACAGTGGAGACCGCATCGGTGCATCGCATCGCAATGAAACTTTGGCAAAAAAAAAACATCTTTGCAATATTGCGATTGTGATTGTGGTGGGACCACATCGCATCGAAAACTTTCATTGGCACATAAGATATGGCAGATGGTGCGGTTGGTGAATGCGATTGTGATTGCTGATTATCGCATCGCATGTAATACATCGGAGGTGACATATTTCAGAAGCGGATAATACATCGTTCCTTTGCGATTTGAGATTGCGATAATCGCATCGCATCAGAACAATTCATGTCAACAAGACACTTACTCAAAAAAAAAACTTGCGATTGCGATTGACGATGAAGTGGTGGGGACCACTATGATGTGACCCATTAAAAACTTAAAAGGACTTTGCGTGTTTAAACAAAATTCTTCATATTTGGTTGTTGAGGGCTTAAAATCCCAAAGTGATTGTTTTCATTAAAGCTCTGTTGTTGCGTGGTTTTGAACCACGAAAGTCTTCATTTCTTCTCTGCAAATGTGGCTACACCCATAAAAACATAAATTCTCCTCTGCAATGGTGGTTTCTGCCCATAAACATTAAATTCAATCCTTACGGTTTTCTCCATTCCTCTTGAATGCACAGTGTTGTGCACGCAAGCTCTCTGCCCCTTTGTACTCTGTTTCTACCTGCACAGGGTACGCAGGTGACTTTAATATGTTCAACACTCCCCCTTAAAGTCAGTTGCTAGGTTATCAGTCATACCCAAGCATTTTCTTAAATATTCAGAACTCTTTTTCCCCAATGTCTTTGTAAGAATATTTTCACATTGCTCCTCTGTTCTACAATGCTGTAAAAAAATTTCTCCATTGTTCACCAATTCTCTGATATAGTGAAACTTGGCATCTATGTGCTTCGTTCTCTTGTGAAACATGGAATTATTTGACAATGCAATAGCTGAGCTATTGTCACAATATATCACTGTGCCCTTTACCTGTTCTTGACACAAATTTCTCAACATTCTTCTCATCCATACTACTTGACAAGCTGCTACTGTAGTTGCCACATACTCTGCCTCTGCTGTAGATAATGCTACAATAGGTTGTTTCTTAGAATCCCATGAAATGGCTCCTGAATCCATATGAAAAACATAACCGGATGTGCTTTTCCGATCATCTGCACTTCCAACCCAGTCACTGTCAGTGTAACCAATTAACTCTGAATTTTTTGAAGTAGTATATAAAATCCCATACCTTTTAGTTCCTTTCACATACCTCATAATCCTCTTCACTGCTTGCCAATGTGCTTATTTTTGCCTTTCCATAAATCTGGAAATCAAACTAATAGCATGCATAATATCTGGCCTAGTTGCAGTCAAATACATGAGGCTGTCAACTATGCTTTTATACAAACTTGGATCAAAATCCTTGTTGCTGTCATCTTTACTCAACTTCAATCCCATTACTGTGGGATTAATTGCTGCTTTGCACTCCTGCATATTAAATCTTTCTAAAAATTCATTAACATATTTTTCTTGTGAGATAAAAATCCCATTTTCATTTTTTTCTACTTCTATTCCTAAGAAGTATCTCAACAATCCCATATAAGTCATCTCAAATTCTTCTTTCATGACTGTTTTAAAATTTTCACTGAGGTAATCATCATTACCTATGAATATCACATCATCAACATATAACACAACAATGAGCATCTTGCCATCTTTCTCTTTGATGTATAATGTGGGTTCACCTTCACATTTCTCAAACCCATTTTCCAGTAGATTGGAATCTATCCTACTATACCATGCTCTTGGTGCTTGCTTCAACCCATAAAGAGCTTTCTTCAATCTGCACACTTTGTGTTCTTTGCCCTTTTTCTCATAGCTGAGAGGTTGTTCAACATATACCTCTTCCATTAAAACTCCATTTAAAAATTTTGATTTTACATCCATTTGGTAAACCTTCCATTTGTTTTGTGTTGCTATGGACAACACTACTCTCACGGTTTCTATTCTTGCAACTGGTGCAAAAGTTTCTTCATAGTCTCTTCCATGTTGCTGCTTATATCCCTTGACAACAAGTCTGGCCTTGTGTCTTTCTATCTTACCTTCAGCATTGCTTTTGGTCTTGTAGACCCTTTTTACTCCAATTACTTCTTTACCTTCTGGGAGATCAACCAACTCCCATGTTCTATTTTTCTCTATGGCATTAATTTCATCATCCATAGCTTCTATCCATTTTCTATCTTTTATGGCATATTCAAAATGAATAGGATCATCAACATGAAAATATAAAGAAAATAAGGAATTCATACCTTCATTTGCCGCTTCCTGCTCATAAATTTCATTAATATTTCTTAATCTGGTTCCTCTTTCATTTGGTGTACTTGTGCTTGAAGAAGCACTCAAATCTGCTCCATTTGGTGTGCTTGGTGAAGCACTCTCATTTCTTCTCAAGGGTGTTCTTACTCCTGCTTGAGGTGTCCCTTGCTGTCCTTGTGTTGGTAGAGGTGGTGCTACCGATGAGGTGTTATTTTCAGCCATATCTTCCTCATATTCATCATGAGACAAACATATTTTAACATTGACTGTTTTCTCAATGCTTCCATCCCATGCTTCCTCTTCATTAAATTGCACATCTCTTCTTATCACAAATTTCTTTGTGGATGGGTTATACAATCTATATCCTTTGGATTCTTCACAGTATCCAAGGAAGATGCACTTCTCCCCCTTACTATCCAACTTCTTCCTTAACTAATCTAGAATGTGTGCATATGCCACACATCCAAAAACTCTCATGTGGGTGACTCCTTGTTTTCTGCCACTCCATGCTTCTTCTGGAACTCTATTCATTACATATTTTGTTGGGAATCTATTCAAGATGTATGTTGCACAATTTGTAGCTTCTGCCCAATACTCATTTGGCAAGTATTTTTCCTTCAACATACTTCTCATCATTTACATTATGGTTTGATTATTCCTTTCAGCAACTCCATTTTGCTACGGTGTGTACCTTGTAGTAAATTTTTTGTGTATGCCATTCTCTCTGAAAAAACGCAGAAATTATTTTGAGATGTACTCACCTACTCTGTCAGTTCTAAGAAATTTGATATGCTGCCCACTCTGTTTCTCTACAAGAGCTTTAAAGTGGCAAAATTTCTCAAAGACTTCACTCTCATATTTCAGAAAATAAACCCATACTTTCCTTGTGAAATCGTCAATGAAGGTCAGCATGCAATTGCTGCCTGAAACTGGTGTTGTTTGCATCGGCCCACATAAATCTGAATGAATAATTTCTAAGGGTGATTTTTCCCTTATGATCTTTCCTAATGGAATGTTTTCTCTGTGTTGTTTTCCCAAGATGCAGCCTTCACATAGGTTATCCGGTTTCTCAATAAATGGTAGACCTCTTACCATTCCTTTTCTATGCAACAAATTTAATCCTCCAAAATTGAGATGTCCAAATCTCAAGTGCCATAACTAGTTCTCATCTTTCACTTCCCTTTGAAAGACCTCTTGAGTTACAGCTGCTACATTCTTTCCTTTTCCCTTCAAGTCAGTGTTGAGCTTGAGCGGAAACATTCTATTTCTGGTCATTTGTATTTCAGCAATGATATTCTTGCTTGGAGGTATATCCATTATTGTGCACACATCATTTTTAAAGAATACATTGTAACCTTTTTTTATGAGCTGCCTAACACTCAAAAGATTACATTTCAAACCAGGAACATAGTACACGTCTGGCACAAATTTCTGCTCACCATTTCTTGCACATATACTAACTCTGCCTTTTCCCTTGAAAGATATCTTAGTATCAGTTCCTGTGGTTACTTCTGATTTAATTTCTTCATCAAGACTGGCAAACATTTCTATGTTTCCGGTCATGTAATTACTACAACCTAAATCTAAGAACCATACATCATCTTGTCTATCTTGTGCTACATTACACGTTAACAACACATTCTTTGGGTTCTTTTCTTCTTTTTCTACATTAGCATTCTCCCTTTTATTCATGTCATTTTGATTTTTCCTACAATCATTGGCATAGTGCCCATATTTCTTGCAATAATGACATTGGACATTGGATTTTTCATACCTTTGTCCATGAGCATGTCGGTGTCCACCTTGTTCGATGTTGCATTGGTCATGGCTTTGATTCTGATTGTTGCTCCTTCCATGTGAATGTGAAGGACTGTTCCTTCCTCCTTTGTTTTGGCTTTTTCTTCTTCCTCTTCCTCTGCCTTGACCTCTTCCTCTTCCAAAAGGCATCTGAGTCTTGAAGGCATGCTTTAGAGATGGGTTTATTGATCTTTCCAATCTCTGTTCATGAGTCATCAGTGATACATGAAGTTCATCCACTGTGAACTTTGAGAGATCCTTTGTCTCTTCAATAGTGGTTACAATAACATCAAACCTTGAGGGTAGGCTCCTCAATAGTTTCTCCACTATCCTTCTTTCTTCAAGTGTCTCTCCATGGGATCTTATCTATGTGACCATCCCAATCACATGTGTGAAGAATGATTCTATGTTATCAGACTCTTTCATATAGAGGGTTTCAAAATCTCTCCTCAGCAATTGTAATTTTGTTGTCTTCACTTTCTCCATGCCTTGATAGGCTATATTAAGATTTTCCCATGCATCCTTGGATCTCTTAGCTGCTGTTATCCTTGGAAACACACTCTCATGTACTTCTTGATAGAGATAGAAGACGGCTTTAGAGTCCTTCTTCCTATTGCTCTTCAATAAATCTTTCTCTGCCTAAATTAAGGCGTTAAAGGCCTACTCATCAACTGGTTCATCAAAACCAACTTCTACAAACTCCCATAAGTCTTGTGAGGCAAACAAGGCTCTCATGGTAATGGCCCAATAATCATAGTTCTTTCCATTAAATTGTGGAAGCTGAGCATTTCCAATACTCATACTAGTACTCGGTCCAGCTATTGCTTATAAACTGAACTTTGAAATAAACTTGACTGTGTTTTTCAAACAAACTGTCTTTCCTTCTTTAAAATACAAACTCTTTCTCTAAGGACTGCTCTTTTGAACAAAACAAAAACTCTATTTTTTTGAGAAATACTTGGACTTTAACTTCTTCTGAGCCTTCACGCTGCTGGAGAACTGTTGCAAAAAATATTCTTCTTCCTTCAACTTCTTTGAAACCTTCAAAGAGCCTGGATTAGATCTGATACCAGGTTGGAATTTCTGATAATTCCAGAACAAATAACTGAGAGAATAATACTGTCCTTCTAACATAGAGAATAAAATTACAAATATTGCAGAATAAAACTTTTCTATTTCATTAACAAAACTAAAACTATTACAACTTTCTTCCACTGAAGTGGGACTACAAAATACTTGACTGACTGCTACAGACGTAGTGCTCACTATTCTTCTCTCTGTCTCTCAAAATTCACAAAAACAGTGCTCTCTGGTCTTTACTATGTTTTTCTCTGCCTGCGAGCTTACACATCAATACAACACTACAATGATATGCAATACAATGCAATAATCCTATGAGATTTTTCACTTTTTATATAGCGTGGCAGAATAAAAACATAAAAAAAAATTACAAAGAAAATACATTGCCGGAACATAAATTTTAACCTAGAATTCATTTGCGTGATATACGAGTGGAGCCCACTTCACAATCGGCGATCAGTGAAACAAAAACTTGGCGGAATGAACTTTGCAATTGCAATGTGCGATGAGTGACATCGGCGATCGGCGATCGGTGGAACAAACAGTGTAGCAAACTTTGGACTTTGTGATTGCGATTGTGGTGGGACCACATCGCATCGCAAAATTTCATTGGAACATAACATATGGCGGATGGTGTGGTTGGTGAATGCGATTGCGATTGCCGATTATTGCATCGCATGTAATAAATCGGAAATAACATATTTTGGAAGCGGATAATATATCGTTCCTTTGCAATTTGCGATTGTGATAATCGCATCACATCGGAACACTTCATGTCAACAAGACACTTACTCAAAAAAAAAACTTGCGATTGCAATCGGCGATGAAGTGGTGGGGACCACTATGATGTGGCCCATTCAAAAACTTAAAAGAACTTTGCATGTTTAAAAAAAATTCTTCATATTTGGTTGTTGAGGGCTTAAAATCCCGAAGTGACTGTTTTCATTAAAGCTCTGCTGTTGCGTGGTTTTGAACCACGAAAGTCTTCATTTCTTCTCTGCAAATGTGGCTACTCCCATACAAACATAAATTCTCCTCTGCAACGGTGGCTGCTGCCCATAAACCTTAAATTCTATCCTTACGGTTTTCTCCATTCCTCTTGAATGCACAGTGATGTGGACGCAAGCTCTCTACCCCTTTGTACTCTGTTTCTACCTGCACAGGGTACACAGGTGACTTTAATATTTTCAACAAAGACGTGGGTATGGTGGTGGGGTATGGCTCTCACTATGGTGGTGGTTCAGAGGGTGTGCACAAGAGGATTGAGGAGAGTGTATCAGCAAGCAAAATAAGTGCCAAGGATTCAATGTAGTGGGCAGGGAGAAGAAGGTGACAACGGTTCGTACACGGTGGAAATCTTGACGTGAGAATGATAGGAAGATACAACACTTCAGAGATAGGTATAGTGGTGACTTCACAAACTCATATTACCCATATTGTTCATGGTAAAGACCCAAACAAATATCATATTTATTTTATGAAGCTGTTAAGGCGCGTGGTGAGAGCACTGCTTATTAGCGCTCTCAACTGCAGAACTAGTCCAGTGTTATAGAAGTCAACTGCACATTA
The DNA here is from genome assembly GCA_034641835.2 of Pinus albicaulis. Lineage (NCBI taxonomy): Eukaryota > Viridiplantae > Streptophyta > Pinopsida > Pinales > Pinaceae > Pinus > Pinus albicaulis. Next base: position 1,869,137,365 of record CM076575.1, on the reverse strand, counting down.
CTATGTTTATTTTGAAAAATGAATACCATTGTCGAATAATTTAGATCAACTATATGTTTAAGAATTTTATAGCATATTGTTCTAAGGAGCCACCCCTCACAATATAATGAACCCATAATTTTAATCTTGACTGCAACGAACTATTTGTATAGAAAATTTCCAACAATTTGCACCAAAAACATACTTTTATTTCATTTTTTTAATATTTTCATGAAAGACCCCTATAGACCCAAGAACAAGAAATGAGATCCCTAGTAGCAGCAGAGGAATTTCCAACAACGCTGACAACTAATAGAAGATGAAGGGCCTGAGAAAGTACAACGTACGTGAATGATGGAAGAAGGGAGAGTAGTAGAGAACTGAATGCATGTTATAGTAATCAATGATAGAATGGAAAAAAATAGACTAGTGTAAAGAAGAAGAGAGGGGGCTCTTGCGAGAAGAGGCTATGACACTCATGGGAGTAAAGAATAAGAGAGTGCGGTCTTACGAGCAGGATGTTGGGATGCCCATAGAAAGAGGAAGAAGTGTGCAAAGAGGGAGTGCATATTAGATTAGAATCTTAGGGAGAAACCCGCACTTCAGCATTTACAAGTAGACTGGGATCACGTAGTAGCAACAGAAGCGAGTGTGGTTGTCTGACTGCACTTGGATCAGGACAAGCCAACGATTTGTGTCGGGGGCCTGTTGGAGACCAAATATGACATGTAAATGTAAATGTAAAAGACACTTAAATTTAAATGTAGAAGACATGTAAATTTAAATTTAAAAGAAATGTATATGTAGTTGAAATGAAATGAAGTTAAAATGAAAAGTGAACGGAGGGAAAAGAAATTAGAGATATTTTCAGTAAAATATTAAAATATTCCCTCCCATGAGTGAGATAAGTTTAGGGTTAGTGGTTTTTTATTAGATTTGAAATTAATTTTGCGGGTATATCTATTATAGTAGAGTGCTACATAGGGCTTTTGAGTGAAGAGGAATAGTTTTGGAGGTAGCGCAACCTTCCTGCCACCATGGCGAGGAGGCCTGCCTAATATGTAATTTTGTGTCCATGTTAATGAGAAGAATCTAGATTCTTGTGGTAACTTTGTGATTTTTTAGTATGTGCCATGTAACTTCCTATGTAGTTTGTTGGTTAGTTTTTTTTTATTTGTAGCAGCATGGTGTCATTTCATTTGTTGGCGTGTGTTGCTTCCTTCTTTGCATAAATGTTTTGCAGCTATGTTTATTTCAATGGTATTTTTTTGTCTGTAGATGTTTATATATATGAAGTTTTGGAACTATATTTATTTTGTTGGCCCTCTTAGCGAGAGGGTCAAGATTTTTTTTTCCAACATGTATCCTAAGTAGGTTTAGGAGTTTAGGATTATTTAGTGTTATGGATTGCATCATATCAATCTTGGTTATTTTCTCAAAAGATGGTGCTTGTTGGAAACAAGGCACAATTTTTGGGGCATGGGATGTGAAAATCAATTGTCATAATTGAGTAATTAAATAGCTCATAAAATTAGAATAAATGGAACTGATGGTCATGGTGGATCATGGTGGATCAGAAAAATATTGAGGAGCATTAATAATGACATCATATAAATTGATCGATTGATAATAAATCAAATCAAGTTGTTAAGCATGTAGAATGGCCTACTCCTCAGTAGTCTCATCGACCATAGTGACAAAATTGGCCATAGGTGGAAGCAAGGATTGGGTGAACCAATATTTAATCAATTGATGAGGAAGCTTGTTCCTAATAACCTCTTTTGTCTCCTCCACTCATGTATATGATCATAAATGTGAGTAGAATTATCTTGTTTAAATGTGGATAAGAGTTCAATCTCGAGCTCTTTCCATTAAGGTAGTTGGAAATGGTTCAAAAAGGCTTGGCCCAAGGAAGCATAGTCACTAGAGGATGCCTTATCGAGTTTCATGTACGATTTGAAAACATCATCAATCAAGTTTCATTGGAAAAGACGCAACCACACAAAATCATCCACTAAAGAATTTGAAAAGAACCATAGATGTTAAGTTGCAATGTGTGTGATTGGGTTTTATCTTGGCTTCCCTTAGAATTTAGGAATATCATAAGGTAACTTGGCATGTATCGGTGGCCACCTAGGATCATATGGGGTCATTTGTAAGTTTTTCCAAGTTTGAAAAATCAAGTGATGCTATAAATGGAATTTGGCGTTACTTAAATGGATCAAGAGGAAAAGATGGCCCCCTTGATGGATATTTCAGTCCCCTTATAGAATAGTTAATTGAGCAATAATATGGATTAAGGGGATAGATTCACCCAGGGAATTGATCCCCTTAACCAATATGCATGGTGAAAGGATGTTGATCCCAAAGGGTAATACCCCTAGGTACAAAGAAACTCTGAAATGCATGAATGCCAATGGAATTGTGCCTGACACTAGAAGAAGGACCTACCAATGAAAAAGCATTGCAGTAAGTGTATGAACTCATTGGAACAATGGTACTAGTCAGGTAAATTCCCCCAAGTAAACTAACCCCTCTAAATAAAACAAAACCCCCAAATAAATGCAATCCTCCTAACATAGAACTAGCCCAAGGATGAGATGTTCCTCCAAAAACATTATTTCCCCCATACTAACTAGAGACAAACATAGATCCCATCCAGTATGAGGGTTAAACCATGCTTTGATGCCACTCTGTAACACCCTCCTCCCACATATACCTAAGTAACCGTCCGACCGGGGTAAAGATGTGATGAATATTTACTATGATATGATTCAACTCCCTATGTGTCAATTAAGGAAGTGGAATTGATAGAACACAACAATAAGACCTTCTACACATGCTACAGGACACCCAGGAACCATCCAAACCTTCCAGGACGCTAACCCTTGATTCAAACTGACATTTTAGTGCATCAATCCCCTAGTCACTCACTTGAAATGGGAAAGAGTGTGACTAGAAACCTCCAGTTGCTTGTAGAACATGGGAATGCGTGTAACTGGGGACTTTTCTAGGTGGTTATGAGCCTGCGGCCCCAATTTATGTGCCACGTTTTTAGGCATAGGGATCAGGTCACGGCCCAGAACTCCATGAAAATTCTAGAAATGAAATATAACAGCAAAATAATGATGTAAATGAAATCACTTGAACAAGGACTTTACTAGACCCCTACTAGACATGACAAGCATTTTTTCAAAGTTGTCACAAATATGTAATCTACAGGTTTAAACAACATATTTGAGCATAGGGATCTCATACTTATTTGAGAATCTCTAAGAAGCATTGTTTCCTCATCACATTACTTGCATTATAATCTATTAGGTCATATATTAAGTGTCCATTCATTTACAAGTCAAAACATGATGAGAGCCATACATCATAATTGTCATAGAACATATTCATAACCAGCATATAAACAACAAAAATTAAAAGCATAGAACAACCATATAAGCCTCATAATAGAAAGCATATTTACCCATCAATACAAGAGGAAAATAGCTCTTATTTCTATAAGAAAAATGCAACCAATTCAAGGACTTCCACGTACCACCCAACCATAGACATGGCTGAGCCAAATATCTCTTTATCTAGTCACCCTCGTGCCATATTCCAAGCATGAATGTGGGATCTCATGGAAAAAATCCAACAAAACTTAACGAGGGTATCTAGAGGCCAAACCACCTCAACCCTCAACCAATTATTCCACCTCACAATCGAATATCACTAACCATCACCAGATTTGTCTTTACCCAGGCTATCTAGGGCTCCAAGGAATTTGGTCCAATAGGGATTCCAAGACTAGTATCTCAACCCACAGTTGTTGTCAGGCTTCTAGAACAGTTTGTACAACCAGGGCTTCCAGGACTAGTAACTCAACCCACCAAGGGATTCCAGAGTGTTTGTCCAACCAAGGCTTCCAGGAACTAATAACTCAACCCATAGCTAAAGGCACATGAAATTCAAGATGAAAACAAAAGTAAAACCCACAACACCATGGCTATCTAGGAAATGGAAAGGCTAGGAGAAACCACTGTCAATACAAGAAATCCTCCATGCTAATGATAGATCATAAAAAAATAATCATATTCATATGCCATGCATGCCAAAACTAGTGAGGAAATCATACAGGAAACCCAATACCTGAAAAAACAAGTTGTAGTTATTGATTCCAATGTCCTCTTGCACTTCCATGATCTTATTTTTCCTTCTTGCTCCAAATTCCAAGTGCACCATACTCCTCCAGTAGTGCTCCAAGAAACTCTAATATTCCAAGATTATGAGAGAGAGAGAGAGACAGAATAGGATGAGGGCTCCAAAACTAAATTAATAAAATTTTGCGAAATGATCCTCAAAAACATTTTTATTAATGAGGCCACTATTTTCTTAAATTTTCCATTATTTTCCTTCATTTTCCTCCTCACATGCAACCTATGACCTTTCACCTCCCTCTTCTCCTAATTTCCATTATTTTCATAAATAAATGCCAATAAATGTCACTTTGCCTTTCCAAATCCATAGCCATTGCCTTTTCTAATTTCCATAGCCATAATAAACCATATGAACACCCACACTAGGATTTTTTGCCCAATATTTAGCTTGGAATACGTGTCCCATGACCTTGGTTATTATTTTTCCTATATTAACTTTTATTACTTGGAATTTTCACTAGGGATGTTACAGAACCCTCCCCCTTGGGGTAACACCATCTTCAGTGTTCAACAACACCTACAACCAACAACACTATTGTAAGAAAAGCATATTGCCCATCGAGCTTTATAACTTAGCTCATTGCAGTATTTATAATGAGAAACCTACTGAGAAGCAAACCAACAAGACAATATGACAAACATAACATCATAATGACAAGAAACTCATATCAATTCTTGGATATTTATAACATAGCACATGGCGGTATTTACATCCATATACATATGTACATATACCAAAACACATGCCAAAACATTCACTCAACCAATGAATAAGGAAGGATACATAGCCCACATATAATCCTCCATCTTTCATGTAGCTTCATCGGGCCCAAAATGCTTCCACTACACTTTAACCTGCTCAATTGCTTGATTCTGGAGCATGAATGTCTTTCTCTACAAAATTCACTAAGCTTTCAACTATAGTTATTCTTCTGGATCCACCTGCAATACAGACAATTCAATCACATGATCAACATCTTTAACATACTTCTTAAGCAATGACACATGGAAAAAATCATGTAATTTCACTGTCAGAGGAAGTTCCAGTCGATTTGTTATTGGTCCAATCTTGAAAGGTCCACAAAATCGAGGTTCCACCTTGGAACACGATCTAATCCACATGGAGAACTTTGTAACACCCACTTACCACATGTACCCAAGAAACCGGCCAATCGAGATAAATATGTGACGAGAGGCTACTATGGTGAGATTCAGCCTCCTAGGTGACCTTAAGGAATTGGAATCGACATAAAATCTTCACATGGACCTTGTACATTAGAAATAACATGCCTAGGAGCTAACCCAACCATTCATGCAACCTACCCCTGGGTCCTAATGACATAATTTTCTTTTGGGCCTCTGGACACATGCACAAGCCTGCGTCTATGGGTCTCTAGATGCATGCATAAGCCCACAAGCCAGTGTCCAAGGAATAAATTCCTTAGTGTTATGCTAGCATCCCAGGATTTGAGCCACTTTTTCAGGACAAGAACCCAATGCTCTACCCATAACTTCATGACAAGTTCAAAATCAATTAAAATGACCAAACAATGATGTATTTACAAACATATCCAAAAGGACTAAACTAAACCCATACTAGCCATGACAGGCATTCCATCAAAAATGTCACAAACATGAAGGATATAGGTATAAACAACATAACATAGAAATGGAGTCTCATACTTATCTGAGAATTGCTAAGAAACATTTCTCCCCTACATCATAAGATTCAATACAATCCATTTGACCATAAATACATTGTGCATTCATTTACAATTAAAAACATGGAGAGAGGCATATATCAACATTATCAACATACATGCTTATAAATGGCATAATAACAACATAAATACCATGGATACAACATTAATAGAATCCACATATAAATCAGTACATTTGCATACAAAATAGGGGAATGAATTCCTCATCAATGAATGTAAAAACCAACCAGAGATGGGACTTCCACGTTCCACCCAACCATATATTGGCTGAGCCAATTCTCTTTTCATCTAATCACCCTCGTTCCATATTCCAAGCATGAATGTGGGACTCAAACTGAAAGAACCAACCAGGGCATCCTAAGGCTAAACCACCTCACCCTCATAAATAGAAATCAGGTTTTACCACTATTTACACCGGATCACTATGCTAACACCATAAACATGTCATAACTGGATTTACCGTGATCTACACCCGATCACTAGGCCAACACAAGAATGGATATCACCGGATTCTCTCTGCCTACACCATGAGAAATTTTCATGTCTCCTAGTCTCTCAAGCTTTACAGCAACCCATAGTCTGAATCAAGGGTCACTAGGCCCTAAACTGAGACATACTCTCCAATATTTACTGTGTATCCCAAACCTGGGATTCCTAGGCCTAATGGAGAGAAAACCACCTCTAGGCTTTACTGTATATCCTACCATTCACCAATCGAGGATTCCTAGGCCCACCGAGGAAACACATTATCTGACTTTAACAAAACCCATAGTTTGGTTCAAGGGTTACTAGACCATGTGTTATATCAATGCGAAGATCCACCCCATTCAACTTTGAATCCATCCAGCAATCCACCTAAACCAAAACATGAGAACTCCACAACACCATGGCTATCCGAAAATGGCAAGGCTAGGCTGAAAACATTGTCACACCTGGAAAAACCCATTTCAATACAGAAAAGAACCACATGCAATACCATGCATGTTAGATCTATCAAGGAAAACACACATGAAAATAAATACCTACCAAGAATCATGTTGTGGCTACTTGATTCGCTCCTCCTTGCTTTCTTCCTCCTTTCTTTCTTGCCTTTCTTGGTCCAATTACAAAATGCTCCAAGAAACTCTAAGTGTCCAAGAGTGAGAGAGAGAGATAATAATGAGAGAGCTCCAAAATTGAACTGACAAAAGGTACCAACTAATCCTCAGAAGCATTTTTATAGAGGCCTCTATTTTCTTCATTTTCCATTATTTTCCTTAATTTTCTTCCTCACATGCAACCTGTGACCTTTCATCTCCTTTTTCTCCTAATTTAATTTTTTTCACAAATAAATGGGTCAAATATGCCATTTTTCCCTTCCAAAGCCTTTTCCTTTGCCTTTGCCAAATTCTTTACCTAGAATAAACCAATTTAACACCCACTGGGATGTTTTGCCCAACATTCAACTTGGAATAAGTGTCTCATCAACCGTAGTTATTATTTTTAACTTTATTACAAGGAATTTTCACCAGCGTTGTTATAGAACTCTCCCCCTTGAGGGACACCATCCTCGGTGTTCAACCACACATAAACCTTAGCAAAACCGCTGAAAAGAAACCATACTTCACATGGAGCTTTATAACATACCTTGATGCAATATTTACAATGATCACCCTACTGAAAATCAAACCAGCATGACAACTATACTGAAATGACACCCATACCGCCTATTGGAGCTTTATAACATATCTCATGGTGGTATTTACATCCATATACATATGTATATATAACCAAACATGACATCAAAGCATATATCAAAAACATCACCAAAACATATACTAAACATATACCAACATCACACCAAAAATGCTTTGCCTCAACCGACAAACAAGGAAGGATACATTGCCCGCATTTGATCTGCCATCTCCCATGTAGTTTCATCGGGCCCAAATTTCTTCCATTGCACTTTAAATTTCTCGATTTCTCAATTCTAGAGCATGAGCACCTTTTTCTGCAATATACACTAAGGCTTCGATTGAAATTATCCATTTATGTTCCACCTACAATATAGACCAGTCAATCACATGATCAACATATTTAACATACTTCTTAAGTAATGATATATGAAAAAAATCATGGACTTTCACTATGGTAGGTAGTTCAAGTTGATAGGTCACTATTATGATCCTGAAGGGTCCACAAAACTGGGGTGCCATCTTGGCACAAGATCCAATTCACAAGGAGCTCTTCTTAGGATTGATGCACAAGTACACCTGATCCCCAACCTGAAACTCCTTGAACACCATGTTCTTGTCTGCATACCTCTTCTGCCTGTCCTACATTGCTTTCAAGTTCTTCTTAATCACCTGCATTTCTTGTTCTATCTCTGCCAACATCTCTGGTCCAATCAGTACCCTATTAACCGGATCACTCCAACTGATGGGAGTGTTGAAAATTTGCCCATACATAGCCTAAAACAAACTCATCTTTAATGTTTCCTAGAACCTGTTGTTGTTGGTGAACTCTACCATTTGAATATAATCTTCCCACTTGCATCGTTGATGCATCACATACATCCTCAACATATCCTCCAATATCTTGTTGACCCTCTCAATCTATCCATCTTTTTACAAATGATAGGTTGTGTTGAACGCCAAATCGGTGCCCAAACATACAAACAACTCCTTCCAAAACTTGGAAGTGAAATTTACTTCCCTATCTGACACGATCTTCTTTGGAACACCGTGCCATTATACTATGTCTCTGATGAACACTTGTGCCACATCACTAGTTGAGTATGTAGTATTCACTGGAATGAAGTGTGAAACCTTTGTCAACCTGTCCACAAAAAACATGATAAAATCATGTTGTTTAGCTGTCTTAGGAAAACTTATGATGAATTCCATGGAAATTACCTCCCATTTCCACTTTGGAATCACAATCTATTGTAGCATTCCACTTGTATGTTTACACTCTGCCTTGACCATCTGAAAATCCAAACATCTAGATACAAACTCCACTGCATCCTTCTTTAGATTTGACTAATAGTAGAATCTACTCACTGTAGTCAATGTCTACAGGTAGCCTAGGTGACCGGAATATGTTTTCACATGAAACTCCCTCAAGTTCATCTTCTTGAGCTCATTTTTATCTAACACATATATCTTATCTCTAAACCTGACTAAGCCATCTATTGTGAGACGGTAATAAAAATCATGTACACATGTACCTGTACCTGTACCTGTACTCGTACATGTACCACCACTTGTACCTGTACATGTACTTGTACCAACACTTGTACCTATACCTGTACCAACACATGTACCTGTACTTGTACCCTGCTGCAACCTGTGCACAATCTCCATATACCTGTGATCTTGTTGACTTTCTCGCAAGATCCTATCTTGTAACTTTGTCCCATAGGAGCTCATCGATGCTAAGTGATTTACCTGTACCCGCTTGCTAAGAGAATTTGCAACCATGTTCTCCTTTCCCTTGATGTACCTCATCTCAAATTCCAACTCATTGATTGTGCCCAACCATATAGCATGCTTGGCATTCAAATTCGGCTAGTCAAACAAGTACCTCAACTCAATGTGGTCACTTTCAATACAAACCTCCAACCAAGAAGATAGTGCCTCCACATCTTCAGTGCATATATGATAACTTCTAGCTCAAGATTAGGTGTTGAGTAGTTATGTTCATGCTCATTCAGTTTTTGTGAATCATAGCATAACACCTGTCCATCTTACATAAGGACCCCACCAAGTCCTCTCTTGCAAGAATTTTTGCATACTACAAACTCCTTGTCTGAATCTGCAATCTTTAACACAAGAGCATGTGTCAACAATTTCTTAAGCTACTCAAAACTAGCCTCACACTCCTCTCTACAATCAAACTTCTTACCTTTCCTCTGCAATGATGTAATATGATAAGAAATTTGTGAGAAGTTCCTAATGAACCTCCTGTAATAACATGATAATCCCATGAATGATCCCACCTCATATACATTCTTAGGAGCTACCCATTCCATGATGGCCCTTATCTTTTCTAGATCTACTGTAATTCCCTCCTTGGAGACAACATGTCCCAAGTAGTGTACCTAAATCTGGAAGAAAATGCATTTTCTGAGATTAGCATACAACTAATGCTCTCTCAATAACCTCAACATTTCTTCCAAATGCTCGACATGCTCTTACTCATTTTTAGAATACACCAATATGTCATCAATAAAGACAATCATAAACTTGTCCAAATAAGGATGCAGCACATTGTTCATCAAACACATAAATGTAGCTAGCGCATTAGTCAAACAAAATGGAACTACATGTACCTGGTCCTGAATGTGGGCTTCTAGATGTCCTCTTTTATGCATACCTAATGATATCTTGATCTCAATTCGATCTTAGAGAACAATGTTTCTCCCTTCAGCCGATTGAACAAATCATAAATCCTTGATAATGGGTACCTATTCTTGATGGTCACTTTGTTCAGTTTCCTGTAGTCAATGCACAATATGAGAGTGTCATCCCTCTTCTTTACGAACAACACTGGTGCACCCCAATGTGATACACTTGGCTTAATTTTATCCGTTGTCAAGCATCTCTTTCAGCTGCAACTTTATTTCTACCAACTAAGGTGTGCTCATCCTATAAGGTGATTTTGATGTTGGATTTTCCCCTCGCACAAACTCAATAGAAAATTATACCTCCCTGTGTGGTGGAAACTCTGAAATCTTTGTCGAAAATTCATCCTAAAACTGTTGTAAAACTAGATACATGTTCAACGCATTTTCATCCTCAACTTCCTTACCTTTGTCACTAGAATTATGCACTACAAATAATGCACACCCTTTCTTTCGATTATGCTTGGCCTGCATGGTTGTCACCATCCTAACTAATGTGTATTTCTTATTTCCCTGTAAGACTCTTGGTTCCCCACTTTCATCCAAACAATTAATGGATTTTTCATAGAAATATACCTTGGTCCTATGAAGATATAGCCAATCCATACCCAATAGCATATTTTATGATCCCAATGGAAATATGTTCAAGTGTGTTGTTGTGGGCCTACCATTTAACTCAAATGCACAATCCCTTACCCAATGGTGAATTACTTTCTACGCACTTGTGGAAAACTACACTAACCAAGATTCTACATGCATTTCCTTACTCAAACCACACTTATCCACCAAGTCAGGACTAACATAGCTATAATTATATCTAGGGTCAATCAAAATAGAAATAAATTGATCACAAAGCTTAGTGTCCATCTCAATGATAGAAGCCTAGTGATCTTCCTTCCTATTGTCCAAGGATGCATAAATACGAGGAATTATCTACCCAACATCCCCAATTGTTTATGCCTCTTGTGCACTATATATCTTAGGCCTGCCACCCTTATTCTATGGAAAATCTCTCTTAATATGCTCCTCACTGCATGTCAAACACTTCAACCATCTAGTACCATTACTTCCATAATGTTTTTGTGATCTATGTTTCTTTTGTGGCCTGTGTCCTTGTCTAGTTGTGTTAAACTTCTTTTGTGGTGCCACATTTTTTTTCTCTTCTACATTTTGAGGCCTTGCTCTCTTAGGCTTCCATTTACACTTACCTTTGTCCTTCCCTTTCCATAGTTGCTGAGATTTATTCTTGCATTTTGATTGTTCATAGCAATGCTTCACATTCCCAATGAATTCCTCAAGTCACTGAAGCTCATCATACTCAATGCAATCTATAAATGATAATGGAAAACCACTGAAAAATTGTTGAACTTTAGCCTTCTCATCCTAAATATATGGTACATACCTCAATAAATCCAAGACTTTTTTCGTGTACCCTTCATCTTTCATTGATCCCATCCTTAGCTCATAAAATTATTTGGCCTTATTGTCATAGTACCTCTCTGACAAGTACTTATTCCTGAAAATCCTTTTGAACTCATGCCAACTCAATTCCTTTATCTTGATATCTCTAATCCACTTCACATCTTCCCACTAAATATATGTTGTACCTTTCAAATTGAAGATAGAAATCTTGGCCTTCATGTTTTTTTGTACTCATGCAACTCAAAGAACTTTTTCATCCCAAGTATCCAAGACTCTGCATATTTTTTCTTCTTCAAGTTCCCATCAAAAGTAGGTGGATTTTCTTTCTTAAACTCATCTGGAAAGCATCCCCCAGTTACTCTATTGAAGCCTCATAATTTTGTTGCAACAACATGGGGGAAAACCACCTGGTCTGGACCTTAGAGCAAGTCCTTTTCCGTTTGGTGTAGTGGCTATGACTAGGGATAAAGAGGCTAGTTTCCCAATAAGGATGATGAGGATGTGTTTTGTTTATAACATTCAAATGGAAAATGATTTAATCTATCATATGCATTGAATAAATATCTATTCTACTATATACCTAGGAGTATTCATTCTTTAATGCGATCTAGAAATATATATTTCAACAATTGGCAATGAAGATTATTCAAAAGTTGAAAGAGATGATAATTATGCAAAAATAATTATGTTGACAAAATAGTTTAATAGAAAGGATTGTGAAATATATATCGCATTTATAAGTTTGATCATATATGAGATAAGTAACCATAAAAAAATATCGGTATAGAAGTGTATTTAACATTCACTTATGATAACAGCTTTCATATATAATACAGATAAAAGATGATTGTCAATTCAAGAAGAAAAACTTAATATAATGTGTAAAAATACCATATATACGAGGTTTTACTCATTCAAACCGACAATAGTGCTCTGCTCCTCTTCACATTAAAGTAATTCATTGAGTACAATAGTGCAACTTTAGTTAAATAGATTCAATTCCAAAAGATAATAGATTTCGTTCCTTTAATTCATCAAGGCATTCACAAACTTACAAAAGTGCATTCTTTGCAAAAGTTTTTGAAAAATTTGTGGACCCTTCTCTAAATGCATGGGAAGGGTTTAAATACTAAAATAATTATGTCTAAAATAGATTATTACACAAAAATTTGAGGAGGTTTCAAACAACCTTCCTCGTAATGAGTAAACTTAAACTACAATCTAGAAATAAAATAGAAATATGCTTAGGGGGGTTTATCTTATTTTTTCATTTGATCTCTGAGGTGGAAAATATCTACAATCGGCTTTAGTTGAGTTGATTATGTAATCCCAAACCTAACATGGCCTTTAAACACTGCATTCGAAAGTGCTGGCAACAATTTCTTAGTAGAATTAGTTAATGATTGTAGAGTCGGGCACTGTTGTAGAGTCGGGCACTGATGATATGGTTTGATCAGAAAATTCTAGTAATTTTCATGATCAAAATTAGTTATATTTTTAATAGCTTATGCATGTGTTTATGTGCTTTCCTTCCACTGTTCTTCTAATGTTTTAAGCTCTGGGAGCACTTCAATTGTAGATTCTTTGATAAGTTCAGCATTTATAAGTTGTTCATTAACAAATTCGATGATTTCATTTGTCAGATTTGTTGCCTTTGATGTACGCTTCTCTGCCTGTGTTAACTGTATTTCCCAATATTTGAATACAATATCTTTGTGAAATTTATCAATCTTGGGGAGATCAGATTTCTTTCCTACGTCATACTCTGGCCATTGGATGAACTCGGAATTTTTCTTTTGAACCTTTTCACATTCCAGCCTCCTCTTAGCCACTTGTTGGATCAAAATCTTTCTTGTATCACAATATGAACTAGTGACTAATATTTGATGATAAAAGGTTTCCTACTGTTGCTTCAATTTTTCATTCCATTCCAGTGCCTCTTTGATAAATTGCTCTATTTGAGGCTGAATTTTTAGTTTATCCATTTTTTCTTCTATCTGTGTTTCCTTTTTGAAATCTGTACTTGGTGCCACAACTTTAATCTATCAAAGTCCTTTTGGAATTGTGACATTTTCATCTCAATCTGCTTACTGGAATTGAACTTTTCCTATTCCAATAGTTTTTCCAATTCTTGAAATTTGTCTTCCTTTTGTTTGAGAAGAAGTTTCACTTATTCTGCTTTGTCAATTGTAGCAGTTTCATATGCACCAGCAAAATGTGATAGTTTAGTCAAGGGTAGTCATTGATTCATTAATTCTTCTTCTCTTTCTTCTCTTGACTACAGCTTTGTGACCTTGGTTGTAGAAAACATCTAATGGGGGTATTTCCACAATTTTCAAAATGATTTCTTGTGTTGTGTAGGCCGGGATAATCTCTTGATCCTGATCTTATGGTACCTGTTATATTGGCATCGCATTTTCCACGATATTCTGGGTCTACTCTGGAGTTTGGAAACTTGTCAATTCTTCAACATTAGGCTTTGGTGGTGGTGTCTCTAGTGCTTTAAAAAAATTCTCCCATTCTTTATTTAAATCCTTTGCTTTAGGTTTCTATGTCTTCTCAGGTGTATTCTGAATATGTTGAAATTATTTAGAATATGATTTAGCTCCATCAGTTTCTCCTTCAGTTTGCATCTCAATTCCTTTAATCACTTTTAACAAGTTTTTTTTATCAGGACTTTCATTTTTGCTTTCAGATTCATTGTCAGAGTGATCTTAACTCTGAGAGTGGTGTTGTGATTGTTCTGACCCTTGATTTGATTTTTCTTGAGATTCATCTTCTGACATGTCCTTAGCCTCATCATCTAGATTAATGTCGAGAGTTGGCCTTTTGACATCTTCAATAAATAACAGGTCCAATGGGATTGTTTCTAATCTCTTGCTTATATATGCTTGAAAAGCTTCAAAGTCTGCTTTACTGAGCTTATTAGATGCAATTTTCAACACATCTGTAAAATTATATACACCTTCAAATAAATCATCAAATATGTCCTTCTCATTCAGGAAAGGTTTGAGTTTAAGATTAGTAGTAAAATTATGAACCACATCATTAGGATCATATGGTCTCTTTGGCATTAAATCTAGATTCAATGAAGTGATATTTGAAATCTCTTTAGCTGCATGACCAATGTCAAAAAGGGCAAAAGTGCCACACTTTACCAGGAAAGTAGGCCATATGGATTTTTTGGGATCTCTAATTTGTTTGGTGATGCCACTTACTATAGTTTTATAAGCAATTTCTCTAGCTAAAAGCTTATCAGGAACATAGTAAGGGAAAACATGGGGGGAATAATAACTCCCAAAAACTTTGATATAAGTAAAATTTTCCTCAGAAAACCATCTAGCCACTGGTAGAATATATGTGCTATCTTCCTTATAAATCCTAGTGGCTCTTTCATTTAATATCTTCTGATGGATGGGCAACATAACTCCATTACAAAGTTTATAGAAATGCAGATGAAACTTAGATTCCCATAGGGATTTATGATAAATATGAATTGGATTGGGGTCCTGGCTTGTCCACTTCCATCCCATAATAGGAAAGCTTGAACAGAAACATATTGAATTCATGATGTATGCTCTCATGTAGAAGGGAGGTATTTCTTAGTCGAATAGACTCTATTTGTCCTATAATCCATAATGGTTTTAGCCAGATTATTAGACAAAATGGTTACCTAATTCATGATAAAGGAATTGACGATTGCCTAAATTAAAGGAACCCATTCTATGGAAAATCTAGTGGTATATGGTTTAGAAAATAATATACATAGCATTCATGTTTCATAACAATAAGGGGAGGGTAATTGTGCTATCTGGTGCATACCAAGTTTATCCCGCATTATCTTGCCTTGGTCTTCTTTCCATCCTTCTACCACTTTCATGAGGTCTGTATTCTTTTTCATAAATATTTGCAAAAAGGCTTTATCATAAATCTTCTGCGTCATAGGTAAATGATACATTATCCGTAAATCCTCTGAAGTGAACGAACCAATATTCTCTAGCTTAATATTCTTGATTGTTTTTTCTGCTATGTTGAGGTTGTCAATGACCCATTTTACCATATTAGTGTATGGTAAGGTTTTCAACCTTGCCGCTATTTTGTGGATAAACGAACATGCAACTTCAAATTAAGACGACTCTAATGAAACTTCCCCATATGTTGTTATTGTTTTCTTTAATTCTCTTCATTATTCTCCCTCAAACAGGTTGTACATGGCCTCCCATGAAGAAATCCCACAATCCTTGTTTCATGTTGTGTTTGAGAATAATGGAGGCATGTATGTGTATTCTGGAAGGGACACTTGGGCAACTGCTTTGCCTTTCTTTGTCATTCCAGTTGATATTTATTCATTAGGTAGTTTCCTAAATTCAAGTGAAACGATTAAAATAAGATCTGAGGTGAGTAGAGACAAGGACAGAGAATAGATTTAAATCAACATAATCAAAATCCAGTGCTCTAAATTTAAAACACGCTTCAAGTAAGATATAAATCTTTCGAACCTTGTACCCATTAAATGTTGTTAATAACCCTTAACTCATTCTATTAAAACTCTTACACGCCTTACGCAATATGTTTAATCTAACTATCTAATTCCTTAGATCTTATAACAGATTAATTGAATAAGGATCACTTCATGGACTTGAATACTAAATGTTATAGCGAAAATCATAACTTTTAGCAGATACCGATAGTAAATGTTTTCCCTGTCGGTGAACTTGTGAAATGTTATCTACGCAAATACATCGAAATTCATTACGGTGGTTATAAATTTTCATTTGGTTTATCATTTCCGAATGCGATATGCGCTAAAGACTCACAGTATTACGCTTTATTGGATTTTTGGATACATTTCATTGTTATTTTATTGTTTCGTTGTGTCTGACTCATCACAACTCTTTTCAAAACGTTATAAGTATGTTCTCTAAAGGAGGCATGACGCGATTAATACTGTAATGGTTTTTTAATCGTTTCAACGGGGATTTTATATAATTCAAAAAAGAGTTGAAGCGATTTTTGCAATTCGTAAATCTTATATGTATTTTAAATTTGTTGGCTTGTAAGGTATGTGATTTGTGCTAAGCACTTTGAAATCAAAGAGGAAAGGTAAATCCTTAATTCCTAAAGTTTAAGACTTATGCCAAAATGAAATAATGCTTATAAATTTATATTTATTTTTTAAAGGGTCCCCATTTATTTTAATAATAAATGGGGGGTGTTGTATAGTACAAAAATTGGCGATTCACTTGGGAAAACTAGTTATCTCTAATTAGTTTTTTGAAATTTCTAAAACTTTTCAAAATAAAAATAGTTGCAGGAATGAATTTCAATACAAATAATATTTCACTAAGCAATAAAACCTGACTTGATCATAATCCGTAATATTTCCTCTTTAAAAATGAAAATATGAATATATATATTAGTCTTTACTAAGTTCAAAAAGATGAAGCAAGTGGCTCATTCATATTAGCTTTATAAATATATACTCTTTTATCACAAATAGAGCCTCTGATCTAGTAGGAAATTTAAGCCTTTGGCAGGTTTACCTTTTACCCAACAATGATTCATTGTCCCATCGAGTTACTATTGCAATCTTCCAAAAATAAGTTCAATTTTATATACTTTATCTCTTTTGGAACTTTTTTTCTTTTTGTAGATATTTTATATGTATTTTTTATCACTTAAAAGCCTTTGTCTTGGCTTTGTAACCAAATAGTGACAATGCCATTCACTCGTTGTAAGTAAACTGATCAAGATGGCTCTTGATGAGACCCCTTTCCTTTTGATATAATCTCAAGTCATTACCCTGTTTTGGTAGACAATATTGGTAGTGTCAGTTTAATTATTTCCCTATGAACATGGTATACAAGCTCTTGATGAGACTTGTTATCTTCAAAACTCTAGCATAATTTTTTGAATTACTTTCTAAAAATTTGAAAATTTTGACAGATGGGGTGAATCATTGGTCCTTTTAAGGATTCTGGATGATAAGTTTAGAGTTTTAAGATTGCTTATCTGTAAGAGAGTCTTTACTATGTTAAATATTCTTTTCTTGATTGATAATAGAGTAACCATACTTTATAAAAGCGAGACGTTATCAAAGAATAAATAACTTCAGTGAAATTTAAAAGTTTCAGTGAAATAAAATCTATTTGATATTCAAATTTTTCAATTGTTTCCTTAACAATTCTTATTTCTAGAAGCGATAAAGCAAAACGATTCTCTAAGATTTATTTGAAAAGCCAACAATCAATACCATTAAACTTTATTTCCCTACGAAAAGAAAAGTCAATAATATACAGGGAATAGAAAGGGTTACCTCCTATGAAAAATATTTCCTTAAATTTTTCCCATTAACAGGCAAAGAATCTCTTTTGCTTGATAGATCTTGCAATAAAAATGTTGATGGGCCTATCTCTTCTATGAATTGAAATGGTCCTAGCCACAGTCTTTGGAATTTGGTATGTTTACCTTTTTCCTCGCGTGCCTTATCTCATTTCAATGCTAGATATCCAATTTGAAATGTTTTTGGAGTGACGGAAGTTGTATCAAATGAAGCTTTAACAAATTGTTGATGGTGTGCATGAGTAACTTTAGATTTTTCTCTTTCTTCTTCAACTTTAAGGATTTGGAATTGTCTTACTTGCAAGGAAGAAGAAGGTGTTTCATCAATAAATTGAACCAGGGAAAGAGAAGGAATAACTCCATTAGTAGGAAGAACAACTTCTTTCCCATAAACAAGATTAAATGGAGAAGTGCCAATGGAGGCCTTCTGAGTTATTCGATCTTCCCAAAGAGAAAATGTTAATGATTTGTGCCAATTTATTTGGTTCTAGTCTATAGTTCATTTAATGATTCTAATAAGGTTTTTATTTGTTAATTATGCTAAACCATTTCCTTGAGGATAATATTTAGTGGATTATTTCAATTTAAAACCTCTTTTAATAGAAAATTATATCGTAGCAACTCCTGAAAAATAAGATGCATTGTCAAACATCAAAGAAGTGGGTAAGCCAAATATATTTATGATAAACTTATCAATGAACTCAATAATATTATAAGAGTTGGCTAATTTTAGTGGAATTTATTCCACCCATTTAGTAAAATAATCGGTAATTGTGAGGATGTATTTATAATGTTTGGAAGAGTTAGGACGATCTCACCAATTATATATAATCCAAATGCACTTTGATAGACTTTACATTTCCTCGCATAATCATGAGAATCTTTGAAAAGTGTTGGCCTATAGTAACCTGCATGTAGGATTTTATGTGTTGTTGTATTTCCTCCAAAATGTCCTCCAACTGGTCCATCACGGAGTTCCTGCAAAACTTTCTCTGCTTCAATTTTCTCTAAGAATATTAATAACATGGAATCAAATTTTCTTCTAAACAATACATCATTGACCATTTCGTATTGCTTAGTTGATCCGGATCTTGTGAGAAGGCCCCCAAGATCTAAAAAATTGAAATGGATCTGACAAGATCTGCAACAGTACAATGCGAGAAAAAAAGAGAGAAGAACACACAGTAAATAAAATCACAAAGAAAATTTTTATTAAAACGAGCAATAACTATAGAAGCTACATTGTGGTGGAAAATCTTCATTTTACAAAGTGAGGCTTGTTATTTATAGCCTTTTTACAATACCATGGTAGATATCATAGGTGGATACCATGGGCCAATACCATGTGTAGATACCACTTACAATACAATGGGTAAATTCCATGTGTGGATGAATACCATGGGTGGATGCATACCATGGGTGAATGAATATCATGGATAGATGTCACTTACAATACCATGGATAGATAAATACCATATGTGGATGAATACCATGGGTATAGGACACTTTTCATTCAGATCATTATGCCCTCCCTAAGAAGCAATGGCCTCCATTGCATGAATTTCCCTCCCAAGAAGCCCTTGTTGAATATGAAGATCCACTTAAGAGAAGGGTTTTGTGTGGTTAACACATTATCATGATGAACGAAGATCCGAGGATAGAGATACCCTGTAATGCTTGCGACCAACTGTGATACTGACAGTGTGCGACCTAGAAAATGGACTTTGATGAAGTGAGGGGTTGTGGATGACCCAGAACCATGAAAAATGAAGATCCAAGGATATGGATACCCTGTAATTCTTGTGACCAACTATGATACTAACAATGTTCGACCTAGCAAATGGACTTTGATGAGAAGGATTTTTTGTGGTTGACCCATAACCTTGATGTTGAATGTTGATGAAGTAGCATGTGCCTACATAGCTTGGGGTGGGAGGGAACGTCTCCAAATAACCTAAGTCAAACTTTGCTATGCTGAAACTGATGAATGCGAAGCAGGTGCCTACTAAAGTGGGGTGGGAGGGCACGTCTCCAAAGGGAACTCGCTCTAAATGCTACTCTAGATTTAAAATGGGCATAAATTGGTCAATATAGCTCAAACTATTTATTATAACATGTTTTTGGAAATATAATGATCATTCTACATCTTCCCATGTGTTTGAAACCACTATTTGGAGACTCTAGACTTGCATATTCACGCTAGAACTGTCACGTCATCACACAATTTCTAAAAAAATAGTTGATTTTAAATCAGCAATAATTCCCTCGTCCAAACTCTGACTCGACCAATTTTTTTTTTTAAATTGGGTGATTTTTCAAGAGAAGCTTAGATACATAACCATTTATCTAAAATTGAGCACTGAAAACTGCAAAAAAAGACAAGAGAGCTGCCATCCACGAATTATCGCTAGAAAAATTTCTGCAACATTATTGATTTTGAATTAGCGATATCTCCCTCATCCTAACTCCAATTCTACCGATTTTTTTTTTGAATTTGGGAATTTTTTGCAAGGAATCCATATCGGGTCTTTGTTTTTGTAATTTTTTTTCCAAAATGTTTATATATTATCTAAAAACTCTCCACCCCAAAAAATTCATGGATTTTGCTGAAGATTACTGCAAAACATTGAAACTGAAATGTGCTTCAAACCCTCCTCCCCATGGAGGCATAACCTAAATCTGATACCATTGATTCGGATCTTGGGGAGAGGCCCCCAAGATCTAAAAAATTCAAAAATGGATCTGACAAGATCTGCAATAGTACAATGTGAGAGAAAAAGAGAGAAGAACACACAATAAATAAAAGCACAATTTTTTTTTTTATTAAAATGGAGAATAACTGTAGAAGCTACATTATGGTGGAAAATATATCCTTTTACAAAGTGAGGCTTGTTATTTATAGCCTTTTTTTGAGTTACAATACCATGGGTAGATACCATAGGTGGATATCATGGGTCAATACCATGGGTAGATACCACTTACAATACCATGGGTAAATTCCATGTGTGTGTTAGGTCCCTATATTACTAATATAGCCCCTTATTGTTATTATTGTACTCTTGTAACCCCCATATTGTTATTATAGTGCCCTTAAATTATTATTGTTAGGCCAGCTAGGATTACATTGTGGCCCCATGGACTTCTATATATAGAAAGGAGGTTTTGTAATTTGTATCATCCAAGAATTATTTATTAATGTAATGTATTGGAGGTTTCCCCCTTGAAATGGCTTATTTCTAAGGCGTTGATATCTCTTTTCTTCTATTTTTGGAGCTGGTTTCACAACATTTGGTATCAAAGCTTTGGATTCTAGGGTTTCGCTACTCCAAAACAGTCATCATGGAATTTTCGCTATAACTTTTGTTCTATGAAGGTTCAGAAGCTGAAATTGTTAGAGTACGAAGCCAAAATCTTGAGGAACATTTTCGTAAAATTTTAGATTTTTTTTCGCAATATTTTTGGAGATATGATTTGTGGAAGTTAGGGCTTTTTGTAGGCTCCTGAATTTCACTTAAAAAGGTCATCGCGGAATTTTTTCTATAACGTCTTTTCTACGAAGGTTCAAAAGCTAAAAATTTTAGAGCACAAAGCCGAAATCCTAAGGAACATCATCACGAAATTTCTGAGCTTGGTTCACAATATTTTTGGAGATATGATATGTGGAAGTTAGGTCATTTTCAGGCTCCTGAATTTCATCTCAAAGAGGTGATCGTGGGAAAATCTTCATAACTCTCTCTTTGAGCATCGGATTGGAACTTTTTAAAATGTGACTGGAAGTACATGGACTGTAGTTTCATGTATAAATTTCAGATCCAAATAAGCAAATAGTGACACGTGGCAAGTCGTACAAGTTTTCTCTACTGAACCAGTCCATAATTAGGTCATTGTGGGAGATTGGACATAACTTTTCCTTGAAGAATTCAAATCAAGTCAGATCTATGGAATTTGAAAGAAGCTTCAGAGGACTACTATATGGCTGAATTTCAGATATTGAGGATCTACAAGTATAGAGATAAGTAAATTTTAATATCAAGCTCCTCAAAAGCAAGTAAAAGGTGTGTAATTTTTTTTTCCAAATTGCATAAGTCTTGTTTGAAGAATCAAGTTGAATTGATTCCAAGGGCATATTGTAGAATAGATATCAGTATTGGATTCTCAAATGGCCCCTAAAAATAATTCAACACCCATTAAGCCTTTAGAATTATCTACTATGACTCAGGAAGACGAAGAATGGCAACATGACATATCAAAATTACAAGAGCAAGTGCAACAAATTTCACTCTCGCAAAGAGCAAAAAAAAATGACATGGAAGTTTTGAAGAAAGGCATGGAATCTAAGATGGATGGTTTGAAGAATGGCATGGAAGCTAGCATGGAATCTAAGATGTATGACATGGAAGCCAAGATGGAAAACATGAAGAATGATCTAAAAGCAGACATGGAAGGTTTGGAAAAGTTGATACAACAAATGTTTCCTAATGGTGAAAAGATAGTAGAGGAAACTCATGTTGAGAACAAAATAAATGTTAATCGTGATTTCACAAACTCTAATTTTTGCAAGAAGAACCACCATATTCCAAAAATGGATATGAGGAAGTTTGATGGAAAGGATCTTATAACATGGATACTACAGATGGAGCAATATTTTGATCTCAATAATGTGCAAAACACACAAAAGGTACACATTGCAACTTTACATTTAGAACAAAATACATTTATATGGTATCGATGGCTTTGCTCTCGTAAAAAAATTGTCACTTGGTCAATTTCTATGGAGGAAATGATAGCACATTATTAGGATACAAAGAGAAACACCTTCTTTAGCCAATTGATAAATCTCAAACAAAAGGGTTTAGTGGGGGAGCACATTGAGGACTTCCAAAAATTGAATATAAGGGTATAACTGATATTCCAGAGGAACACAAGATTGATCTCTTCATAGGTACTTTAAAGGATAACATCCAACATGAAGTTCACGTTTTGGAACTTGATTCATTGGATAAGGCATCCAGGTTGGCAAGAAAAATTGAATGTAAAATTATGGTGACAAGGAAGCCTACCACTCACTTCTATAAAGAGGGAAGTGTTGCTACTCCTACATCTCAACAACCTACAAGGTTGACACCACAAAAATTGGAAGAAAAAAGAGAAAAAGGGCTTTGCTATAGTTTTGATAGCAAATACACTAAAGGTCATAAGTGTGCTAAGAATAAATTATTTTACATAGATTGTGAAGAGTGTTACGCCATTTTTTGGTCATCTAACCTGCTATCATTATATGGACCCAAGTACACCATGTAAGACCAATTTTACCCTAAGTAAAATTGCCTTCACTATGTAAAATAACTTAATAAAACACATTTATTAGTTTTTTATGGTCTAAACAGGAAACCCCAAAAGGAAATATTAAACAAACCAATATTTGTTTGATTTTCCTGGTCATGTTTAACCCAAAACAAAGAAATTAATTAGATAAATCTTTATTTATCTTATTATTTTCTAGGAATAATTATTTAAACCTTATTTAAATAATATTCCCTGTTAAATATGACTAAATCACCCATAAATAATTAAATAAATCATTATTTATTTGATTATCTTTTAACCACCTCCTTAAAATGATAAATAAATCATTTATTTATTTATTATTCATAAATAAAGGGATTTGACCCAAGTCAAATACTTTTTCCCTCCAACAAATATAATAAAATATTCCATAAAAGGTGGATCTAGATTTGGTTAATGTTATTTTAATCTTGCACCAAGATCTAGAATGACCCAATATTTTGTTATAAATAGGAGGGTTTTTCCTACCACTCTTCACCTTTTGTTGCCTATTAGATCACTCTGGATCTAAAATCTTGGTCTGACTTTGAGCCATTATCATTGTCATATTTTCCATTATTTGCTGTGTGAGCTCCCTTTGAGTTCTATCTTTGTCTGGGTTTTCTACACCAACAGGAGAGAGAAATTCTAGATCTAAAGTGCTGAGGACTTCCAAGAACCCATCCCATTGAGGAGAATTGGAAACAACTTATTTTTTTCCTCCCAGGTGCCCTTAATACAAAAAAATTCTTTCAAAAATTGTTCTTGTCTTGTCTATTGGATATATGGAGCAAAACCTTCTTTTTACTGCTTAATGTCTTTCTATGCATAGATTTGGTTTTTGCAGCTCTTGTCTTGATCAACTAACTGCAGATCTGAAGATATTGGCAGCCATATTTGATGTTAGGGCTATTAGTTATGCGTAGCTAAAGTGGTCTTTTTTCGTACACTTCAATAAAGGATTCATACTAACAATTGGTGACTCCACACGGGTTTTCAATTACGACTGCTGTCGTTTTTCATATTCCTGCATATCCAACTACTTCAGACCCTAGGGTTTCTTTTCAACTTTTTTTTTTTCCTATTTTCATGTTTTTTTTCACCTATCAAACCCTAAAACATTAAAATTTCTAACTTCCGCATGTTTCTGGCCCTATTGCGCAGGTGATAGACATCAGCCACAACTGAGATGGTAACTTTTCCACAAATCTGCCGCCGGGACAACCGGAGTTGGAGGTTGCACTTTTCAGCCCAAAAATTGCAACCTGGACTCCAGGTTGCACTTTTCAGCCCCTTTTCTGCGACCTGAACAGGAAAACAGGTCAGAACTTGCAACCTGTGCTTTTTTCTGCTGTTTTTCTGCAATTTTTCTGGGTTTTGCTGAAGCTTCTATCAGGGTTTACCAGCCTCTGTCTCTGCCCGTTTGGACCTGTTTCTGATCTGTTTTACTCATATAAGTGGGAACCTAGCCCCCTAGGGCTTCAGTACCCTCCACTTTTGGTGGAAGAGTTTTATTTGTTTCAGGTGTCTACTTTTTCAGAGTTTCAGCCTTCCGTTTTTTAGATCTGATACCTCATTCTCATATCCCTTTAAATCATCTCTTCTTCCTTTCAAATCACCTCTTGTAGTTTTTTTTGGACCTCCCTTTAGGACCTCCTCCCTGTCCTTTCTTCTTTTTGCTGATTTCTTCCTTTTTTCCAGCCACCTTGCCTCTGCCTCTTGGCTGTGATCTGCACCTCTTTTCAGCAGCTTTCTCCTTTAGATCCCTGTTCCTTTCGACCCTAGATCTATTGGCCTCTTTTTAGTGTGTTTTGACTAGATTTTTTTTCCCTCTTTTAGATTAGTTTTGAGAGACCCGCCTTTTTGGGATTGAATCGATGCACTAGTAGCTGTTAATTTTTTGTTATTTCAGCATTATATTCTGTTTTTGCAGCATTATTTTTAGTTACGCAACACACTTTTTCTCTTTCTCTCAAAACGAAAAGAGTTTAAAAATTAAAATCAACGCATGCCACCAACTCACCCTAAGGGAAGAAGAACCTGGTTTACACCGCCAGGCAAAGACTTTAAAATAAATTGACACTGCACCTTTTTGCCCTTGTTTCAACATTGTAATCACTTGATTCTGCACCTCCCTGCCTTTTTCAGTCATTCTTCTTCCCCTCGTGTCGTGTTTGTGTTGTCATCATTGCGCCCCCAGGCACACCTCCCAGAGACTTCTTGGCCTTCACCCTCAGTTTCCGATCGGTTGACCTGCTCCGTCCCGCCGTCGACGAGCCAGTCCTCCTCCGAGTCCGCATTCTGACTCCTCTTTTGATTCATTGGGTTCTCCTTTTACTTCTAGTTCTCCCCCTGTCACCTTCACTATGTCTGGTCCAGGGCCTAATGCTAGAGGTAATCCCGGCCCTAATGCCGGAACTACTACTAGCAGAACCGCCACAGGAACTACCTCGGCTGCACCCTTGCTCCCTTACATGGCAGGCCTCAACCTCCCCGATTTCAATCAGTTGATCAATGACCCTATCTACCACGATGTTGGTTGGCCTGCTATGCCGACCAAGCTCCCCTCTGACATTCCCAAGTTCGAAGGCCTTGCTGGAGATGATCCAACCAACCATATCCGATCTTTCCACATGTGGTGTTCCTCCAGTTCCATTACCGATGACTCCATCTGTCTTCGGTTGTTCCAAAGCACGCTCACAGGCGACGCTTCTAAATGGTATGTTGATCAACCCACCTCTTCCCATACCACCTTTGCGACCATTGCCCAAGCCTTTTTATCTTATTTCTAGCTCCCCCTCCGATACGACACTGGTACAGAGCTTTTGACTTCTTTCCGTCAATCCTATTCAACCCGCCTTTCCACTCATGTCCAGGAATGGCGGAGAAGAAGGATCTTATGTCGAGCTCCCCCATTTGAAGATTAGGTTTATATCGACTAGTTCCTTCACACCCTCTTAGCTCCCATCGGCAAAGATGTTGCCTCCCATTTCCCTCAAATCGAAGAAGCCGCCCTCCAAATAGCCTTGAAATATGACCTGATTTACACTCAGTCTGGTTATGTTTATGCTGTCCTTCCTGACCTCCCCAGGCCCGGTGGCACTAATGCCCCAGGGGCATCTCATTCCGCCGACAGTATCGTTGGAGCCCTTTCTCATCCGTATGCTCAACCTCCTATGGGCTATGGTCTACCTCCGGGAGGGTCCAGCACCTCTAGCACTTTTCCCCCTCCAAGTAGCATGTATCCAGGATACGGCATGCCTCATCCTTTTGACCAACCTCCTGCTTACCTCAATGTTTCCCAAACTAACCATTATCCTTATCCGCAGCCTGGTGCACCAGCTCCTCCAGCATATACGCTTCCAACTCCCCTGCCTCCTCCGCCCCCGCAACATCACCTACAGCCCCCTCCAGGGCAATTCTTTGCACAGCAGGGCGTGACTAATCCCCCTTCTCAAAGAAGGCGGAGAGGCAACCCAAATCAATCTTCCCCTGGTATGCGTGGACCCAATCCTCAAGGTACTAACTCTAATACTGCTAACCAGCAACAGGGCACTCAGCCCAAGCAGGATAGACCTCTTCGCACCAATAAGCCTTGTTCATGTTGCAGTGTTTACAATCATTACACCCACGATTGTCCCCTCTTACCACAGATGCGGCAGATGTGGGAGTCTCAAGCCACATTGCGAGGACAACATGCCTCCCCTCATGCTCCCCCTAATGTGGCCACTACCCAACCAGCTGTGTTTACTGATCCTTTCCCTCAGCAAGGATTCGTGGCTACCCAACCACCTAACGGACAGGTCACCACTCAACCTTCCCCTTATGGTTCCTCTGATTACCAGATCCTCATGATGAACTTTGATCCATCCCCAACCGTCGACCTTCACCTTCAAACTCGGTCTCGCCAGTACCCCAAGCCTTCCGCTCATTCTTCCCTCGAGTCCCCTTCTTCTGGTTCTACAGAGCCTCTTTCGACATCCAATGGTCCCTTACATATCCCTAAACCCAAAGTTGAGGTTCATACCAAGATTCCTAAAGGACCGTTACGTCGAAATGCTGCTTCTGGTCGAGCTGCTCATTCGTATAGCATAGTAGATGATTTGGCGCAATCTCCTGCTGCCATTTCCACATTGGAACTCCTCCAGTCATGCCCTTCCCAAAAGAAGGCTTTGTTATCTGCCGTGGGTACTATAGATCCTGCTGATGACCAAATGATTGTTTTCGACGCCCATCAATCAGAACATCCTCCTCTTCCTGCTTCTGTCGCCTTCCAAATCCCAGTCAAAATCCAGAATGCCAACGTTTCTCGGTGTATGATTGATGAGGGGGCATCCACCTGTGTGATGTCTGCTTTGGTTTGGAAGCAACTTGGATCTCTTGAGTTGGCCCCTTCCACGATCACCCTTCAAGCATGGGACGGCCATGCCTCCCAGCCCATTGGCCTTTTTCGTAATTGTCCTATCACCCTTTCCGGTAAGACTGTTTGCGTTGACGTCGAAGTCATCGACACCCCTCTAGACTACAAAATTCTATTGGGGCGAAGCTACACCTATGCCATGTCTGCTGTCCCATCCGCAGTTTTTCACAAGATGTCTTTTCCTCACAATGGAAAGATAGTCACCATCAACCAGTTGACTTATCATGAGCCACCGTCTCAGACCTCCCTAGAGACGACCATCTCTTCTGTAGCCAATAATAAAATCATCGATTCCTTGACCAGTGTCTCTCCCGGCATCTACAAAGACTCCTCCCTGCTTGGAACTTTCCCTGGTCTCCCTCCTCCTCATATCTCTGATCCCAGCTTATCGAATTTTCGCATGATGCAATCGTCTCAGGCTGCCCTTAAGGACCCGCTTCGGCTAGTCAGCAACCTCAGACTCAACCTCGCCCACCACAACCCACTCCTAGCCATTCATCTCAGCCAGTCGGACCTCCTCCTTTTGGCCCTTCTCCTACAGCTGGTATCTCTGAACCCCTCTATCCTCCTGGGTTGGTTCCCCCAGGCCTCAACCAGCTCGGAGCTGTACCTCCTGGTAATTATCCCGTCAGTCAGATACCTTTCCTGGCTCCCCCTCTCGGAGTCTATACGGTCCCTGTCATGGCCACCCTCTCTCTCCCTAACCTGACCCTGGGCATACCCGTTTGGTACCTTGACCCTCCAGCCGCTACCCCACCTGGTCACCCCAAACCCTATCTCGCTTTGACACCGGTTCAACCGGTCCCCCTCGCTTCCTCCGTTGCCACCATGCCCCCCGCACCTCTCCAGGACCCTACCCCTATGGTGACAGCTCCAAGAAAGAAAGGAAAAGTTCGTAAGGGGGCATCCAAAGACAAGGTCACCCTGACTGACCCAACTCCTCCTCCGCCCGCAAAGCCCTGCGCCTTGTGTGATGTCGTCGGTCACGCCACCCATACTTGTCCCGAATTGCCCCACATTCAACCCATGGTTAAAGTCGCGTTCCCTGATTCTACGGTCCCTGAACCCTCTCTCCCGTCCTCGTTCATAACCAAGAACCCCAAAACTATCCGCACCAGCAAACCCTGTGATTTGTGCGGTGTCCATGGCCATTATTCCCACCATTGTCCTCACCTGACGCATTACCGCGCCTCTTTAGAAGTAGTCCGCGAGTATGAGGTGAAAAAAATCAGTCCGCCTCTCCCATCCTCGCGTAGTATGCTTCGGGTCAGCTTGAGGATCCCCCCGCTCCCACCGACATTCCCCCCCCCCCTGATGTCTAGATGACGGAGTCTACTATGACCATTCTTTACCTATCATCCTCTGTGAGACCCTTGGAGCACATTCCCCTTGAATCCTCCCCTGTTGTTTCGCTTGACCCCCCTTCAGTGACCACCCTAGGCTCCACATCTTTTAACCATTTGTTTCCCTGTTCTTCTATCATTCCCCGTGACGATCCATATGCGAGCCTTTCTTCCCCTACGGATGATTTAAGTAAATTTTCCGCGTCATGTGGCTTCCCTTCCACCCTTGACCTCCTCCTTTCCGCCCATACGCGAGATAACACCACCCGTATCTCTGTTGACCTCCGCAGCCCGAGTCCCAGCCAGCCCTCCTATAGCCCCCATATACCATCATCCAGTTTGTATATGCGTCATAGCCATCTTGCCGATCACACTCCCTCCCACAGTTGCCGCTCGATGTCTACTATACACTCACGCTGCCGTCATTGTCCCCCCTCCCCCCATTTGTTGTCTTGTAACACTATTCCACAGGACCTCCCGTCCCCAACCCATATCGGTTACACCGATGGTGCAAGTCGTTACTCCCGGAATCTAGCCTTGATAGGCTAGGCCATGTTCACCCCCTTGCATGCCCTCATACTCTCAAACTGGGTCTGCATTGGTACTGCCACCAACAATCAGGCTGAATATGATGCATTGCGTGGTCTCTTAACCGATGCCCTCTTTCATCGCATCCTCCATCTGCATGTTCATTTAGATTCCCTACTTCTTGTCATGCAACTAAATGGTGTCTATCATGTGCATAATCCTGTGTTGTTTAGACGATATTTACGAGTGAAACTCTTGATACGTGAATTTGAAACCATAACTTTCAACCATGTACCTCGAGAACAGAATAACTATGTAGATAGTATTGCAAACCATGTTCTAGATTGGCATTTATCACACACATTTCATACAAGAAAATAACATTCATAATCATTAAAAAATATGCATATCCATAATATGTGTCGCAAAACATGTGTTTTAGAGTCCATCTACTCTGATACATTTAACATGCCCATAGCATGTTATAGAAAACTCAAAAATGGGGGCACCACCTGCCCCACACCTACTCACTATCTGGCGAATCCTGAGCCAATGGCTCTGCTCCTATAGCATGTAGATCACGTATCCCCTGACCAGCCATCGCCATGCGCCGCATGACACCTCGCCATTCCGAGGGTAGACCAATACATGGCTCTATGTACTGGTCATCCAAGTCTTGCCACCTGCGCTCTGACACTCCAGTCAGAAACCTTTCACATCTACGGCAGATGTCCTCCAGAAGGGCAGTCGCATCCTCATTATGCGCTGCTCTCGACCCACTTGGACCTGCAACTCCAGATGCTGCTGTTCGTCCCATATATCCGGTCGGTTTTACCGGGACTATATCTGCATACCAAAAGTTCATGAATTAGTACCCTATCTACTATTCATTAACTTTAACATGCCCAAAAAATAATAGTTACTTGTCACTTACCATCGGGTCCCCATACTCGACCAGGCAGAAGTGGTAGGTCTGGATCCCCACAATAACCCATCCCACTATAGGGATAGTCGTCTATGTATAACGGCATATATTCCCAATGGGCAAAGAACTCAGGTCGAAACACCCGTCCGACCGCCCCTCCTCCTCCTCTACACAGTAGTCACCCCCACCGGCGCATCCTGGGCTCTCTCGGGCCCCCATCTGAGAGCTGTATACGAGGTCGTAAGGTCGGGATCTTCTCAAAAAATAAGGAGCATAATAAAGTCCCATACGAGCAATCATGGTTCACTTGCCACTTGTAAAGCGAAAACTGTCGTTTTAACGACACCAACATCATTTGGTCCCACCCATAGTAGGTCCCACTCAACACACTCTCTACGATCATCATCTGCCCCCCAGTGATGTGATGGAACGCCTGGTTGCCCAGGATCCACAACACCGCTGCGGCCACTGCCCGGGTCTCCAATCTCTCTAGGTCCCCGATTGGTATCCGTGTCCCTTTGCCTTGGAGACCCAGTCGACAATGCCGCTCCACAAACTCCATGATGTTCCGCCCCCGTGATAACACTGGCTACGTATTTCCCACCATCCCAAGTGGTGGGAGACCTGTCAGGAAATACAGATCCTGGACTGTCAGTTCGATCCTGTGCCCCTGCACTACAAAGACATCATGCTCTGGATCCCAATAACTGATAATCCGGGCCAACAAGGGCTCTCCAGCTCTCATCAAAGGGTTCTCCAAAAACTTTAGAACCCCAAACCTGGCCAACACACGACGGACACCCTGATCTGCCTGGATCTCTGCTCGTAATGTACCCAGGTCTCTCTCTCTCCAGTTCACCAGTATATCTGCCATATCTGCACAAAAACATCATCTTTGTCAACCTACAGATAGGGAATACTATAACCAAACACAAAAACCCAACTCTCAGCCATCAAACAGCACTAAACCCCCTCATCTTCCAGGTCGCACTTTTCTACCAAATCCTGGGACAGGTTGCATCTTTTTGCTCAAAACCTGCGTCCTAGGTCGCAGATTTTGGCCCAAAAAGTGCGACCCGGCCGAAACAATGCAAGGGGGTTTGTTCCTGAGATTCTGGGCCCTAATTTGAACTTTCAATCCATCAAAATGAAAGAGTAAGGTTAGGCCTCTTACCTGCCACTGACAAATCTCGATTCCAACAGTCGGTTTGTCCACTACCCTCGCCGCAAGATTTAGGGCCTTCTCTCCTCTCTACATTCACCACAGCAACACTAGCAAATGAGTGGATTTGGAGGGAAAACTGCCTTATTAAAAGAGAACCCGTGTTTCTTCTTTCGCCTGCTGCGACCATACCATAGCTCTATTTGACAAACCGTCTACACCGTTGGAAAGCTCTCACCGAGCCCTCAAATGGGTATCTATTAGTTTTTTCTGATTTGATACTTCAATAGGACACATTTTGTCCAAGAGGGGTCACTTCACCTCCACCCAAAATCAAATTTCCTCACTTACAACACTTGTACTAGGGGCACCACTTTGCCTCCATACTTGTCTTTGTTTGTGTTGATTTTCTTCATGATTTATCATCTTGTACTCATTTTTTTCGGGTCCCCCATGGGCTCTTTTCTGTGTGGTAGCACCATCGAGTCGCCCTTGTTTAGAGCATCCAAGTTGAGTCATCATCACATTCATGGAGTCTATCCCAAGTCCCTTTGTACCCCGCTATAGTACTCCATCCTTCATTGCTTGATCCCTCTCTTGTGTCGCACATTATGGCCTTCAGTCCCACTGTCCCCTATCCCTCATGATCTTTTGTCAGTCGCTGCCATGTCATTCTTGCCCTTTATGCTCTAACAAGGGAAGTCGTCCATTCACTACTTAGTTCCCTCCATTTCACCGTCATCATTCGTATTAGTCTGTCAGTCGCTCGACTATTTTCTCTCGTGCCTTAGTTGAGGATCTCTCATTGCCTCACCTATGGCGGACCTCCTTCTGTCGACATCAGCTCATTCATTCCAGAAGGTCGGTCTAGAGGGCAGTGTACCTTGGTTCCAGCTTCCACTCTTTTTCGGTGCCTCGGATCAAGCAAAGGGCTTTCTCCTTACCCTTTGACTTGATTGTTTCTCAGCTCCATCTCCTTTCAGCATGATCGAGATTCGTATACTTGATGGTTCAGTGATGCAGCAACAGCTCTTGATGATTCCCTGGTATGTGTGAGATGTCTCAGTCCTCATGAGGGGGTGGCCCTGCAGGTAGCCCCCCACATGACCGGATGACCTTTTCATTACATCCTTTGATGTAGCTCCGTATATTTGATGATGTCGGCCTTCACCGCTTACAACGCCTTTTTGATTTTCATGTATCAGTCAGATTTTGCGAGCCCTTCCCCATTTTCAGGGGGCATTTGGTTTGTATTTGTATCTCATGCACTCAGATATTATTGTATAAGTCCTGGATGTTATCCCAGGCACAGCATGTATGTGGGATCCTTCATTGTATTTCTATCTGGCTCATGTTTATGCCGGTTGTACTTTATGGTTCGGTCCCTTGTTTACTGGACACACTATTCTTTTGTACTTTGTCTCGGCGGGCATAGGTATGCCTCCCCCGCCGCCTTTAGCATAGGTACCCTCTCATAAAAAGAGACTTGTTGCACCTGTAAGTCTCATCTCCTCAGGGTCTAGTTCTTCAACACATTAGTCTACCTTACATCTCTCTCTCCGACTTCCCTTTTGATGTCTGGTGATTGAGTTCTTACAACGTACTTCGATCATACGATTTTCTCCTAACACTCGCACGCTGGGGGGAAATCTGTTACACCATTTTTTGGTCATCTAACCTGCTATCATTAGATGGACCCAAGTACACCATGTAAGAACAATTTTACCCTAAGTAAAATTGCCTTCACTATGTAAAATAACTTAATAAAACACAATTATTAGGTTGTTTATGGTCTAAACAGGAAACCCCAAAAGGAAATATTAAACAAACCAATATTTGTTTGATTTTCCTGGTCATTTTTAACCCAAAACAAAGAAATTAATTAGATAAATCTTTATTTATCTTATTATTTTCTAGGAATAATTATTTAAACCTTATTTAAATAATATTCCTTGTTAAATATGACTAAATCACCCATAAATAATTAAGTAAATCATTATTTATTTGATTATCTTTTAACCACCTCCTTAAAATGATAAATAAATCATTTATTTATTTATTATTCACAAATAAATGGATTTGACCCAAGTCAAATAATTTTTCCCTCAAACAAATATAATAAAATATTCCATAAAAGGTGGATCTAGATTTGGTTGATGTTATTTTAATCATGCACCAAGATCTAGAATGACCCAATATTTTGTTATAAATAGGAGGGTTTTTCCTACCACTCTTCACCTTTTTTTGCCTATTAGATCACTCTGGATCTAAACTCTTGGTCTGACTTTGAGCCATTATCATTGTCATATTTTCCATTATTTGTTGTGTGAGCTCCCTTTGAGTTCTATCTTTGTCTGGGTTTTCTACACCAACAGGAGAGAGAAATGCTAGATCTGAAGTGCCGAGGGACTTCCAAGAACCCATCCCGTTGAGGAGAATTGGAAACATCTTCTTGTTTTCCTCCCAGGTGCCCTTAATACAAAAAATTCTTTCAAAAATTGTTCTTGCCTTGTCTATTGGATATATGGAGCAAACCCTTCTTTTTACTGCTTAATGTCTTTCTATGCATAGATTTGGTTTTTGCAGCTCTTGTCTTGATCAACTAACTGCAAATCTGAATATATTGGCAGCCATATTTGATGTTAGGGTTATTAGTTATGGGTAGCTAAAGTGGTATTTTTTCGTACACTTTGACAAAGGATTCATACTAACAAAGAAGAAGAAGAAAATGAACAAAAAGAGGATATACACCAGGAACCAACCCTAGAAGAGGAAGAAATGAGTTCGACCATATCGTGTAATGCATTGGCAGGAACTACCACTCCTCAAACTCTCAAGATAGAAGGAAATATCAAGAAGAAAAAGGTAATAGTGTTGATTGATTCAGGTAGTAACCATAATTTTATTCATTGTAAGGTAGCCAAGGAATTGAATTGTTTCCTATACCCAGCACCAGAATGTCAAGTGATGGTTGCAAATGGAGGAACTATAAATTGCTCTGGAAAATGCCATAATATCAAGCTAACCATGGGGGGAATATGTATTGACTAGTCCAATGCTTGCCATTCCTATGGGAGGTGCTGACGTTGTACTAGGAGTACAATGGTTACAATCTTTGGGGACGGTAGCTTTTAATTTTCAAGAACTTTTCTTGAATTTTTTTTCAGAAGGAAAGGAAGTTGAATTACGAGGTATTGCAGGGAAGCCAGGAAGGATAATAAGCTCTAATTTCATGACAAATCTTCTAAAGAAAGAACAACGAGGCGTAATTGCACAATTATGCTCACTAGAAGTTCCAACATCAAAATCATCTATTTCTGCAGATCTCCAACAAGTCTTGGACAATCATTCCAAGGTGTTTGAAACTCCCAAAGGACTCCCACTTATTCGTGATCATGATCATGCTATTCATTTGATTCCAGGAAGTGTTCCTCCAAACATCAGGCCTTATAGATATCCTTACTTCCAAAAGAGCGAAATTGAACGTATGATTGCAGAAATGTTAGAGGCGGGTATAATTCAACCTAGTCAAAGTTCTTTCTCTGCTCCTGTAGTATTAGTACACAAGAAGGATGGATCATGGAAAATTTGTCCGCATTATAGGGAGCTCAATAAGCTCACCATTAAAGAAAAATTTCCCATTCCTGTGATTGATGAATTATTGGATGAATTACATGGAGCAATTTATTTTACCAAGTTGGATCTTCGTTCAGGATATCATCAAATTAGAATGGAGACTGAAGATATTCCAAAAACAGCATTTCGAACTCATGAGGGTCATTATGAATTTTTGGTCATGCCTTTTGGCCTTACCAATGCACCTTCTACATTTCAAGGGTTGATGAATTCCATTTTCAAACCCTTCCTTCGAAAATTTGTGCTAGTATTTTTTTATGCTATACTAATCTACAGCAGATCTTGGAAGGATCATGTTCAACATGTTGACAAGGTGCTCAAACTATTGTAGGAGAAACAATTATATGCAAAAACATCCAAATTTTTCTTTGGAGTACAAGAGGTGGAATATCTGGGTCATATTCTATCTCATGAGGGTGTTAAGGTAGACCCTAACAAAATTAAAGCCATTAAGGAATGGAAAGTCCCCACAACCATAAAGTAGTTGCAAGGATTTCTCAGGTTAACAGGGTATTATCACAAGTTTGTTAGGAATTATGGGAGAATAGAAGCACCTATAACAACATTATTGAAGAAAGATGCATTTTCATGGAACCCTGAAGCAACTAAGGCCTTTGAACATCTTAAAGAGGCAATGTGCCTAGCACCGGTCTTAGCTACACCAGACTTCACAAAAACCTTTATTATGGAATGTGATGCCTCAAGAAATGGAATTGGTGTTGGTTTAATGCAAGAAGGAAGACCCATTGCTTTTGAAATTCATCCAATCAAAAAAAAGTATTTACAGAAACCTATTTATGAGAAGGAAATGTTAGCAATACTGCATGCACTAAAGAAATGGAGAACTTACCTAATGGGAAGACACTTCAAGGTAAAAACTGATCATGATAGTCTTAAACACTTTTTGGAACAAAGAATATCTTCAGAAGAGCAAAAAAAATGGGTCACAAAGATGTTGGGTTATGACTTTGAAATAATCTACAAAAAAGGAAAGCTTAATGTTGTTGCAGATGCACTCTCAAGAAAGAATGAAGAGGTGGAAGCATTGCTTTGTGCCATTTCTATTATCCCACCAGATTGGATAACCGAAGCAAGAGATGAATGGAAGAAGGACAAAGATGTATGGACACTCATTCAAAAGTTGCAGCAAGATCCTAGTACATCTGATACATTTAGTTGGAAAATGATTCCTTATGGTACAAAGATCGCTTATATCTTTGTAAGAATTCCCAACTAAAACAAAAGATTCTTCTGGAATTGCACACTTCTCCTTTAGGAGGACACTCAGATTTTTAAAAACTTACCACAGGGTGAAGAAAGAATTTTTTTGGGATGGCCTTAAATCTGATATTCGAAAGTTTGTGGCGGAATGTTTGGTCTGCCAGCAGAATAAAGTGGAAACAATTAAGACCCCAGGACTTCTACAACCTTTATCCATTCCAAGTCAACGTTGGGAGGAGATTTCAATGGATTTTATCACAGGTTTACCTAAGTCCGAAGGAAAGAGTGTCATCATGGTGGTAGTTGATAGATTTACCAAGTATGCACACTTTTGTGCATTATCTCATCCATTTAAAGCAAGTACAGTTGCTACTACATTTATGGACACAATTCAAAAGCCACATGGAAACCCAAGGGTTATTGTGAGCAACAGAGATCCCATTTTTACTGGAAATTTTCGGACGGAGTTATTTTCTTGTTTGGGTACTCAAGTAGCTCATAGCTCATCTTATCATCCTCAATCCGATGGTCAAACTGAGATAGTAAATAAATGTTTAGAAGGATATCTTCATTGTTTTGTATCTGATAAACAAACACAATGGATTAAGTGGTTACCTCTCACTGAATGGTGGTATAACACTTCCTTCCATACTACAGCAAAAATGACCCCATTTATGGCACTTTATGGATATCATCCACCATCCATCACATCATCTTTAAGAGAAAATTCGAAGGTTCAAGCAGTGGAAGATCACATCGAGCATCAACAAGAAGTTCTCCAACTCTTAAAGGATAACCCGAATTTGGCACAAAATCGAATGAAACAACAGGCAGATCAACATCGTAGCGAGAGAAGTTTTGATGTAGGAGATTGGGTATTTTTACGGCTACAACCATACAAACAAATGTCCCTCAAGCAAGCAAAGAAGGATAATAAATTATCGCCAAAGTACTATGGTACTTAAAAGGTGTTGCAAAAGACTGGTACTATGGCATACAAATTGGAGCTTCCTGCTTCTTCGCGAGTACATCCAGTTTTCCATGTTTCATGCTTAAAGAAGGTTATAGGTGAAAATCTTCCAGTTCAAACAGTATTGCCAGAACTTGATGGGGAAGGGAAAATCATATTGGAACCTGAAGCAGTCATGGAAAAAAGAACTCGACAACTACATAATCGATCAATTTCAGAGTATCTCATCAAGTGGAAGAACTTACCCACTGAAGATTCTACATGGGAGGATGAGAATTTTATACAGAAGCACCCAGAGCTACTCAAGCATTGAGGACAACACTTTTTTGAAGGAGAGGGGCATGTTAGGTCGCTATATTACTAGTATAGTCCCTTATTGTTGTTAGTGTAACCCCCTTATTGTTATTATTGTACTCTTGTAACCCCCATATTGTTATTATTGTGCCCTTAAATTATTATTGTTAGGTCGGCTAGGATTACATTGTGGCCCCATGGACTCCTATATATAGAAAGGAGGTTTTTTAATTTGTATCATCCAAGAATTGTTCATTCATGTAATTTAATTGAGGTTGCCCCCATGAAGTGGCTTATTTATAAGGCGTTGATATCTCTTTTCTTCTATTTTTGGAGTTGGTTTCACAGCAGTGTGGATGAATACCATGGGTGGATACATACCATGGGTGAATGAATATCATGGATAGATTTCACAATACCATGGGCAGATAAATACAATGGATGGATGAATACCATGGGTATAAGCCACTTTTCATTTGGATCATTAGCTTTCAATCTTAAAGCACGCTTTTTTTTATAGCTGAGCTGTGTGGGGGCATATCCATTTTTCAAATAAAACTTAAGATCAACATATTGAGATTGAGAATTGTTGAGGCTTATCTCTGA
This sequence comes from Pinus albicaulis, assembly GCA_034641835.2. NCBI lineage: Eukaryota > Viridiplantae > Streptophyta > Pinopsida > Pinales > Pinaceae > Pinus > Pinus albicaulis. The sequence goes on along the minus strand of CM076575.1, from coordinate 1,869,098,879 downwards.
TCCTCATACATCATGACCTGGATCTTCTTCTGATGTTAAATGGGATGCTCCTGTTATCATTCTACAAAAACCTTGACCTCTAACAATTTTATAAGGTCTAATTTATGCATCATATTCTTGTAAAGAAGTAACCCAGTTAGCCCTTTTCTCTCCTAGCTCTCTTTGTGTCAATAATTGTCTTACCGTAGAGAATGGAAATATTATCATGGTTTGATTTTTGAGGATAAATGGCCTAAAATGATTTATAGATTTGAAGACAACAAATTTTTGTTTCTCAACATATGAATAGTTTAGTTCTGCACCTTGCAAATTGGAACTGAAAAATGATTTTGGTGCTTCAATTTGCTATTCATTGCACTGTGTCAGAACGATAGCATAAGATGTATCTTATGAGAATGTATATAAAGTGAAAGGATTAAGAAAATTGGGAGTTGTTAAGAATGGAGCATTGATAATAGATTTTTTGATTAAATGAAATGCTTCCCTTTCATTATGTCCCCACTTGAATACTGAATTTTTCTTAATCATTGTTTGTAAAGGTAAAACTATCTGTGAAAATTCAGGGACAAATATCTTTACAAAATTTATCTAACCAAGAAATGAATGCATGGTTTCTTATTATGAGGGAAAGGAATCCTTTTAATTTCTTCGATTATTTCGGGATCGATATAAATACCTTTTTTAAACACAATGAATCCTAAAAAATTTCCTTCATCTAAAGCAAAATAGGACTTCTTCGAGTTAAGTGAGATCCCCTACTTTTTACATCGCTCAAAGACTTGTTTTAGGTCATTTTCATGATTGGTTTCTTGTCTACAAAAGACTATGATGTCATCTAAATAAATAACCACTGATTTGTTAATGAGTCCTCTAAAATTTGTGTCCATGGCTCTTTGGAAAGTGGCACCTGCATTGATTAAACCGAATGGCATATTTTGATAAGCATAAGTTCCCCACTTAGTCCTGAATGTAGTCTTTAATCTGTCATCTAGGTGTACCAGGATTTGGTTATATCCTGAAAACCCATCTAGAAAAGACATAAGTTCAGAACCAGCTATAGTTTGCAGTACTTGTCCCATGGTTGGTAATGGAAAATTATCTTTCTGACATGATTTATTCAAATTTCTAAAATCAATACAAATCCTAATGTCACCATTTTTCTTCCTGATAGGAACCAAATTTGATACCCATTTTGAATTTCTAACTGGAAAGATGATCTTAGCTTTGAGGAGTTTTTCAACTCTGTTTTGATTTGACTTTCAAGATTAGGATGAATTTTCCTCAACTTTTGTTGTATTGTTTTCTCATCTGAAATAATAGGAATATTACGTTGAATAACATAAGTGTCATGTTTTAAGATCAGTATAATCCCAAGAAAAAACATTTTTGTAGGTCCTTAATAAATTGACAAATGATACTCTTTCTTCAGAAGATAGACCAAGACCTAAGTTGACATTTTGTGGTTTATCATCGGTTCCAAGATTTACTAACTCAAATCTTAAAGTTGAACTTTGAGTTTTAGAATTAGTAACTCTCTTGAACCTATCTTTTAAATCATAAAGGTCTTCTAGTTTGACAGCTAACTTTGGTATTTGATTTTCATCGTGTTCTTCCTTTATCTAAATGTCATGTTCATTTTCATCTAGAATTTGATTATCATAAGATCCTTCAGATGTAAGGAAATATATGATATCAAAATCATGGTTAAAGACTCTCCAATTAGTAATATTATCAAGAACGGATGGTCTAAAAATAATCCCAATAGAAAACCTATCGGGACTAAATTCTTGAGATGGAATTAATTTTTATGCTACATTAGCCAATAAATCTGCACTAGAATTTTTTATTCTGGGTGTTATCACAAAGTTGCACTTGATTTACTGTTGATCAGACAACTCTATGTAATTATTTCAAACTAGCTTTTGACTGAAGCTTAGCCTCTTTAGTCTAAGAGGGCTCTCTCAAAGGGGTTTATGATATTAGATAATGATAGGATTTTATGGCTAACTCTATTTGAAAAATAACTTGATTTTTGTGTATGTAGGTTGAAAAGAATGCAAGCTTGCAACCATTGGGCTTATGGAGTCAAAAAAATCAGTAGATTCAGTGGCAAGGTTCCTTGACATGGAAGCTGAGGAAGATAAGAGTCTTTAATAAAGGAAAATCACACATAGAACATAGGACAACATAGTCATTTCATCAACAAAGGAAGTCAGAGCATACACATATGAATTCTGAGTAATAAAGATGAAATATACTTCAATTAGTACACATAAATATATTGATCAGAAATACATTAAAAACTCCATGAGAATCTCAGGTCTATCAAGAAGAAGTCCTATGTATTGCTAATATCAGTCAAATTACATAAAGCAGCATCTGGTGCAAAAAAATATCCAACCCTTTACAACTTCGATAATTTGGCTTTAAATAGACCTTCTTACAATAGGGTTTATCTGCCTCTTGGATAAATTCATTGAACTCTTCCTATGACCCCTTAAATTACAGAAAAACATGTCTTTTAATCAGAAAATGACAGTTATACTCTAAAGAAGACCTTTTCCTAATATGACTCAAACTCTTATTTATTACATCAGTCTACCTTATCTTTAAAATAGTTACATATCATTGAAAACTAAGTCTCACATGTTTGAATAGGCTATGACATAGCTCATCACTACTTGACATATTAAATGTCCTCCTAAAGATATGGAACCAAACCCTATTTTTTAGGAAAATAGGACCCTATCTTCAACGAAAGTTTCGCTGATGATTTGTCTCCATTGCATGGTCTTCAAGTCATAGATGTTTGTTGGAAAGGTCCCTTGATCTATTGGATGTGTCCACCTGTCCAAAACTACTTTTAAACTGCTCAGAAACCTTCAAAAATAGCTCGCTACGAAAACAAGGCAGTTTCGTAGCGTGCTTTCGTAATGTTCAAAAAATGGCTTTTTTCACTCAAAATTTATGCTTCTTTGTTGTTCCATAGTGTCCATCATAACCTAACATATCATCACTACCATTTTCCCTCCTTGAAAGCTGCAAAAAGTGGTTTTAGAAGCAAAAATACAGCTACATAATTTTTTGTAGCGTTTTCCTCGCTTCAAGCCTAGGAAACACTACGAAACTGTGAAAAATTGTGAAACTCCCATATTTTCACCCTGTCTCAAAAAGGTAACCTCCAGCTATAGAAACTTGTTCTTAAACATGCCATTAATGTCTTAAAACTTAATAAAACTCAACTTAAGAGCCTTGAGGTGTTTCCTCTTCATTAATGATAAGTTGAGCTATGGGTTCCTCCACTATAGTCATCTTTAAGCCCTTCTTCTCCAGCTCCTCATGGATCAATTCTAACTACTCTTGGAGGTATTTAACTTGGTCCTTTAGTTTTATGTTCCTAGATTTCAAGTTTAGGTTTATTCTTCTGATATTCTTCACCTCTCCTCCCAATGGCTGAGTCCATTTAATCAATTTTTGTGTGTTATCTAAATTCTTTGACACACTATTAACCTGCTCTTCCCAAACTTCTTTAATTTTCTCAAAATGCATCTTCTAAACAATATTTTTCCTTTCTTATTTCTTCAAGAATGTTATTTCATGATTTTCTAACTTCAACTTCTCCTCAAGGACCTCAATCTCTATTTTTTCAATGATTTTCTCCTTTCCTTTCTTTTGCTAGATGACTAGATCTTCTTTTGCAGTTTATGATAGGTAAATGATACTTGGTGGTGGCTAGATAGTTTTAGTGACCTTATGAGCTTCCTTACTACTTTCCAAGACCTTTATGGCATGCCTTGTCATTGGTTTCCTAGCCTGAAACATGAAACTTGCATCCTCACCTTCAAATTCAAACTTCTTATCTGATTTGGCTTTCTTGAGTTTCTTTCCTCCCTCATCTATATCTTCAGCTTACAATATGGGGGTTTCCTCAATATCAATAGCATGCAGAATGTCTTCTAAATTTCCCTTAGCCATTTTTTGGCTTCTTGTAATCCTTTTGTTGCCATGTTTACTCACAGTTGGCTTTTGTTTTGCAAGTAAAACAACAGGAGTATCAAGTTTCTGAAAATTCTCTATTTCCATTATTACTGGTTCACTTTTCTCTGCCCCTATAGGCTCACTTTTCTCTGCCACTGAAGGTGATGGTATACCTCTAGGTTTAGGAATTATTTTAGGAGTGATGGAATCTACTTCAAAACCACTAACAAATAGAAAAGATGACCAGTATCTGCCTAATCTTTTTAACTCCTCTAAAACCAGCAACTTGATTAGACCATGATGAAATGGTGAGGTTTCATTTCCTTCAGATTTAGTTTGAACTTTATCTGCCATTTTTTCTAAGCTTCTATATAAATAAAAATATATATCAAGAGATTTCTTACCAAAAAAATGTAGCAAAAGCCTGAAGTGGTAAGAATAAATCATATGATACCTCCCTTCACAAGTGAAGTACTTCTGAATAATAAGCAGTAGCTTTGAGAAATTGTCTTTCATGTCGCTCCTTGGAATAGCATTTGTAAGGTCAATCTCACTATGTTCTGGCTTGATAAATTACTTACAATCCTGCATGTTGAATTTGAAACCTTTGAACCATTATTCTTCTCCTCTTGGAATTCATGTTGCTGCTGCAATGGTCTCTGGAGTTATAGTGAGATTCAACATCCCCACCTTTGAAGTTGTCCCATTGAAATTGATGGAAAACTAATTAGAAACATGTACATGGCATCCTTGCAGTCTTTGGAAAAACTTCAAACGCCCTGTTCTTCGGAAATTTTTTGAAGTCGTTGGGTATTCATATATCAATTTCATGTCTGATGGCTCATATCTGAGATAGTGGCCACCTTTTTTGGTCTTCCTCTTTGTAGCCATGGTACTTTTATGTCTTCTTTGCCTCACTTGATCAGTGATACCTGCAAACTTTTGAAAATGCCAGCCACAGCTTGGGCTTAGTGAAATAGCTCTCCAAAGCTCAATAACATGCAAATAGGGAGTGGAGAATGAAAAATTACTCAATTGGGAAATATTTTAAAGTTCCGATGAAAACTCATGACATAATCATGACTCATACATGCTTTAAACAGTAATAATGACTTTAGCCATGACCATTGTACCTTGCTTTAACCCTAACTGACCCGAATGGCATCTACCCTAACCCTTTCAATCATTGACTGAAACCTAGCACCTATTTTGAAAAGACAGACAGGAATACCTCCTTTCGTAGTGTACTTAGTGTATTTCTAGGCAGTTTCACTACGAAAGTATTAGCAGTTTCATAGCAAAAAGTGTGTTTTTTCTGTGTAATTCGCTACGAAAGTAGGAAGTCTTGGCTAAAATGACCTTTTAGGAGTTTTAAGCTTGTGAAATGATATATATCAGGAAATAATGATTGATGTGACATGAAAAGACTTGAATGGGGGTGGGTTTGGACCTTAGGGTAGGCTAATAAGAAAAAATTAAAAATTTTCTTTACCAAGTAATGAAAAATGAATTCTATGACCATACCTTTGACACATGAACCTCTAAGACTATGTAAAATGATGTTTCACTTTTTTATGAGTGATAACAGTGGCTCCACTTGGGATGTTGTGCCCCTGTGGTACACCAAAGAACTTGTAGTTCCAGTGTTATCAATCTTCTTGTAAAAAAAACTCTGAAATTTGGCAAGCATTCCTTCAAACTCTAATGGCCTTCACCTCGGGCTCAAGATTGATGATCAGCTTGTCTTTATTAGCATAAAAACCTATAAAAAAAGGAATATATACAATGGAATGAAAGATCAGTAGAACTTAATAGCAATAGTGCTTCAAAAACCTGCCATTGACAGACCCTCCAACACAAGGTTGTCCATCCATATCCTAAATAATGTAAGTTTTGCTTCCATGGAATGCAGCTACTCTGAATGGACCTTTCCAATATTTTCAAACTTACCATGTTTCCCCTTTTCTTCAATCCTGACCTCCCATTTCAAAACCACATCTTGGATTTGAAATTTTTCCTCCTTGACCTTCCTATAAAATGTCTTCTTGATTCTGTTTTGAGATTGTTGATTACTGTTATAGACTTCCTCCCTTTTCTCCTACAAGGCTATCAACTGATTTATTCTCCTCTGAATTGCATTTGGCTCCTCCTCCAATCCTTGCAGCATCTTCATGACGAGCACTCCCAAGGATGTAGGAAAGATGACTTCAGCTCCATATACTAACTTATAAGGTGAAGTTCCAATTTATCTCTTTATGCAAACTCTATCAGCCCACAAAGCATACTTTAGCTTCAAATGCCATGACTTCTTATTTTCCTGCAACACCTTCTTAATAATCCTCACAATGCTCTTGTTAGAAGATTTAGTAAGACCATTACCTTGTGGATAATATGCAGTAGAATTCCCAATTATAATGTGATATTGATGACAAAAACTAACCATATTCTTGGATTTGAATGTCTGTGAATTTTTAGCGATGATCTTCATAGGGCAACCAAACCTAGACAATATATTATTTTCAAAAATGAAATGATAACTAAATCATTTTCTTTCCTAGATGGGATTGCTTCAATCCACTTGGTGAAATAATTAGTTGCTGTTAGAATCCAATGATGCTGACCTAAAGATGATGGATGAATCTCACCATTAAAATCTAGCCCCCACTACTGAAACGGCGCCTCAACATAGATAGGCATCAAGGGTAAAGGAACAAGCTTCTTCTTACCATCAAAAATTCTAGCATTCATGGCCTTTTTGTAGACCTCTTTGAACATAGTAGGCCAATAGCTCTAAGAATATTATTTGTTGTGGCCTTCCAATAATGATGACCTCCACAATCCCCTTTGTGAAACTCCTCAATCACTTTTTCAGCTTCCTATTCCAGAAAACAATTCAAAAGAATACCACCGGTATATTTCCAATACAGGTTTTTAGTAATGATGCAGTACCTCAAGGATTTTAACTTCACAAACCTCGCCTTAGACTTTGTCAATTCAGTAGGCACTCTATTATCATGTAAGACAAAAACAATGTCTTTGTACCAGTCAAAAAGGATGTACTTCTCTTCAATGGGAATCAGCTCTTCATCTTCATATGATAATTCTGAAATTTCTGCAATTAAATTCATATCAAGACAGCCAAAATTTGACTGTGCTATCAGATTTTCTAGGCCTTGACCTTTAACAAATTTTGTAAGTCTGATCTTTATATCATATTCCAGCAAGTTATCTATCCACTTCCCTCTCTTACCTTCAGGATCAGCTTGAGTTAATATGTCCTTCATAACAGCATTAGGAACAAAAGCTATGACATGAGAATGCAGAATGTAAATTTTGAAATCTTTGATGGCTTTAACCAAGGCATAAGCTTAATTTTCTAAGATGTTGTACTTCAAATCTGAATTAGCTAATGTCCTTCTAAAAAATGAAATGGGTTTCTCAGTACCTTGTTGTCCTTTCTGCAACAAAACTCCAGCAATTGTATTTTCTGATGCAAATGTAAAAACCAGAAATTCTTTTGAAAAATATGGGTTGATCAACATTGGTGCTTGAGTAAGTGCCTTCTTGATCTCCCCAAATGAGTTCTTTGCTTCTACTGTCCACTTGATGTCATCTCCTTTCTTCAGCATCTTAGTTGTGTCTTTTACAATCTCAGAAAAAGTAGGAGTAAACCTCCTCACAAAATTCACCCTTCCAAGGAAAGACTGAATTTCCTTTCTGCTTCTAGGTAGATCCACTTTCTGAATAGCATTGACCCTACTTGAATCAATATTAATCCCATCTTTAGAAATAATATGCCCAAGTAAATTTCCTAAAGTCAGAGAAAAAATGGCTTTAGTGGGATTGAGAGAAATTCCAAACCTTCTACACTTCATCAAAATCTTTTCTAGGTGCTTCAAGTGATCTTCTTCTCTCCTTGAAAAAATTGTTATGTCATCCAAATAGACAACCACCAACTTATCCTTTTCCTCAACAAAGGCAATTTCCATTGCTCTTTGAAAGGTCGCTCCTGCATTCATCATACCAAAGGGCATCTTGGCATACATGAATGTGCCCCATGGTGTGGTAAAGGTTAATTTCTCCTAATTTTTTGGATGCACAAGTATCTGATGGTACCCTGGAAAACCATCAAGCATAGACATCTTTTTGGAACCAACAATTTTCTGCAAAATTTGGTCCATCTTTGGGAGAGGATAATTGTCTTTCAGAGAGACTTTGTTCAAGTTTCTGAAGTCAATGCAAATTCTATTTTCCCCACTCTTTTTTCTGACTGGAACCAATTTTGCAAGCCACTTTGAGAATCTTATTGGAACAATAATTTTGGCATCAAAGAGTTTCTTGATTTCCTTCTCAATTAGAGGCATAAGAAGTGGATTAATCCTCCTCATCTTTTGCTTGAAAGGCTTTTCATTTTCCTTAATAGGAATGGTATGCTGAATGATAGTAGGATCATACTTCTTCAAATTAGCATAACTCCATGTAAAAACATCTATGAACCTTTTCATCATCTCAATATATTTTTGTTTCATATCAACTGAAAGAAACTTTGAAAGCTTAATCATTTTTGGCATTGCTATTGTACCAAGGTTACAACTCTATACCTCTTCATCATCAGCTTGTATCCTAGGGGATTTGAACACATCATTCTGGTAAAAAATATTTTCAAGTGGTATGAGACCTTTGGGTATAGATTTATTCTTCAGCTTTAAAACTTCATAATTTCATTTTGTTTCAGCAGGCATGTTTTTCTTATCTACTTGTGTGCTTTCAAACTCCTCTTTCAACTCTATAAAATTTTTGACTTGTTGGTCATCCTAAACTTGCCAATAGATAATGTTGTCAGGGATAGCAGGTCTAGGGGAACTTCAACCTCATATCTTTTAGTTTAATGTACAAGAATGATAAATAGACTTGCAGAGATAGCTAAGGAGTCATCTACTGAGTTTTGGTCCCTAGTATTCACAATAAATGAATATTCTTGAAAATTCTCTAACATCTCCATGATCAAATTTCTGTATGCCCTCATTCTCACATGCTTAGTTTGATATACACCCTTAACTTTCTTAATAACTAATTCAGAATCTCCACAAACAGAAATATTTTGGGCACCCATTTTTTTCAAAATTTCTAAACCCAAAAATAGAGATTCATACTCAACCATGTTATTTGTGAAATCAAAGTTTAGTTTATAAGAAAAGAACTTACTTTCATCCTCTAGAGTTGTGATCCAAATTCCTACTCCTGCCCCCTCTCTTCCTGCTGATCCATCAAAGTGTAATAACCACCAATCTTCTACCTTCTCTTCACTGATTTGCTGATTTTCTGTCTGCTGACTTTCTGTCTTCTTTTCATTTTCTGCTTCATCAATCAATTCATTGAAAATTATAGCAGATCCTAATTCAATATCAACAACATATATTGGAAAATACTAAGGTTTTACCTTACTACTTACCATATAGGCCATTCTTGTCTCTCTATATAGTCTTCTTTCCTCACCAAAAACAATATTAGTGGCATAAGTTAGGTCCATCTGCATTGTACCTTTGATATTTTCTGCCCATGACCTTGATAACAGCATGCCAAACTTAGGTGGAATTTCTACTACCACAATGTCCATTACCATTGTCTTGGTAGGGACTTGTGTAAGACCAACAACAACATATTTTATTAAACCAATACACTGAACTCTTTTTGAATCAAAACAAAACAATTCCTTATATGGCCTAGTAATTTCCAATCCCATCCTTTCCATGATCACTTTGGGCATAATATTGTGAGAGGCCCTGAATCTAACATAGAATTATGCAATGTCATGTCATGAATGCTAAGGCTGACATAAAAAGGAAGCACCTCTTCATTCTGCTCATCCTCTAATCTTGGACCAAAGTATATGGTTCGATGATCTTCTTGAACATTTAGGATATCAGCAGCTCTTGGTTGGGAATTTATCATTTTTACAATATTACTTCTGTATTCATTCAACTTAATAATTTCTCCAAAAGGGACTGGGATTTTGATCTTGGATATCTCACTCTCCAAACTAAAAACAGAAGCATATTTTTCAGTCTCTTTGACAGGAGGAGGAGGTGGTGTATTTTTCCTAACCTCAGCATCTTTAGCGGCATCTTTCTTGGGCTATATTTTGTTTGCAGTAATTGGAATATTTTTGTTTCTGAGGCTATATTGTTTCTGCATCTCAAATATTGCATGTTGATATCCTTAAAGATAATCAGATGGTTCTTCACCCTTGTTTACATCATGATCTAACTCATCATGTTCCCCCTTAGTCAAAAAAATTCCTGACATGTTTTCATCTAAGAAATGAATTGAGTCTTCTTGTATTTCAGGTTGATCTTCTTCATCAACTAAGTTTTGCTGAAAAGGAGGCCTTACTTGAGGGTCAGGCTAGTTTCTATTTTCCCTTGGTCTCTACTGGTTTTGAGGTCTTCTGAACTGAGGATTTCTAAACTGAGGTTCATGTTGTGCAGGAGGAGCAGAGGCACTCCCAAGGGCAAGCTTATCCATCATTTTTTCCATTGTCTTCATCATGGAGTCAAATTTATCCTCTGAGGTAGAAGGCTTATCTTCTTCTAACAATTTAGTCTTTCCCATCTTGGAATTTTTTGCTGCTATAATATTGACTTCCATCTTCACTACATCATTTTTCATTTAAGCTAATGAAGGGGATTCTCTTTCTCTCAGCAGGATAGAAAATCATAATCAAAGGCCTCAGCATATCTCAGCTAAGCTACTCCTGGAGGAGGCTTTAGATGGGCAGGGATGGATTCATAAACTTTGTTAAATATCTTTGAAAAATTTTGAACAGTTTCATCAACAACTCTTTTCAAACTATTATGCTCAATGAGGGCTTGTACAGGGCTGGTTCTATTTCCCCACTTTATCAAGAAGTTATCTTCAAATTCATTCCAATTATGTAGGCTTCCTGCAGCAAGAGCTTTGAACCATTTTCTGACCTCACCAGTAAAGCTCTGAGCAAAAAATTTCATCTTGACATCCTCATGGTCAACCTCCTCCTTGTCTATGAAGTCATTAAATTGGTCTACATGCTCTCCAGATGTAATCTTTTCATCACTTCCCCAAGTTTTGATTCTAGCAGAATATTTGCTAGGAAGGGTATTAAGGACAGCTGGAAGAACAAGAGGGGCATACCTAGCAGGTGCAGCAACAGGTGGAGGTGGCACATTTCCTGCCATGATAACTAGAACTATGGTAGTTTTAGGGACAACAGTAGTAGAGGAAGAGGAACTATTAGGAGGAGGGCTGGTTGGTCTTTTTTGTCCAGTCACAATTGAACTCCAATCAGGAAGAGGGAGACCAGATATACTTCTTAACAAAATTTCAAATGGGTCTATTTCCTTCAATCTATTCAAAGATTCCCTTTCTAGCAATAACTCAGATGTAAATTCTTCCCAAAAATCTTCTTTATCTTTTTCTCTCACTAAGGCTGAGGTATCAATACCGCTTCTATGTAGGTATAAGAAAATTTCAGTCAATTCTTTTTCATTTTCAGATCTAAACAAGACTTCATGAATTTTATCATCAAAAGTTTTATCTTCAGGACTTCTTAAAATTGTAGAGGATGAGGATTTTGTATGTAATGGAGTACCTGATTGTACATAAATGCCTTGAATGCCTCTGGAAATTGTGTTTGGATTATCCACAATTGTAGGTGGATCTGGGTCAGGATTAATCCTCGTGTATCTCCTTTTCGAAGCCACCTTTGAACATGAGAATTTTGAATGGAGTAACCAAGGTAGATGCAGCCTCAAATAGCTTCTAAGCTCCTGCTACCTTCAAGAGTTCAACTTCAAAATTTTGGGAAAAGTATATCTTCAAGCTCTCGACAGACGCACCAAAATGTTATCGCAAAATTTCACTTGATTGGTTGTTGATCATACAACTCTATGTAAATATTTCAAACCATATTTTGATTGAAGCTTAGCCTCTTCAGTTTGAGAGGGCTCTCCCAAAGGGGTTTAGGATATTAGATAATGATAGGATTAGATGGCTAACTCTATTTTAAAAATAACTTGATTTTTGTGTATGTAGGTTGAAAAGAATGCAGGCTTGCAACCATTGGGCTTATGGAGTCAAAAAATTAATAGATTCAGTGGCAAGGTTTCTTGACATGGAAGATGAGGCAGATAAGAGTCTATAATAAAGGAAAATCACACATAGAACATAGGGCAGCATAGTCATTTCATCAATAAAGGAAGTCAGAGCATACACATATGAATTCTGAGTAATAAAGATGAAATCTACTGCAAGTAGTACACATAAATATATAGATCAGAAAGACATTAAAAACTCCATGAGAATCTCAGGTCTGTCAAGAAGAAGTCCTATGTATTGCTGATATTAGTAAAATTACATAAAGTAGCATATGGTGCAAAAAAAATCTCCAACCCTTTACAACTTCGATAATTTGGCTTTAAATAGACCTTCTTACAACAAGGATGATCTGCCTCTTAGCTAGATTCATTGAAATCTTCCTTTACAACTTACATAATATAAAAACATATCTTTTAATCAGAAAATGAAAGTTATACTCTAAAGAAGATATTTTCCTAATAGGACTCAAACTCCTATTTATTACACCAGTCTACCTTATCTTTAAAATAGTTACATATCATTGACAACTAAGTCTCACATGTTCGAATAGGCTATGACATATCTCATCACTACTTAACACATTAAATGTCCTCCTAAACATATGGAACCAAACCCTATTTTTTAGGAAAACAGGACCCTATATTCAATGAAAGCTTTAGCTGATGAGCTGTCTCTATTGCATGGTCTTCAAGTCATATATTTTTGGTGGAAAGTTCCCTTGATCTATTGTATGTGTCTTCCTATCCAAAAATACTTTTAAACTGCTCAGAAACCTTCAAAAATAGCTTTCTATGAAAACAGGGCAGTTTCGTATCGTGCTTTCGTAGCATCCAAAAAATGGCTTTTTCACTCAAAATTTATGCTTCTTTTTTGTTCCATAGTTTCCATCATGACCTGACATATCATCACTACCATTTTCCCTCCTTGAAAGCTGCAAAAAGTGGTTTTATAAGAAAAAAGATAGCTACAAAAAATTTTGTAGCATTTTCCTAGCTTCAAGCCTAGGAAATGCTACGAAACTGTGAAAAACAGTGAAATTTCCAGATTTTGACCCTGTCTCAAAAAGGTAACCTCCAACTGTAGAAACTTGGTATTCAACATTCAATTAACCTCTTAAAACTTAATCAAACTCAACTTAAGAGCCTTGAGTTTTTTCCTCTTCATTAATGATAAGTTGAGCTATGGGTTCCTCCGCTATAGTCATCTTTAAGCCCTTCTTCTCCAGCTCCTCATGGATCAATTCTAACTACTCTTGGAGGCCTTTGACTTGGTCCTTCATTTTTTTGTTCCTAGATTTCAAGTGTAGGTTTATTCTTCTGATATGCTTCACCTCTCCTCTCAATGGCTAAGTCCATTTGATCAATTGTTGTGTGTTATCTAAAGTCTTTAACACACTATTAACCTGCTCTTCCCAAACTTCTTTCATTTTCTCAAACTACATCTTCTAAAAATTATGTTTCCTTTCTTCTTTCTTCAAGACTGCTATTTCATGATCTGCTAACTTCAACTTCTCCTCAAGGACCTCAATCTCTATTTTTTCAATGATTTTCTCCTTTCCTTTATTTTGCTTGACGACTGGATCTTCTTTTGCAGGGGATGATAGGTCAATGATACTTGGTGGTGGCTGGATAGTTTTAGTGACCTTCTGAGCTTCCTTAATACTTTCCAAGACCTTTCTAGCATGCCTTTTCATTGGTTTTCTAGCCTTCAACATGAAACCTACATCCTCACCTTCAAATTCTAACTTCTTAGCTGATTTGGATTTCTTGAGTTTCTTTCCTCCCTCATCTATATCTTCAGCTTGGACTATGGGGGTTTCCTCAATATCAATAGCATTTAGAATGTCTTCTAAATTTCCCTTAGCCATTTTTTGGCTTCTTATAATCCTTTTTTTTCCATGTTTACTCACAGTTGGATTTTGTTTTGCAGGTAAAACAACAAGTGTATCAAGTTTCTACAATTTCTCTATTTCCATGATTATTGGTTCACTTTGCTCTGCCCCTATAGACTCACTTTGCTTTACCATTGAAGGTGATGGTGTACCTCTAGGTTTAGGAGTTCTTTTAGGAGTGATGGCATCTACTTCAAAACTAGTGACAAATAGAAAATATGACCAGTCTTTGCCTAATCTTTTTAACTCCTCTAAAACCAGCAACTGGATTAAACCATGATGAAAGAGTGAGGTTTCATTTCCTTCATATTTAGCTTGAACTTTATCTTCCATTTTTGCTAAGATTATGTATAAGTAAAAAGATATTTCAAGAGATTTCTTACCAACAAAATGTAGCATAAGCCTGAAGTGGTAAGAATAAATCATATGATACCTCCCTTCACAAGTGAAGTACTTCTGAATAATAAGCAGCAACTTTGAGAAATTGTCTTTCATGTAGCTCCTTGGAATGGCATTTGTAAGGTCAATCCCATTATGTTCTAGCTTGATAAATTCCTTACAATCCTGCATGTTTCATTTGAATCCTTTGAACCATTGTTCTCCTCCTCTTATAATTATTGTTGTTGCTACAATGGTCTCTAGAGTTATAGTGAGGTTCAACATCCCCACCTTTGAAGTTGTCCCATTGAAATTGATGGAAAACTCTTTAGAAACCTGTACATGGCATCCTTGCAGTCTTTTGAAAAACTGCAAACACCCTATTCTTTTGAAAACTTCTGAATCTGTTGGGTCTTCATTTATCAATTTCATGTCTGATGGCTCATATCTGAGACAATGGCCACCTTTGTTGGTCTTCCTCTTTGCAACCATGATACTTTTATGTCTTCTCTATCTCGCTTGATCAGTGATACCTGCAAACTTTTGAAAATGCCAGTCACAGCTTGGGCTTAGTGAAATAGCTCTCCAGAGCTCAATAACATGAAAAGAGGGAACGTAGAATGACAAATGACTCAATTTGGAAAGATTTTAAAGTTTCGATCACAACTCATGGCATAATCATGACTCATACATGGTTAAAATAGTAATAATGACTTCAGCCATGACCATTGTGCCTTGATTTAACTCTAGTTGACTCGAATGGCATCTACCCTAACCCTTTCAATCATTAACTAACACCTAGCACCTGTTTTGAAAAGACAGACAGGAATACCTCCTTTCGTAGCGTACTTAGTGTATTTCTGGGCAGTTTCTCTATGAAAGTATTAGCAGTTTCGTAGCGAAAAGTGTGTTTTTTATATGTAATTCTCCACGAAAGTAAGAAATCTTGGCTAAAATGAACTTTTCAGAGTTTTATGCTTGGGAAATGAAATATGTCTAGAAATAATTATTGATGTGACATGAAAAGACTTGAATGGGGGTGGGTTTGGACCTTAGGATAGGCTAATAAGAAAAATTTAAAATTTTCCTTTACCAAGTAATGAAAAATGAATTCTATGACCATACCTTTGACACATGAACCTCTAAGACTATGTCAAATGATGTTTCACCTTTTTCTGAGTGATAACACTGGGTACAGAGGAGATATTAAAACCTAAAAAATGAGAAGTCAATTCCTGGACTAATGACTAATAATGTTTGAGATGTCTAGAATGACCTTGGATAGTAGTTCTTACTTGTTTGACAATGATTTCTGAATCTCCCAGTACTTGCAGATATTTAATGTCAAGGTCAATTTCTTTATACAAACCTTGAATTAGTGCTTCATATTCTAGTACATGGTTCGTGCAATCGAATTCAAGTCTAAAGGCTAGCATGGTATTTTATCCTTTGGGACTTATCAAAATACAACTAGCTGCTGCACCATCTTCTGATTTAGAACCATCAAAATAAAGAATTAACTACTGGTTTATTTACAAAAAATTTACACTTAGAAGTGTATGTCTGGGAAAATTTTTCAATTTCAGAGAAAACCGCATTATCAAAGAAGGGTGATGGTTGGGCTTTCCAATAATTTCCAATAATTTCCAATAATATTAGTATTGAATGCTACTAGATCATTAACTCCTTCAAGTTCAGTAACTATATGTTTCATGAATTTCAAACAGTATACTCGAATTTGGTTTGGTTTTCCAATGTGGGGAAGCCACATATGTTACCAGTATGTTGCAAAGTATCCATGAAGTTTCTCAAACTAGTCTCTTCTCAATACTAAACCATAAATTTCAGGAATATCAGCTACCAAAATATCAATTATCTAAGCAATGTTAGGATTTGATGACAATCTAATGGAAACATAATTTATTTCTTATACAGCCTCTACTTTTTTCCTATCAAGTTGTACTAAATGAACAGGAGAACTTTGATGAGTTATGTTAAATTTAGCACATATTGATTTCGACATGATATTAGAGGAAGTCCCCTGAATCAATTAAGAAATTATGAACATTTTTTATTATAGATATCATAGGTTAAGAGAAATGGAGGATTATGAGAGATGGATCGATCACCTATCATAATAATATATGTGGCATCTACTTTAGTTTAAGGAGAAGGAGGTTCACCCATATGATTAGCAGCTTGAATTACTAATAGAGCATGTAAGGATGAAGCAAGAACTGCATTCAAATATCTAATTAAAATCTTTTGTTGTTGTTTCAATTTAGAAATTTCATGGATTGAAATGTTAGCCCTGGTATTTTTCATATCTTCATCTACATTATATTCGATGGTTTTAGAGACTACCATTGTCTTTGATGTAGATGGACCATCTGAAGGAGCAGATTTAGTCTATGTAGCCTTAGATGTAGACTTCTTACTTGTTGTTTTCTCTTTAGCGGGATTTGAGTTCTTTTGTTTCTAATTAGGCTGCGTTGCATCAGTGGTATTCTTGCTTCTTGTACTAACGAGTAAAGCTTCGTGATTTTCATCATTTTGGAGGATGAAATCCCACATTCCATTTAGTTCAACTTCTTCTTTGACTTCAGTTTCTTCTTCTTTTGTTTTCTCTTCATCTTTATCTTGATCAGAATCAGCATTAGATATGATGTTAGGAGGTTGAGAATTAGAAGATTGATTTTTCTTGAATGTCCTGAAAGCCTTCTTTGTATTGGAACTTTCAACAACTCGTTTTTTAATGTCTTCCATTTCATTTTCCATGGTTTTTAGTACTTTCTAAAGATCTTCTACATCAAAAGGATATTTTGGTGGCTTCTTATTTGAATCATCTTTGAAGGATACTTTCTTGGATTTCCTATCTTCTTGAGAATCCTTCTTTCAAGAGTTATAATGTGTTTCTCTACAGACAAAGATTCCTTAATATTTTCTGCCAATGTAGGTAACTTCGCTCTATAAAAATAAATAGCTATGACAGATGGGAGAGAAGAAATATACCACTCAATTTGAACCTCAACACCAGAAACTTATGTAGCGGGGATTTTATTGAGTAATTTATTAAATCTAGAATTAAAGTTTTTTTATTTTCTCTCCTATTTTAGAATTTAGATTTGATAGGTCATTGATGAGTGATGCAGTAGTTTTGTCATCTCCAAAATTAGCTACAAATTTTTCTTCAAACATATTCTAGCTAGTTATAGAGTGAGAGAGTAATGAAAAATACCAGGATCCTGCAAATCCTATGAGAGTATATGGATATAATCTGACTACGTACTCTTCTTCAGTTTTCTCTTTCAAATTGATGGCTAACATATAATTATGGACGTGTTCTTCAATTGCGATACCATCATCAGGATTGAATTTAGGAAATCATCTTTCAGGGTATTTAGGAAGAGGGTGAAGAGGAGCATGCATTTGTATAGCACATGGATTGTTCCATGGTTGTACATTTGGTGGAGTTTGTTGGCCTGCCATTGGACCTTGGGTGGAGATGATAAGTGAAGTTTGAGTTGACGAAGAGGTGGGTTGAGTGCTATAAATAGTTGAAGGGGTAGTATTTTTGGTACTAGAACTAGTTAAACTAACATTGATTGTTGGAATAGAAGTTTTTGAAATAATCAGAGGTAATGGAGGTGAATGGGGTTGTTTATTGGATAAGACCATGCTGGTGGTTGATGTTGATTAATTCTTCTTTGTTTTCCTTCGAGAAGTATCAATATGAAATTCAAAAGGAGGAATTATTGTCTTCTTATTTTCCAATCGAGTTAATATTCATCTAGGTTGTAAAGAATATGAAACACTAATTTCAGATGTTTGAGAAGTTTCAAGCTTTTCAGCAAAAAAGGATACTCTTTCTAACTTTTCGATCAAAGACTGAACTTTTGGGGAGTTTTGGTGAAAATATGGAGATATTATTGGTTTAGTTTCACTAGGAGACTTAGGAGAGGGATGTTCAACTTCATATCTTAAGGATTTATATCTAGCTAATGTTTTAGAAGTTGAAGGGGATCTAGAGGGAGAGAGACTCTTATACTGGATTTTAGATTAATCGGGCCTTCTTTCCATTCACAATTGGCCCTCCTTCTAGTGCCAAAATGTTGAAGCCTCGAATTTCGTTGCAACAACATGGGGGAAAACCATCCGGTCTGGAACTTAGAGAAAGTCCTTTTCCGTTTGGTGTAGTGGCTCCGACTGGGGATAAAGGGACCAATTTCCCAATAAGGATGATTAGGGTGTGTTTTGTTTATAACATTCAGATGGAAAATTATTTAATATATCATATGAATTTCATAAATATCTATTCTACTATATACCTGAGAGTATTCATTCTTTAATGTGATCTAGAAAGATATCTTTCAACAATTGGTAATGAAGATTATTCAAAAGTTGAAAGAGATGAAAATTATGTAAAAATCATTCTTTTGACAAAATAGTTTAATCAAAAGGATTTTGAAATGTATATCGCATTTATAAGTTTGATCATATATGAGATAAGTAACCATAAACAAATATTAGTACAGAAGTTCATTTAGCATTCACTTATGATAACATCTTTCATATATAATACAGATAAAAGATGACTGTCAATTCAAGAAGAAAAACTTAATATAATGTGTAAAAATACCATATATACGAGGTTCTACTCATTCAAACTGACAGTAGTGTTCTTCTCCTCCTCATGTTAAAGTAATTCAATGAGTACAATAGTGTAACTTTAGTTAAACAACTTCAATGTCAAAAGATAACAGATTTTGTTCCATTAATTCATCAAGGCATTCAAAAACTTACAGAAGTGCATTCTTTGCAAATGTTTTTGACAAATTTTGGACCCTTCTCTAAATGCATGAGAAGGGTTTAAATACTAAAATAAATATGTATAAAATAGATTATTACATAAAAATTTGAGGAGGTTTCAAACAACCTTCCTCATAATGAGTAAACTTAAACTACAATCTAGGAATAAAATAACAATATGCTTAGGTGGGCTGATCTTCTTTTCCCATTTGATCTCTGAGGTGGAAAATATCTACCATCAGCTTTAGCTAAGCTAGATGTGTAATCCTGGATCTAACCTGGCCTTTAAACACTGCATTCGAAAGTGTTGGAAATGATTTATTAATAAAATCAATTAATGATTATAGAGTCAGGCACCGATGATATGGTTTGATCAAAAAATTCAAGTAATTTTCATGATCAAACTTAGTTATATTTTTAATAGCTTTTGAATGTGTTTATGTGTTTTCCTTCCACTGTTCTTCTAATGGTTTAAGCTCTGGGAGAAATTCGGTTATAGATTCTTTGATAAGTTCAGCATTTAGAATTTGTCCATTAATAGATTCGATGATTTCATTTGTCAGATTTGTTGCCTTTGATGTCGACTTCTCTGCTTGTCTTAATTGTATTTCCCAATCTTTGAATACAATGTCTTTGTGAAATTTATCAATCTAGGGGAGATCATCTTTATTTCCTCCATCAGAATCTTTCCATTGGATGGAATAATAAATTTTCTTTTGACCCTTATCACATTCCAGCCTCCTGTTAGCCACTTGTTGGATAAAAATATTACTTGTATCACAATATGAACTGGTGACTGATATTTGATGACAAAAGGTTTCCTACTGCTACTTCAATTTTGCATTCCATTCCAGTGCCTCTTTAATAAATTGCTTTTCTTGAGGCTGACTTTTCAGCTTATCCATTGCTGCTTCTATCTGTCTTTCCTTTTCTGAAATCTGTACTTGGTGCTGCAACTTTAATCTATCAAAGTCCTTTTGGAATTGTGACATTTTCATCTCAATCTTCTTACTAGAATTAAACTTTTCATGTTCTAGTAGTTTTTCCAATTCTTGAACTTTATCTTCCTTTTGTTTGAGAAGAAGTTTCAGTTATTCTACTTTGTCAATTGTAGCAGTTGCATATGCACCAACAAAGTGTGATAGTTTAGTGATATTCTCAGTAGGATTGGCAAAATATTCCTTCCATACAACATCCATTGCTTCATTGTCAAGGGCATTCACTGATTCATCAATTCTTCTTCTCTTTCTTCTCTTGATTACATCTTTGTGACCTGGGCTGTAGAAAACATCTAATGGAGGTATTTCCTCAATTTTCAAAATGAGTTCCTATGTTGTGTAAGCCGGGATAATCTCTTGATCCTCATCTTCTGGGACTTGTTGTAGTGGCATTGCAGTTTCCACTATATTTTTTGTCTGCTCTGGAGTTTGGAAACTTGTCGATTATTCAACATTAGGCTTTGGTGGTGGTGTCTCTAGTGCTTTAGAAAACTTCTCCCATTCTTTCTTTAAATCCTTTGCTTGAGGTTTCTCTGTCTGCTCAGGTGTATTTTGAATATGTTAAACTTCTTTAGAATATGATTCAGCTCCTTTAGTTTCTCCTTCAGTTTGCATCTCAATTCCTTTAATCACTTTTTCAATTATTTTCTCACGACTTTCATTTCTTCTTTTAGATTCATTGTCAGAGTGATCTTAACTCTAAGAGTGGTGTTTTGATTTTTCTGGCTCTTTGTTGGATTTTTCTTGAGATTCATCTTCTGACATGTCCTTAGCCTCATCATCTAGAGTAATGTTGGCAGTTGTCCTTTTGACATCTTCAATAAATAACAGATCCAATGGGACTGTTTCTAATCTCTTGCTTCTATATGCTTGAAAAGCTTCAAAGTCTGCTTTACTGAGCTTATTAGATACAATTTTCAACACATATGTAAACTGCTCTACACATTCAAATTAATCATCAAATATGTCCTTCTCATTCAGGAAAGGTTTGAGTTTAATATCAGTAGTAAAATTCTGAATCAAGTCATTAGGATCATATGGTCTCTTTGGCATTAAATCCAGTTTCAATGAAGTGATATTTGAAATCTCTTTAGTTGCATGACCAATGTCAAAAAGGGAAAATGTGCCACATTGCACCGGGAAAGTAGGCCATATGGCTTTTTTCGAATATTTGAGTTGTTTGGTGACACCACTTTCTAGAGTTTGATAAGCAATTTCTCTAGCTAAAAGCTTATCAAGAACATAGTAAGGAAAAAAATCAGGGGGAGAATAACTCCCAAAAACTCTGATATAAGTAAAAATTTCCTCAACAAACCATCTAGCCACTGGTAGAATATCTATGCTAGCTTCCTTAGAAATCCTAGGGGCCCTTTCATTAAAGATGGTCTGATGGATGGGCAACATAACTACATTAAAAACTTTATAGAAATGCGGATGAAACTCAGATTCCCACATGGCTTTATGGTAAATATGAATTGGATTGGGTTCCTGGCTTGTCCACTTCCATCCCATAATAGGAAAGCTTGAACAAAAACATATTGCATCTATGATGTATGCACTCATGTATAAGGGAGGTATTGTCCTAGTGGAATAGACTTTATTTGCCCTATAATCCATAATGGTTTTAGCCATATTATATACAAAATGGTTTCCCAATTCATGATAAAGGAATTGATGATTGCGTCAATTAAAGGAACCCATTCTATGGTAGATCTAGTGGTATCTAGTTTAGAAAATAATCTACATAGCATTCCTGTTGCATAACAATAAGGGGAGGATAATTGTGCTATCGGGTAAATACCAATTTTATCTCACTTTGTCTTTCCTTGGTCTTCTTTCCATCATTTTATCACTTTCATGAGGTTTGTATTCTTTTTGATAAATATTTGCAAAAAAGGCTTTATCATAAATCTTCTGCGGCATAAGTAAATGATACATTATCTGTAAACCCTCTGCGATGAATGAGCCAATACTCTCTAGCTTAGAATTTTTGAATGTTTTGTATGCTATGTTGAGGTTTTAAATGACCAAATTTACCATATCAGTGTATGGTAATATTTTCGGCCTCGCCGCTATTCAATGGAGAAACAAACATGCAACTTCAAAGTAAGACAGCTTTGATGAAACTGCACTGTTTGTTGTTATTGTTTTCTTTAATTCTCTTGGTTGTTCTCCCTCAAATAGGTTATACATGGCCTCCCATGAAGAACTCCCACAATCCTTTTTTCACGTTGTGTCTGAGAATAATGGAGGCATGTTTGTGTCTTCTGTCGCGGACACTTGGGCAACTGCTTTGTCTTTCTTTGTCATTCCAGTTTGATATTGCTTCCTTAGGTAGTTTCATGAATTCAAGTGAAATTAGTAAATTTAGATCTGAGGTGAGTAGAGACAAGGATAGAGAATAGAGTTAAATCAACATAATCAAAATCCAACACTCTAAGTTTAAAACACCCTTCAAGTAAGATATCAATATTTTGAACCTTGTACCCATTAAATGTCATTAATAACCCTTAACTCGTTCTATCAAATCTCTTACATGACTTACGCAATATATCTAATCTAACAATCTAATTCATTATATCTTATAACGGATTTATTGACTAAGAATCACTTCACACACTTCAATACTAAATGATATAGTGCAAATCGCAAATTTTAGTAGATACCAATAGTACATGTTTTCGCCACTAGTGAACTTGCGATTTGCACAAATCGCACATCACAATTCATTACGGTGGATATAAATTTTCATTTATTTTATCGTTGTGGAACGCAATATGCACTAAATACTCACAGGATTGAGCTTTATTGGATTTTTTGATACATTTCGTTGTTATTTTATTATTTCGTCAGGTCTGACTCATCACAACTCTTTTCAAAATGTTATAAGTATGTTCTTTAAAGGAGGAGCAATGTGATTAATACTTTAAGGGTTTTTTAATCATTTCAACAGGGATTTTATATAATTCAAAAAATAATTGAAGCACTTTTCACAATTCGTAAATCATATATGTGTTTTAATTTTGTTGGCTTGTAAGGTATGCGATTTGCGCTAAGCGCTTTGAAATCAAAGCAGAAAGGAAAAGCCTTTATTCCTAAAGTTTAAGACTTACACTAAAATGAAATAATGCTTATAAATTTCAATTTATTTTTTAAAGGGTTCCCATTTATTTTAATAATAAATTATGGGTGTTGTATAGTTCAACACACTCCTCGTGTAAGGATGATATCGATTCAATCATGATGCCTATCTAAACCAGAACTAGAATGGTACTTGTACTCATCACCCCTCCTATATAGAGTGTCAAACAACCTGTCATTTATCATTGTGTCAGCTATATTTGACCTGTGTCTTCCAGGAGACCTACTTCCATATGCCCCATTAGTTGTGTCCTCCTATCCATAACTGATCCCTAGTGGCCCTTGTTTCTAGAAATATGATAACCTTTGAAGAATTATTGAATTCGCCTTTGCTTGTTTCTCTTATTCATGTATGATCCTATCATTGTTTGCCTTACAAATCCTTATTTCTTCCTTTATGCTTCTCAATGTGTCTGCCAAATTAGAAGAGTGCCAACCATGCTGCTCATATGACTCATAGGGTGAGTCCTTGTAGTCTAGCATTTTTCTATCCATTCTGATTTTTTTCCTGCTAAGCATAATATGTCAGCTAAACCAAGTGACAATAAATCGACGTACCTTAGTGTAATTTTGGGAGGATACATCCTGCAAGATCAACCAATCAATGTAATACATGTATATACAAAATCATAACATCATATAAACTCGTAGCACATGGTATATCAATGCATAAACATCATTCTAGTTGGAGTCCAGTCATAAATGCATGACCATACCAAATACACACCATGACCTAATGCATGAAACCCTCAACCATATGAATGCAACTTTACCACACACAATCACAAGCATAGACAATACACCCGCATAAGTAACATGTAACCAAGCATGAACAACCAATGCATGCTCAACCTATAGCATCCCACAAGAAAGCATACATGGATAATACACAAGCATGACCAATATGTGACCTAGCAAAAACGAATAATGCATATATACAACATGTAAGAAAGTGTGTGTTAGTCTCATGTATTCTATAGTATCACTAGATGACTATGGATTTTCTACAATCTGTTGAAAGTAACATTCCTTGACTATCATTTAATTTCATAAATATCATTGCCTTCATTATTTTCCATTTAAACTATTCGTTGTCTCTCATTTTACCTATTCAAATCACTCTTTTACTCTGAAACTCCATGTTTGACCCTAAAATCCTCATTCTCGCCTCTTTCCCTACCTAAAACCCTACTTCAATTGCTAAAAACCTCTCCCTTTTCATTCAATCCCCTTCTTCCATTAAAACAATGTAAAAACCCATTTTTACATTGTTTTACAAGAAAATTTTATTTCATTCGGGACCCACTCCTTTAAATAAGCCTTGTTTGTTTAAAAATACTTGACCCCGTTATATTAAACCCCGCCTCTTTTTTATATATTAAAGCCCTTGCTTTAATAACCTTACTCCCCCACTTTCGTAAATCCCCTGGTCCCACATAAACATTAACCCTCCACCTTTATATTTAAGCTTCTCTGCTTAAATACATCCTGGACCCCACCTTCTGAACTAACGATTAACCCCTGCTCACCCAACCACCGTCTGATCCAATCCCCCAGATCCTATGGCCATTGCTCCCTGTCGCAACCACAAAATCCCAATAAATAATACCTATGAGGCTTGCGATATGGGAATTTTTACCACCGTCCCATCCTACCACGCATCACCCCCTCCATGCTATCGCGTCCTTGCGATATAAACCACCTCACCGCATATGGACCGTGCGAAAACCACTTACCACCCTCCCGCCTACGATGAAACTACTGACCCCATTCAAATATTTTGAATCCCTATGTTACTATGATAAGCCCCAAGCCACCATAAAAGATCTGTGAACCCCTCTGAAGACCCGAAAGCCCAAAATAAGCACAGAAATGAAAAGCTTCCATTATCCAGACTTCGTCCACAACGCAGGTTTTTTTATTATTAATAAATTGTTTTATTTTGCAGGTGATGTACGTGGCGGAAAATGCATAATTTTCATTCTTAAGTCCAAGAATTATTAAATCAGGTTCTCTAGGTGACGATCCAGAAACCCTATTCATTAAAAGGATTTGGAGTGCAAGAAAAATGAAACGAAACAGTGGGTTATGATAAAGAATGATCATGCAATTACTCCAGGGGAAGCAAGTTGTTTTCAAAAAATAGAGCAAGCAAGAAAGGAGAGTTTCACAGTGACTATACAGGAGAAGATGAAAACATGGTTAAAGAAAGGTGACAGTCAAAAAATTCACCATAACAGTTAAAGGTAAAAGAGATTAAAGGATTAATCAAAGGTCAAAGATGAAAGACACGGTTAGAAGACAAAGTGTTACACCATTTTTTGGTCATCTAACCTATTTTCATTAGATGGACCCAAGTACACCATGTAAGACCAATTTTACCCTACGTAAAATTGCTTCCACTATGTAAAATAACTTAGTAAACCACATTTATTAGGTTGTTTATGGTCTAAACATGAAACCCCAAAAGGAAATATTAAACAAACCTATATTTGTTTTATTTTCCTCATGGAATAATTAATTAAACCATAATTTAATTATTATTCCTAGTCATGTTTAACCCAAAACAAAGAAATTAATTAGATAAACTTTTATTTATCTTATTATTTTCTAGGAATAATTATTTAAATCTTATTTAGATAATATTCCTTGTTAAATATGACCAAATCACCCACAAATAATTAAATAAATCATTATTTATTTAATTATCCTTCAACCACTTCCTTAAAAAGATAAATAAATCATTTATTATTTATTATTAACAAATAAAGGGATTTGACCCAAGTCAAATACTTTTTCCCTCCAACAAATATAATAAAATATTCCATAAAAGGTGGATCTAGATTTGGTTAACATTATTTTAATCATGCACAAAGATCTAGAATGACCCAATATTTTGTTATAAATAGGAGGGTTTTTCCTACCATTCTTCACCTTTTGTTGCCTATTAGATCACTCTGGATCTATACACTTGGTCACATTCTACATTATTTGCTGTGTGAGCTCCCTTTGAGTTCTATCTTTGTCTGGGTTTTCTACACCAACAAGAGAGAGAGATTCTAGATCTGAAGTGCTGAGGACTTCCAAGAACCCATCCCATTGAGGAGAATTGGAAAAATCTTCTTGTTTTCCTCCCAGCTCTTGTCTTGATAAACTAACTGCAGATTTGAAGATATTGGCAGCCACTTTTGATGTTAGGGCTATTAGTTATGCATAGCTAAAGTGGTATTTTTTCGTACACTTCGACAAAGGATTCATACTAACAAATGACAACTCCACACGGGTTTTAAATTACGACCGTTGTCGTTTTTCATATTCCTGCATATCCAGCTACTTCAAACCCTAGGGTTTCTTTTCAGCTTTTTGTTTTTCCTATTTTTATGTTGTTTTTCTCACATAAAACCCTAAAACATTAAAATTTCTAACTTCCGCGTGTTTCTGGCCCTATTGCACAGGTGACCGACATCAGCCGCAACTGAGACGACAACTTTTCTGAAAATCTGCCGCCAAGACACCTGGAGCTTCAGGTCGCACTTTTTAGCCCATAACCTGCGACCTGGACCTCCAGGTCGCACTTTTCAGCCAATTTTCTGTGACCTGCACTGAAAACAAGTCAGAACCTGCGACCTGCCAATTTTTCAGTTGTTTTTCTACAATTTTTCTGGGTTTTGCTGAAGCTTCTGTCAGGGTTTTCCAGCCTCTGTCTCCACTCGTTTAGACCTATTTCTGATATGTTTTGCTCATCTAAGTGGGAACCTATCCCCCTAGGGCTTCAGTACCCTCCACTTTTTGTGGAAGAGTTTTTAGCTGTTTCAGTTGTCTGTTTTTTCAGAGTTTCAGCCTTCCCTTTTTCAGATCTGATACCTCCTTCTCAGATCCCTTTAAATCAGCTCTTCTTCCTTTCAAATCACCTCTTGTAGTTTTGTTTGGACCTCCCTTTAGGACCTCCTCCCTGTCCTTTCCACTTTTTTCTAATTTCCTCCTTTTTTCCAGCCACCTTGCCTCTGCCTCTTGGCTATGATCTGCACCTTTTTCAGCAGCTTTCTCCTTTAGATCCCTGTCCCTTTCGACCCTAGATCTATTGGCCTCTTTTTAGTGTGTTTTGACTAGATTTTTTTTTCCCTCTTTTAGATTAGTTTTGAGAGACCCACCTTTTTGGGTTGAATCTATGCAATAGTAGCTGTTAATTTTCTGTTATTTCAGCATTATATATTGTTCTCTACAGATTTATTTTCAGTTACGCAGCACACTTTTTCTCTTGCTCTCAAAACGAAAAGGGTTTAAAAATTAAAATTAACGCACGCCACACACTCACCCTAAGCGAAGAAGAGCCTGGTTTACACCGCCAGGAAAAGACTTTAAAATCAATTGACACTACACCTTTCCGCCCTTATTTCGACATTGTAATCACTTGATTCTGCACCTCCCTGCCTTTGTCAGTCATTCTTCTTCCCCTTGTGCCGTGTTTGTGTTCCCACCATTGCGACCACAAGGCGCGCTTCCCGGAGACTTCTTGGCCTTCATCCTCAGTTTCTGGTCAATCGACCTGCTCCGTCCCGCCATCGTCAAGCCAGTCCTCCTCCGAGTCCGCACTCCGACTCCTCTTCTGATTCATTGGGTTCTCCTTTTACTTTTGGTTCTCCCCCTGTCACCTTCACTATGTCTGGTCCAGGGCCTAACACTATCGGTGCTCCCGACCCTAATGCCGAAACTCCTACTAGTGGAACCGCCACATGAACTACCTCGGCTGCACCCTTGTTGCCGTACATCGCAGGCCTCAGCCTCCCCGATTTCAATCAGCTGATCAATGACCCTATCTGCCACGATGTTGGTTGGCCTGCTATGCTAACCAAGCTCCCCTCCGACATACCTAAGTTCGAAGGCCTTGCTGGAGAAGATCCAACCAACCATGTCCGATCTTTCCACATGTGGTGTTCCTCCAACTCCATTACCGATGATTCCATCCGTCTTCGGTTGTTCAAACGCACGCTTACCAGCGAAGCTTCTAAATGGTATGTTGACCAAGCCACCTCTTCCCATACCACCTTTGCGACCATTGCCCAAGCCTTTTTATCTTACTTCCAGCTCCCTCTCCGATACGAAATTGGTACGGAGCTTTTGACCTCTTTCAAGCAAACCTCTTCGACCCGCCTTTCCGCTCATGTCCAGGAATGGCGACGAAGACGAAGCTTATGTCAAGCTCCCCCCTTCGAAGATTGGATCTATATGGACTGTTTCCTTCGCTCTCTCTTAGCTTCCATTGGCAAATATGTCGCCTCCCATTTCCCTCAAACCAAAGAAGCCGCCCTCCAAATAGCCTTGAAATATGACCTGATCTATGCTCAGTCTGGTTATGTTTATACCGTCCTCCCTGACCTCCCCAGGCCCGGTGGCGCTAATGCCCCGGGGGCATCTCATTCCGCCGACGGTATTGTTGGAGCCCTTTCTCATCCATATGCTCAACCTCCTATGGGCTATGGTCTCCCTCAGGGAGGGGCCAGCACCTCTAGCACTCTTCCCCCTCCCGGTAGCATGTATCCAAGATACGGCATGCCTCCTCCTTTTGCCCAACCTCCTGCTTACCTCAATGTTTCCCAACCTAACCATTACCTTTATCCGCAGCCTGGTGCGCCAGCTCCTCCAGCATATGCGCTTCCATCTCCCTTGCCTCCTCCAAACCCGCAACAGCACTTACAGCCCCCTCCAGGGCAAGTATTTGCACAACAGGGTGCGACTAATCCCCCTTCTTCTCAAAGAAGGCGGAGAGGCAATCCAAACCAATCTGCCCCTAGTACTCGTGGACCCAATCCTCAAGGTATTGACCCTAACACTGCTAACCAGCAACAGGGCACTCAGCCCAAGCCGGACAGGCCTCTTCGCACAAATAAGCCTTGTTCGTGTTGCGGTGTTTATGGTCATTACACCCACGATTGTCCCCTCTTACCACAGATGTGGCAGATGTGGGAGTCTCAAGCCACATTGCGTGGACAACATGCCTCCCCTCATGCTCCTCCTAATGTGGCCACTACCCAACCAGCTGTGTTTACTGATCCTTTCCCTCAGCAAGGATTCGTGGCTACCCAACCACCTGACGGACAGGTCGCCACTCAACCTTCCCCTTCTGGTTCCTCCGATTACCAGATCCTTATGATGAACTCTGATCCTTCCCCAATCGTCGACCTTCACCTTCAAACTCGGTCTCGCTAGTACCCCAAGCCTCCCGCTCAGTCTGCCCCCGAGTCCCCTTCTTCAGGTTCTACAGAGCCTCTTTCGACATCCAATGGCCCCTTACATATCCCTCAACCCAAAGTTGAGGTTCATACCAAAATTACTAAGGGACCATTACATCGAAATGCTGCTTCTGGTCGAGCTGCTCATTTTTATAGCATAGTAGATGATTTGGCGCAATCTCCTGCTCCCATTTCCACGTTGGAACTCCTCCAGTCGTGCCCTTCCCAAAAGAAGGCTCTGCTATCTGCCGTGGGCACTGTAGATCCTGCTGATGACAAAATGATTGTTTTCGACGCCCATCAAGCTGAACATCCTCCTCTCCTTGCTTCCGTCGCCTTCCAAATCCCAGTCAAAATCCGGAATGCCAATGTTTCTCGGTGTATAATTGATGAGGGGGCATCCACCTATGTGATGTCCGCTTCGGTTTGGAAGCAACTCGGATCTCCTGACTTGGCCCCTTCCATGATCACCCTTTGAGCATGGGATAGCCATGCCTCCCAGCCCATCGGCCTTTTCCGTAATTGTCCTATCACCCTTGCTGGTAAGACTGTTTGCGTTGACGTCGAAGTCATCAACGCCCCTCTAGATTACAAAATTCTATTGGGGCGAAGCTACACCTATGCCATGTCTGTTGTCCCCTCTGCGGTTTTTCGCAAGATGTCTTTTCCTCACAATGGAAAGATAGTCACCATCAACCAGTTGACTTATCATGAGCCAAAGTCTCAGACCTCCCCTGAGGCAACCATCTCTTTTGTAGCTAATAAGCAAACCGTCGATTCCTTGACCAGTGTCTCCCCCGGTGTCTACAAAGATTCCTCCCTGCTTGGAACTTTTCCTGGTCTCCCCCCTCCTCACATCTTTGATCCCATCTTATCGAATGTTTGCATGATACAATCATCTCGAGCTTCCCTTAAGCGACCCGCTTCGGCTAGTCAGCAACCTCAGACTCAACCTCGCCCACCGCAACCCGCTCCTAGCCCTTCATCTCTGCCATCCGGACCTCCTCCTTCTGGCCATTCTCCTACAGTTGGTATCCCTGAGCCCCTTTATCCCCCTGGATCGGTTCCCCCAGGCCTTAACCATCTCAGAGCCGTCCCTCTTGGTCATTATCCCGCTGGTCAGATACCATTCCTAGCTCCCCCCCCCGGAGTCCATTCGGTCCCCGTCATGGCCACCCTCTCTCTCCCTAACCTGACCCTGGGTATACCCGTCTGGTACCTTGACCCTCCAGCCACTACCCCTTCTGGTCACCCCAAACCCTATCTTGCTTTGACACCGGTTCAACCGGTCCCCCTCGCTTCCTCTGTTGCTACCATGCCCCCTATACCTCCCCAGGACCATACCCCTGTGGTGACAGCTCCAGGAAATAAAGGCAAAGCTCGCAAGGAGGCATCCAAAGACAAGGCCACCCCGACTGACCCTGCTCCTCCCCCGCCCGCAAAGCCTTGTGCCTTTTGTGATGTCGTCGGTCATGCCACCCATACTTGTCCTGAGTTACCCCACATTCAACCCATGGGTAAAGTCGTGTTCCCTGAGTCTACGGTCTTCGACCCTTCTCTTCCATCCTCGTCCGTAACCAAGAACCCAAAAACTATTCGCACTAGCAAACCCTGCGCTTTGTGCGGTATCCATGGCCATTACTCCCACCATTTTCCTCACCTGACGCATTACCGCACCTCTTTAGAAGTAGTCTGAGAGTATGAGGTTGAACAAAATCAATCCGCCTCTCCCATACTCGCACAGTATGCTTCGGGCCAGCTTGAGGATCCCCCCGCTCCCATTGACATTCCCCCCCCTGATGTTCAGATGACGGATTCTACTACGACCATTCTTTACCTATCCTCCTCTGTGAGACCTTTGGAGCCCAGTCCCCTTGCATCCTCTCCTGTTTTTTCGCCTGACCCCCCTTCAGCAACCACCCTTGACCCCCTCTTTTCTACCCATACACGAGATCACTCCACCCGTATCTCTGTTGACCTCCGCAGCCTGAGTCCTCGCCATACCTCCTATAGCCCTCATATACCACCCTCTAGTTTGTATATGAGTCATAGCCATCCTGCTCATTGCACTCCCTCCCGTAGTTGCCACTCGATGTCTTCTGTACACTCACGCTGTCGTCATTGTATCTCCTCCCCCCATTTGTTGTCCTGTAACACCATTCCGCAGGACCTCCCATCCCCACCCTTTATCGGTTACGCCGATGGTGCAAGTCGTTACTCCCGGAATCTAGCCGTGGCAGGCTGGGTCATTTTCACCCCCTTGCATGCCCTTGTTCTCTCAAACGGGGTCTGCATTGGTACTGCCACCAACAATCAGGCTGAATATGATGCAGTGCGTGGTCTCTTAGCCGATGCCCTCTTTCATCGCATCCTCCATCTGCATGTTCATTTGGATTCCCTACTTCTTTTCATGCAACTAAATGGTGTTTATCGTGTGCATCACCCTATGCTGTTTAGACGATATTTACGAGTGAAACTCTTGATACGTGAATTTGAAACCATAACTTTCAACCATGTACCTCGAGAACAGAATCACTATGTAGATAGCATTGCAAATCATGTTCTAGATTGGCATTTATCACACGCATTTCATACAAGACAATAACATTCATAATCATTAAAAATGATGCATATCCATAATATCTGTTGCAAAACATGTGTTTAGAGTCCATCTACTCTGATACATATGACATGCCCATAGCATGTTACAAAAACTCCAAACTGGGGGCACCATCTGCCTCTACATACACACTAGGGGGCACCACATGCCCCACACCTACTCACTATCTGGCGGATCCCGAGCCAATGGCTCTACCCCTGCAGCCCGTAGATCACGTATGCCTTGACCGGCCATTGCCATGTGCCGCATGACACCTCGCCATTCTGAGGGTAGACCAATGCATGCCTCCATGTACTGGTCATCTAAGTCTTGCCACCCGCGCTCTGCAACTCTGGTCAGCAACCTCTCGCATCTATGGCGGATTTCCTCCAGAAGGGCGGCCGCATCCTCATTGCGCACTGCTCTCGACCCACTCGACCCTGCAGCTCCAGAGGCTACCGGGCGTCCCATATATCCGGCCGGTTTTACCGGAGCTATATCTGCATACCAAAAGTACATGAATCAGTACCATATCTACTATTCAATAACTTTAACATGCCCATACAAGAATAAGTAATCTGTCACTTACCATCGGGCCCCCATACTTGCCCAGGCGGAAGTGGCAGGTCCAGATCTCCACAATAACTCATCCCACTATAGGGATAGTCGTCAATGTATAACGGCATCTGATCCCAATGGGCAAAGAACTCAGGTTTAAACACTCATCCGACCGCCCCTCCTCCTCCTCTGCACAGTAGCCGCCCCCACCGGCGCATCCTAGGCTCTCTCGGGCCCCCATCTGGGAGCTGTATACAAGGTCGTAAGGTCGGGATCTTCTCAAAGAAGAAGGCGCACAATAAAGTCCCATACAAGAAATCGTGGTTCACTTGCCGCTTGCAGAGTGACAACTGTCGTTTTAGCTACACCAGCATCATTTGGGCCCACCCATAGTAGGTCCCACTCAACACACTCTCCACAATCATCATCTGCCCCCCAGTGATGTGATGGAGCGCCTGGTTGCCCAGGATACGCAGCACCGCTGCGGCCACTACACGGGTCTCTAATCTCTCTAGATCCCCGATCGGTATCCGAGTCCCCTTGACTTGGAGACTCGGTCGACAATGTCGCTCCACAAACTCCATGATATGCCACCCCCGCGGTAATACTGGCTGCGTGTTTCCCACCATCCCCAGTGGCGGGAGACCGATCCTTCCGATCAAAGAAATACCCATCCTGGGTATCGGCTCTATCCTGTGCCTGCACTAAAAGACCTCATGCTCGATCAGAGTGGCGATGTCCCGGGCCCAGCAAAACTCTCAGCTCTCATGAAAGGTTCTAAATCCATTTAGAACCCCAAACACAGCTGACCTGCAGTGAGACCACAATCTGCACAGATCTCTGCCCCGTGTCTTTGAGGTCTCTCTCTCTCTAGTTAACCCGTATATCTGCCATATCTGCACAAAAACATCATCTTTGTCAGCATACAGATAGGGATACCATAACCAACCATAAAAACCCAACTCTCAACCATAAAATAGCACTAAAACCCCCTCATCTCCCAGGTTGCACTTTTCTACCCAATTCTGGGACAGGTCACAGTTTTTGCCCTCAAACCTGCTTCCCAGGTCGCATTTTTTGGCCCAAAAAGTGCGACTCGGCCGTAGAGATGAAGGAGGGTTTGTTACTGGGATTTTGGGCCCTAAACTGAACTTTCAATCCATCAAAATGAAAGAGTAAGGTTAGGTCGCTTACCTGCAACTAACAGATCTCGATTCCAATGGTCGGTTTGTCCACTACGCTCACCGCAAGATTTAGGGCCTTCTCTCCTCTCTACATTCACCACAGCAACACTAGCAAATGAGTGAATTTGGAGGGAAAACTGCCTTATTAAAAGAAAACCCTTGTTTCTTCTTTCGCCTGCTACGACCATACCGTAGCCCCGCTTGACAAACCGTCTGCACCGTTGGAAAGCTCTCTCCAAGCCCTCAAATGGGTATCTATTAGTTTTTTGTGATTTTATACTTCACCAGGACACATTTTGTCCAAGATGGGTCACTTCACCTCTCCTTAAAATCGCATTTCTTCACTTACAACACTTGTACCGGGGGCACCACTTTGCCTCCTTACTTGTCTTTGTTCGTGTTGATTTTCGTCGTGAGTTACCATCTTGTACTCATGTTTTCATGGTCCCCCTTTGGACCTTTACTGTGTGGCAGCACCATCGAGTCGCCCTTTTTTAGAGCATCCAAGTGGAGTCATCATCGCATTCATGGAGTCTATCCCGAGTCCCTTTGTACCCCGCTATAATCCTCCATCCCTCATTGCTTGGTTTCTCTCTTGTGTCGCACATTATGGCCTTCAGTCCCACTGTCCCTTATCCCTGATGATATTGTGTCAGTCGCTGCCATGTCATTCATGCCCTTTATGCTCTAGCAAGGGAAGTCGTCCATTCGCTACTCAGTCCCCTACATTCCACCATCATCATTGGTATTAGTCTGTCCATCGCTCTACTATTTTCTCTCGTACTTTAGTTGAGGATCTCTCATTGCCTCACCTATGGCGGACCTCCTTCTGTCAACATCAGTTCCTCCATTCCAGAAGATAGGTCTAGAGGGTGGTGTACCTTGGTTCCAGCTTCCACTCTTGTTCGGTGCCTCGGATCAAGCAAAGGGATCTCTCATTACCCTTTGACTTGATTGTTTCTCCACTCCAGCTCCTTTCAGCATGTTTGAGATCCGTATGCTTGATGGTTTAGTGATGCAACAACAGCTATTGGTGATTCCCGGGTGTGTGTGAGATGTCTCAGCCCTCATGAGGGGTTGGCCCTGCAGGTAACCCCCCACATGCCCGGATGACTTCTTCATTGCAGCCTTCGATGCAGCTCCATATATTTGATGATGTCGGACTTAGCCGCTTGCAGCGCCTCTTTGATTTGCATGTATCAGTCAGATTTTTTGAGCCCTTCCCCGCTTATTGGGGGCATTTGGGTTGTATTTGTATCTCATGTACTCAGATATTATTGTATAAGTCCTGGCTGTTATCCCAGGCACAACATGTATGTGGGATTCCTCATTGTATTCTTATCTGGCTCATGTTTATGCCAGTTGTACTTTATGGTTCGGTCCCTTGTTTACTGGACACACTATTCTTTTGTACTTTGTCTCGGCGGGTATAGGTATGCCTCCCCTGCCGCCTTTAACACAGGTACCCTCTCATAAAAAAGAGACTTGTTTCACCTGCGAGTCTCGTCTCCTCAGGGTCCAGTTCTTCAGCACACTAGTCTACCTTACATTTCTCTCTCTGACTTCCCTCTTGATGTCTGGTGATTGAGTTCTTACAACGTACTTCGTTCATACGATTTGCTCCTAACACTCGCATGTTGGGGGGCAATCTGTTACACCATTTTTTGGTCATCTAACCTATTTTCATTAGATGGACCCAAGTACACCATGTAAGACCAATTTTACCCTATGTAAAATTGCTTCCACTATGTAAAATAACTTAGTAAACCACATTTATTAGGTTGTTTATGGTCTAAACAGGAAACCCCAAAAGGAAATATTAAACAAACCTATATTTGTTTGATTTTCCTCATGGAATAATTAATTAAACCATAATTTAATTGTTATTCCTGGTCATGTTTAACCCAAAACAAAGAAATTAATTAGATAAATCTTTATTTATCTTATTATTTTCTAGGAATAATTATTTAAATCTTATTTAAATAATGTTCCTTGTTAAATATGACTAAATCACCCATAAATAATTAAATAAATCATTATTTATTTGATTATCTTTCAACCACTTCCTTAAAATGATAAATAAATCATTTATTTATTTATTATTCACAAATAAAGGGATTTGACCCAAGTCAAATACATTTTCCCTCCAACAAATATAATAAAATATTCCATAAAAGGTGGATCTAGATTTGGTTAATGTTATTTTAATCATGCACCAAGATCTAGAATGACCCAATATTTTGTTATAAATAGGAGGGTTTTCCCTACCATTCCTCACCTTTTGTTGCCTATTAGATCACTCTGGATCTATACACTTGGTCACATTCTACATTATTTGATGTGTGAGCTCCCTTTGAGTTCTATCTTTTTCTGGGTTTTCTACACCAACAAGAGAGAGAGATTCTAGATCTGAAGTGCTGAGGACTTCCAAGAACCCATCCCATTGAGGAGAATTGGAAACATCTTCTTGTTTTCCTCCCAGCTCTTGTCTTGATCAACTAACTGCAGATCTAAAGATATTGGCAGCCACTTTTGATGTTAGGGCTATTAGTTATGCGTAGCTAAAGTGGTCTTTTTTCGTACACTTCAACAAAGGATTCATACTAACACAAAGTTAAAGGACAATCACAAAAAGATCAAAGAGAAAACAATTAGAAGATACAGATGAAGAAAAATTTGAGATTAAAAGACAAATCAAAGTTTAAAGACTAATTAGAGCTTAAATACAAATCAACAAAGGAAGACATATCCGAATGAAAAAGCACATCACCATTTACTTCTTCCAAATCACATTGGCCACCTACAGCCACATTTTGATTTAAGACAAGCTACCTCAGTTAATGCTTTAGTCACAGATATTTTAAGTAGCTCAACAATTATTGAAAAAGTTAATGTTAAAGCCAAATAGTCAAAAATATCCAAAAGTTAGCTCAGCAGTAAATTAGGAAGTTATTTCTACAGTGAGTCAGTCACAAATATTTTTGCATTGGGCCTTGCATGGTCTCAATTGTCAAAAATCATTTACTCTGTAAAAAATATAGTTTAAAACCATATAATAGGATCACCTCCTCATCTGCAAATAAATACTGCATGTATTGTTCGTTATTATTGTTGGTTGGTTGGCTAGTTGATTGGCTGCTAAGCTGGATTTTGATCAGACCCTGACTTGCAAAGACTATTGCACTAGAGTATTGTAACTGTTTTGGACTTCAGTAATACAAGCACGTTCACAGGATTCTTGAGCTATGTTAATGGTGATGTTATCCCTCTTTTTCATTGTTTCTCCTACTGTTTTCCATATTATACATCATTTCTCTGATAATAGAACATAAATTTTAGATTGAGATATGTTGCTTTGGAACCTTAATTATGCCTCCTTCTTTTATCTTAATGTTTTCTTCTACGAAGTTTGATTAAATAATTCAGGGGTGTCTTGCTCTTTAATTTCACCTAGCTTGTTGCCTTGAAGTTCCCTTAGTAAAGTAGTAAATAAAGAATTTAGGGGTGTCTTGCTCTTTAGTATTACTGGACTGTTATCCTAAATGCCTTCTTTGAAGTTCGATTAAATAATTCAGGTGTGTCCTGCTCTTTAGTTTCACCGAACTGTTATCTTGAATGTTTTCTTTGCCTAAAAGTAATAACTAGAAAATTCAGGGGTGTCCTGCTCTTTAGGATTACTAGATTGTTGTCTTAAGGTTTTCTTAGTAAATATTAATTAAAGAATTCATGGGTGTCCTGCTCTTTAGTTCCTCTTCAACAGTTGTCTCAAAGGATTTTCTTGTTCAAGTATAGTTAAAGGATTCTTAATTGCCCTTTAGTTTTACTAAATTCACAACTTGCTGTCATTTCATATTTCATCTAATCTAAAATATCCACTTGATATAGTTAGGTTTCCCTATGAAAACCTTTTTAGATTTTATGTACAATTAAAACCTGTTATGACTCCATATCCCAATGGATTAATGTTTCTCACAGTCTATCTATTCAACTGAAACAATCAATCAATTTATCAAACAATCAATCAAAACAAAACAAACAGTCCCAAAAGTTCATAACTAGCCTAAAATCAGAAAACTTAAGCATAAAGATAAATCATTTACAAACACAAACATAGATATATCCCTCTCTGAGTCCAGGAAGGCTAGGTCCTTGGACTCCAAAGTGGTTTGATGTGGTTCTCTGCAGATTTTTTTTTGCCAATCTTGCAAATCGCGGGGCTCCAATAGCGTGCACTAAAATACATAAGCATGAACCACACATAAATAGTCATACACTCATGATAACATGTTGACAACAACACCATCAGTCCTTCCATGGCGACACCACTGCCACCATGGCCAACACAACATAGATGCAACAAGCACATACACCATAGGTATGAGAAACAAATATGAAACCGATAGAAAATCATGACAAACACACCACCCATTCATTCCAAGGGTTGAACCATGCTCTGATACCACTCTGTAACACCCCCTTCCCATATCTACCCAAGAAACTGACCAACTGGGTTAAATATGCGACGAGAGTCTACTATGGTGAGATTCAACCTCCTAAGTGACCTTAAGGAAGTGGAATTGATAGAAACTCTTCACATAGACCTTGTAAAGCAACATTAACACCCCCAGGAACTAACCCAACC
This sequence comes from Pinus albicaulis, assembly GCA_034641835.2. NCBI lineage: Eukaryota > Viridiplantae > Streptophyta > Pinopsida > Pinales > Pinaceae > Pinus > Pinus albicaulis. Next base: position 1,869,060,338 of record CM076575.1, on the reverse strand, counting down.
ATTCAGGTAACCTGCCCCTAGGACTCGTTGACCTTATTTTCTTTTGGGCCTCTCAACGCATTCACAGACCTACAAGTATGTGGGTTGTGGTAAAGTTGGATAGTTTGTTGCCTCGGTAGGCTTAGGAATCCTCGACCGGTGAATGGAAAGATATACAGTAAAGCCTAGAGGTGGTTTGCTCTCGATCTAGGCCTAATAATCTCGGGTTTGGGATTGCTGTAAATCCTGGAGAGTATGTCTTGGTTTAGGGCCTAGTGACCCCTAATTAGGAATGTGGGTTGTGGTAAGGCCTAAGAGACTAGGAGACAAGAAAATTCCTCACAATTTAAGTGAAGAGAATCCGGTGATATCCATGCTTGTGTTGGCCTAGTGATCAGTTTTAGATGACGATAAAGCCTGGTTTATGATTGATTAGGGTAGGTGGTTTAGCCTTGGGATGCCCTGGCTGGTTTTTGGTTTGACTCCCACATTCATGCTTGAAATATGGCACGAGGGTGATTGGCTGAAGAGAGATTCCAGCTCAGCCAATCTATGGTCGGGTGGAACATGGAATTCCCATCTCCGGTTGGTTTTTACACTCATTAATGAGAAGCTCATTCCTTTGGTATTTGGTATGAAAATGTACTCGCTATTATGTGGATTTCATTGACGTTATATCCATGGTATTTTTGTTGCTATTACGTTGGTTATAAGATTGTATTTTATCAATGATGACGTATGGCTCTATCTAAATTTTTGCCTGTAAATGAATATACAATGTATCTATGGTCAAATAGATTGTATTGTAGCTTATGATTTAAGGTAGAAATGCTTCTTAGAGATTCTCAAATAAGTATTATACCCCCATGTTTAATTTTGTTGTTCACACCTGTAGGTGCAATGTTTGTGACATGTTTGTTGAAATGCATGTCATGGCTGGGTGGGTTCGGATGAGTTCTCGATGATGTGATTTCTTCCATGTCTTTGTTTTAATTTTATTTATCCTCTCCTAAAGTTACAGGAATTTTTGGGCAATGACCTGGGCTCAGGGGCTAAAAATGTGGCACGAATCCCAAAGTTGTAGGCACAATATTGACCTTTTGGGGCCCTGACCATGGCCTTGACAAGGAAATCCCACAAATAAGGGTCTATAACCGCTCCCTTTCCCTTACATGTCCATGGCTAAGCCTCAAATGGGTTAAAAATCAATTCCCTCTCAGGGAACAGGGCCTTAGAAGGTTGGGTTACCTCTTGGGGATGTCAATGATGCAATGTAAGGTCTATTTTTCATGTTTCTGTCGGTTCCACTTCCTCAAAGTCATATAGGAGGCTGAATCTTGCATTACTATCCTCTCATCACATGTTTACCCCGGTTGGTCAGTTACTTGGGTAGATGTGGGAAGAGGGTGTTACAGAGTGGTATCAGAGCATGTTTCAACCCTTAGACTGGATGGGTAGTGTGTTGATCGTTCATTTATGTTGGTTTCATATGCATTTAGTATGCCTATAGTCTATGTGTGCTTGTTTCATCCATGTTTTTTTGGCCATGGTGGCAGTGGTGTCTCCATGGAAGTGTTGATGGTGTTGTTGCCAACATGTTGTCATGAATGTATGACTGATTTTTTGTTGTTCCTGTTTATGTATTGTGTGTGCACTCTTGCTTACATGTTGCTACATGTTGTACATGCATTTCTTTCTTATGCTAGGGTTACATATTGTTCATGCTTCGGTGTTATCCATGTATGCTTGCTTGTGTGATGTCATATGTTGAACATGCATTAGTCGTTCATGATTGGTTATACATGTCAAGTGGGTGCATATGGTCAAGTTTGTATTGGTTTGATTGAAGTTTTTGTGCATAAGGTGATTATATGTGATTAAGTCATCATGATGATATTGGTATGTTATGATGCTAATGTGTTGGCTAAGAAAGAGCAAGAGATGCATACCATCAAAGTGAAGTTGCAACATTGGACCTCGAGGCAAGAGCATGTCGTCATATAGGTTTGGATGTGGGAATGTAGGTATGTAGGTTAAGGATTGTTATATGCATTATGATTATGAATACTCCTTTCATTCTATTTATGGTATGGTTACATACATTATAGATGTTAGTTGATTAGTACGGTTATATGTTCCTGTGTCAGATACTCATGAATGATAGCAACCTCTGGTGGTATGCATTGCTATTGTTGTTTTATGATTAGATAACTTGTGTGTTGTTGATGAACATGTTATGGGTTAACTTATTTTTGTTGTATGATAGTTAGCTTGATGATTAGGTTACATGTTGTTGATGAGCATGATATATAACTTGTTTTAGTTTTATGTTAGTGACTTGGTGATTAGGGTTATTTCATTAACATATCGATGTTATATGTATTATGCTAATTTGGATTGGCCCATGTAGATAGTTAGGGTTATGGCATGTAGGCATGAGTCGACCTAATTATGATAGTGTGTTGTATTATGTCTAGACTGATTATGCATATGTCATTGTATGCATGAATGACATTTGCTTATGGGTTTATGATGTGAACATGTTAGCTAGATAGTGTTATGGATATCATGACCTGATTTATGATTGAGTTGATACGTTGTGAATTTATATCGTGCTAATCTAGAGTGATTGTGTAGACAAGATAGCCTCCCCTAGGATACATCAAGGTAAGAGTTTTCTTATGCCGTTTATATGGTGTTTGAGTGTTTGGTGTTTAATATGTCATCTACCTATTGTTTGAATGTTTGATTAGTTGCATGATATGAGTATATGTGTCTATAAGATTTCATGAATTAATTATCTTGTTTTAAAATGGTTTTGCTAACACATATGTGTTGAGATATCCAGTATATACTTGAGTGTAAGTAGGTGATAGTTATAGCATTATTCATTATGACCGATGAATGTGAGGTGATTGTTGAATATGATGTGGTTGTTAGCCTTTGTAAAATTTGATTTCAAATTAATAAATATGTTTTCTTGATGTTTGGTAGATATGGTTGACATATGTGTTCAGTTACAGGTCGGCGTGCTTGGCACAACAAGGTAAGATAACTAGCTTTTTGTTATGTTATTTATGCACTGATAGTTATGTGTTTATCGTAGTATGATGCAGGGGATTGCATGGAAAAAGAGACTTCCATGAAATATTTGAAAGGGCTCAGGTTTAGCTTTCCCTTGGAAGATTTTGGAACCAATGGGGATTGAGTCAGGGTGTTTGTTGCTAGTCTTGTGCTTTTGGTCTTTTGTGATTTGTTTGCACTTGATTTGTGGTCTTGATTGCATCTAGTGCATGGCCATACCACTTTTTTGCGTTGTCATATTTCTTTTTGGTTTCATGGTCTTATTCTTTCTTTCTATTGTTATTTCCTTTTATGTTTTGAGATTCTTGGGAATTGGTTGGGAAAGAAGAAATTTAATGGAGTTCAGAAAGATCTTAATGAAATCCAATAGGTGATGTAAGGCTTGGATGAAGCTCGATACATGAGTAAGCACATCAGAAGGTAAGAATATGATAGTTGGTTGTACTGGTTGGGTCCAGTATGGTAAATGGATGGGCGCAGTACAAACATGAGAAAGGAAACAGAAAAGGTAAAGAAAAAGGATTTGAGGTGTTAGATGCCTTGGATATGTTAGGAATTTTTGTTCTCAATGTTGTGCATGTTGTTCACAAATAAAGGGTGTTCTCTTAACCTAGACCTTATGATATCTAGTAATGTGTTGTGATCATGATTACGATGATGTTTATAAATGTATACATGTATGTATGTATGCATGTTGTGTCTCACAGGGTCATCATAGATCATGATTGTTAAATGCTAATGTTTATATGTATATATGTGTGCATGTATGTCGTTGTCTAATAGAATGATGATTGTTTTATGCTAATTATTATATATATGTATTTATATATGTACCTATGTCACTATATGACAAGGTTTTCAAGGACCATTCTTGTGGAGTAATGATTGCTTATGCAGGTGAATGGCATGAATAGTTTCCTGGCAATGAGGAATCAAGAGGTAATGTCAAGGGGTACATCAAAAAAATGAAAGTAGTGTGATCTGCGACATGCTAGGATAAGCATGGATAATAGAGAGACACTGGAAGCAAGGTTTTTTTGTGGATTCATGGTGTGGTCTATGTATGCGAAATGCTACTATTGTGTATATGTTGTGCATGTTGTATATTCAGTGATTGTACCTATGGTTATGTGTATGCTTAACATATGTAGTATTGTGTACATATGATGTTGTATGTTTGTTGTATATATGGTGTTGTGTATATATTGCATATGCAGTGCTAGGTATAAATGGTCCTATGTGTTTAGTCAATTTAATGTCTTAAATTGATTACATAAATTATCAACTGAGGTTTGTAAACTGATGAAGTGTGGTGCACTATATATGCTTAGTTAACTTTCTTCTTACTTCGTTGTTTGTATTTTATGTTGTTTTGGGGGTTTTGTTCTTTGATGTCTAAGAATTTTTAATCTAAAACTATGAAAGAAATTAAATGAATCTAATGAATTTTAAGAAGGAAGAAAAGGAATTGTTCCTAAGTTAATATAATTTACATAAAAAATAAATCAAAATATTTTTGGCTAGTTAGAATCTAATCTAAAAAAAAACAGAGTATCTATCTTGATGAATTCTATCTTAGCATTAGTCCTATTCCATGGATCTAATTCCTATAACCGAGATTGAAATTGCAGTGCTATTCTAAGTGAAAGCGGAAAAGTAAAATAGTTAATGTATGTTTAGTTACTCTAGCATTCAATATAAAGTATTACCTTCTTGAGATGATGTGTAAGCAATTATTTATAGCTTAACTTCTAATGTTCTAGAAAAGCAAGTAAAGTGTGCAAAGGAAAACAACTAATGTATGCTTAGTTACTCCAGCATTCAATATGAAGTGTCACCTTCTTGAGATGATGTTAAGTAACCAATTATACTTAGTGACTTAGAAAAGAAAGTAAAATATGAAAAATAAGAACTCAGTAATTGCATGAATTAGACATTCAATCATTCAGTCTAGAAACATGATAGAATCAATTTCTTGGAATGACCTTTAGGAACATCAATGATACAATTAAATGAGGATATAAAAGTAAATGTGAAAGCATATAAAGCTAACTGTAAACAACTAATGTATTTTTTATTTACTCCAACATTCAATGTGAAGTATTACCCTCTTGAGATTATGTGTGAGAAATCAATTATACCTTAGTTTCTAAGTTCCTAGAAAGCAAATAAAATGTGCAGAGGAAAAACTCAATAAATGTATGAATTAGACATTCAATCATTTAGTTTAGAATCATCTTCTTGAAATGACCTGTAGGAACATCCATTGATACAATTACTTGATAATTCTATTCTAAGAAAGTAAATGACAGAACAATAAGGAAAACTAGATAACTGTGAGTTCTTATTACTTAAACTTCATTCAATTTGAAAATAGGGAGATTTATCTCCATGAAATGTTTTTATAAGAACAAGGCTTACAAAGTTATGACTTAACATTATACTACTGATAAAAACTGGAATGAAACATTAATATACTTAGAAAACAGAATTAACAAAAATAGAGTAAGGAAAATTAAACTAAAAACAATAAATGAAAAACCTCCTCTAGTGCAGGGGCCCTCTACAACTGATTCGGCTGAAATCCTAGCTGGTTAAAGATTCACTTAAGCAATCATTGGAAACATGATCTTTGTATTATGATAGAACGAAGTCTTAATATAAAGTGTATCAGCAAATGCTTAAAACTTAACTTAAAACTTAATTGTTCTCGGTTCTGTACAACTGGTATTTATAGGAAATAAACATAACTTTCTATGAGCTAATTATGCTATAGGTGGATAATTCGACTTTTAGAATTGAAATTGGATTGTTTAACTCTTTATTTGCTACGATAGAAAAAATCAAGAGTCCTGTTGTTCTCGGCTACTCATCCTTTGACCATTGATATAGGGTAAACTACTTGGGTGGTTGGTTTTCGAATATCCCTCTCAGGGCTTTCCGGTGCCCAAGGCAGACAGTAAGATTAGCTATGCTGTTCACAAAGATGGCATGAGCATGTTCATATTAACTTGAAATAACCTGATAGAATGCGATAGAGAATTACCTCTTTGACGGTCTTGGAGTTCCTTGGAGAGCTCTAGGCAGCGAAACAAGAGTCCTTCTTCATTGGCTCCAAATCTTGGTCCTACAATCAGTTAAAGCACCCGTGTAATTTCTAACATAACATATATCCTATCAATCAAGTCAATATATAATGAACTTCTACATTATACACATCTGAGCCATTCATATCATACTATGTAAATGTTCAAACAATAATGACAATATTAAGCATTGAATGGACAAAATGAACACAATTCTATTGATTTTGAAAGAAGGAGGATTACAACCGTCGGTTGTACCAAGCCCTCCTCAGTCTCCCAATCTCTCTTATCTCTCAAGTGAAGAAGTCCAAGTCAACAAGTTCTCTAGGAACCTCTTTGACTCTTGGCCTTCACAATATAACACTATTCTCTATTCCACAAGTATGCAATAACCTTCAGCAATCCTTCGACCTTCAATTAAGAGCCTTCAGCTCCTTCTTATAGGAGAGGGAGAAGGCCATTGTTGCCCTTCTCTTTCCACTAGTTTGGAATGGGAAAAACTTAGATGTTTCTTTGATCTCTATGCTTTTGCCTCCTTTGGAGTTCAGTCTTCTATGGAAATGACCAATAATGAACTGGTGCTTCTGTAGTTTCCTTTGTGAACTGACTCTCTTGTGGGGGAAAGCCAGAGATTCAAATCATTCTCCGCGGGCTTTTCTCGATTCAAACTTAAAACATGGGTAACGCTGCCCTTTAGTGTAAACAGAGCATTTCCCTAGCCACTAACGCGGCCCATCCACTGATTGACTACGTTATAATGCTCTTGTATTGTTCTAGATAGGCGTTACCCTGGTAGAAATAGGTTTAATTAAGGTCTTTGTACTCCTTCCATATTTTTCTTCCCCTCTGAGCTGATGAGGAGGTATTTTGACCTGTAACAGATGCCCCCTAAAGTGTGAGGTCAGATACGAAGACGATGGCCGAAATACTTTATAATTTATGTAGAGATAGAGAGATTGAAAGACTGAGGAAAACCTGAAACAACAACATATGTCAGAAAATATAGTATTTGCCTTGAGTCGGGCATTTCCCATGCTCAGTAGCTTAAACAACATGATTTCTCTAGAATAGAGATATGAAGAATCTGTCCACCAATAGGCACAATGTGGAAGTGTCTGTCATAACAGGATCAGGCTGAAAAAGCTGTCTCCATAAACAATATTGCAACTTGGGGAAGGAAACACAACTTTAATGATGTAGCCTTTGCCCCAAGGTCTTGACCACTGATTTGCTTAAACTGCATATTCCTCAACATGTGAATGAAGGAGTTGTCGTCGAACATGTGAGAAATCATCTGTTTACCAGTCAATAATGAAAACTGTTAACAGACGCGAAGGTGGCCACCGATAATGATGATGGTCCCTAATATTCATAGTACAATCTAGCGAGTGTGAATAAAATGAGTTGAAGTCGAACACTCGTAGAATCATTCAACCAGGACCCAATGATGAAGACCCCTGATCAAACACAAGACTACCTGCCACTGATGTCTGCAAGTGTCCGAGTACTGAATGGGTTTCTGGATCAACTTCCTAGATAATATGTTGAAGTCGATAGGAAGTGATATGTTGAAAGGTAGGCACTGAGGTGTCCTACATCAGTCAACACAAAACAGAAACCAACTGATTTTGTTTATGATTTAGATAATGAAGAGTAAATGGGAACGTCAGATGACAAATAATTTCTGGCATAATGAGCGGTTTGGTTGATAACAGGAGCAGTAGATAGCGAGATCTTCTTGAACAATAGAAGGCACTCTATTAGGGTACTAGGCAGCTAAAGCTTGATGAACACCAAAGAGTGTGTTAGGATTTTACCGGTGCAGGGACACTGGGAAATAAAGGCTAATACTCATAGATGGTAGGGTTCGGCTGACTGCGAAAGAGTTTTCTGGGAAGTGCCATGTTCAAGAATTTTGCTACCAAATCGACCTTTTTTTAAAATGTAACAGAGGTAGTATCCATTTTGTCCAAATTTGTCCCCGTCTGATTAAGTTTAACGAGTCCAGATGAGTAAACTCGGTGAATTTTTCATGTTTAAAGAGTCTGAAAAATGTCAGGAAAGACAACTCTGTGCCCCATCTGATTAGGTTTAATGAGTCCAAATGAGTAAACTCAGTGAATTTTTCATGTTTAGAGAGTCTGAAAAATGTCAGGAAAGACAACTCTGTGCCTCATCTGATTAGGTTTAACGAGTCCAAATGAGTAAACTCGGTGAATTTTTCATGTTTATAGAGTTTGAAAAATGTCAGAAACGACAACTCCGTTGGGGTACCTTTGTCATGTCTTGACAACCAGGCACGGCAAAGGGATAATAGTAAGCCCGAAACAATTCATTTTCCGTGAGTTAGTCCATCGAAACTGGAAAGGTGAGAAAGCTATGTTCGATAGACGTCTACCTCATTTTGTTATGAGTACGAGGAGACGAAGTAAACTCAGTACTCTTTGTGAAATTTTAACGAGTCCAACAAAGAAAAACTCGGTGCCCTCCGTGAAATTTTAACGAGTCACACGGAGAAAACTCGATTACCTCCGTGAAATTTTAACGAGTCACGCGGAGAAAACTCGATTACTTTTTCAGTTTAAAGAGCTTTGAAAAAGAGAAAATAATGGCTCCATCATTTCTGTCGTGGTAGTTTAACGAGCCTGACAAAGGAAACTCGGGGTTTTTTCAGTTTTATGAGCGAGAAAAAGATTCCTAAAAAGAAAGCTCAGTGCTTCTTCTTGATTTTAACGAGTCTGAAGAAGAAAACTCTAGGTTTTTCGGATTAACAAGCAAGAAAAAGACCATATAAAATGAATGCTCAATGTCAACTTCGTATAAGTTTAACGAGTCCGAAGAAGGGAACTCGAGGTTTTTCGGATAACGAGCAAGAAAAATACCGTAAAAAGAACGCTCGATATCACATGAGTATGTCTGCATATAAATCTTGATTTTGTGCTCGACAATAGAAGGGTCTATGCCAGTCATTTCGTCATAAGACCAAGCAAACACATCACGGAATTCCTTAAAAAGGGATGTGAAGCGTGCAATTTCCTCTGGATTGAAATCAGCTCCAATCTGAATATTTTCCACGATACCCATTGTGACTGAGATATCAATGAGAATTGTCTTAGAACTATTACCCATGTTCCCTTCTGAATCGATAGTTTGGACAATCGTGTAAGCGGAGGAAACCATCTCAGGTGGGTCAAAAGATGGGATTTCAGTTTTTATCTCGTCCGAGTCAATCATCGAAGCGCGATGGTGGAACTCTCCCCAAGGTCGTTCTTCTAAAGACATGATCTATCGAATAGCTTCGTCTGTCGGCAAGACTTCATTGAGGAGATCCTTAGAGAGAACAGTGATGGGAGGGAGTTTTGTACTTTCGGTCGAAACCATAGCAGTGGAGGGTTCAGATGCGGTTTGGATGGCTTGGTAAGCCAACTCGGCTGGTGAGAGTGGCATCTGATCTCCGTAGGAATCAATATCTGAAGGTGCCGGAATGATCCATGGGTCGATAGAGCCCCCCAAAGTGGTGGATATCATTGCAACCATGTTTGGGATCGATGGCAGCGGGAGAGGAAAACAACCCAGTAGGGATGATGCCTTCAGAAGACCAGTACCGATACTGACGTAAGAGTCAGGAAAGCCTCCTATTATGGGTATAGTGCTACTTGGCAATGTGGCATAATCAGGGGTGCAGAAGGATAGTTGGTCCACTGTGACTATTTTCCCATCCAATGGAAATAGGATGAGTCGGAAAACCGAAGACACAATGGCGGTCATGGCATACGACCAACTACGACCAAGCAATAGATTATAGTCTAGATGGCGCTCTACGACTTCAACGTCCACGTTTACCATTTTACCACTCAGAGTGATGGGAAAGCTAGCAAGGTATCCTTTTGGGAGGAAAGTGTGGCCATATAAAGCTTTGAGGGAATTCAATGGCGGGGTGAGGGTAGGAGAACCTAAATTGAGCCAGCAAGCTTGTGACATAACGCAGGTCGAAGCACCTTCGTCTATGACAGTGCGATGGATTGGTCTCGCTTTCGACACAACCTACACCTGGAATGCGAGTTGGTGTGAGCGGCGAGGTTTAGCCTTTTCCATATCAAAGATAGCAAGCATGGAATCCTGGGGGTCTATTCTCGCGTAAAAAACGGAAGCTTGCTTTGTTACCAGAACCGATGTTTATGGCCATAGGAAGCGTCCGAAAGAGTACACGATGACACAATCTTCTACAATGTTGTAGTTTTGGGCTGCACGTGCAGAGGTATTATGAGTCGTGCGTCGAAGTGTCCCTTTGGGGGGACGAATCACAAGTTCAGCAGTAGGCCATTTGATATACAAATCATTTGGTGGCGGTGGATTGGAACTAGTACCAGGTTCTTGAGCATCTATGGTAGGGTTTCCATAAAGCTTAGCTCGAGTTTGAAGGTCCACACTCTCAATGCCATAAATGGTAGATGGTCCTTCGCCGGAAGGATATGAACCACCATTGCCCCGTTGATGGGGTTGTGGCGGATTGTCAACCATGTGTTGATGTTGCTGCTGTTGATTAGGGAAAGGATTGTGAAGAACGGCAGGTGTTCGCCCATAATACTTGTTAGCAATAAAATCGGTGCATTCCTACAGCCGAGGACATTTGTATGTCAAGTGGTCCTCCGCACAGATTTTTCAAGGAAATTTCATGGGTTTATCCTTCCCTTTGTCATTTTTGGCAGCATTTTTCTGATTAGTGTTATTCTGATTATCCGACTGCTCTTCTGAAGAAGATGACTTTTTCTTGTTCTTCTTATTTTTCCCGCTAGGTTTTTGTGAGGTTTGCACCATATTTACCTCAGCGGTGGGAAGAGTAGTCGTTTGGTGAGGGGCGGTGGCAGCCGAAGATGGCTGGGAGGCTTGCCCAGGAGGCCTTTGTGTATGGGAATCATTAACAGAGCGCCGGCATGAGCTCGATTCCAGTAGTGGAGGATTTGGGTTACAGGGGCATGGGAGAGTGGTGACAGCGTGCAGTTGGCAGTCTCGTTAGATCTAAATGTTAGGCCACATGCAGGCAGGTGGAACACCTCAGCCCCTTTTGAGAAAAACACATCTTTAGCTATGTGGTTGAAGACTTTTAAAGGCTCATGTTGTGGAGATGATCAAGGTTGGTGGCGCTAAGCACTCCTCCACGATAATATTCATGAATGGTGGAAATCAGGTAGCGGTGTCTTGGCGTAGTGAGGTTAACAGTTCCGTTTCGGTTTCAAATCTAATTGGTAGTTGGAAGTTCTTTAGAAACTCCGCTGCTAAAGCACCAAACGTATTGATGGTGGCGCGTGGTAATTCAATGTACCACTTGGCAGCATTGCCTGTAAGTGTGCGGGGGAACAGTCGAAGCCGGATACTATCATCTACCATGGAATTGGATATAGACCACGGGTGGAAGGTAGTGTCCAGTTGAATTCTTCCCCTTGTTTCCGAAGTCGACGACACAGGGTCTGAGAAGAAAGATCTTATCTTGAAATGCGATGTTAAGCGGGTTGAATTGGTAGGATCAGTTATTCGGTTTATGGATATCGAGATGTCAAAGGCTGCACTTAAGAATATGGTAATTGTGGATTTTCCCCGAATCTAACCAAGGCAGTATGGGCTGACTATTTAGACCATAGGGTCCACCCATCAAAGTGTTACCAGGAGGATAAGTAGGACTTTGATAAAGATTTCTGATAGGTGGTGGAGTAGGGACATACTGTTGCTGTCCATAGGGCATATTGTATTGCGGGGCGAACGGTTGGTTTCCCCCAGTATAAAAGTGCCCTCCCATTCCAGATGGAGGTTGGGGTTGGTTAGTCCAAATGGATGCAATAGAGTTTCCCGGAGGCATGCTACTACTTGCATAGTTTGGCAATAGCATAGACCCTATACCTATATTTGAACCACTTAACAGAAAAGTATTAACAATAGGTTGTCCTATTTGTCCTAAGGGTTGCAGAAAGGTACCGAAGTAGTCATACTCGCGGGAGGAGCTACCGTGGGTCCCAACGTGGTCATGGTAGGAGTAGATGCCGAAGGGTTCGGTAAGTTACTGACAGTTGTGATGACCGTAGGGTTGGGAGTAGTTATATGTTGACTAATGGGGTTACCCAGTGATGGCATAGAACTGACCACCGGCGGGGAGGATGGTGGCGAACCTGGGATGGTTGCCATTGGCATCAACCGTGTGGATGCCGATGGTGAAATGGATGTTTGTGTGGCTGAAGACGTATCTTGGCGTGGTGGAATCTGAACTATCACAGGCCCTAACGGATCAGTGAGTGTAGGATTGTAATTAGGTACAACCCCTTCAGTGAAAGTGTCCTCCGGAAATTCCGATTGATAGGTGGCTATGTGAAAGTCAAGATTAGTCAGTGAAGACTGCTCTTCCGTAGAAGGCACGGGTTCACCAAGGTTCAGTTCTTCCTCTATGGTTAGAGGAGGTAGACCTTGCTGTCGTTGAGACAGATGGCGTGGGTCGGGGGACGCCACGGTGACCTGTTTATTTTTAACAAATTTTTAATTGTGATGTATTATAAAGTCTCAAATGACAGTAACCACACACCTAAAAAAAAGAAAAAAGGACTCTCTAAAATCAATTAGCAAGCAGTCAGAATAGGGTGCCCTGTCTGAGTACTACCGTTCGCTGGTGATGAAATCCAGTATCACAATAGTATACAGAGAGGGTTGGTCGAAAGTACAGCTACGGTCACTCTAGTGCTTCACCCGAACCTCAGACGATAGGTGTAAGCACTCTCGTGAAGACGAGTACCCTCCTAAAGACTGAAGATAGAGTGGGTCCATCTGTTTCAGGTACCAGGACAGCCCATCCCAGTCACCTTGTGTAAGTCCCTAAAAAGTATGGCCACTAAGGATACCTCAAATCACAAACATCATCAGGGGGGTCCATGGTCAAGGACAGTGTGCTATATGGGCAGAATACCTAGATCCCCGATCTAGTTTCGACATCCCCGAAGGGAACCCCAATATATAACACACCCACAGGATGCAGTCGAAGGCCGGCTACCTTCTTGTGCACCCAAGTGTTGTCTCGCTCTGAGCTCCGGTAAAGGAACGATCCCGATAATATGAGTGCAGTAGGATTTCTCTCATTAATGACTCTAGTTTCAAGTTTTGAGATCTTGGGTAATTTTCTCACTTTCCTAACCCAAGATCCTAGCCTAAACTACTATTTGTGTGAGCTCAAAAAAAAAGAGTAATTAGATTGATTTTATTATCGCTTTATTCTTAGTGTACTTGATTATTAGTCTTGCGGAGGGGGAGTGGACGTATGAAATGTAGTGAGACTCTGACTCAAGAAACCATGCAAAACATGCTCTAAATATTAACTTCGATGAAGAGTGTTTCTACAGGGAGAGATTTCTTTTCAACATCCATGCATCAACATGCAAATAACACAGTTCAACTTTTAAAGATTTAGACTTCTATCTACCTCTTTTAACAATCTATGAACTGAAACTTTCAGAATAAACTCAACTAGATGCAGAAAAATAATAATAATAATAATAATAAATTCTCTTAAAAATTAAATGCTTTGAACACTAACTTTTCAAACAAGAGAAACAAATAAAAATGCCAGCTTAGCAGACAAGCACAGGAATTCAGTCAGTGAAAGGTACTGATGGCCAAAAAATTCTACAGCTAAAACACAGCCACAGCAGTGAACATCAAGGTTTTGGCTGAGTAACGCTCTGTCTGTGAGTAAAGACAGTGAATAACGCGTTCTATTTAACCATAGACAGCGTTATAACACACTGGACAGTCTATAGAGGTAGCATTAGCCAGGGAAAAATTCTTCAGTTGGTCAACAGAAATAGGATTGAACTCTGCGAGCTTTTGATATGTCTACTGGGCATCAAAAAATGGTCAGAAGGGTCTGTGGACAGAGGAGAGAAGAGAGGAGGGAAGAAATAGTCCGGAAACTATGGGGAAAAACCCCAGTGGAGTCGCAAATTCTGCTATAGGGTAAACTTCTTGGGTTGTTGGTTTTTGAATATCCCTCTCAGGGCTTTCCGGTGCCCGAGGCAGACAGTAAGATTAGCTATGCTGTTCACAAAGATGGCATGAGAATGTTCATATTAACTTGAGATAACTTGAAAGAATACGATAGATAATTACCTCTTTGACGGTCTTGGAGTCCCTTGGAGAGTGCTGGGTAGCGAAGCAAGAGTCCTTCTTCACCGGCTCCAAATCTTAGTCCTGCAATCAGTCAAAGAACCCGCGTAATTTCTAACATAACATGTATCCTATCAATCAATTAAATATATAATGAACTTCTAAATTATACACATCCAAGCCATTCATATCATACTATGTAAATGTTCAAACAATAATGACAATATTAAGCATCGAATGGAAAAAACGAACACAGTTCTATTGATTTTGAAAGAAGGAGGATTACAACCGTCAGTTGTACCAAGCCCTCCTTAGTCTCCCAATCTCTTTTATCTATCAAGTGAAGAATTCCAAGTCAACAAGCTCTCTAGGAACCTCTTTGACTCTTGGCCTTCACAATATAACACTATTCTCTATTCCACAAGTATGCAAGAACTCAATCCTTCGACTGTTCGAAAGTGCACTCTGCGCCCTCCTTTATAGTTGGGTAGGGAGGAGAAAACCATTGTTGCCTTTCTCTTTCCACTAGTTTGGAATGGAGAAAACTTAGATGTTTATTTAATCTCTATGCTACTTCCTCACCCGCCTTCTATGGCAATGACCAATAATGAACTGGTGCTTCTGCAGTTTCCTTTGTGAACTGACTCTCTTGTGGGGAAAAGCCGGAGATTCAAATCATTCTCTGCGGGCTTTTCCCGATTCAAACTTAAAACACAGGTAACGCTGCCCTTTATTGTAAACAGAGCGTTTCCCTAGCCACTAACACGGCCCATCCACTGATTGACTACGTTATAATGCTCTTGTATTGTTCTAGATAGGCGTTACCCTGGCAGAAATAGGTTTAATTTAGGTCTTTGTACTCCTTCCATATTTGTCTTCCCCTCTGAGCTGATGAGGAGGTATTTTGACCTGTAACAACCATGTCTTTGACCATGATCTTAGGCCTTCTTTCTTATCGATCTTGACCAAATGAATAGGACAAAATCCATGTGGAGATGATTCTGGAAATGCCCATATGGCTCAATTCTCCATTTGACACCTGGAACCTGTCAGACGATGAAAATAGCTACAGAATCCATGATTAGCTGCAGAATAGGATGCATTATGTAGCCAAATTACAAAAATCTATTTGAATATCAAGAACATGAGAATATAAAATGGAAGTCATTTAGATGCATTCTTTGAGACAAAAAATGGAATTTATCATTGATTGGGGTATGTGATCTTATGAGAAAGTAAGTGAAAAAGGTGAGAAAGGATGACAAAGAGAGGATAATTCTGAGGTTCAACACTATCTACATGTTGGATATGTGGTGTTGTGTACATACCATATTATGCACATGTTGGATATGTAGTGGTGTGTGCATAGGGTGTTGTGCACATGTTATATATGGAGTGTTATGTATGTATGTTACTATGTACATGTTGTATATGTAGTGATATGTACATATGGTGTTGTATGTGTGTTGTACATACTGTGTTGTATGCATGCTTATACATGTTGTGTTATGTACTTGTTGTACAAGTGGTGTTGTGTGCAGGTGGTGCCATGCACATGTCGTGCATATAACATTTTGTACATGTGGTGTCGTGTACATTTCGTGCATGTTGTGTTGTGTACATGTTGTACAGGTGGTGCGGTTTACATTTGGCATTGTGTACACGTTGTGAAAATGGTGTCGTGTAAATTTGATGATGTGCACATGTTGTGTAGGTAGTTAAGTGTACAGGTGATATTGTGTACATGTTGTGCATATGTTACTGGTATACATGTGATATTGTGTGCATGTCATACATGTTGTGTTGTGGGCATGTGGTACTATGTATATGCATTGTGTAGTCGCGGTATCGTGACATGTGTATTTGTTGTGTTGTGCCCTATATTTGTATATGCATTGTGTTGTATTGTAAAGCAAGTGCAGGTCTATGTGTTATGTTGGACACCAGATGTGTGTGTATGCATGTGTTGTTTTGTACACCAGATGTAGGTGTATGTATTGTGTTGTGTTGTACACCGAGTGTAGGTGCATGTATCGCATGGTGTTGTATGTTGTGTATGTTTGTATGTGTGTGATGCACACTATGTGTATGTGTACTTATTTGAAGAGAAGCAAGGGCACTGGTTGCTTGCCATGTGTGGAAAACTATCTGGTGTGTGTACAGAAAGAACAAAGGAAAAATTAAGGACTGATGAAGGATAAGTATCGCTATTTTATTTTAGCTCTATTACGCATGCGATCTATGATTCTTACTTACAATGGTTACATGTGATTTATGATTATGGTTTATGGTGATTTCATGTGATTCATGATTTTAATTTATGATGGTTGTGTTTTGAGCTGACCATATGTGATATGTTTACACTTGATGATTTGATTAAACAACCAGCTTGACTTGTTGTGACAAGAAGTAAATAGGATTTCAAGTGTACCTTATTTATAAGATACCAATTAGGTATGATTTGAAGTTATTCCAATTTATTTTAAATCTAATGGCAGTTATGTGCTTGGAACAGGAAGCATGGAAATGCCTGGTTGGGTGGTTGAAACCAACTGTAATTAAGAGAAGCAACAACAAAAGGAATTGAAACATGAAGTAGTATGTTGGTAAAGCACCTTAGGAGAAATTACATTGTGGGACACTGGTACCCAATAGTGTCCATTGATTTCCATGAGCATGCTATGACTGGTATGATGGTTTTTGAGGTAGGGATATGTATCTTCAAATGCGAGGAATCCTTTCCAAGGGATGGACTGCCTAGGATGGGGGTGCCAGTGGAACTTGGAAGGTGAGTGATTGTACGGAAGGGATTACTAGATTTCCTAAGGGACTATGTAGAAAAGAAGGGAAGGTCTGGGATGGATTTTTTTTTGGTCATTATCATTTTCAGATGGAATCAAATGCACATTGGGAGTGTTCCCTAGAACAATGAGTCAGTAAGTATGCACTGAGAGGAAAAGTGGCACAGGATTGTAGCGTTGGGAATTGGATGCAGCTTTGAATTTAGCAGTGGATTATGTACTTCCTAGGAAGGAAGTGAATCCTAGTATTACTTTGAGGGTGGAGGTGTGAGCCTCTAGATACCATTGTTGCACATACAAGAATCGTATCCTTTTATTTGTTGGTTGATAAAATGTGTATATGTGTATACTATTGTAAATATCATAATGGGTTGTGTTATAAAGTTCCAGTACATGGTATGATTCTCATGATGATTATGTATTTTGAGCAGTTTATTCATTGTAAATACTGCAATGAGCTAATTTGTAAAGCTCCATAGGAAATATGTTTGCATTTTAGCAGTTTTGATGAGGTATATGTGTGGTTGAACACCGAGGATGGTCTCCCCCAAGGGGGAGGGTTATGTAACATCCCTAGTGAAAATTCCATGTAATAAGAGTTAAACATAATAACCACGGTTGATGGGACACGTATTCCAAGCTTAATGTTGGTAAAAACATCCTAGCGAGTGTTAATTTCGGTTATTATGGCTAAAGGAAATTGGAAAAGGAAATGGAAAAGTATTTGGAAAGGCATGAGGCATTAATTGGAATTATTTATAAAAATAATGGAAATTAGGAGAAAACAAAGGTGAAAGTTCATAGGTTGCATATGAGGAGGAAAATGAAGAAAATAGAGGCCTCATTAATAAAAATTCTTCTGAGGATCAATTGGTAATATTTTGCAACCTTTTGTCAGTGCATTTTTTGGAGCTCTCTCATTATTATCTCTCTCTCTCTATCACTCTTTGACACTTAGAGCTTTTGGAGCACTTTGGAATTGGAGAAATAAAGGCAAGAAAGCAGGAAAAAGGGGAAGCAAGAAAGGAGGATCAGGAATCAAGCAGCTACAGTGGGATCATTGGCAGGTATCTATTTTCATGTGCATTTTCCTCGCTAGATTTGGTATGCATGGTATTGCATGTGGTTTCTTGTTGTCTTGGCATGGGTTTTTCCAGGTGTGACAATGTTTTTAGCCTAGCCTTGCCATTTCTAAATAGCCATGGTGTTGCAAAGTTATCATGTTTTGGCTTAGCTGGATTACCATATGGGTTCAAAGATGAGTGGGGTGGATATATGAATGAATATAACACATGGCCTAGTAAGCCCTGAACCAGATTGTGGGTTTTGGTAAAGTTGGATAGTGTGTTGCCTTGGTAGGCTTAGGAATCCTTGATCGTTGAATGGCGGGGTATACAATAAAGCCTAGAGGTTATTTGCTCTCCATTCAGGCCTAGGAATCTTGGGTTTGGGATTGTAGAAAATCCTAGAGAGTATGTCTTAGTTTAGGGCCTAGTGACCCCTGATTCGGAGTGTCAGTTGTGGTAAAGCCTGAGAGACTAGGAGACATGAAAATTCCTCACGAATTGATGAGGGTGAGGTGGGTTAGCCTTAGGATGCCCTGGTTAGTTTTCGGTTTGAGTCCCACATTCATGCTTGGAATATGGCACAAGAGTGATTGGATGAAGAGAGATTTGACTCAACCAATCTATGGTCGAGTGGAATATGGAAGTCCCATATATGGTTGGTTTTTACACTCATTAATGAGAAGCTCATTCCTTTGGTATTTGGTATGAAAATGTACTCATTATTATGTGGATTTCATTGATGTTATATCCATGGTATTTATGTTGGTTATAAGATTGTATTTTATTAGTTATGATGTATGGCTCTATATATGTTTTTGCTTGTAAATGAATATACAATGTATCTATGGTCAAATAGATTCTATTGCAAATTTTTATGTAAGGGAGCAATGCTTATTAATGATTATGACATAAGTATTAGACCCTAATGTTTAATTCGGTTGTTTACACCTATAGATGCAATTTTTGGGATATGTTTGATGAAATTCCTATCATGGTTGGGTTCATTCGGATGAGTTCCTAATGATGTGATTGCTTCCATATCTTTGTTTTAATTTTATTTATCTTCTCTTGAAGTTACAAGAAGTTTTGGGTAGTGACCTGGGCTCAAGATGTGGCACAAATCTAGGATATGTAGGCATAGTATTGACCTTTTGGGTCCTTGACTGCGGCCTTGATAGATAAATCTCATGTTTAAGGGTATATAACCTCTCCCTTTCCCTTACATGCCTATGACTATGCCTCAAATGGGTTAAAAATAAGTTCC
Source organism: Pinus albicaulis (assembly GCA_034641835.2). Taxonomy (NCBI): domain Eukaryota; kingdom Viridiplantae; phylum Streptophyta; class Pinopsida; order Pinales; family Pinaceae; genus Pinus; species Pinus albicaulis. The sequence continues at coordinate 1,869,040,918 of CM076575.1, read as the reverse complement.
CCCACAGGGAACAGAGCTTTGGAAGTTTAGGTTACCTCCTAGGGATGTCAATGATGCAGTGTAAGGTTTGTTTGTCATGCTTCTATTGGTTCCACTTCCTCAAAGTCATCTACAAGGTTGAATCTCATATTAGTAGCCTCTCGTCACATGTTTACCCTATTTGGTCGGTTACTTGGGTAGATGTGGGAAGAGGTTGTTACAATACCAAGGGAATGAATTCCTCATTAATGAATGTAGAAACCAACTAGAGATGGGACTTCCACATTCCACCCGACCATAGATTGGCTAAGCCAATTTTGTCTTCAACCAATCACCCCTGTGCCATATTCCAAGCATGAATTTGGGACTCAAACAGAAAGAACCAACCAGGGCATCCTGAGGCTAAACCACCTCACCATCATCAATAGAAATCAGTCTTTACCATGATCCACACTGAATCGCTAGGCCAAAACCATACATATGTCATAACTAGTTTTACCATGATCTACACCCGATCACTAGGCCAACACAAGAATGGATATCACCATATTCTCTATGCGTACACCATGATAAATTTTCATGTCTCCTAGTCTCTCAAGGTTTACGGCAACCCACAGTATGAATTAGGGGTCACTAGGCCCTAAACCGAGAGATACTCTCTAGGATTTATTGTATATCCCAAACCCAGGATTCCTTGGCCTGATGGAGAGGAAACCACTTCTAGGATTTACTGTATATCCCGTCATTCGTCGGGCAAGGATTCCTAGTCCCACTAAGGAAACACACTATTCGGATTTACTGCAAGCCATAGTCTAGTTAAGTGGTTACTATGACATGTGTTATATCAATTCGGAGATCCACCCCACTCAACTTTGAATCCATCTGGCAATCCGGCTAAACCAAAACATGAGAACTCCACAACACCATCGTTATCTATAAATGGCAAGGATAGGCTAAAAACACTGTCACACCTGGAAAAAAACCATGCCAAGATAGAAAAGAACCACATGAAATACCATGCATGCCTGATCTAGCAAGGAAAACACACATGCAAATCGATACCTACCAAGAATCATGTTGTATCTGCTTGATTCCTGCTCCTCCTTCTTTCTTTCTTGCCTTTCTTGGTCCAAGGCCAAAATTCTCCAAGAAACTCTAAGTGTATAAGAGTGAGAGATAGAGAGAGAGAATAATGAGAGAGCTCCAAAAATGAACTGACATAAGGTACCAACTGATCCTTATAAGCATTTTTATAGATGAGGCTTCTATTTTCATCATTTTCCATATTTTCCTTCATTTTCCTCCTCACATGCAACCTGTGAACTTTCATTTCCCTTTTCTCCTAATTTCCATTATTTTCACAAATAAATGTGCCAAATATGCCATTTTTCCTTTCCAAAGCCTTTTCCTTTTCCTTTTACAATTTCCTTAGCCATAATAAACCAATTTAACACCTACTAGGATGTTTTTCCCAACATTCACCTTGGAATAAGTGTCCCATCAACTGTGGTTATTATTTTTAACCAGGGTTATTATTTTTCACCAGGGTTGTTATAATCTTCTTGGGATTGATGCACAACTACACTTGTTCCCCAACTTGAAACTCCTGAAACAACTTGTTTTGATTTGCATAGCTCTTCTTATTATCCTGTGTTTCCTTTAGATTCTTCTTGATTACCTACATTTCTTGTTCCATATTTGCTAACATGTCCAATCCAATCAACAACCCGTTAACTATATCACTCCAATTGGTGGGAGTATTGAAACCTCATCCATACAATGCCTCAAACGAACTCAGCCTCAAAGATTCTTGATACCAATTGTTGTAAGCGAACTCTACCAGCTGAAGATACTCTAACATCTTGTTGAACCTCTCTGTCTATCCATATGTCTACGGATGATAAGTTGTACTAAAGGCTAACTTTGTGCCCAAACATGCAAAAAACTCCTTGCAAAACTTGGAAGTGAACTTCGCATCCCTATCTAACACAATATTCTACAGAACACCATGGAATCTGACCATATCCCAGATGAATACCTGTGCTACATCATTTTTTGAGTATGTAAACTTCATTGGAATGAAGTGCGCTACTTTCGTCAACCTATCCTCCAAAACCATGAGGGAATCATGTTGTCTATATGTCCTCGGTAAACTTGTAATAATGTCCATAGAGATGACCTCCCATTTACACTATGGAATCGAAATCAATTGTATTGTTCCACTTAGATGTTTACACCTTTTACCTATTGAAAATCCAAGCACCTAGCCACAAACTCCACTACCTCTCTCTTCAAATTCATCCAATAGTAAAAATTATTTACTATTGTCAGCATCTTATGATAGCTTGGGTGACCTGAATACAGTTTCACATGAAACTCCCTCAATATCACCTTCTTGAGCTTGTTGTTATCAAAAACATATATCATGTATCTAAACCTGATCAAGCCATTTGTTGTGAGATGATAGTCCACATCCTGTGCTCCTACAACTATACATGTACCTATACAATTACCTGTTATTGTACTCTACTGCAATTTGTGCCTAAGCTCTGTATACATGGCATCATGTTGACCTGCATGCAAGATCCTATCCTGTAGATATTTCCCATAAGAACTCATAGTTTTTATTTGATTCACTTGTATCCTCCTACTAAGAGCATATGAAACCATGTTCTCTTGATCTTTAATATACCTGATCTCAAAGGCGAACTCAGTGATTGTGGTCAACCATCTAGCTTTCATGGCATTAAGATTTAGCTGTTCAAACAAATATCTCAACTTATTGTGATCACTCATCAGTACAAATCTCCTACCAAGAAGATAGTGCCTCCACATCTTCAATGCATGAATTATCACTGCCAACTCAAGATTGTGTGAGGATAGTTATGATCGTGTTCATTTAATTTTTGTGACTCATAACATAACACCTATCCTTCCTCCATAAGGACTCCACCAAGTCCTCTCTTGCAAGCATTTTTACATACCAAAAACTCTTTTTATGGATCTGTGATCCTTAAAATTGGAGCATGAACCAGAAACTACTTTAACTACGTAAAACTTGTTGCACATTCCTCTGTCCATTCAAACTTCTTACCTTTCCTTTGAAATGATGTGATAGGATATGCAACCTGTGATAAGTTCCTAATGGACCTCTTGTAATAACCTTCTAACCCCATAAATTATCTTACCTCATCTACATTCCTATGAGTTGCCCACTCCATGATAGCCCTTATCTTATATGGATCTATTATTATTCCTTCCTTGGAATCCACATGTCCCAAGTAATATACCTATGTCTAAAAGAAACTGCACTTGTTGAGATTCGCATACAAATGATGTTGTCTCAATAATATAAATATTGTTTCTAAGTGTTCGGCATGCTCTTCTTCATTCTTAGAATATACCAATATATCATCAATGAACACAATAACAAAATTTTCCAAATGAGGATGCAACACATTATTCATCAAGCACATAAAAGTAGTTGGATCATTAGTCAAACTGAAAGTAACTACAAAAAACTCTTAATTTATGTACCCGGTCTGGAAGGTTTCCTTGTAAATGTCATCTTCTTTAATGCATGCCTAATTACATCCTTAATTCATATCAATCTTCGAGAACATTGTTTCTCCCTTCAACTGATCGAACAAATCATCAATCCTCAGAAATGGATACATGTTCTTAATGTTGACTTTGTTCAATTGTCTATAATCAATGCATAACCTAAGAGTACCATCCTTCTTCTTCACAAAAAATATCGGTGCCATCCATGGTGATACAGTTGGCCTAATGTATCCCTTGTCAAGAATTTCTTTTAATTGCAACTTCATCTCTACCAAATCTGGAGTGGTCATCCTATATGGTGCTTTTGATGTTGGTGTTGATCCTGGTGCCAACTCAATAGAAAATTCTACTTCCCTGTGAGGTGTAAAATCTGAAATATTTGCAACAAACACATCCTAAAAATATTGTAGAACTGTGTACCTACTTAACACATTCACATCCTCAACTTCCTTACCTTTTCCACTAGAAATGTGCACTACAAATAACACACACCCTTTCCTGCGACTACGCTTGGCCTACATAGTTGTAGCCATTCTCACCAATGTTGCATTCTTCTTAAATTGTAAGACTCGTTGTTCCCTTTGTCATCCAAGCACTCAATATCCCTGTCATAAAAATCTACCTTGGTCCTATGAAGATACAACTAGTCCATACCCAAAAGCATATTATATGATCCCAACAGAAATACATTAAAATGTGTTGATGTAGGCATGCCATTCAAGTCAAATGCACAATTTCTTACCCAATGATGAACTATCTTCTTGGTACTTGTAGCCAACTACACTAACCAAGAATTTGCATGCACCTCTTTATTCAAACCATGCCTATCCACTAGGTCAAGATTAACATAACTATAATTAGATCTAGGGTTAGTAAAAATAGAAACAACTTGATCGCAAATCTTACCATCCATATCGATAATAAACACCTGGTGATCTGCCTGCCTGTTATCTAGCACTGCATATATCTTGGGAATACTTTTTCCAACATCTCCCACTATTTGTGCCTCCTAAGCACTGTATATTTTTTATCTACCACCCTGATTTTGTGAACAATATCTCCTCTGATTCTCCCCTCCAGAAGTCCATCACTACAAATGATTCCAGCCTATTATGCGGAATTATGGATTACGAATAAAACATTCTTCGATAAATGTGGTGTGCATTTAGAAAAACAAGTTAAAGACTTTGCAACTACTTTTCATAACAATAAATAGACACACAAAATAGATCAAGAAACTTACTTGGAGTCCAAGCGCTTCCAAGTCTCCTTCTGTTGTTCTTGTTGTAGCTTCAAATCCAAGCTAGATCGCCAAAATACTTTCTGCAAGAATGAACACTAAACATCAAAGAGATAGAAATATACAGATGCCTATTCAATTTATTCAGTTAAATTAATGAAACATGAACCATATACATCAGATAAGAATTCATAATATGAAAAACAAAAGCTTATACAGATACATATGCGGGAAAGTAAGCAGCAATATTTATTAATGGATAGAAGGGGAGGTTACAACCAGTGATTGATTTGATCTCACCATATCTAGCATCATCCCAGCCTCATCACAATGCACATCTCCCCAATAGCATATTACTCAAATCAAATCCTCAATTTAAATTCCACCATCATTTCTCTACTCAATTTCTTCCCTCTCAAGCACTAGGATCTGTGCTCAATTTATAGATGAGATGAAGGTAGTTTCATAATCAATGAATTTATATTAATAGAAAAGACATGTTCCCAAGCTCAGAGGTGTCAAATGGACACATGGATTTGAAGTTTGACACATATGCACTCTTCTAGAAGGCACTGGCCAAGTGGAGATTCCGAAACAATGAGAATTTCGCACTGAATTTGACCAACACACCCTTGAGTGTCGGGAAGTGCTTTTCAGAGCACCCTTGAGTGGGGTTAACTTCATATGCAAAGCACTTAGCCCCTTGAGAGACTGCGTTGGTGAGCTCATAGGGGATATAACATGTACTTCAAATCTTGGAAACCTTTCAATGGAAGTCATGGATGATTTGCTCTTATTCTTTGTCTTAGGGCATGTAGCAATTGAAATGATAGGGGATGATAGGCCCTATCCATTGGTTCTGGGGATGATTTCTAGTTAAATAGGTCATTGGGAATGGTGCCCAAATTTACCCATAACAATTTCGCCCTAAAGCATGAAGTCAGAATAATAATAACAATATTTTTTGAATGAAATGCTTTACACTGTGATGGGCTAGAGCTAAAGTGGAGTGGTGACCTGCATCAATCTTACAATACATTACATCATGATATATCCTCTTGATCACAAATTGTTGAGGGAAGGCATTCCCATGCTCAGCACATAAACTATATAATAACATGTACATAATTCAGAAAGTCGTCTACATTGGAATGTTGCCCAATACAGACATGCCTACAGATATAGGCCCATGTTTGGATGACGATCTGTATGTAAGGTCATTTTACGAATGATGTGTACAAAAATCCTGAAATCGCAGCCCATATGGCTGAAACTAGATTCAGGGTCTTCTTATCTCGTTCACTAAATAATTCGGGTACAAGTCTATCCATGAGAATATATGATTTTTAGTCAAACATGGTAAGACATCGTTTGATTTCCAGCCAATGATGTGAGCTATTAAAAAACACGAGAGAACCACCATTAATGTCAATGGCCCTCAAGATACTACAGTACATTTCGTAAGGCGTGAATAAATGATTTGATGTCGAATTCCAAACAAAATCTTTCGGTCAAAAGTCCAGAAGCGCAGATCTTGTCGATGCTGTAACAAGCCTCATAGTACTGGAATGTGATGTTTCTAAGTGAACTCCATGGATAATTATTTGTCATCGACAGGAAGTCACGTTATTGCGAAACGGGAGTTACTGATTTCGGAGACAAAGGTATGACTTGATATAGCAATGTTCAGGGATGACTGTGATGAGAATGAAGGTTTATGAGTATTGCATAAGGATGAGTATTCACTGGATGACTTCTCTTGAACATATCGGTGACACTGAGATGAGTTGGTAGCATTGACCCAAAACCAAAGTGAATGTATGATGAACCATAGGTATGAATGAACCGTCAAGAATATTACCCAATCCAAATAGTCACAGTGATGGAGTGAAGTGTCATGTTCAAGAGTGACCTACTACCGTAAAAAGTTCTATTCACTTTCCCAAATTTTCCCCGGTCATTTGTCAACCAATACCTCTTTATTTTTTAACAAGATTGAGGATGATAACATATGCTTGATCCATAATTCAACCCTTCGGGCGAATAATGTATCGTTATTTAATAATTTAACGATTCTAGCGATGAATGAAACTCGATTCTTGCCATGATTGACAAGCCCGTCGCTATTTTATGGTTTAACAAGCCTAACGACAGTGACATCCTGGTCCTTTTTCATATTTAGAGAGTTTGAAAAAGAGGACAAAAGAAAAATCCATAAGCACTTTTTTGTAAAGTTGTCACTCAGATCCGAAAAAGTGTAAAATAATATTTGAGAGAACCTATTTAGTCATGTTTGACTAAGGTATTCCTTTTTCCTAAATAATATATCTCAGACCGGAAAAGGATTAAACCTATACTTAGTAGATATCAATTCATTTACTTTTACGAGCTCGAAAAGACAAGTGCTCAAAAATATTTTCACATTATCGTAGTTTAAAAAGAGCTGAAAGAAGACTCTGGGGGTTCCTTTTTCGCTGTTATCAAAGCTCGAAAAAGAGATAAAAGTGCACTTCAAGTCCTTTTTCATTTTTAACAAAGCTCAAAAATAAGGATAAAAGTATGCTTTGTGGTCAAATCATTCTTGAAATAAATATGCACAACTAATCTATTCATTAGTTGTAAAACCTGTTCAGAACAACATCAAATGGATTACAAATACATGTTTCACGATAAAAATAGAATAAAACCATATTCACAGCAATAAATACGATTTGAAAATAATTAAATGACTAATAAAAAGAGTTTTACTATTCATTTTTACCATTTGAAAGTTACCATTTGCATTTTGGAGCTCTGAACCTATTTTTTCCCCTAAACTTCAGCTGTTGATTGCGATCATTTCTGTGGACGGTTTTCATTGCCGTTCGATCCAAGTTAGTGCCATTAACCCTCTCTTTCTTTCAGTAGTCAATTCATTTCCTTTCATTGCAAATTTTTAGGGTTCTGAGCTCCTTAGGGTAAATTTTACTTCCAAAGAGGGAAAAACACCCTTGAGCATCGAAAAGTGTGTTGTGGAGCACCTAAATTGAAGTTTAGTTGCATATGTAACCCACTGTCCCTTGTTCAAGACTGCTTTGGGCGCAATCTCCATTTTTTATTCTTGCACTATGCTCAAAATTTGTCTAATTTTTTGCATTGAAAGGAGTCTAATGAGTCTTATGGTTATGTTTCAGGATTTCATCAGACTATAATGATGATTACATGGAGAGAAAGAGAGCATGAAGAACATAATATGGTTTCCCTAAATGATCCAGGTACAGTAAGAGCCCTAAGAGATTGTGGGTTGTTAAAGTACTTCCGCTTGTCAGGGATGAGGCAACAAATAGAACTCTTGGAGTTCCTAGTTCGAAAATGGGATCCAGCTATTGAGGCATTTCATATTAGGAAAAAAGTAGTTCCTATTAGATTGGAGGATGTATACTTTCTTATAGGCTTGTCAAGGAGAGGCTTACCTATTTCCCTCTCAGGGTCTACTCTCGGAAGAGAGACTGTGAGAGATTATGTTTTGCAATATTGATATCCAGGGGCAGATCCAAGCAAGGATGGGAAATAAACATCCATGAAATTCAATATTTTCCTTTGAGAACCATTCTTTTCATGATCATGAAACTTGCTAGCACCATTACACTACATGTAGTGAATAGATCATATATGCAGTATGCGCTAGAGTGCATGGAGCCAACAGTCTTCAACTAGTTTGAAGCTGTACTTTCTCAGATAAAAGAACAAATGAATAAGGCAAAGGGAGGAAGGAAGAAAAACCTCATTTATGGTTCGATCCTCATTTCATTTTCCTTAGAGCGGATTCCACTGATGCAGCCTCAACATGTGATACTGGGTGTGTCTAACCGTAGAGATCTGAGGATGCAGAGATGGGTAGAACTAATGGGTAGGCATGCGGGCCAATCATCCATTGTGTTCTAAACTAAATTCTTCACCTGGTTCAGGTGACAAGTTGTCGCCATCTATGAGTATGCATGTGCAGGCGTTGATTTCCGAGGAGATCCATACTTAGCTTTACCAGAAGGCGCTCAGTGGGGTGAAATAGGTAAGATTGTTTTGACCGTGGCTTTTATTTTTCTAAGGTTTATACAATGCTTTTTAATTTTGATGTTTTCCCAAGGCTAAACTAAATTTTTTATGTAATGAAAATGTTGGTCGAGTTCAACCGGTGGAGGAACCAGAGCATGGAGCAGATGAGCCAGCAGAGAGGGTTGTCGAGAGAGAAGTCCTTTAGGATCTAGACATGGCTGAGACTCTATCTAATCTTTGACAGCACATAGAGGGGTTGACCTTTGGGATTCTGAATTGCCAGATTGAAGAGTTACACATGCGACTGCAGCGCCACACTATAGGTGTTCCTAACCACTGGATGTGGTTACTGCGTATGATAGCTAGATCTATAGCATGTTACCTTGAGCACCACTAGTTTACTTTTGACATGTTGCATACATTTTGAGGTCATATGACCAATGTGTCTTGGGCATAAATTTTTGTAAAAACCTATGACTATCTATCTATTTGATTTCAGTGTTTTCTTATGCTTATTGTGCAATCCTATTCAATTATGTGAATGTTTTATTTACATGTGTTGCAAATTTCTGTCTAAAACTTGATTAGCCAAAGAATCAGTCAATGTGTTCAAATTTCTAGAAATGTGTTGATATTGAATAAAATCAAAGTGTCTTTCCAAAAGGCGAACTCTTAGGAACACACGATGCAGTTTTGGATTTCTAACAGTATAAACTTGGATTTCTAACAGTATAAACACTATTAAGTTGTAATACCACAAGTTGTGAGTCTAACCTTATGATAATGTGGTTAATACCAAATGAAATGGCATCAAAGAAAATTTCGATCTACATGCTATATTCAGCGATATTGTTTGTTTATCTACCGATACAAATCCCTTGAAAACTCACTATCTTGTCGTTCAGAGCGAAAATGGCCCATGCTGTAGAGGATATATTTTGCATACTTCAACTAGCACCATCATCATATCCAAAAAATGGTTCCAAAGATTCAACATCTGTGATGAAATGTAAATCGGATTACTAATTTCAAGAAAACTCTAAAAAAAAAACTAAGATAGTGAATGCAAATCAACGGCATATGTATACAATAAAATACAAAAAATCACTATGCTCATGATTAAGCATAGTAACGTTTTAGATACAACCAGTTTCTGGGTTGCGCTAATGGAATTTCATCGTAATCCACCTACTCATAGGCACCCTTAGCAAGAACTCTTTTGGAAATATAGGGACCATGCCATAATGGCTCAAATTTCCCTGTACCTATTATATCAGCTTCTTAATCATAAAGAAGGACCAAGTCGCCCTCTAAAAAAATGCGAGGTTAGACATTTTTGTCGTATTTCACCTTTATACGTATCTTATGCACTTTGTTGCCCAATTGGGCTTCACGACGTGTTTCATCAAGATGGATGAGGTTAAAAAGACGCGCTTCTTGTTCTGAGGTGTCAAGTAACAAGTTGATTGTGATTTTTAATGATGGTATTTCACATTGGATTGGCAAGATAGCTTCCAGACCATACACCAATTGAAAGGGGATAAATCCAATTATGTTTCTCACCGAGGTTCGGTATGCCCACAAGGCCGAGTATAGGATCAAATGCCAGTTTCTTTTACAAACCCCTATCATTCATTGAATCATATGTTTAAGAATATTGTTGATAGCCTCAACTTATCCATTTGATTGTGGATAATAAGGAGTGGAATTATCATGTGACAATCCCAACTTGGCAGTCAATTCAGTCATCATGTGGTTGCGAAAATGCTTCCCATGATCTATAACTATAGCTTGTGGGACCCCAAACCGTGCAATAACATGATTAAAGAAATACAATGCAGTTGTTTGTCCTGTATTGTTAAATGTAGGCATCACTTCGGCCCATTTGGTAAAGTAGTCTACTGTGATAATAATATAACCATGCCCCCCGGAAGAATGAGGGTTACAGGTCATGAAGTCAATACCCCATTTTGAAAATATTCACACGGAGACAACAGGATGCATTGGCACTGACGGTTTGCAAATTTTACGATAAAAAATCTGGCATGCATGACAACTTCTGACCGCGAGGATGCAGTCACGAAATATGGTAGGTCAAAAGTAACCTGCGCAGAGTATCTTCTGCGCAGTAGCATATCCAGATAAATATCCACCACAAGCCCCCGCATGACAATCATTTAAAACATTTTCTGCCTCCTCATAAGTGAGGCACCTTCTTGAAATTGTATTGACACCACTAAGATAAAGTGTATCGCTGATGATCAGATAATCTTTGGCTTGGTATCGAATATGGCGTTGTTTAGAGTGAGAGGTATCAAGCCGAAAATTTTTTGTTTGGAGATAAATGATGAAATATCCATACCAAGGATCAGATGATCCAATCAAAAACAGATACTCGTCAGGAATTGATGGTTCCGATGTATTAGCGGTACTATAAGAGGCAAGGTCACAGAGAAACTCAGCCAAAACTAAAGACTCATTTGACTTGGATTTGATGAATTCAAAATCAAATTCCTGCAAAATGATAATCCATTTTGAATATTTTCCCCGTAGAAATTGACATGAGAAGATATAATTCATGGGGTTGCAATCTAAAATGAAAATGGTCTTTCGGAATAGGATATAGTGGCGAAATATTTAGACAGCTTGAACAGCTACCAAGGCAAGCTTTTCTACGTACGAATACTTAACTTACATATCATTGAGATTAAAACTCAAATAATATATAGAATGTTCTATCCCATTTTCTACTTGGACCAATACCATAGCAATGGTCGTATCAGCCGCAGCGATATATAAGAAATAATCACTCTGATAATTGGGGGGATACATTAATGATGCCCGGAAAAGAGTATCCTTGACAGCATCAAAAGAAGCTTGTGCAACTTGGTCCCAATGGAAGGGAACCCATTTTTTCAAGAGCCAAGTAAATCCTTTAGCCATTTCAGCATAGTTGGGTATGAACCTCCTTAGGAAGTTAGCCTTTCCTTGAAGTTTCTTTATCTCAAGTAAATTTGATGGCGTAGGAAAATCAAGAATGGCCTGAACCTTCAATGGGTCGATTCGAATTCCTTCTTTTGAAACGACGAATCCAAGAAAATGACCAGAACCAACACAAAACATACATTTATGTGGATTGAGGCATATTTTGTAGTGTCGGCATCGTAAGAAGATGGCTCTCAAATGCCTTAGGTGATCAGTCTAATTTCATGAATGCGTGGGTAAATCATCTAGATAGGGTTGAAAAATGTGCTTGATGTCATTGAAATCATAATCCATTGCTCTCTGAAAATTTTCCCCAGCATTCTTTAAACCAAATGGTAGTTTCCTATAAGCGAATGTGCCCCAGGGATAGATAAATGTTGTCTTATGTTGATCCTCTGGGTGGATATTGATTTGATTGTAACCGGAAAATCCATCCATGAACGAAAAGATTTTACATCCAACACAATCATCAATAATATGATCGATAAAGGGAGTAGGATAGTTGTCTTTTGAACAAGCAAGATTGACATCCCGATAATCGACGCACACTTTGATGGTTCCTTGTTTTTTCATGATAGGAACTATGTTGGACACCCACTTAGTTATAGGAATAGGGTAAATGAAACTAGCACGCAAAAGTTTCTCAACTTCTGCTTTAATGGTAACGGCCTTCTTTGGATGAATAGGACGAAGGCGTTGACACGCCGGTTTGACATCAGGATACATATTAATAATGTGTTCAATGATTCTAGTATCTATGCCTGGCATTTCCTCGTAATACCAAGCAAATATATCACGAAATTCACGAAAGAGATAGTGATATGTTTCGAGTTCTGATCGAGAACAAGATGCGCCGACATTAATATTTTCTACAATCCCAGGTTTGGTCGAAATATCGATAGAAATGGTTTCTTCAATATTTGACAAATTTTTCTCAGAACCGATTGCATTAATGGGTAAAGAATTCGAAAAGAAATTTTTGATCGATGGTTGATATAGTTCACTAAGATCATTTTATTCATAATCAGGAAGATGGGAATGATGATGATAATCTTCCCATGGTTCTCCTTCTGACATCATGGTTTCCAAAATATTCTCATCTATCAAGAAATTTGAGGAAAAAAATATCAGATGGAGTACCAAAATCTAAGGAACGATCAACCCAAACAACCGGCAACGCTGATTTCAGATTCACCGCCCAAGCCAGATAGATTGATTGCTATGCCATCTCAATAGGATTGGGTGGCAGAAACTCATCCAACGTAACAATTTCAGAATCACTCATACTCTTCCTTAAGCTAGATGGAGTGGAAGAGATCATGTAGCAGGTCTCTATACTTGCAATTTATGCCAACGTCGCAGGCGGCGGTAATGCAAAGGTTCCCATGAGAGTGGAATCCTTTAAGAGTCCTACAACAAAGTTTTTAAGTGCTAGTTGGGGTGTGTGAATGAAAAAAACACTTCCAGTTACTTAAGAAGCGGAGGCAAAGAAGGATAGTTGATTGATGACTGTGATGGCACCTTTATATCGAAAGGCGATCATTCTAAAATATGTAGAAACAATTGCAGTCATAGCATATACCTATGGCCTTCCAAGTAGAATATTGTAGTCAAGGGGTTTGTCAACAACCTCAACATCAACATTCATTTTTTCCCCCTAGTTCAATATGGAGGTTATTAATAATACCACAAGGCTTATATGTACGTCCATCAAAAGCCTTCAACGTCATTGATGATTGAGATAAGTGCGGTGAGCCAAGTGACTTCCAACAGTTTAGAGACATAATGCACGTAGATGCTTCCTCATCAATAATAGTACAATGAACAAGGTGATTGAGAACATTTACTTGTATGGATAATTCCAATTCTTCTAGTAATTGTGGTACATAGCCCGTATGATTAAAGACGACGAGATTAGAATCAGTCGGATCAATTCCACCAATAGCCGACAATAAAGCCTTTTTCTGGGAGGGACAATTTTTTAATACCTCAAGAGCTGACATAGTTGAAGGGGATTGAGCCAAATCTTCAACTATATTATAGTTTTGAGCAGCTCTTTCTCGAGGATTATATGTTGATTTATGAACAACTCCCTTCGGTGGCTTAATCGCCAATTCAGGAATAGCAGTAGGCAATACCGATTTCATAGACGGATTCATGGTCGAGGTAGTAGGTTGATCAGTGGCCTGACTACCATAATATTTAATACGCATTGACACCAAAATATATGTTAAAGGTTTTGTGACAAATAATATAAGCACTTGGGAACTAAAATCTGGATCCGTAGCAACCAAATATGTGTCCGGATTCGGAAATGGATCTAACATAGCTGACACATGTGAAGTCTTAACCATTTTTGAGACTTCAGCGTGGTGAGGACAATCCCAAACAAATTTTTCCTCATTACATATTATGCATGGATAACGAGGCTTCCTATTTCCATATAATTGATCAGGTGATCTTTCCTGCGGGTTAGAAGTTTGTTTTTTCTTAGATTTCCCTTTTTTCTTACCTCCGAGTTGCTTGTCACTTTTTCCTTTGTCAAATGACATGGCATTGATTTCAGAAGAAGGTGCAGGATTAGATGTAGTAGTATGATGTGTGCTTGTAGTACCAATCAAACCATCTTTGGCATGAGAGTCCTTTAATTGAGGAGGAACAGTAAAATTAGATCGTAGCACGTTTGGAAGTTTTTCATAGAGCGTGCCAGACTGGGTATACATGAAGTCTAAATATTGGGCATGAGAAATAACCTACTCTTTAGTGACAATGCCACCCTTTTCCACATCCTCAGTTATAGATGGTAACAGGGACTTAATGAACCACTCAACAAGGAGTTGATCAGGAACAAATGTCTTAACCATTCTACGACAACGGCGCCACTCATGAATATGATCAGAAATGTGAGTAGCATTAGTCTGTTTAAAATTAGTCAAGAGTTCCATTCCATTTTCATATCATATGGGTAACTGGAAGTGAGTCAAAAATACAGTAGCTAGGGCAATGAAATTATCAAAAGAAGCTCTAGGTAACTCAATATACCATTTTTCCACTAGACCAGTAAGTGCACACTGGAAAATACGTAGTTGAACAAAGTCATCATTTAGGGAGTTTGATGAACACCACAAATGATAAGTCATAACATGAGTGGAAGGGTCTTCCCCAATGTTTCCATTGAACTTCGACATATCTGAGGGTAACATATGGGGTATCACCAACCACCAAGGATCATAGTTGATTGGATCATTGGTTAGCCGATTTAAATCTGGTAACTCTAAAGTTGCAACAAAGGGTAATTGTTGATTAAGGTCAGGTTGAGCATAGCCAGGGTATGATGGAATTTCTTGGGAAATGGGCCTTTGAGCACCAGCATAAGGAATTTGCTACTAATAACCCAGATAGGGGTTGTTTTGATAGGAAAACGCTTGAGGATTCTGTTGACCAAAACCTAGATATGATACTTGTTGAAATGAAGGTTGAGGCATTTGCGCTTGAGGCTGCCAAGGGGTCTTTCCACCAATGTTATAACCCAAATTAGGATAACTTGGATTCGATTGAGGATAAGTATAACCTGGTTGTGACTCTGACATCCCATAATATGGTAATCCAGCTTGTGAATAAATGATTCCAGGTACAGGTTGTTGTTTTAAATTGACTGAAGGAGTTGGAGTTTGAGGGCCCAATACTTGAGGGTATTAATTTGAAGGACCCTCTTGAAACGGTTTTTTAACAACAGTTTTTTCCTGTAACAGGGGTAAAGATGTATTAACAAGTGGAATTGATGTGGGTGTAACAGGTTAAACCGGTTGATACGAGTGTACAACCGTTTGTGGTTGGATAGGCAGAGTGGGATGCCATTGAAAAACATTCATTTTGACATTAGGTTGACCAAAAAATTACAGATTACTGTCAAAGTGGGTGAACAAGGTTTCCCCCCAACATGAGGAGGATAATAAGACAGAAAATATTGTTCTCCAAATGCAGGAAGTCCAATTGATATGGTACTGGATGGAATAGACCTAGAAGTACCAGCTTGATATTATCCTGATGATGTGTATAAAGAATCAAACCATTCAGTACTCACTATAGGTTTACCAGTTAGAATACCAAACGATGACATTGGTGAAGCCCATGGGCTTGAAGATGCACCAAAGAAAATTCCAAATAAAGATTTATAGCCTGATGGGACCAAAGGGCCACCATGAAAATATGACTCTGGTGAAGTTATGAACATTAATGGTGTAGCAAGATCAGGTGCTGATGCAATTGGAACAGATGGTCCAAACCGAAGATGTTGGTTTAGGCATGGTTACTTGACTAAATGTATACCCTTTTGAATCTATGGGAATTTGAATAGGAACAGGATCAACAAAAGCAAAGAATGGTGATTGAGGAAAAGACTCATACAGGTAAAGATCCTCCCCAAAATGGGATGGAGTTAAAGTTGTCTCATCTTGTGGGATTTCTTTAACCGAAATTAAATCAAGTGGATGGATTTCTCCGTTAGGCCCAAAGTATATTTCAGGAGGTTGATTGTGCAATATGGGAGAATCAATGTCTAAAACAAATTGTGGGGTGGCCGATACAGGAACAACTTTCGGTCGTTCGACTTCGGGATGCAGATATTCTGGCAAAAAAGAGACAGGTTCTGGATCAACTTCCAGTTGAACAATGTCGGGTTCAGGAGGTATGGTCTAACTGATTGAATGGATCATGACAATGAGTAGCTGTGAGGACTCCATCTCAACAACATTATATGAACCAGGATGTGTAGAAACAACTTGTGCTAACTTTGGTATATGGGAAGATGATGCTTCACTAGAGGTACTGATAGTATTGGTTTCGGTAGAACAGTGTCGCCTTCGCCGACTAGAAATGACTTCTGTTGGTAAAGGTGGTTTCAATTATAATCTATGGAAACGAAGAGGAAAAGGATTTTTTTCTTCCACGATGACTAATTTATTTTATAACAAAAAAAAATAAACAAAATAAAAGGGTAATACTAGGCAAAAGGTTTACCAAGAAACTATGACCTGCAGAATACCTCCTGGCAAACCAAGAAGTATGGGCAAGAAATCTCCCCGAATGTTGTGTTCGGTGTATCAAAATTTACAAGGAAGTTGACTCGATTCACTATGGATGTATAGCAACCTAAATTTGTCCTCCCAAATATACCCAAAGGTACGTGGAGGCCCAAGTCCGTATTAGCGCTATCTGATGTGAAACCGCACAGTGAGAGCACCCCTTTATACTTTTCGTACTGTAACACTGCCCGATATACCCTAAAGTATGTGGACGAGCTACGATATACGTACGTACATGGAATGAGGTATCACACTCAAAATTTATCGCAAACAATTAATGACATCTGCTATGTTTTATGACGCCGGAACACGTCTCTAGCCTAGACCTTCTAAATGTTATCATTATGGTTCCAATTCTTTGTTGGGTAAACTGATGTAAATTTTAAGTTGATCTTGTTTATCAATTTCCTTTCAAGGTTCACCGCGATGATGTAATGGAAAATCCTAAAATGAAAACTAAAATTATAAGCAAACTTTTCAATTTTAGTTTCTTCAGTGAAAATCCTAGCTACTAGAGGGAAAGAGAAATCAATTTGAGAGCAAACAACAAAGAGCACAAACTAATATGCAGCTTTCCTAATTGCTCCTATGCAAAACACACAATCCACTATATGCAAATGCAGTTTTTTCTTTTCAATCCCCTTAATGTGAATGCAAAAAGGAAAATAAATGCATCAAATCAATAAAAGAAAATGCTTTTTCTTTGAGAAATGATGAATTGAACAACAATTTCTCTTTTTAGGAAAAATGAAGAATTTAACGACAATTTATCCTATAGGAAACGAATAATTTAACAACACTTTCCTTTTCAAAATCAAATGGATCTAATGCAGTAATAAACCTACTTTAAAATTAATTCGTCAATGATAAAGAAAAACACTTTAAAGATACATTGAACAAAATTTTCTTTCAAAGGAGGAAGATTCAGGTAAATTTACTGGTCTCTATGAGGCATCAGGCAATTGAAAACACAACAAAAAAAAACTAAAAGAAAATGAAATGACAAATTCAATGGGAATTTGGTTGGTTCTATGGGGCAACACAGTCTTTAAGGGGAGACAGTGCATTACAAAGCACCCCTGAGTGGGAGATAGTGCTCTGCAAAGCACTGTGTCCTATTCAACAGTGCGTTGGGCATAGTAGAGAACAAAAACTCAAGCTGTTTAACGCACTTCTAATGCAAATTTGATTTCAAAAATCCTAATATTTAAGATTATATGCTATTGGGTGGATAAATAGAGGCAAACACACCAATAATGAAGGGTAAACTCCCCAACGGAGTCGCCAATTTGTTATGCGGAATTATGCATTACGGATAAAACATTCTTCCCTAAATGTGGTGCGCATTTAGAACAACAGGTTAAATACTTTGCAACTACTTTTCATAATACTAGATAAACACACATAATAGATCAAGAAACTTACTTGGAGTCTAAGCACTTCCAAGTCTCCTTTTGTCGCTCTTGTTGTAGCTTCAAATCCAAGCTAGATCACCAAAATATTTCCTGTAATAATGAACACTAAACAGCAAAGAGATAGCAATATACAGATGCCTATTCAATTTATTCAGTTAAATCAATGACATAAACCATATACATCAAAAAATAATTCATAATATGAAGGACAAAATCTTATATAGATACATATGTGGGAAAGTAAGCAGCAATATTTACTAATGGATAGAAGGGGAGGTTACAACCAGTGATTGATTTGATGTCACCATCTCCAGCATCATCCTAGCCTCATCACAATGCACATCTCTCCAGCATCATATTACTCAAATTAAATCCTCAATTTAAATTCCACCAGCATTTCTCTACTCAATTTCTTCCCTCCCAAGCACTAGGATCTGTGCTCAATTTATAGATGAGCTTAAGGCAGTTTCACAATCATTGAATTTCTAATAGTAGGTAAGATATGTTCCCAAGATCAGAGGTGTCAAGTGGACACATGGATTTTAATTTTGACACATATGCACTCTTCTAGAAGGCACTGGCCAAGTGGAGATTCTGGAACAATGAGAATTTTTCTCCCAATTTGACCAACGCACCCTTGAGTGTCGGGAAGTGCTTTGCGGAGCACCCTTGAGTGGGGTTACCTGCATATTCAAAGCACTCAGCCCCTTGAGAGACTGCATTAGTGAGCTCATAGGTGATATAACATGTACTTCAAATCTTGGAAACCTTGAAATGGAAGTCATGGATGATTTGTTTTTGTTCTTTGTCTTAGGGCATGTAGCAACTGAAATGATAGGGGATGATAGGTCCTATTCATTGGTTCTATGGATGATGTACAGTTAACCAAGTCATTGGGAATGGTGCCCAAATTGACCTATAACATAGCCTTCATCCTTATTCTTCTCCTCAAATCAAAGTCCCTACCCTCTATCAGATGCATTTAACTTCTTAGATGGCGTTGCATTCTCTTTATTATCTGTGCCCTAAGGCCTTGCTTGCTTCTTGTCCAATTTTTCTTTGTTATTTTTGTTACCTTTCCATTCCATCTTAGGCTCAAATATGTGTTTTTATTTCTCATAACAATGCTTTAGCTTCCGGATGGCCTCCTCCAATTATTTAGGCTCATCAAGCTCAATCATGTATTTGAATACTATCAAAAACCCATTGATGAATCTATAAATATTGGCCTTATCCTCCTTGAGGTAAGGCAGATACCTCAATAGCTCCAAGAATCTACTAGTGTACTCCTCATCGGTCATAGAGCCCATATTTGTCTCGTAAAATTCATTTTCCCTGTCATCATATTATCTCTCCGATAGGTAATTCTTCTAGAATAACCTCTCGAACTCACTCCAAGTCCGATCATCCTCATGAATACCCCTGACATTCTTCACATATTCCCACCAAATTTCTACTTTACCTTTGAGACTGAATGTATTTATTCTAGCTTTCATGTTTTCTTAGTAATCATGCAACCTGAAGAACTTCCTCATACCAAGAAATTATGCTTCTGCATTTTTTGATTTCTTCATCTCTCCATCAAATGTATGTGGTTTTTCTTTCTTAAAATCATTCAGAATATATCCCCTTTCACTCCTTCTATAAGGATGATAATGATGGTGATCATAGTGACTATCAAAACCAGAGCTATAATAGTACATTTGTATGTCACCTCTCCTATCCGGAGTGTGCAAGAACCTGTCATCTTTGATCGTTTCATCTCTATTCAACATGTGACCACCATAAGACCTACTACCATATGCCCCATTAGTCCCATCCTCTTGTCCATAGTTGATCCAAAGTGGTCCCTGTTACTGCACCTCTGAAAAACTTTGAATAATTACTACATTAACTTCTTCTTGTTTTCTTGTGGTTGTATGATTATATTATTATCTTATTTACAACTCCTTATTTCTTCCTTAAAAATTCTCAAGGTGTCTGCTATGTCAAAATAGTTCCCAACACCATGCTTCTCATCTAATTCATAGGGATAATATTTGTATTCCACCATCTTCATAGTCATCTTGATCTATTTCCTACAAGACATCTTATGTCAGCTAAACCAAATCACAATAAACCAACGTACCTTAATATAATTTGGGGATCAGGATACCTCATCTACAAGATCAACCAATCAGTGTAATACATGTATAAACATAATCATAGCAGCATATGGACATATAAGACATACATATATCAACACATGAACATCATTCTAGCTAGATTCCAGTCACCAACCATATCAACTACACATACCATGACCTCATGCATGACAACGATCACATCAATGTATACTTGACAAAATATAAGCACTAGTCACACATAAACCATGCATAACCAATCATATAATCATGATGATACATTTCATAATAACACCATCAACTCTACCATGGTGACATCACTGCAAACATGACCAACACCATATGGATGCAACAAGCACATAGACCACAAGCATAATGAACACATGTGAAATTGACATGAATGCATGACCAATACATCGCCCATTTAGTATGAGGGGTGAATCATGTTATGGTAACACTCTGTAACACCCTCCTCCTATATCTACCCAATTAATTGTCCAACCAGGGGAAACATGTGATGAAGAGTTACTTTGATATGATTCAACTCCCTATGTGCCAGTTAAGGAAGTGGAATCGATGAAACACAACAACACAAACCTTCTGCACATGCTACAAGACACCTAAGAGCCATCGAAACCTTCCAAGAGGCTAGCCCCTGAGTCAAACTGACATTTTAGTGCATCAATCCTCTAGTTTCTCCCTTGACATGTGCAAGAGTGTGACTGGAAACCTCCAGTCGCTCACACAAAATGGGCATGTGTGTGACTGGGGACTTTTCCAGGTAGTTCTAAGCCCATGACCCTTATTTTTGTGCAACTTTTTCAGGCCCATAGCTCAAGTCACTGCCTATAACTCCACGACACTTACATAAACGAAAGATAATAGTGGAATAATGAATTAAGTGCAATCACTTGAATAAGGACTTGATTGGACCCCTACTATCCATGACAAGCATTTCGTCAAACATGTCACAAATATGTAATCTACAGGTTTAAACAACAGATATGAGAATATGGGTATCATGCTTATCTTAGAATCGCTAAGAAACATTGTTGCCTCATCAAATTAGCTACATTATAATTTATTAGGTCACAGATCCATTTTTCATTCATTTACAAGTCAAAACATGATGACAGCCATACATCATCACTGTCATAGAACACACTCATAACCAACACATAAAAAATAGAATTAACAAGCATAGAATGACCATATAATCCACATAATAACAAGCATATTTACCCAAAAATATAAGAGGAAAATAAATCTTATCCATATGAAAAATGCAACCAAGTCCAGGATTTCCACGTACCACCTGACCATATACATGGTTGAGCCAAATATCTCTTTAGACAGTCACCCCCGTGACATATTCCAAGCATGAATGTGGGATGTCATGGAAAAAATCCAACAAAATCGAACCAGTGCTTCCAAAGGAAAAACCACTTCAAACCTAAACCAATTACTCCACCTCACAGTCAGACATCACCAACCATCACTAGATTGGTCTCTACCCAAGTTTTCATGGGCTCCAGAGCATTTGTTCCAACTAGGGATTCCAAGACTAGTAACTCAAACTACAACTATCGTCAAGCTTCCAGAGAGTTTGTGCAACTAGGGCTTCCAGGACTAGTAACTCAACCCTCCAAGGGCTTCGAGAACGTTTTTCCAACCAAGGATTCTAGGACTAGGAACTCAACCAAAGTTGTTACAAGGCTTCTAGAGTGTTTTTCCAACCAAGGATTACGAGAACTAATAACTCAACCCACAACCAAAGGCACATGAAAACCAATTAAAAAACAAAATTAAAACCCACAACACCATGATTATCCAGGAAATTGAAAGGCTAGGAAAAACATTATCAATCCAGGAAATCCTCCATGCCAATGACAGATCATAAACAAATAATCACATGCATATGTCATGCATGCCAAAACTAGTGAGGAAATCATACACGCAACTCGGTACCTGCAACAGAAACTCAATGTAGCTACTGATCCCAATGTCCTCTTATGATTTCCTACTTTTCCTTTGCCTTATTTCTCCAAATCCCAAGTGCACCACACTCCTCCAAGAGTGCTCCAAGAAACTCCAAGTGTCCAAGAGTATGAGAGAGAGAGAGAGAATAGAATGAGAGCTCCAAAAATAAACTGACAAAAGTCTATGAGCGGATCCTCAGAAGAATTTTTATTAATGAGGGCTCTATTTTCTTCAATTTTCCATTACTTTCCTTCATTTTCCTCACATGCAACATGTGACCTTTCACCTCTCTCTTCTCCTAATTTCCATTATTTTCATAAATAAATTCCCATAAATGTCACTTTTCCTTTCCACAGCCTTAGCCATTGCCTTTGCCGATTTCCATAGCCATAATAAACCATATGAACACCTGCTTTAGGATTTTTTGGCCAAAATTCTTCTTGGACTACATGTATAATGACCTTGGTTATTATTTTTCCTTTATTAACTTTTATTACATGGAATTTTCACCATGTTTCTTATAAATTATGACATCAATAGGACACAATGGTTGAAATCCCATGGCGACTTGAAAGAGTTGTAGCCAGTTGAGATATCGAGAGATCTGTTATAGTTTTGTTGCACATAGGGAATACTCTTGTCCCATGTTCATGGACACTTGGAGTTGTACATGCGTAGTATATGCACTATCATCCTATTGGCAACGTCTATTTGACCATCATTCTACGGAGGGAATAAAGTTGACTTGGTGAGCTTAGTGTCCAATAAATACTAGAGGCTCAACTAGAATGTGCTCACGAACCTACTATCCTGATATGATATAATGGTTTGTAGAATCCAAAAATGAACCCACACTCGTTCGAAGAATAGTTTGGCAGTGTCTTCTGCTGTGATGCTCTGTTGAAAATGGCAACAAGAAATATTTAAAATGGTGTCAAAAGGGATTCTAATTTAATTTTCCCTTAATTAAATTAGAAGTAAATTGTAATTCCACATCACATGATATCTTGTACAAGTTAACTGAGTTAGGAAAATTTATTTGGCTCAGTCAATTTGAGTTGGGGGTAAAATGGAGGCATATAGAGTTCACTCTAAGTTTTAGAGGGTCTAGTTGTAGTTTATTTTGAGTTGTAATTATTTAACTTAATTATTTGAGTTAAAATCAATTTAACTAGTTCTAGCTTATGGAGGAACTAGTGAGAGGTCAAGTGAATTAAATTAGATTTAATTCACATGCAATGATCAATCATATAACTGAATGTTCGCTATAAATAGATGTTGCATGTCATTTCTAAGGAAGACCCAGTATACTATCAGTGGTATAGTTATAAATTTGTATAGATCATGCATGAGGTCAGAGGATGCCTTGGATGTATTGCACAAACAATTATTGGGAATTTCCTAATTAATAGCGGCTTGATTCCCTCGGGAAAGCGCAAGTAAGAATGAGCATCCAGGGGCAATGAAATTGGTTAGATATTGTACCAAACTTGCTTGGATCAGAGTGAGATAGTTAGATATAGTGCAAAGAGCTCTCAAGCCTAAGAGAAGCATTGTATTGTTTCATATTCTTGACTTAATGCAATATACAGATAGTGGGATTTTTAGTCGAGGCTTTCCCCAGATAAATATTTTTGTTGTGCGATTTAAATTCTTTCTCTTTATTGTTCATGTGATTGTGCAATTGTAATTGGTTTCTACAATTTGTAGAATAGATTCAAGTATTTTGTTTTAGAATATTTCAAGATCAGTTGAATATATATGTGTTTTCTACATGGTATCAGAGCAAGAATCACTATAGAAGAGAAGAATATGAGTTTTTTGTGAACGGGTGAATCGAATTTGCATATTTATTCTTCAAGACCAGCAGAATATCAGGATGTCTTTCTGTGGATTGAGACTTGAAGGTAATAGGTTAAGGAATTCATAGATAGTGATATTCCCAAGCACACAACAATATATTCTCAAAAACTTGATGCATGGAAGAAGAATGTAGCAAAGGCGAGAAGGATTTTGTTAGAAGGTGTTCGAGATCATATTGTCTCAAACCTCCATGGAAAGGAAACTCCATATGATATGTGGAAGGCCTTAATAAATTTGTTTCAGAATAGCAATGACAACAAGAATATGGTGCTAAAGGACAAGATCAAAAAAATCAAGATGGAAGAGGGTGACATAATACCAAAATACTTGACAAAGTTCACTCAATGTCGAGATGAGCTTGGAAGTTTTGGTGTTACCATTCCGGAGGATGATCTGGTGAGCCTATCACTTCTAGGAATTCCCAATAGATAGCACAACTACTAGGATTCAATAAATGGGAGAGAGAAGCTACCAAAGTGGGAGCGATTATGGTCTGACTTGGTGCAAGAAGGGATTCAGCAAAACATTAGAGATGGGACCTCTACAAAATACAAAGATTAAGATTTTTAATTAGTCAAAAAAGGAAATAAATCCAAGTGAAAGAAGTACCAATGCGGAGAGGGAAAGAAGAAAGACTTGTCCAACATTAAGTGTTTTCATTGTCACGAATTCGGGCACTATGCCACGAAATGTCCACATAAGGCAAGCAAGAAGGAGCATGTAGTAGCAGCAACAAGTGAAGCTCTAGCTTCACAATTTCGAACATGATTTCATGCTCATTGCATGCATGGAAAGCACTGTAATGGGATCCATGTGGTATCTCGATAGCGGTGCCTCGTTCCATATGACAAGGAATCAAGATATCTTAAATGACTTGGAGGAGAAGGAACTTAAGCAAAACATAGAGTTTGGATATGATAGGAGGTATAGCGTGACCAATATTGGTACTGTTACCTTTCAAAGGGAGTCTATATCCCCTCTCAGACTCACATATGTATTGTTTGTTCCGGGACTAAAGAAGGATCTTGTTTCTGTAGCGATATTGGAATACCATGGCTATGATTTGATATTTAGAAAAGGAAAGGTTTTCCTTAGACACAACGCCACGGGACATGTAAAATAGATCGGTGTGTGAGTCAAGAGCCTATATTCTCTTGAGGTCAAAGATGCATGAAAAGCCTTGAGAAGAAAGGCAAAGGTTAGAGACTTGGTGGTTGAGAGAGAGCATGAATTACCTCTCAAAATCCAACCTCAGAAACAACCTCAACAAGTTATGGAGTAGCCACACTTGGAGAAGCATAGAGGAGACCAATTGGAGGCATCCATTCAAGCAGAGACCTCCAGTAGGGGGGGATTTCGATTCAAGTGAGTAGAGGGTGCACATGCAACCATACCTCTAGGTGAGAGATGGGGAGATGTGAAGAAATAGTCCTGAGAGTACAAAAATTTGGGCAGGGTCCATTGAGATGTATTATCTCATGGATCATTACCTTGCTACAAGGGCCCACAATACATAGTAGTAGAATGGATCAATGGCAGTTGATGCAGTCAAATTTCAGAGTGTTCGATGCAAAGATTAGTAGCAGTCATATACTAGGTAGTGTAGAGAAGAGTTGGAAGCAGTGCAGAGTCAGCAGTAGCGTTGAGTTTTGAGTAGATAGTCCAGTAGCTAGTAGCAGATAGAGCCTCGGGTGACAAATGCACCATATTGATCACATATGATTCAATTTTTATGCTTTTAAGTTTCATAAGTTTTAGTAGCAACAACACTAGAGAGAAGTGTTTCATGCAGAACATTCCAAAGGTATCGGATCGGGATAGAGTTGAATTCCTTTCTTGTTGGGAGGGATTGTTGAAAATGGAAACAAGAAATATTGAAAATGGAATCGAAAGGGATTCTAATTTAATTTTACCTTAATTAAATTAGAAGGAAATTGTAATTCCACATCACATGACAAATTTTTACGAGTTATCTAAGTTAGGAAAAATTAGTTAGTTCATTCAATTTGAGTTGGGCGTCAAACTGGAGGCATGTAGAGTTCACTCTAAGTTTTAGGGGGTCCAATTGCAGTTTATTTTGAGTTGTAATTATTTAACTTAATTATTTGAGTTAAAATCAGCTTAACTAGTTCTAGTTGATGGAGGAACTAGTGAGAGGTCAAGTGAATTAAATTATATTTAATTCACATGCGGGGATCAATCAGATAACTGAATATTCACCATAAATATTTGTTGCATTCTAGTTCTAAGGAAGACCCAGTTGATATGGAGGTAAATGGAAGTATAATATCAGTTGTATAACTATAAAATTGTACAGATCATGCATGAGGTTAGCAGGATGCCTTGGATGTATTGCACAATAAATTATTGGGAATTTAGTAATTAATAGGGGCTCAATTGCCTCGAGAATGTGCAAGCAAGGTTGAGCATCTAGGGGCAAGGAAATTGGTTAAGTATTGGACCAAATTTTCTTGGATCATAGTGAGACATCCAGAAAGAGTGTAGTGAGCTCTCAAGCCTGAGAGAAGCATTGTATTGTTTCATATTCTTGACTTAATGAAATATACAGATAGCAAGGTTTTTAGCTGAGGCTTTCCCCAGGTAAATATGTGTTGTGCGATTGAAATTATTTCTCCTTCTTGTTCATGTGATTGTGCAATTGTAATTGGTTTCCAAAATTTGTAGAATAGATTAAAGTATTTTGTTTTAGCATATAATAAGATCAGTTGAATCTAATTTTCTACATGCTCTTCTTGCATGCCATCAACATAGCCATCATAGAAAATCTATCGATGACCACAAATACATAGTCATTACGATGCTTGGTAGAAGGGGGGAAAGGCATATACTCCATGGAGATGGATTCCCAAGGTCAAATAGGAGTAAGCAAAGGAGTGTACATGCCTTTCTTTTTAATGGTTTTCTTGGTGATGACACATGCATTGCAAGACCTGATAATTTTCCAACATCCCATCAGAATTTTGGCCCATAAAAATATTTCTATAGTACTGCCATGGTATTCTCAACACCAAAGTGTCTTGCGACCCTAATATAATGCACATCCCAAATCAACTTGGCATGCTCTCCTGAAGGAACACAAAGATGTCCCAGATAGCACAAGAGTCCATCCTAAAGGTGGAAGTCTGGAATTGGCTTTCCACCCATCAACATCTTGTAGGTGGTAGTGAACTCAGAGTCACATTCATATAATCGTGGCCATATAGAGATATTGTTCCTGCAATAGTTTAGAATTGTACTCAGTTCCACAATCAGGGGTCGACTGAGGCATTCTATGACATGATTTGTGCTTCCATTCTTGTAAGTTATGTTCATATGGAATTGTTGCAGGTATGTGGACCATTTCTGATGGTGATCATTCTAAAACTTCCCTTATGTCTACATAAATTAAATAGGTCATTGATTTGTGTGGATGATCATATCCTTCCCTAGACTATAATGCTTCCATTATCAGTAGGTCTGCACAATAAAGTACATCTCCTTATCATATGTGGGGTACCTATGAATAGTATAAAAGAGGCTCTCACTATGATAGGCCACCGGGTACCCTTATTGAATGAGGACTCCACCTATAGCATAATTTGAGGCATAATCTCAATCTCAAATGGTTATTGTAGGTTTGGAATGGTGAGGATTGGTGCAAATCAAAGATAGTGTTTCAATTCAACGAATTCCTTTTATTGTTACTCAGATAAAAAAAAATCACTTTTTCTCTACCCTTGGTAACTTCACTCAAGATCCAAGTAATATGAGAGAACCCCAACACGATTCTTTAGTAGAAATTAGCAAGGCCTAAGAAGCTGTGAATTTATGTCATAGTCATGGGGGATAGAAATCCATAATTACTTCGATCTTAGCTAGATTTGCATGCACACCTTGTTCTTTGATTATGTAGCCCAAATATAGATCTGGTCCATGCCAAAGGAGCACTTCTCTAGGTTGGCACATAGATTGTGTTGCCACAAAGTTTGAAGGACTTGTCAAATATGTTGCAAGTGCTCTTCCCAACTCTTGATAAAGATGAGGAAGCCATCCAAATAAAAATCATGAACTATTTGGTGAAAGGTTGCAATATGTCATCCATCGGCTTCATAAAATTTGCAAGGGAAATTTTCAACCCGAAGGGCATGACCAACCACTCAAAAAGACCCTCTTTAGATTTGAAGGTGATATTCCATACGTTTGTAGGATCTATTAGAACTCAATGGTATCCATAATTTAAATCAATATTTTTGAAATACTTGTCCCCCTTGAGCTATTCAAGAAGGTCATCAATCTGTGGGATCAGGTATCTATTCTTGACAGTGATTTTATTCAATGTTCGATAACCAATGCAGAGTCTCTAGGTCCCATCCTTCTTCTGTACAAGTATAATTGGGCTCCCACAAGGTGAGGAGCTTGGTCAGATGTGCCCTTTTTGTAGCATCTTCTGGATATTCCATTTCATTTCCTCATTTTGTAGAAAAAAGTGGCAATATATTGGCCCATTGGGTAGAGGAGCTTTGGGAGTCATATTGATCAAGTGTTTGACCTAACAATGCAAGGGTAATCCTATGAGTGAGGAAAATATTTCCCTGTATTCTTCCACGACCTTATCAACTTGCTTATAATCTGTGGAGGGACCTTTTCGAGGGGCCATGGATGTGGCCACAATCTTCCCCTTAATTTGAGAATGAAGAAGAAAGAAAACAAACTTCCTAATCTGGGAGATGTTCTTACTACATTTCTTAGCAAAGATCAAAGATATGGTAGTAGGTGAGGCCTCCTCTAGTATCATGTATATTTTCCTACCCAAAGTAATAATAATAATGCGAGGTGTTGGCTCAAGGGGTCCTGACCCAGGTTCGGAGTTCAAGGTTTGACAACAAACCCCTATACTACTGGCCCTTTCAGCAGTGACCTACTTGCGTAGGTCAAAGTCTCACCCGAATTAGTATGGGTGGGTGCTGGAACCAGGTTTCCGCACCCTGAGAAAGGATAGGTAAGGCAAGCAGAGCTGCATTCTGTCTCGAGGTGTCCAGATCTCCCTGAGCAGGACTTATGGGCCTCTTTCCACATCCACGTGTGCAAGGTTAATCGTACTATGGGGCTCAATAATCATATACTTCAAGACAGTAACTCAACATTGCATAATAGAACAGAACAGATCTAGATGCAGTAAAACACTTACACAGCACTTTCACAGTGAAAAACAGAACACGCATAAAACAATAATTACCAATGATTTGCATAAACAGTACACATAGATTCAGTTCCAAACAGCCTTTCGTATTCATTAATTCATCAGATTCCTCTTACAATACCCATCCCAGCTTGTGCACACTACAACAAGGTCCACACATAGCAGGACTCTGGATCTCCGCACACATAGCCAGTAGGATTCCTTCCCAAAAAACCCAAACAGAATTACTAAACCACAATTCGCATCAATAGCTCTTCATTTGCTACCTACAATTCAAAACATTCCTCTATTTATAACCATCTAGCCTAATATTTCCTACGATCTGCAAACCATGGTTTTCGAACCCCAAGTTTACCCTTTGACCCATTACAATGCTTTCGGGGCTTTGACCCACCCCAAAACCCCTGCGCTAAACTAAATATAATCAAAAATATACAAAATCGAACCAGTTTCATAGCTCGTAGGAGACCCTGTTCCAACAGTCCCCCAACAAAATCTTGTGACTCATCTCGAGTCACTGTGGTGGTGTGGTCTCTATCTGCGCATGCAAGGCATTGAAAGCAATGATGAGTGAAGGTAACACTTCGTGACTTTGGGAAGCAACTCTTTGTGCAATATCGACAAGCTTTAGGGAGGCAGGGCCTTCAGGAGTCGTGGTAACCTACTCCAATATCTGGTTGAGGTGCACGATGGCATCATGAGCACCCTGAGATATCTGGAAGGCGGTATCACCCCATGGCTTCAATAACTTTCTGATGACATGCTTGGTGCGTTGGAGATCCGCAATCGTATCTACAAAGGCATTGATAGTTTTCAAGAGTGCTAGATGCTGCGTAGGGATGAGGGAGGGAAAGGTAGCTTCAATATGAACGAAAGCAGCTTCCTTCTGTCATAAGTCCTCCTTGACATGTTGAAGCATCAGGTTTAACTGGACCGTTGTCCAGAGCTTCATGGCTGCTTCGAGCAACTGAGTGCCTAGAGTAAGCTGTCCCTTAATAATAGCCATTGCTTCTATGATCAACGCAACCCGTTGTGCCTGTACTTCTGGGGGTATGGTAGGTTTTTCTTGGGCCTGACACTCGGTGAATTTGCAAGCCATTCGGGTCTTGAGGATTTGGACTTCGGTTTGGGACGCCTTAAGTGCTGCAACCAAGCCTTCGACGGTAGCCTGGGACGGAGCTGAAGCCGAGATTTCCTCAGGGAGCACTGTGTCGAACTCATGACCCACTGTTTCGAGTTGCCGCTGTGCAGTCTGGTTACGATGATGGATCTCTTGTAGCACAACGGTGTGTAAATCCTGTAACACTTCATGGGGCAGCTGTGCCAAGTCTATGTGTAGGTCCGTAGCTATCAGGGTGTGGTTTCCAACCATGATAGTGCGAGGTAGCGAACAAATATTTCTTTCGCTGGCAGAAATTCTAGAACTGTGGAGAAGTCACAATATATCTCTATATTTCTTCGCCACCCAGGGGGATGGAGTATCCCTGTTAGTCGTCCCTTCCATGCGCAGGACTAGCTACAACTCGACTGTGCCAGTTCTGATAGCATACTATGAAAATTGTGTATCATCCTTCGTGGTATCTCCCGAGGCTGTTCGGCTGGGGCCTGCGATCATTCCAGGGTTGTAACGATCAGGAAGTCCTGTTGTGTAGCTGTGGTTCCCTAGTGCACAGGGTTCAAAGTCAATTTTCCCTGCGGGGAGCCAGAGGGAAATCATCTTATCAATCTCAGCATCCCCAAACCCTCTCAAAACAATGTCTGCAGGCGCTGAAATGGTAGGTGCTGAAGTGTTCGGTAGGTTAGGGGCTGCCATAGCAATAAAAGGACAGGCTTCCCAAATTGGAAATTCGCAGAAAACGCTAAAGATCGAAACAATCAAGCAGGAGAATAACATAGGCATATTATAGAGACCATATGGAGCCCGGACCGAAGTTATCTTATTGTCCTTATATTGTCCAGGGCTATCCAACGTTAGAGTAAATCTAACTTGAAACGTAGCGTCAATCAACCAGTAACAACTCACCATAAATTGCCGCATTGATTGCCATCCACCTATTTTTTTTAACAGTAAGGTTCCCTTTTCACCAAAGTGTAGTTGTCTGATGGTCATTAATTGTATCTGAGGGCTTTCCCACGGATTTACAGACTTTGGATGACGCCTTCGTACTGCTCTCGTATCCCGAAGTAAAGCTGATGACAGGTGTTTTGTAATGCGGTCCGGTTACCACTCCAGCAACTTGGCCACCAGACGCATCCTGCCCAGTGCCGTGGTTGGGATAGTGCGAGGATTAGTCTTCCATTTTGTCAGGCTACGGCTCCAGTATTCACCTTTGTGTGGTACCGGCATACCCCTTGATCTGGGTACGATGACCAGGTGTGATCCTCCCTTATTTAATGCGGTCGTGTGCTACAAATCTGCGTCGAGTGTCCCTGTGCCATCTTTCACCCTAAATGTCTACAGGAACTCCTCCCGTAAATGCTCCCAATGGCACGTGTGCTGACGCTGCTCTGCATCTAGATACCATGCAGCGAGGCGCAGGTCGACCATTCGTTTGGGGTCCTATTTACCCATTGCATTTCCCAAGAAAGAAAATATCTGCATGGGTATTCTGACCCAAGGAACTTCTAGATCCGTCTTCCATCTAGGGCTCCAAATCGTAGGGTCAACTTATCCCGACATTCCTCCCAATTTTGGAATATTTTCCCATGCGTATCCCACCAACGCGCAGGCGCTCTGTGTAGGGCTAGCGGAAGGACCCCTAGCCTGCGTTCCTTGGGAACTTCTGCTTCAAATGCACGTAAAAATTCCTTAATGTCACCCGAGTCCCCAAGGTAGGCTAGGTCTCTCACCTTGGCGGAGATGCAACAGAAGATCCTTGTGACCCGAAGACATCGTAGCGCCGAAACCTCATGCAACCAGCCTTGCCAATTCTCCATTTCCCCATCAGAGTCGGAAAAGCATTCACTGTATTTTTCCCAACAGAGCAATCCTTCTGCCGTGGGGTTAATCTAGTCTTCGTCCTCCGTAGTCAACTTGTAAATGTGATCTACTTCCTCCTCATCGCATGCTGGCTATGTATACCGCGCACCTTC
Organism: Pinus albicaulis; assembly: GCA_034641835.2. Classification (NCBI taxonomy): domain Eukaryota; kingdom Viridiplantae; phylum Streptophyta; class Pinopsida; order Pinales; family Pinaceae; genus Pinus; species Pinus albicaulis. The sequence continues at coordinate 1,869,008,360 of CM076575.1, read as the reverse complement.
CACAAGATCCAGTGGTACTATTACGCATGTACCGTTATTTTCAAACACCATGCTACGCTTTTTGAGATTGATAACACCCCCCATATCTATAGCCCAGTCCAGTCTAAGGAGTGCAGGTTAGGGATCTACATCTTCCACTATTTTGATTAACTCGAAGTCAGCTTGGACCTTTACTCCTGCGATGTCCACCATGACTTTTGGTAGCCTTCCAAGAGGGATGATATTTTGGTGATTGGCCATGCACAGCTGGATGGTGGAACATTCCAATTTAGGTTCTCCCTGTTAGGATCCCGTGATTTAGCTGATTGGCAAGCCAAATGACAGTGTAACATCAAACCAGTATTTGGAGCCTAAGGACCTAGCCTTCCTGGACTCAGAGAGGGCTCTCTCTATTTGTGTAAGGGATATCTATGTGTTTGCTACTTGTGTTTCTGATTTTAGGATAGTTATGAAGTAGGTTTTTGGTTTTTCTTTTAGGTTTGTGAGGGATGAACTGATCAAAGACTAAGATAGGTAAAAATATGTTAGATCAACTGGGCTATGGGGTCGAAAAGGTCGAGAAAGCATTCAGATGGTGATACAAGGTTGTTGAAGGGCTAATTTGATTCAAGGTAAAATGTATCTTTGGGTAAAATGGAGTGGGATGGACACTAAATTTGTGAAGAACAAAGGATTTCAAACATAAATATTTCAATAGCTGACATAAACATGGTAGGGCTAACCATTAATCATGAGAAATGTAACTATAAACTAATCGATGCATAGAAATAAACATTCAAGCCATGCATAGAGATATATGACTCTCTAACTTTAGGAAATGGCTATCAGACTTTGGGGAAATACATTTAATACAAACAAACAACTCAAATCACTATGAGGAAATTCCTAAGCATAGTATTTCAAGCTATTGGGCACTTTGAAAGCAAGATTGCATAGTTTTAGGCAAAGGGCAAGATCGGTACAAGACCTCCTTGGTTCAAAAAATGACAATCAAACAATCAAAGAAAGGTTTCAGAGGTGGAGCTATGACTAGCCATGAGTAAGCAGGGCATACCGTAAATCATACTTAGCATGCATAAAACCATAAATGAAACAAGCAAACAATTTCTTCAGTTATCAAAGAGCAATCAAGGATTCTTTGATATGACTAAGAAGGAAGAAAACATATAAGCTATAAAGAAGCAGGAAATTTGAGGTGCCTCCAAGGGCATGTCTCAAATATATTCTCTACTATCTTATAGCAAGAAATAACATGGAATTATGAATGAAAACTAAGAAGCATAACAAAGAGGGACACTATACAATTTTACCAAGTCAAGGAATCCAACAACAGACCTCTTTCATCATCCAAAAACATTCAAGAAACTATCCAATGCATGAGACAAGTGTTTCTTCCAAGCTTGTATAACCATATATTGCTTCTATTCATCAATTTCAGCCTTATTTACAATGAAGTCTCTTGGAATATATAGGCCAAGATGAGGGAAAACCTCCTAGTGCAACTTGCAATCTCATTGGCCCATCAAAAATATCTGATTTTGTCCTTGACGCTTTGCTAAGCCCAAGGCACAAAATATCTAATAAAATATCTCAAAAATGATAAAAAGGGAAAATATATTGACTTCTCATAACTAACTATGCCCAAAAATAGCTAAACGCACATTAGGAAAAGCCACTTCAGAAAAGTGTATTTTTCTCAAAAATACTTAAGAAATATATCAGCAGAAAGTCCTCTGTCTTGCAGGCAACTTTTGGATGCCTTCCCGATGTCAAAATGAGGCCCATGATGGCTCGTTGGAAATATATGAATGTCTATTTTCTGAAAATTCTTAGTTTCCTCCAAACGGATCAATATAAGTCCATCAAAAACTGACTTGTGTGTAAAAACCAAAAAATAGACCTTGCTGATAAACGGGGCAGAGTGTGGAAAAAGTGAGTGTTTTCCTCCATTTTTGGGGAGAAAATAATCTTCAAGTGATCTGAAAATCACTGAGTATATGCCCCTAAAATTATGGCATCCAATGATACCATTTTCATCCTTTGAGGATGCCCCAAACATAAATGGCGATTCCCATGATTTTTAGCCAAAAACCCAAAATTGGAAAAAAACCAAAACTTGTTGAATTTCGCCCAATTTTGGCGAGCATGACCCTCAAGGGTTTTCAGAAACATACTTTGAAGCTGAGGCCAAAATTTGGAGCTTTGAGGTGTCTTTCTTCAATTTTTGTGCCGGGCACCTCCTTTGAGCTTCCTTGAGTTTTTCCTGTGTAGCCTTCAATTTCCGCCAGACGAACTAATTGAGCTTCTTATAGTGCCCGGTCATCCTCCTTTGAAGGTCCAAATCTCTATTGGCCTTCTCCAACTTCTTTTCCAAGTGATCATTCACTCTCTCGATCCATGCTTCTCAATTGTTCTCTATCTCTTGGGTGAACAAAGTAGTGAGGAATAGATTGGAGAAGGGCAGCTTCTTCCTCCTTTTGTTTCTCAAGGGCTCTTTTGAGTCCCATGGTTCTTGGCCTCTTTCTCCTGGGCTAATCTTCATCTTCTCTATCATTGAACTCACCCATGAGTTCTTCCAATTTAACTTGCACCCTGGAGGACTCCTTTTTGTATTTGATGGCCCGTGTCTCATATACTACCATGTGGACACTCATTTGTTTATTTTGTGTTTGCAAAAAGTGATTGAAGTTTCTAGCCCTCTCTAGATCTGTCCTCAAATCATCAATTTTTTTTTCTCTATTGATTAAGAGAGTCTCTAGGATTCGGGCCTCATTGTCACTATCATCACTTTGGATTTGAATTATGTCAAAGTCCCTCTCCTTTTCATGGGTCCTTTCTTCTTTCTCCTTTCCTTTGCTTTGGGTAGCCTTCTTGGTCTTCCTCCTCTTGGGTAATTCAACAATGGGCTGCTTGGGAAATTTCCCCTTGCTTCGGAGGGCCCTAGTAACATTTGGAGTTATAGTTTTAGGCACCCTTTTCCTTGATGTCCGGGGCTTGGCCACTTTTGGAGAAGAAAACGTGGCCCCTTGCCTAGGAGAGGCAACTAGCACATGCTCTATTGGCTCTTTTCCCTTGTTACTTTCCTCATCATCTTTGCCACTGTTTTCAGTTTCTTCATGAATGCTTTGACTGTCCTCTTGCATGTCTTTTTGAGGGTTGCCCTCTTTACTCTTGCCTTTGTTGTCTCTAGGACTTTGAGGCTCTGTCTCTTCAATTTTTTGGGCTTCATCTTCATCCTTTTTGTTGTTGTGAGGGCTACCAATACGCTCATCAAAATGTTAAATTTCCTCATCATTTCCCTCCTCACTATTTTGAGTTTGTTCATGGTGCTGCTCTTCATCACTGTGCTGCATATTATCACTATGATGCTATTCACTTTGCTGCCCTTCCTCATTGTGCTCTTTTTCACTTTGCTGCCCTTCTTCATCATGTTGTTATTCATCATCATGCTGCTGTTCATGGTGCTCTTTTTCACTTTTTTTCCCTTCTTCATCATGCTCTTCTTCCCCTTGTTGCCCTGCTTCATCATGTTGTTGTTCATCATCATGCTGTTTTTGTTCATCATCATGCTCTTCTTCTTGTTCAATTACGGGAAATTTGAGCTTCTTGGGAATGGGCTTGCTTGAAGAAGGCGAAGGATGGTGAGTGGAAGTTGAAGGAGATGCATGGAATGAAAGAACAGTGGCAAAATCCGAATGTGCAATGAAAGTGTCCCAAGAGATTTCCTTCTTCTCAAACTGATGGAGAATGACAACCTTGATGAGGGAATGATGGAAGAGGCAAGCTGACTGTTGAGAAGGAGGGTTTTTCTGAATAGTGGAGGCCATTTTTTCAATACTTCTATGGAGGAAGAAGGGGAGATTTAACAATTTGGCTCTTGTGAAATGCATGAGAAACCAGACATGGTAAGCATAGACCCGGGAGAATCTTCCCTCGCATGTGAAATATTTCGTGATTATCTTCATGAGGGGAGCATAACTTGTCAACAAATATGAGAAAGGAAAAATATATGGACATGTATCTCTATGCTCAGGCTTCAAAAAGGGTTTGTATTGTTCTGAGTCCAGGTGGCTCTGTTTGAACCACTTCTCTCTGACATAAGGGATTTTGGTGGCCTTGGAAATGGATCTAGGAGAAAACTCAAAATCCAAGCCTGCCAGCTGAAAGTGTTTCCCTTGAAATCTCAAAGCACAAAGATGTGTCAAGGGGAAATATCTTTTCACCTCCTGCACCCTTTGAAAAAACTCTAGACATCCAACTTCATGAAATTTAAACAATACTGATGGATGAGAATTTACCTCTTCAGTTGAAACAGGCTCAAACCTCCTATGAAGACCACTTCTACTGTCTTTCCTGGGTGGCGTTTTTGTTTTGAATACTCTTTGCTGACTGACAAAAACAAGTTGTCTCAAATGGATTTTGAAATGGATTCTCAAGAACACACCCTGTCCTCCTTATAAGTCACTGTTTTGTCCTCTTTTATGCCAAACAACAAGTGCTTTGTCAAATAAAAACAAGAAGTCAGTTTATCATTGTGTTTGGGAAAAGTCTTGAAAGGTTTGTTTGTGGTTTCTTGGTGAGGAAGGAACTTTTGTTTTGATAAGAATACCTTTCTCTCAAACAATATTCTTCTGTTGTTCACTGTTTCTATACAAAGGTAGACAAAACACCCTTGAGTTTTCTTGAGAAACCTTTTAATCACAGACTCTGATTTTTGGACTATGGAGGCTGAACAAAGTTTTCTTTTTCACCATACAGGGAGGACACTTTTAAAATGACAAAGCCTTCAAACTATGACCACTGTTTTCCCCTTTGAGTTTTAAACAAAGTCTGCTCTTTTTTTAACACTGTTTAGGACACTCTTCAAATTGATTGGAGACCTCTACCACTGTGTATTTCTGTCTTGTAATTTGTGTATGGTTTTCACTGTTCTCAAAAGCATTTAAGGCCCTTTAAACTGATAAAAACACCCATCCTTTCATCATTATTTTTGTCTTGTGCTCTTTATATGACAAACTGCTCTTTAAATCCACTGTTAAGACACTGATCAAATTTATTTGAGACCCCCTAAGCATAAGAAAGTTTTTCTCCATTTTTTACAAAACTCCGTCTCATATACCACCGTCTATCTCATGTTTTTAAATGATGAAATGGTTTCAAAGGAACTATTTCCTTCTCAAGGAAAAAACACAACAAACACCCTTTCAATCTTTGAATTTTTCCAAGAGGAGAAGTAGAATACCTCGAAGAAAAGCTTAAAGACCTTGTTTGATTGATTGGGGCAGCTCCACAGAGTTTTTTGAAGGTGTTTGGGTGAGCGGCACATTAACAAAGAAGAGCGCCATGCAATGGAAAGGCAGTCGGGTCGGCCTCGGGCGGTGGGTGAACGGCGCTACAGGCGCGCCACGCAGCAATGTAAACCCAATGTAATTTCGCTCACAGGCATGCTGCGCGCTTTTCTAGACACGCCGCACAAGCTTTAAACCTTGAAAACTCTGAAATTTGCTCGAAGTTCCTCGTTTCTCCAGTGGGAAAATTAGGGGAACGTTGTATGTGTTTTGAATTTTCACAATGAGACTTTGCCAATGGTCTCTCCACCTTTTATATGAAAGAAAGTCAACCACCTTTTGAAATTACTTTGTTAGGGTTTTGGATGCCTTTTGAAAAGGCTTTTTGGTCATAATGAAACACAAATCTCCTTTAAAACACTACACATACCCATATTTCGATCTTAAATGTTGTGGAGGCTGCTTTTGAATGACACCAAAGTCATGAATTTTGTTGAAGTAAAAAGGCTTCTTCAAGAAATAAAAACTCCTTTCATTGTTTCTCATTAAGGTGAAACTCTGTCTTTTAAAGGAAAACTACACAAAGTCACATCAGGGACTGTAGATGCACCCTTACAATGACATTTTTTTCTTACTGTGGGTAAAACCCTAGTTTGAACTTACCAATGGCTAGATTCATGCCTATTGATCAAGGAGAAAAGTCTTTGGAAACTCTTAATGTAATTACATACCACAGTAGGTTTTGTTCATATGTCCATAAGAGGTCTTTGTCTGTGATAGTGATATGGCTTGATTCTTTGAAAATTCCTTTGAATTTGAGACATTTTGTCATATCCTTTTCTTCACATTGATGAACCTGTCCAAGCTTTGTTCACTTTAGCTTCAGATTACCTTTGAAGGAGATCTCTGATAGAAGAGAAACCAAACCTCTTTGATTATTATAATATCACTGCTTGGCCATTTGCTTAACAACATTTTTCTATTCATAAGCCTTCAATTGTTTCCCACTGCACTTAAACTCTGCCTTTCAATCAGTCAAAACCATATAATCAATCTTTGAAACACCACTGTTGTGTTAGTGGTTTTCATCTACTAGAGAAAAAGGTGTAAAACAAGTTTTTAAGGCTATTTGCAGCATTGTTAGACTTGTGCCCTTAAATGAGGCCATACCTCTGTTCCTGGCCCTCTGCTTGTTAAATGAAGGAGGCCTTCAACCAATGACCTAACCATCTTCTCATATTTGGAGGAGTTTTTACAACAAGTGACCCAACCCTTTGCTCATGTTTGGAGGAGGTTTTACACAGTCACATTTCATCTGTTTTCAAACTATGTTAATCTTTCCTTTCACTGCATACTCTGCTTAGTACATCACAATAAGTAATAAAAAGTGAAAATTTGACAAAATGCCATGGGGGGCATGCTCTGAGATGTGTATTTATTTTTTATAGAATACCCTTATGCATCTTTAGAAAACAGGAGCAATCTTGACCTATGTCTGCAAAGTATTACTTGCTAGTCATAGGTCACTAACCTTTTGACTATGTTTGCAGGAGTTCATTGAATTACCTCTCTGACTAGTACTTGCATCCCAGGCTCAAAACCACATGAGAAGTAGTTGTCTTCTCATGTTAAGTTTAATAATGTCTTCTGGAACACTAGTACACTTCTACTTTTGAAAGAAACATTGAAACACTGTAAATCCACCCAATATCAGTTTGACTTGTGGCATATGCACTGCTGAGTCATCAAGGCTTGTTAGTGGCGTGTTACACTAAAAATTGTCACCCTGAAATTCTACTATGTGTATGAGCTCATTATTACTCATACTTCCCCCTCTACAAGTCTAACATGTTAGTTCCTCATGTCAAGCCTTGAAAATCAGAGAAAATTTCCTAAAAGTCTCCTAAACTTTGGTATCGCACTTTCTCGCTATCTTGCCTGCGGTCCTGCACCCAATGTTGAGCTCTCCTGCGTACCTGAATGCACTTTCTCTTTTTTATAGGTGTGGACCCCTGTAAGATCAAAAAGGCGCAAGTAAATTCTGAAAAGCTCAATAAAAGTAAATTATGGAAGCTTTTAGAATGGATCTTGCGGTGGCAGAACCGCTCTTGTGAGGTGCATGAATCCCTTACCTTATGGAGCTAACCCCTTGATGTGAGGAGCTTATCCCTTTGAAGGAGGGTTTTATCCCTTCATACTTGGAACAGAAAACCTCCTCTTTTCTACTATAAAAAGAGGCATTGCGTAGCCTCAAAGGGAGGTCAAGCTTAAGAAGATTTGAGGTTAAGTGTTGTTGAGATTTAGACTCAGTTGACTAAGACTTTTGTGAGGAGAGATTACATACCTCTACTTGTCTTGGTTGGGGGAGTGCAGAGCTTATCAAAGTAGAGGAGACTCCTACTTTGGACCCTGGGAAGGCCTGTGCAACATCAAGGCTCGTGTTGTAAGGTTTTCCTTCTTTTGAAATTAATACAAATATACTCATTTTTCTCAATAAGCTGTATGTTCATGGTGTATTTCATAGATTCCTTGATCACTATGATAAGCATGGTTTATGATGATGTCTATTCAGGTGCTATGTAATATTTTTCTTGTTTGTGACTGCAGGTTTACGAGAAAAACTCCTTCAAGTGCACAAGGGACAACAACGACTTCAAACAAGCGTTGGACATACGGTAAGTCTTTTACACCTCTATAGAGCTTTTGTAAACCTTACATGCTTAGAGAAAGATTAGTCTATTTGGCTATTTGTTGCTAGATACTTTTAGTACTAGGGAGATCGGTCTTGTCCACAAGAACGCTTTATCCGTCCAACAAATTGGCGACTCCACTCAGGAAAGAACTTGTTGTTTTTTGTTCTCTTTTATTTTGATTTGAGGAAAAGTTTTTCCTGGTTTTTGATTGATGTATATCTGCCTAGGTAGCTTAGGTTTTCTCTGTTTTTGAAAATTTTGAAATCTTTATGTTTTTCTTGAACTTTTCTGGGGACCGCAATTTGTTCTTTTGCATAGTGCGGGCAGTTTCGCACTTTCCTTGAGTAAACAGTGCGGGACCGAACCTGTTACTTCTGGGAGCCTGCGGACCCTGTTAAATTTTGGAAAAACTTTAGATTTATTTTTTCAGTTTTGTTTAGATTTAATTTAGGATTCTTAGCATCTACCCATATCTGTATTTTTTCTCTCAAAAATCTCTTGTTTCTGAATTTCTTTCAGCAATTTTTCATCTCATCAATCTCCATTAAGTTAATTGCGTGTTTTGAGTCTCTTTTTTGAGAAATTCTTAATTTGATTTCCTTTGGTCATTACTTGGAGGGTTGTCTCAGTATTTTCACAATTTTACATCTTTTTGCTTTTGATTTCCTTTTGGTCATTACTTCGAGGGCTAAATTGTGTAAGAGTGTTAATCGCCTTTGAGTGTTTTTTGATCTTTGGAACTCTCACCCGATTTTCTTGACTTGCACTTGATTGGTTCTTAGATTACATTAGAATCATATTGTGTTTGAGAATTCTCTTGCATAGATTACATTTGCATAATTAGAATTCTCATTTTCAGAATATGAATGAAAAATATGCATAGATTACCTTTGCATACTTTTCAAGTGAATTGTGCATAGATTACAACTGCATAGTTTACATTCTGAAAAATCAATTGTAGATTTAGATCAGTTTTCTTTGATTTGAATTTAGATGTTTTTATGCTTGTTTTAAAAACACAAAAAATATAAAAATTGTTTTGGGATTGATTTGCATTAGTTTTTCTTAATGAAATTAGTGCATTAGAGAATTTGTTAGATTTTCTCTAAGTGATCAATTTTTTGCATTGTTGGAAGTGAATGGAAACTCTCTCCTTACTTTAGTTAGGATTCATCGAATTGAAAAGATTACATTATCATATTAGATTGCATTCAGTTTTGGGTCGGGTCATAACACCATTGGTTTCATATCCATTTACCCTTTTGAGTAATAACAACCTAAATAACACAGCACTTAATAAAATTCATCTAGTAATTTTTACATTTTTAGGGCTCTTTCCACCAATCTAGCTCAGGATTAGTGCTTTGGAATAGGTTGTATTTAACTTTCCAAAGCAACTAAAACAAACAAGTAGATAAATCTTACGGTAGGAAATAAATCCAATTGTAATTGGTACAATCTAGGAAGCTTCTCTTAAAGAAGTCAATCACGAGATCATGTACGAACCTTTGAGACAATCAATTTTGTTTCATTGGGAAAGATAGAAGATCTACGTGCATTACAAATAGTAAACCTCGGATTAACCATTGTCAAGGAGCCTGGGGTCACTTTTTGGTAAACCTCGGATTGACCATGTCGAGGAGCCTTCAAGGGGATTGAGCTTTTTTACTTTTCCCTTGCGCGTGGAATTGGATCGTAGACTGTTCCCCCAGTTGTATTTGTTACTGTTGGTAACCTTAGTGTCCATAAGCTTAAGATTATTTCCTAACGTGATGGTGAAGGAAAGATCTCACTGTACCTGGAGTAGACGTCGACTATACTCACTTGGACTCTCTGGGGGGTTCTCTTCACTCGAGATGGTTTTGTGAAGAAACTTGTGTGATCTGTTCATATAAAACAGGTTGTAAAATTAACTATTCAAAGCGCCCTTTAAAATATTAAATTCTCACGATGTTGAATTTCATCACCAACTAGTGTTTTTAGTCTTGAGAATCATTTGTGTGTGGTTGACTCCTAGATTTGATAGTGCGTGTTAATTTGTTTGTTTTTACTTTTAGAGACCATAGGTGTGAATTGTGAATTTTAATTGTTAGGTGTGAATTGTGAATTGTTAATTTTAGTTTTAAATTGTTAATAAAATTCACTGAAGTTGAATATAATGGCAACTGTTCCAGAATTTACCAACCAAGGAACCCCTCTTAACGAGAATCCTAGTACTTTTCCTTGCTTTGGAAATGTTGGTCCTCCTTATATGGCTACTTTTTCATTACCTGGATTTATAATAGGTTTACCGATATGGTTATTTTCAACTTCGTTGGCCTTGAATACTCCAATTGTTCCACCTCAACCAGATGCTTCACCTCAACATAGTTCACCATCTCAACATCACCAACCTTTTGTTGACCCTTTACCTTCTTTACCTAATATTTCTTCCTCCATTTCTTCCTCTTCGCTTGGTAAAAGCCTTGACGCTAGTAACCAGGTGGCTAAGAAGAAGAAGAAAGGGAAGAAGAAGCAAGATAAGAAAGAATTCAACCAACCAACCATGGCTGTAAGTGTTAGTTGTGTTGAGGAAACCTCCAACATGCATCGTAAACCCAAATACCCTTGCAGGCTTTGTAAGGGTGACCACTTCCTTATCAATTGTCCTGGTATTCCAAAGGTCTTGGAAGTATGGTCAGAAAAATATCATCAACTTTCCGTTGATCCATCAACCAGTGATAGTCAGGTTCTTGGGAAAAAGGGTAAAGTTAGGTTTCCTTGTAAGTTATGCAAAGGGAGTCATCAAACTCACATTTTCCCTCACATGGATGAAGCCTCAAAATTATTGGAAAACCTTACTATTCCACAACAAGAATTTCCAATTGGTTACCGTAAAATTTCTCCCAACCTACCGTCAACGGACGGAGTGATTGATCTAATTTCAAGTACAGTCGATCCCACTCTTCCATTGGAGAGTGAAACTCATATCACTGAGGTTGATGATCCATTAGTTGATCAAGTGTTCGATTCATTTTCACATTCGGTCGATCCCATTCTCCTTGTAGAGAGTGAACTTCATACTGCTCAGGTTCTTCTTGTTACATCAGATTCTTCTACGTCGGGGGGCATTTCACCTATTTCTACAGAACCCCCTCCAAGTACTAAGGTCTTTTCCTTTGATTGGAATAGACTGACAGAACCTCGTCTTCCTTCCTCCATCCCTTTCCAAATTATTGTGAAGTTAGGTGGTAGGGACATACACCGCACACAGGTAGATGAAGGTGCTTATGTTAGTATTTTATCCTCAACTGCTTGGAAAGCTTTGGGTTCCCCTCAGCTTGTGCCTATTACGCAGAATATGAAAGCTTTTAACAGAACCATTAGTGAACCTTTAGGTATCCTTATTTAGTTATATATTACTTTGGAAGGTAAAATTGTCTGTATTGATCTTATGGTAGTTCGAGGTCCCTTGGATTTCAATTTACTCCTTCGGCGAGACTATGTTTATGCAATGAAAGCTGTCGTATCGACACTCTTTCACATGATGTCTTTCCCTCACAATGGAAATATTGTGACTGTAGACAATCTTTCGTTCCCTAGTCTTGATTCGACTACCAATTATCCGACATCCTTGAATGTTTCTCATACGCAAGTGGTATCTACCCCGCCACGAGTTAATTATGTGGCAATTGGTCCCATGTTTTCAGTTACCGATGTAAGCGAGCCTCTCACTGTTTTTTCATCTTCTTTTGACTTAGATCTGGTAGTTGACATGGAAAACTCTATGGGATTATTTGAACGCAATGTTCTTATCCCTTTTGAGTCCCTTGACATGTGTTCCTTCCAGAGAACTATTCTTCCTTCTGATGAAGACCTCTTGGAAGCCATGATCAAGGTGTGTCCATTGACATGTGTTTCTTCCAGTTGGAAGCCATGATCAAGAGTCCGAGGAAAGTTCCTGTTACTGAGTCAACCTCGTTAAAAAATGAATCAGTGAGTCTGAGGATAGCTCCTTTTACTGTGTCAACCTCGTTAAAAAATGAATCAGTGAGTGCGAGGATACTCCCTTTTACTGTTTCAACCTCGTTAAAAAATGAATCAGTCGGCGATGAGGACAGTTCTTTTCCTGTGTCAACCTCATTAAAAAATGAAATAGTAGGTAGATTGTAGAGAGTAGATATGAGCATAGTTCCTTTTCTTGTGTCAAGCTCGTTTAAAAAATGAAACAAGCTTCCAAGAGGAAAGTTCTTTTCCTGTGTCAACCTCGTTGAAAAAATGAATCAGTTGGTAATGAGGAGAGTTCCTTTTACTGTGTCAACCTCGTTAAAAAATGAATCAGTGAGTTTGAGGAAAGTTCCTTTTACTGTGTCAACCTCATTAAAAAATGAATCAGTGAGTCTGAGGATAGTTCCTTTTACTCTGTCAACCTCATTAAAAAATGAATCAGTGGCTGATGAGGATGGTTCCTGTTATTGAGTCAACCTCGTTAAAAAATGAATCAATTATGAGGATAGTTCTTTTTCCTGTGTCAACCTCATTAAAAAATGAATCAGTAGGTAGATTTTAGAGAGTAGATTGATAGATTAGAAATAAGTAGTTTTTTAGGATAGTTCCTGTTACTGATTCAACCTCATTAAAAAATGAATCAGATACGAGGATAATTCTTTTCATGTGTCAACCTCATTAAAAAAATGAATCAGTTGGTCAGAGGATAGTTCCTGTTACTAAGTCAACCTCGTTAAAAAATGAATCAGGTATGAGGATGGTTCCTGTTACTGAGTCAACCTCGTTAAAAAATGAATCAAGTATGAGGACAGTTCTTTTCCTGTGTCAACCTCATTAAAAAATGAATCAGTTGGTCAGAGGATAGTTCCTATTACTGAGTCAACCTCGTTAAAAAATGAAACATTTAGAAGAGGAAAGTTCCTTTTACTGTGTCAACCTCATTAAAAAATGAAACACGTTGCCATGAGCATAGTTCTTTTCCTGTGTCAAGCTCGTTAAAAAATGAAACAAATCTTCCCCTAATTGAGTCGAGTCTTTGACTAGATCTCGTAAATGTTAAGTCATATATTTAGGTTAGTTATTTCAATTTTTTTCATAATTTTCTTACAGTTTTAGGTTGGGTCTTTCATATGATCTCGTAAATGAACCTTCATTCCATCTAGCTATTAATTACCAGCAGTGTACTTAGTTGAATGAAATGAAGCTGGGGAGGCATGCACTCTAGCAATTACGCTTAGGGGGCATCAAGCACAATTTTCTCTCTGTTTCAAGCTTGTGTAAAAATGAAACCACTCTGAAGCATAGTTTTTCTCTGTTTCAAGCTTTTGTAAAAATGAAACCTATCTTGAGTCAATTTCGGTTATTTGCAAGACTCATTAAACTCAAGAAAATCCCAAGATTATTTTGCTATCTTTCATTCTCGTAAAACACATGAAAATGCCAAGTTCTTTCCATCTTTTCCTGCTCGTAGATTAAATTGAAAGTCGGCCACAGGAGTATATTTTTATCCCTTTTTCAAACTCGTTAAAACTTACGAAAAAGTGAAAACCATGAGTACATTTTTATCCATTTTTCGAACTCGTTAAAATTTACAGAAAAAGCGAAACTACTGAGTATACTTTTATCACTTTTTCGGACTCTTGAAAATTACGGAAAAGCGAAACCTTGGAGTCCTCTTTTAAGCCCTTTTCAGACTCTGTAAACATGAAAAGATTGTCGAACACTTGATTATTCGAACTCGTTAAAGTAAATGAATGATCGTCCCTTCAGTATAATTTTACCCCTTTTCTGGACTGAAATGGACTATTTACAAAAAAGGTATACGTTGACTAATCATGGTCAATAGAGCTCTTTCCCGCATTATTTTATCCTTTTTCGGGCCCGAGAGACTAACTTTACGAAAAAAGTACCTCCATGGAGTTTTCTTAAGTTTTTTCTTCTGACTCCTTAAAATTGAAAAACACCGAGTTTCTCCTATACTGGACTCATTAAAATTTAACAGTAAAGGACATGTTCAATTTTAAACAGGAACGAACCACTCCTTCTTAGGGTTCAAATCTTAAACTAAGTTGGACTCATCTAAAGGATGAGCTTATAAACAAGCAAATGTTATCCTCCTCAAGCTTGTCAAAAATAAAAAGGTACTTGCCATAAATTGTGGGGGAAAAGAGAGAAAAACGAACTTGTTTGTTACATTTTGATTATTCAGAAAACTGTTAACCACTCTTGAACACGACACTTTTGTTCACCTGGGTTGGGAAATCCTTTGCCTAACAGTTAATCAAACCACATTGAAAGTATTCATCCTGTTTCTGGGTATTAGCTTTGGGTCAATTGTCACCAAGCCATCTGCAGTGTCGTTATGTGTTCAAGAGGATAGTTCAAATAAACCATTCATTTGCGCAATATTTGTCTTCCATTTTGACCATCCTTGATTCAGTCCTTGCCAATATATTTATTCAAAACTTGATCTATGATTTCGTGTTGTGGGCTTGCCTACGACAGATCACTTTCTATCGACAACAGCTCATTATCTAGGAAGTTGATCTAGAAATCGTCAGTACCTGGAAATATGCATGCCTCAATGGCAGGTTTCTCGCCTTCGATGATAGGTTGCATCATTGACCTTCGATCGAATGATTTTGTGATATGTTCGACTTCAGCTCATTCATTCACATTTCATGGATTGTATTGGGTACTTTGACAGCCATTGACATTACTGGTGGTTACTCTCACACTTGTTAACAGTTTACATCATTGACTGGTAATCAAGTGGTTTCTACCATGTTCGACTTAAACACATTTATTCACATGGATAGAATCGTACTAGTTCGAGATGCGGAAATCAAGACCCTGGATCTAGTTTCTACCATCCAGGCTGCGAGGAATTTTGTTATCATTTATACAGTGGACTATTTATAAATAGATGGCTACGTCCATACTGTGTCTACATATGTCTATATTGTGATGTATTCAAAATCATTCCTGTATCAGAACAGTTTGAATTAGTTTCTAGTTAGTTTTGATCTGAGTATGGGAAAGCCTACCTCAGCGATGATATGTATACATATATATTTTTCTTTGAATGTTTTTACAGGTTCCGACTGAGGTGTCCACGGGATGGTCCTTGAAATGATAAAGTATTGCACTATTCATATATGACAGACTTCAGTTTCATCTATTCCAGACTTTGCACTTTAGGGGGCAATCTGTTACACTGAAAATTGTCACCCTGACATTCTACTATGTGTATGAGCTCATTATTACTCATACTTCCCCCTCTGCAAGTCTAACATGTTAGTTCCTCATGTCAAGCCTTGAAAATCAGAGAAAATTTCCTAAAAGTCTCCTAAACTTTGGTATCGCACTTTCTCGCTATCTTGCCTGCGGTCCCACACCCAATGTTCACTCAGTTGACTAAGACTTTTGTGAGGAGAGATTACATACCTCTACTTGTCTTGGTTGGGGGAGTGCAGAGCTTATCAAAGTAGAGGAGACTCCAACTTCGGACCCCGGGAAGGCCTGTGCAACATCAAGGCTCGGTTGTAAGGTTTTCCTTCTTTTGAAATTAATACAAATATACTCATTTTTCTCAATAAGTTGTCTATTCATGGTTTATTTCATAGATTCCTTGATCACTATGATAAGCATGGTTTATGATGATGTATATACAGGTGCTATGTAACATTTTTCTTGTTTGTGACTACAGGTTTACGAGGAAAACTCCTTCAAGTGCACGAGGGACAACAACGACTTCAAACAAGCGTTGGACATACGGTAAGTCTTTTACACCTCTATAGAGATTTTGTAAACCTTACATGCTTAGAGAAAGATTAGTCTATTTGGTTGTTTGTTGCTAGATACTTTTAGTACTAGGGAGATCGGTCTTTTCCGCAAGAACGATTTATCCGTCCAACATGGCACGACTTAAGGGTGTATCAAGCTTTATTTGCAGAAAAGGAAGGTCATCTATGACTGGTTGATATTAGACAGAGGTTCTTTTGGCTTTAGGATAGTTTGCCAAGGGAGTAATGCCTAAAGCGCCACTACCTAACTTAGGGGAGATTTTTGACAAATTTGGAGTATTCTTTTTGGAGCTGATGGACAAGTTTGTATGACTGATACTAGATTAGGGCTTGAAAATTAGGCTTTTCTCATCATAGGCTGATTTAAAAGGTAGGAGGGAAAAATGTTTATGGGTGTTTTCTAGCTGACAAATTTGACAAATTTGAGATCAGCTGCTAGAAAACTTGGCTTTAACAACTAGTCATCATCAACAAGTGAAAAATACTGATGACTAACAATGGCTCCATTTGGGGAGGGCAGCTCATTTTCAAGAGGTGTCCAGAAATTCAGATCTCAGTTCTTTGAAGACCAGTGCCCTTATCCATTGGCACAAATTTATTTCTTCCTTGATGTTATTTCTGAAAACTGACAGCATGATTAGCATCAAGACATCTCTACCTACCCTGCTACATTTCCTAACATTTTTTCTTCTTTCGGGTGCATTTGGACTAGCAACCCTTTAACATAATATTTTTGAAAAATGACACTATCTAATTCTACACTTATATCCGCCGGGAGTTCAGATTAAGCTGATGAACTCCTTTGTTTCTCTACCTATACTAGATCGACTGTCAAGGTTAAGTTGTTTGACAGGATTTTATTCTTTAATCTAAAACATGAAATTGAAAAATGACCAAATAAGGATTAGACAGAATCATTTGTCATGTACTTGTGGCATGAAAGACAAGTTGCACACAAATATTATTTTTCATAAAATGAAATCTATAAAATCAGGGCTAGGATACTCATTTTGTTTTTCATCCCTGCTTTCCTCTTTGGTTCTATTTTGAGCATGTTGAACCAATATCTTTTCCTAATCTAGTTTATTTGATAATTGAAGCTTACACAATGTTGACTATCTTTTCCTCTCACTAACTTATCAGCAAATAAATTTAAAACATGTTCAGTTATGATTAGGCTACATAACTAAACAAGACATTTGAGCACTAGTAGCGGCATTTAGACTTGTGCGCTTTCAGAATGACTATTTTTTGAACATGGGGCTTTCGTTCTATTTTTCAAACCACCCTCTTTTTCTATTTTTCTATTGTTTTTGAACTTTCTGTTTTTTTGAATTTTTTTTTATTTTAAAAAATTGTATACACAATGATTGAAAATGTTTTAAAATTGGAGCTCTTGACAAAAATAATGCTTTAATGTCCTGCCATTCATAGGACCTCCAAAATTTTCAGTCCCGTCAAGTTCTTGCAGGAAAAAGGCATTGTTTCCGCTAACTGAGCTGATGATGAAAGGCCCCTTCCATAATTTTTCAACTTGCCATGTTTAACTTTGTCTTCTCTTCTAGAATCCCATTTTAACACTTTGTCCCCAATCTAAAAATAATTTTCCTTGGTCCTTCTATCAAAAATCTGTTTTATTTTGTCTTGCGCTAACTGAGCTTTTTGGTAAACTTCTTCTCTTGTTTGTTGTAAATGGATAGTCTGATTTACCCTCCTTTGCATGTCATTTTATTCTATTTGAACTTCTTGCAATAACTTCACTACTGGAACCCCTAAGAATGTTGGGAAAATGGCATCTATGCCATAAACTAGTTGGTAAGGAGACATACCTATTGATTTTTTGGTGGTCAGTCTATCAGCCCATAGTGCGTGTACTAGTTTTCCAGACATGCTTTTCTATTTTGTTCCAGAAGTTTCTTGATGATGTTGACTAGGATTTTGTTAGAGGATTCAGCTAAACCATTACCTTGAGGGTAATAAGCAGTGGAATGTCCTAATGAAATGTGATATTTGTAACAGAAGTCAACCATTCTTTTGGAGGAAAAGGCAGCAGTGTTATCCGTAATGATCTTTCTAGGACAGCTGAAGCTAGATAGGATGTTGGTTTCTAGGAACTTAATGATGACTGAATTGGTGGCGTTCCTGGAGGGTATGGCTTCTATCCATTTGGTAAAGTAATCAGTGGCTGTAAGGATCCACTTATGTTGAGTGGACGAAGAAGGGTGAATTTCCCCAATAAAATCTAGAACCATTGCTGGAAGGGTCCTTCAACTATGATGGGATGTAAGGGCAAAGGTAAAAGTTTTTTCTTGCCATAAAAAATTTAGCACTTATGGCATGTCATAACTAGTTTTTGAGTGTCAGGAAATAAGGTAGGCCAATAATAACCGGCTCTAAGGATTTTTTTCACTGTGGTTTTCCAATAGAGATGACCTCCACATTCTTCTTCATGCATTTCGTGCATAATTTTCTCTGCATCATACTCAAGAAAACATTTAAGCAGCACACCAGTGGGTTTTTTCCAATACAGAACTCCATCTATAATGAAAAACTTTAGATATTTTTGTTTAAGAAATATTGCTTTTGTTTTTGATAAAGTCAGAGGAGCATTTAGATAAAATAACACCTAAAGAATATCTGCATACCAAGGTGAATTTAGAAACACTTGTTCAACATGAGGGGTTGTGCATTCTTCCTGTTCTTCTAAGGTGTCAACAAAATTTATATCTAATGCTTGGAGGTTACAGCCATTATTCTTGCAAGTCCCTATCCTTTAACCAGTTTGGTGGGTCATATTTCTAAGTCATATTCTAATATGATAGCGATCCATTTTCCCCATTTACCATCGGGATCTTGGTTTAATATGTCTTTGACGACGGTATTAGGAACAAAAGAAATGATATGAGAATGCAAGATGTAAACTCGGAAATATTTCAGTGCTTTTACCAATGTGAATTCATGTTTTCCATGATGTTATATTTCAAGGGAGCATATCTTAGGGATTTGCTAAAAAAGACAATGGGATGTTCTTGCCCTGCTGCGTTCTTTTGTAACAACACAGCAGCTATCATGTGTTCTGAGGCAAATGAAAAAATGTAAAATTTTTTGGTGAAACCAGGACTTATCAGTACCGGTGTTTCAGTTAGGGATTTTTTAACTAATTCAAAAGATATTTTGGCTTCCGTAGTCCATTTAACCTAACCTATTTTTTCAACATGTTTGTGATATCTCTTAGAAGTTCAGCAATATTTGGGATGAATATTCTTAAGAAATTAATCTTTTCGATAAAGGATTGCAGCTCCTTTATGTTTCTAGGGTGACTTATTTGTAATATACCTTCAATTCTCTGAAGGCCTATTTTTATTCCCTCTTCTGAAATGATGTGACCTAGGAGTTTTCCTTCTTCGAGACCGAAGAGTGTTTTCTTGGCGTTTAGGGATAAACCATATTTTCTACATTTGTTAAAAACCTTTCTTAAGTGAATCAGGTGCTCTTCATCTGATTTGGAATATACTGTGATATCATCGAGATATATGACTATGAAATAGCCTATTTCTTCTGAGAAGGCTATGTCCATGGCTCTTTGGAATGTGGTGCCAGCATTCATCAATCCAAAAGGCATTTTAACGTACATGAAAGTGCCACAAGGTGTGGTGAAAGTTGTTTTGTGTTAATCAGTGGGGTAAACTAGTACTTGGTTGTAACCAGAAAAACCATCAAGTAATGAGATCCTTTTAGCACCTACTACCTTCTGAAGTATGTGGTCCATTTTGGGCAATGGATAGTTGTCTTTTAAATAGGCTCTATTCAGGTTTCGGAAATCGATACAAAGTCTGATCTCACTAGTTTTTTTCCTAACTCATACTAGATTTGAAACCCACTCAGAGTACCCGAGGGACACTATTATCCCAGCATCATACATCTTTTTTATTTCCTTTTCAACCAAAGGTAGTAACACTGGGTTTATTCTTCTTAACTTTTGTTTGAAAGGCTTCTGGTTTTCTTTGAGGGGAATCTTATGTTGAATGATGCTTGTGTCGTATGATTTCAAATCTTGGTATTCCCATGCGAACACATCTTTAAATTATTTAAACAACTTGATGTACTTCTGTTTTACGTGAGGAGGGAGGGTTTTGGATAGTTTGATCTTTCTTGGTTCTTCCATGCTTCCTATGTTATATTCTTCTATGTTGAGCTCGGTAGATTCCATTTTTGGCTTTTTGGCCACATCGTTAAAATCAAACAATTCCTCTAAAGGTGCAAGCCCTCTAGGTATGGTGTCATTTTCATAGTGTAAGACTTCAAGTTCTCTTTGGTCTATGTCCTCTCCTATCCCACTTATACAGAAATGATTTCAAGCCATATCCAACTTTAAGCTTAGACATGGTATTTTTCCATTTCTTGTAGCAAAGTCAAGCTCATTGGCTAGGCTATTTTGAACCCTAGGAATATAAGTAAGTTCATATTTTTCGAAGGTTTTGAGGATGTATTAAGTTGCATTCCTGTATTCTCTTAGTCTTGGGTTTTTTTCCAAATATTCACCTTTTATTTGTCTAATTACAAGTTTTGAATCTCCTGGGCTAATATTTTCTTAGTGCCTAAGTCCTTAAGTATGTGCAGGCCAACGAGAAGGGCTTCATATTCCGCAATGTTATTAGTACATTGGAATTCTAATCTGAAAGAATGACCTTCATTAGTATTTTGTATCTAGATACCAGCCCCCAAACCATTTTTGCCACAAGAACCGTCAAATCTTACACTCCAAAGAGTCTCTTTTTCATACATGATACTAAGCTATTTTTCAGGTTTCTTGGAGCTTTGGTCATTAGTTTCTTCATTTGGGGATGGGAAGTGTTGTTGTGATGGTTTGAGATCCTCTTCATTTTCTTTTATCTGCTCACTTATATCAATTTCATTGTATAAGATAAAAGAATCCAAATCGGAGTGAATAGAATAAATGGGAGTGTTGTTTGGCCTATCTTGGTTGCTAACCATGTATTTCATGTGAGTTTCTCGGTACAGCCTCCTAGTTTGGTTGAAAATCGGGATGGTAGAGAATGACATATCCATTTAAAGGTTACCTTGTATTTTGGCAGCCCATGATCTTGATAACAACATTCCATACTTAGGAGTAATATCGGCCACTACCACGTCCATGACTAGGTTTTTTGCTAGTAATTGTGTTAAGGCAAAACCCAGGTTCTTTATTAGACCTAAGCATCTGACCCGACTTGAATCAAATGAGTACAGGTCTCTGTAAGGTTTAGTTACCTCTAGACCCAGATTCTCCATGACTGCTTTAGGCATGAGGTTATGGGAGGCACCATAATCTAACTGTGCGTTATGTAATATCTTATCCCAGATGTTCAAACTTACATAGAAAGGGGAAACAGTTCCTTCTTGGTTTTCACCTTCTATTTCGGGACTGAATAAAAGCACGGATTTGTCATCCGTCAGATTTAAAGTTTATGCCTCATTTCCTATGTTAAAAACTTTGAAGATTTGAGATCTATACCTATCTACAGTTATTAGTTTGGTAAGGGGTATGGTTATTTTTATTTTGGCAATTTCCCCTTCAAAACTAAAAGGCGCTTATAGTTTGGATATATTTGTTTCAATTTTTTCAGCCATGATTTTCTCTATGCTCTTAATTTTTTGGCTTTGGTTTAGGATTTTGTTCGACACAGCCATCTTGGGAATCTTGGTGGAGGTACTAGGAGAATCTGAGCCAAAACTTGTCTGAATATCTTTATCTTTGTTTTGGTCAGTTTTCTTGACCACAATTCTGTTGCTATCCACTGCTTTTTTAAGGATGTTATCATGGGTTTTAGTAATAGCAGTGTCTAAGCTACCTTTCTTGGAGTTGTCTTGGTTTTCTCTACTCCTGAGATCATACTGCCTACGAGCTTCTATTATGGCATTCTGAAATTCTATAGCACGATCTTGGGATCTTCATAGTTGGTTTCATTTTGATTCGGAGAAAATAAAGCTTGTTCTTCTTCAGTGAGGTAAACCTCACTCTCGTTATCAAAACCTATAAGGTTCAAATGATTTTCATCAATGGGTTATGTATCCCTCTCATCCTCGTCAACATATTTTTCATTAAATTATTACCTGATTTGTTGGTTAGTTTCCCTCAGTTTGTTTTGAGGCTATTCTCTCCTAAAGTTTTGGTTTCGGTTTCTGTTTGGAGGGTTTGGTTGGTTGTCCCTAAGAGGTGTCTTTTCACTCATTTTTTCCCACATTTTCGCCATGGTTTTAACCAGGCCATCTATTCTAGGGTCTAAGGAAGATACTGAAGGGGCAACTTCATCACGGTATGTAACCTTCTTCTCTGATTTTATCCTAGCTCTCTTTTCAGCTAAATTGGCTTCTGCATTTATGGCCACTTTTTGCATTTCCTCTAAGGTTTTGGGTCCTTGTCTTTCAGTTGATAAGTCATGTCTGGGTCGAAACATTCGGGGAAATTTTCTAAGGTTGAGCCAAGTGGAGGTTTGAAGTGAGGTGGGAGGGCATTATACACACTGTTGAACCTAGTGTAGTATCCCTGGACACTTTCCTCATTTTCCCGTTTTAGATTTTTATATTCCGACAGGATTTGAATGGGGTTCTTTCTAATTTCCCACTTATTTATGAAGTTTTGGTAGAGTTCTGGGAGATCATGGATGCTATTTGGAGTTAACCTCTTAAACCATTTTTTGTGTTCTCCGCCAAGGCTTTGGGTGAACATCCTCATTCTTATGATCTCGTCCTCTATTTCCATGTATTCAAAGGCATCGCTAATTCTATCTACATGTTTTTGAGTGATAGTAGCCTCAACTCCAGTAAAGTGTACGATTTTGGATTGATAGTCATTTTGTAAAGAAGCCAAAGGGTGTGGCAACACCAAGGGTGCATACCAAGCTGCCATGGTAGGAGCTAATGGATTATGTACAATATGAGGGCTTGTAGGATGAGCTGAGGTGATTTGAACAGTAGTGGTTTGGATGGGTGTGGTAGATGTACTTGGGCTAGTGATCTGATTTTGAGAAGATCTGGGGTGGTAGGAGCCAAAGTGATGGAGAGGCTGAATGTCGGGAGGTGTAGCAGGTGAGGCTTCTCTACTAGGACTCTATGGTAGATCTAGGGGCTCAAGATCATCAAAGTTTACCTTACTTTGTGACTTTCTTCTAAAAAGATTTTTTTTTTATTTTAAGTCAAATGGGGAATCCTGCAAGGATGTGAGGTGTTCAGGTACTGATCTTGCTTTATGGATGGACCTATCGGTAGCTAAGTTGCCAGTTTCAGAAGCTTGCTACATAATCTTCTCTAGGTCATCTACTATGATAGGGGGATTTGGGTCAAGATGAGATCTGGTATAGATTCTTTGTGAAGCCAGATTTCGTATTCAGAGTTTAGAGAGGATGGAATTTGTGGTTGCTTTTGGATAGATGTCCTCTATAGGGGTTTTGTTAATGTGAAGGATGGTCAAAACAAAATGAGGGCTAGTGGAGTCACCAGGTGGATTTCTTTGAGAACTATGGTCCACCACCAAAACTATCAAAGATGCTTTCGGGAAAAAGTCTTCTAGCAAACTTTGAGATGAAGACTTGCAAGGAAGAGTGATTCACTTGGTTTCAATAGTTTGCTAGGCTATCTGGACAAGCTAATGGTTCTATTTGCAAGTTTATCAATGTTTATCTCCTATGTTTAGGTGAATTTTTCTGAATCGCTAAGTTATACTTAGTTTGTCACTGATCACAGGGTTTGCACCATGAGTTTTAAGCTTTGGAAAGGATGAGTCAATAGAAAGGTATGGTTTATGAATTTTTTTGGTTTTTTATGGAGTTTTTAGGCCTATTAGAGGCTAGTGGATTCGCCAAGTGGAACTTGGTTGTTTTTGTAGAGATGTATCTATGGTCCACCACCAATAACTAGGGAAAAGCTGATCTGGGAATGTTTTGGGTTTTCTGAGTTTTTATGTAGCCTATGAGGTTTGGAAGAGTTTTCTATAACTAAATCATCATTTTGCTAGGATGGTGAAAGAGCTAGATTCTACTCTTCAAACAACACTTAAGTTTTCTAAGTTTGATTGATACTTCGGGAGTTACTAAGGGGTACTTAGATTGTCACTAACTCGAAAGGTCCCACCATGATTTCCATTATGTTAGGGAGCGGTGGGATAATTCAATCAGATATTATTCCTAATGCTGCTGCAATGTTTATGGAATCTAATTTTGTTTATCACTCAGGGTCCCACCGTGATCACCATTATGTTAGTGTGGCGATTAAGTGGCTCAAAAGTATAGTGCGCTTAGTTCAAAAAGGGGCTTTCCATGAGTCTTGAAAGATATTCAGATTAATATGAACTCAGAAAAGTCCCACCATGATCGCCATTATGCTAGGGTGGAAATGAGGTGGCTAAATGGTAGGTATTCTTGAATTTAGCAAAGTAGTAAGGCCTACTAGAGGCTAGTGGAGTCGCCAGATGGATTTTTAGTTGTTTTGAGAGTATATGTGTAAGGTCCACCACCAATATTGATAAACACCAATCTAGAGATATTTTTTGGGGTTTTCTAAGTTTCCTATTTGTAGCCATGAGGTTTGGAAGAGTTTCCTATAACTGAATCATCATTTTGCTAAGATGGTGAAGGAGCTAGTTTCTACTCTTCAGACAATACCTAAGTTTTCTAATTTTGACTGAGATTTTGAGAGAATCTAAGGGATACCGAGGATGTTTTGACTCAAGGTCCCACCGTGATCACCGTTATGTTAGGGTGGTGATGAGGTGTCTAAATGGCAGGTATTCTTGAATTTAGCAAAGTAGTAAGGCCTACAAGAGGTTAGTGGAGTTGCCAGGTGGATTTTTAGTTGTTTTGAGAGTATATGTGTATGGTCCACCACCAATATTGATAAACACCAATATAGAGATATTTTTTGGGGTTTTCTGAGTTTCCTATATGTAGCCCCGAGGTTTGGAAGAGTTTCCTATAACTGAATCATCATTTTGCTAAGATGGTGAAGGAGCTAGTTTCTACTCTTCAGACAATACCTAAGTTTTCTAATTTTGACTGAGATTTTGAGAGAATCTAAGGGATACCGTGGATGTTTTGACTCAAGGTCCCACCGTGATCGCCATTATGTTAGGGTACCATGATTTGGCTGATTGGCAAGCCAAATGACAGTGTAACATCAAACCAATCTTTGGAGCCCAAGGACCTAGCCTTCTTGGACTCAGAGAGGGCTCTCTCTATTTGTGTAAGGGATATCTGTGTGTTTGCTTCTTGTGCTTCTGATTTTAGGCTATTTATGAAGTAGGTGTTTGGTTTTGGTTTTTAAGTTTGTGAGGGATGAACTGATCAAAGACTAAGATATGTAAAAAGATGTCAGATCAACTGGGCTATGGGGTCGAAAAGGTCAAGAAAGCTTTCAAATGGTGATACAAGGTTGTTGAAAGGCCGATTTGATTCGAGGTAAAGTGGATCTTTGCGTAAAATGGAGTGAGATGGACACTAAATTTGTGAATAAAAAAGGATTTCAAATATAAATAGTTTAAATAGCTGACATAAACATGGTAGGGCTAACCATTAATCATGAGAAATGTAACTATAAACTGATCAATGCATCGAAATAAACATTCAAGCAATACATAGAGATATATGACTCTCTAACTTTAGGAAATGGCTATCAGACTTTGGGGAAATACATTTAAGACAAAAAAACAACTCAAATCACTATGAGGAAACGCCTAAGCATATTATTTCAAGCTATTGGGCACTTTGAAGCAACATTGCATAGTTTTAGGCAAAGGGCAAGATCAGTACAAGACCTTCTTGGTTCAACAAATGACAATCAAACAATCAAAGAAAGGTTTAAGAGGTGGAGCTATGACTAGCCATGAGTAATCAGGGCATACTATGAATCATACTTAGCATGCATAAAACCATAAATGAAACAAGAAAACAATTTCTTCAGTTATCAAAGAGCAATCAAGGATTCTTTGATATGACTAAGAAGGAAGAAAACATAGAACCTATAAAGAAATAGGAAATTTGAGGTGCCTCCAAGGGAATGTCTCAAATATATTCTCTACTATCTTATAGTAAGCAAGAACATGGAATTATGAATGAAAATTAAGAAGCATAACAGAGAGAGACACTATACCATTTTACCAAGTCAAGGAATCCAACAACAGACCTCCTTCATCATCCAAAAACATTCAAGAAACTATCCAATGCATGAGACAAGTGTTTCTTCCAAGATTGTATAACCATATATTGCTTCTATTCATCAAGTTCAGCCTTATTTACAATGAAGTATCTTGGAATATATAGGCCAAGATGAGGGAAAACCTCCTAGTGAAACTTGCAATCTCATTGGCCCATCAAAAATATCTGATTTTGTCCTTGAGGCTTTGCAAAGCCCAAGGCACAAAATATCTAATAAAATATCTCAAAAATGCTAAAAAAGGAAAATATATTGACTTTTCATAACTAACTAAGCCCAAAAATAGCTAAACGCACATTAGGAAAAGCCACTTCAAAAAAGTGTATTTTTCTCAAAAATACTTAAGACATATATCAGTAAAAAGTCCTCTGTCTTGCGAGCAGCTTTTGGATGCCTTACCGATGTCACAACGAGGCCTGTGACAGCTCTTTGGAAAGCTCTGAATGTCTATTTTCTGAAAATTCTTATTTTACTCTAAAATGATCACTAGAAGTCCATAAAAAACTGACCTGTGTGTAAAAACCCAAAAAATAGACCTTGCCGATAAGCGGGGCAGAGTGTAGAAAAAGTGAGTGTTTTTCGCCATTTTGGGGGAGAAAACCATCTTCAATTGATCTGAAAATCGCTGAGTAGATGCCCCTGAAATTATGGCATCCAATGATACCATTTTCATCCTTTGAGGATGCCCCAAACAGAAATGGCAATGCCCATTATTTTTAGCCAAAAACCCAAAAATGACAAAAAACCAAAACTTGTTTAATTTCACCCAATTTTGGCGAGCATGACCCCCAAGGGTTTTCAGAAACATGCTGTGAAGCTGAGGCCAAAATTTGGAGCTTTGAGGTGTCTTTCTTCAATTTTGGTGTCGGGCGCCTCCTTTGAGCTTCCTTGAGTTTTTCCTGTGTGGCCTTCAATTTCCGTCGGGCGAACTGATTGAGCTTCTTATAGTGCCTGGTCATCCTCCTTTGAAGGTCCAAATCTCTATTGGCCTTCTCCAACTTCTTTTCCAAGTGATCATTCACCCTCTCGAGCCATGCTTCTCGATTGTTCTCTATCTCTTGGGTGAACAAAGTAGTGAGAGGAATAGATTGGAGAAGGGCAGCTTCTTCCTCCTTTTGTTTCTCAAGGACTCTTCTGAGTCCCATGGTTCTTGGCCTCTTTCTCCTGGGCTGATATTCATCTTCGCTATCATTGAACTCACCCATGAGTTCTTCCAATTTAACTTGCACCTTGGAGGCCTCCTTTTTGTATTTGATGGCCCGTGTCTCATATACCGCCATGTGGACACTCATCTGTTTATTTTGTGTTTGCAAAAAGTGATTGAAGTTTCTAGCCCTCTCTAGATCTGTCCTCAAAGCATCAATTTGTTTTTCTCTATTTATTAAGAGATTCTCTAGGATTCGGGCCCTATTGTCGCTATCATCACTTTGGATTTGAATTATGTCAAAGTCCCTCTCCTTTTCATGGCTACTTTCTTATTTCTCCTTTCCTTTTCTTTGGGTAGCCTTCTTGGTCTTCCTCCTCTTGGGTAATTCGACAATGGGTTTCTTGGGTAATTTCCCCTTGCTTCAGAGGGCCCTAGTAACATTTGGAGTTATAGTTTTAGGCACCCTTTTCCTTGATGTCCAGGGCTTGGCCACTTTTGGAGAAGAAAGCATGGCCCCTTGCCTAGGAGAGGCAGCTAGCACATGCTCTATTGGCTCTTTTCCCTTGTTACTTTCCTTATCATCTTTGCCATTGTTTTGAGTTTGTTAATGGCGCTGCTCTTCATCACTGTGTTGCATATTATCACTGTGATGCTCTTCACTTTGCTGCCCTTCCTCACTGTGCTATTTTTCACTTTTCTGCCCTTCTTCATCATGCTCTTCTTCCCCTTGATGCATTTCTTCATCATGTTGGTGTTCATGGTGCTCTTTTTCACTTTGTTTCCCTTCTTCATCATGCTCTTCTTCCCCTTGATGCCCTGCTTCATCATGTTGTTGTTCATCATCATGTTGCTGTTGTTCATCTTCATCATGCTCTTCTTCCTCTTCATCATGTTGTTCCTCCTCTTCATCATGTTGTTCCTCCTCTTCATCATATTTTTGTTCATCATGTTCTTCTTCCCCTTCATTCCCTTCTTCTTGTTAAATTACGGGAAATTTGAGCTTCTTGGAAATGGGCTTGCTTGAAGAAGGCGAAGGATGGTGAGTGGAAGGTGAAGGAGATGCATGGAATGAAGGAACCGTGGTGAAATCCGGATGTGCAATGAAAGTGTCCCAAGAGGTTTCCTTCCTCTCAAGCTGATGGAGAATGACAACCTTGATGAGGGAATGATGGAAGAGGCAAGCTGACTGCTGAGAAGGAGGTTTTTTCTTAACAGTGGAGGCCATTTTTTCAATACTTCTATGGAGGAAGAAGGGGAGATTTAACAATTTGGCTCTTGTGAAATGCATGAGAAACCGGACATGGTAAGCATAGACCCGGGAGAATCTTCCCTCACATGTGAAATATTTCATGATTATCTTCATGAGGGGAGCATAACTTGTCAACATATATGAGAAAGGAAAAATGGATGGACATGTATCTCTATGCTCAAGCTTCAAAAAGGGTTTGTATTGTTCTGAGTCCATGTGGCTCTGTTTGAACCACTTCTCTCCGACATAAGGGATTTTGGTGGCCTTGGAAATGGATCTAGGAGAAAACTTGAAATCCAAGCCTGCCAGCTGAAAGTGTTTCCCTTGAAATCTCAAAGCACAAAGATGTGTCAAGGGGGAATAGCTTTTCACCTCCTGCACCCTTTGACAAAACTCTAGACATCCAACCTCATGAAAGTTAAATAGGATTGATGGATGAGCATTTACCTCTTCAGTTGAAGTAGGTCCAAAGCTCCTGTGAAGGCCACTTCTACTGTCTTGTCTGGGAGGCATTTTGTTTTGGATACTTTTTGAAAAAACAAGCTGTCTGTAATGGCCCTTGAAATTTTTTCTCAACAACACCCCTGTCCTCCTTATAAGTCACTGTTTAATCCTCTTTGATGCCAAACAACAAGTATTTTTCAAATGAAATAAAATCAACTTATCACTGTGCTTGGGAAAATAACTCTGAAAATATGTGT
Source organism: Pinus albicaulis (assembly GCA_034641835.2). Classification (NCBI taxonomy): domain Eukaryota; kingdom Viridiplantae; phylum Streptophyta; class Pinopsida; order Pinales; family Pinaceae; genus Pinus; species Pinus albicaulis. The sequence continues at coordinate 1,868,979,283 of CM076575.1, read as the reverse complement.
TTGTGGTTTATTGGTGAAGAAAGAACATCTTGTGTTTTAACAAAAACACTTTTTCCTCCAAACACCTTTCTTTTGTTTTTCACTTTTCTTCACAAAGTAAAACAAAACACCTACAGCTGTCTTGAGACACCTTTCAATCACAGACTCTGATTTTTGGACTATGGAGGGTGCACAAAGTTTTCTTTTTCACCATACAGAGAGGACACTTTACAGCAATTTGAGACCTTTACAACTCTGTGTTTTTGTCTTGTAATTTGTGTATGGTTTTCATTGTTCTCAAAAGCATTTAAGGCCCTTTAAGACTGATAAAAACACCCACCCTTTAATCACTATTTTCGCCTTGGAAATTCAAACAGAGTCTACTCTTGTTTTAACACTATTAGGACACTCTTCAAATTGATTTGAGACCTCTACTACTGTGTATGTATTTTCCAATAACTATGGGTAGTCACTTTTCTTAAAGGTAGTTAAGGTCCTTTAAGATTTTTAAAAACATTCACCTAACACTGTACTAATCTTTGGCATTCATAGCAAAAAAACTCTTTAATTTTTGACCAAAACCCCACCCTTTAATCAATGCTTTGGTCTCGTGCTCTTTATATGACAAACTGCCCTTAAAGCCACTGCTTAAGACACTGTCCAACTTGATTTGAGACCTCTAATACATAAGAAAAATTTCTTCAGCCTTGACTAGAACTCTGTCTCCTTAACACTGCCTATCTCATGTTTTTTAAATGATGAAATGGTTTCAAAATCATTATCTCCTTCTTAGGGAAAAAACACCGCAAAACTCCCTTTCAATATTTGAATATTGCCAAGAGGAAATGTAGAATACCTCAAAGAAAATCTTGAGGACCTTGATTGATTGATTGGAGGAGCTTTCATAGCTTTTTGGAGACCTTTGGATGAGCGTCATGTTCACAAACAAGAGCGCCGCGCAATGGAAAGGCAGTCGGTTCGATTGTTCGGGCAGTTGGTGAATGCGCTACAAGCACGTCGCGCACTGCGCAACAATATAAACCCAATGTACTTTCGCTCACAGGCATGGCGCGCGCTTTTCCAGGCACGCCGCGCAAGCTTTAAACCTTGAAAACTCTAAAATTTGCTCGAAATTCCTCGTTTCTCCAGTGGGCAGCTTAGGGGAACGTTGTATGTGTTTTGAATTTGCACAATGAGACTTTGCCAATGGTCTCTCCACCTTTTATATGAAAGAAATTCAACCACCTTTTGAAATTACTTTGTGAGGGTTTTGGATTCCTTTTGAAAAGTCTTTTCAGTCATAATGAAACACAAATCTCCTTTAAAACACTACACAAACCCATATTTTGATTTTAAATGTTGTGGAGGATACTTTTGAATGACACCAAAGTCATGAATTTTGTTAAAGTAAAAAGGCTTCTTCAAGAAACAAAAACTCCTTTCATTGTTTCTCATTAAGGTGAAACTCTATCTTTTAAAGGAAAACTGCACAAAGTCACATCAGGGACTATAGATGCACCCTTACAATGAATTTTATTTTTTACTATGGGTAAAACCCTAGTTTGAACTTACCAAAGGCTAGATTCATGCATGTTGATCAAGGAGAAAAGTCTTTGGAAACTCTTAATGTAATTACATACCACAGCAGGGTTTGTTCATATGTCCATAAGAGGTCTTTTTCTATGATAGTGATATGGCTTGATTCTTTAAAAATTGTTTTGAATTTGAGAAATTTTTTCATATCCTTTTCTTCACATTGATGAACCTGTCCAAGCTTTGTTCACTTTAGCTTCAGATTACCTTTGAAGGAGATCTCTGATAAAAGAAAAACCAAACCTCTTTGATTATCATAATATCACTGCTTGGCCATCTGCTTAACAACATTTTTCTATTCATAAGCCTTCAATTGTTTCCCACTACACTTAAACTCTGTCTTTCAATCAGTGAAACCATATAATAAATATTTGAAACAAAATTGTTGTGTTAGTGGTTTTCATCTATTGGAGAAAAAGGTGTAAAACAAGTTTTTAAGGTTATTTGCAGCATTGTTAGACGTGTGCCCTTAAATGAGGCCATACCTCTATTTCTGGCCCTCTACTTTTTAAATGAAGGAGGCCTTCAACCAATGACCTAACCATCTACTCATATTTGGAGGAGGTTTTACAACAAGTGACCCAACCCTCTGCTCATGTTTGGAGGAGGTTTTACACAGTCACATTTCATCTGTTTTCAAACTATGTTAATCTTTCCTTTCACTGCATATCTCTGCTTAGTAAATCACAATAAGTAATAAAAAGTGAAAATTTGACAAAATTCCATGGGGGGCATGCTCTAAGATGTGTATTTCTATTTGATAGAATACCCTTATGCATCTTTAGAAAACAGGAGCAATCTTGACCTATGCCTGCAGAGTATTACTTGCTAGTCATAGGTCACTAACCTTTTGAATGTGTTTCCAGGAGTTCATTGAATTACCTCTCTCACTAGTACTTGCATCCCAGGCTCAAAACCACATGAGAAGAAACTGTCTTCTCATGTTAAGTTTAATAATGTCTTCTGGAACACTGGTACACTTCTGATTTTGAAAGAAACATTGAAACACTATAAATCCACCTAATATCAGTTTGACTTGTGGCATATGCACTGCTGAGACATCAAGGCTTGTTAGTGACGCGACTTAAGGGTGTATCAAGCTTTATTTGCAGAAAAGGAAGGTCATATATGACTGGTTGATATTAGACAGAGGTTATTTTGTCTTTAGGATAGTTTTCCAAGGGAGGAATGCCTAAAGCTCCACTACCTAACTTAGGGGAGATTTTTGATGGATGGAGTATTCTTTTTGGAGCTGATGGACAAGTTTGTATGACTGATACTAGATTAGGGCTTGACAATTAGGCTTTTCTCATCATAGGCTGATTTAAAAGTTAGGAGGGTGAAAATATGAAGTTGGGAAACACTTTTTGCCCTTTTTTGACGTTGAAAATTGTAATTTTCTATGATTTTCAACTTCAACTCCACTAAACTCATATTTTTATTGCAAATTATGCTTTGACATAAAAACAAGAATTGTAGAGAATTGTCTTACCTCCATACCCATATTTTTTTTTAAAACAAATATTGACATATAGAGGGGTAAATTTCTTGTTTACTAACTGCATATACTTGAAATTTTCAGCCAAACATAAATAGTCACTTTATTATCCTTTACTTTTTTTAGGGAAGGTTATTCATTTTTTGGAAAAAAACCATAGCATCATAATCTGCATATATTGCACTAGTGCACAGACTATTTTTCGGTAATTTTCGGATTAAATCACTATTTTTTATTATTTTTTGAAATGGACGAAGACAAAAAACCAGTGATGTTTCAGTACATTTTATTATCCTTTGAGGGAGTACTATTATAACACCACTCATCATATGTCTATCGGTATGTCTCCATTTTATGCTTTATATGGGTATCATGCTTTATCTTTTGATGACGTGATGTTTGGTGCTAGCAAGGCCCCTAGGGCCAAGGATTGGATCCAAGAGAGTCAAGATATACTCCGAGCTCTTAAAGATAACATAGCTACAGCACAAAATCAGCAGAAGCTGTATGCCGACAGGGGGCATGTTGAGAGGCAGTTTGAGATAGGGGACTTGGTCTGCCTACGATTGCAGCCATATCGGCAATCCACGCTGAAGCAGAAGGGGGCTGAAAAGCTCAAGCCCCGCTTTTATGGACAGTACAGGGTGACACGCAGGATTGGGGACATTGCATATGAGTTGGAGCTGCCCACTGGTAGCAAGATTCATAATATTTTTCATGTGTCATGCCTAAAGAAGGCACTAGGACAGCAGGGGACTACAACTGAGGAACTTCCGCCCACAGATGATGAGGGGCATTTGGTGCTACAGCCGGAGACCATTATTGACACTAGGGAGAGGCAGTTGCGGAGTAGGACCGTCAGGGAATATCTGGTAAGATGGCGGAATCTACTGGATGAGGATGCCACTTGGGAGAGTGAGAAAATTCTACAGCATCCATCATTGCAGTTGCTTGAGGACAAGCAACATTTTGCCGGGGAGGACTGTAATATTCCCAATTAGCAATAGCTAATTGGAAATATTAATTTTTGACTATTTCACTTTAATAAAGTTAAGTTAGAAATAAAGTGGGTGAAGAGGGACACTTAACTCACACTTAAGATAAAAACATTTCCTAAAGTCACTTGGAGACATGATTACTTGGCAGCATGGGGCCTAAAGGACGAAGTGGCAACGTGGAAGAGATGTTAGCATGGGCAGCGTGGGCCCAAGTCAGCACAGAGCTAGAGGGACAACGTGGCCCGAGGAGACAGCACAGTTGATGGTGGGGCCTAGGTGAGAGCAAGGCTCTCCTAGCATAAAAAGGGAGAGAGGCTCCTCATTTTGATCATTCGATTATGCATCTATGTTATTTGTCTCTTGACATTGGGCACGCTTTTGTTGTTCAGCAAAGTCTGCACGAGTTATTCAGCACATCGGGTGTCTCCATGCGGAGATCCCAACCTCATCCCCGGGGGACTTCAAGTGCCTGCTCGGGTGAGGAGTTCTATCCTTGTTTTGCCGGAGAGAGTTGCAGCAAACACAGTTGGGAGCATTCACTTGCAGAGACAGCGCAGTCAGTGAGAGGGAGGACGCAGTCTTTGGAGGAGGTGATTCTGGATTGAGGGTCTATCAGGGGATTCAACCCGGGAGAGTTAGAAAGGGGTCAGCCCTTCCCTATTCCATCATTTTGGTAGAGTCGGAAGCCATTGTTTGCAGCAGATTATTCAGGGCCAGCGTTTGTCATTGGGACAACGTGGAGCCTCAAGGGAGGTCATTTTCGGAGGTCAGCCATTTCAGAAAAGCTCTCTGGGCTTTTCTGGGTATTGGGTGGAGAGGCCATTCCCAAAGTTTCATAATTTTCTGAGGTGGGGAGCAGCCCCAAATAGTCAGTTCATTCCAGCAGTAGCAGCAGCACCAGCAGCTTTGGAGATTACGCAGTCATTGAGGGAGCAGCCATTCAGTGATATATTCTAAGAGTATTTCTACGCTTGCCCAGTGCAAGCCAAGGTGCCATCATTCTGATCACCTTTGTACTTATTTCATCTTTCAGTATTTAATAAAATGGCTCAGCATTCTCCATATTATCTCTTGTTCATGTGATGTCTCTCTAGTTGCTGCAGTTCTTTGTTTATGTGCTTTATATTGTTGTTTATTTCTACTCGAAATATTACAGTGGTATCAGAGCTCATAGACTTGGCTCAGCCTGTGGAGCAGATTGTCTATGACACCAGCAGAAAAACCATACATCTGTTACCGAGGGAGGAAGTATAAAGACCAAGAGCGGAGGATAGAGATCACTTTCGAGGAAGGTGACTACGTTTCGGTAGTGAATGCAGAAGAGGAGGAACCAATGGCGGAGGAAAGAGATGCCGAGAAGGAGTTCAGTGAACTTCTCCTCAAATCACTGCAGGATTTGTCAAGGCGGATAGAAGAGATGGGTCAAAGGTTCACTGCAAAATCTAGACAGCGTGAAACCCCAAGGGGTTTCCATATCGGAGAGGGATCGGGCAAATCCCATCATTTGCAAGAGCACCTCACAGCGCAGCAGGTGGCATCACATACACCTCCACGTTCCACAATGCCCACATTTCATGCCACAGACATTGGGGCAGGAGCACAACAGGAGCAGGAACCAGCTCACATGGGAGATTACTTTGCCAAGTATCAGTCCTATGAACAGGAGTTCAGAGATGCCCTCACATTTCATGATTTCGTACAGCTCAAGAGGGACAGCAGACCCTGCAACCATCATAGGGGAAACAGGAATTCTCAGGATGGGGATGTACAGTGCACGGTAGGCAGATTTTATCTACCGACATTTGATGGGTCCACCAAGTGTTTGGCAAAGACTTGGGTGGAGAAGTTGGATATATATTTCCAACTTAACCAGATGGCAGAGACAGAGGCCATCAAGGTGGCAATGCTGCACTTAGAGGGCAAGGCCCATGACTGGTGGTTTCACGGGATGGCTACACTGGGGCACTCAGGGGTGACAGCATATGCCGAGTTTACACGGAGGCTGATAGAGCGATTTGATCGGACGGATCCAGAGGAGCACTTTGTTGAGCTGACTAAGCTCAAGCAAACCGGGAGTCCGGACACATACATTTTAGAGTTCTTGAGACTCTCTGTGATGGTGCCCAATTTATCCACAGCCCGGATGATCTACATGTTCATCGATGGATTGGTAGAGTCTCTTCGGGGGTTAGTCAGATCGACAAGGCCAGCTACACTCCATGACACAGTCGAGAGGACTTGGGACTTGCAGGATGCACTACCCCAGACTAGAGCTCCTTTTCCCCAGAGACCGGCATTCCAACCGAAGGGGAAGGACATGAGGGTTCCGCCTCCGAAGGGGAACCAGAGCAGAGTCCCCTTGGATGACGACCAGGAGAGATCTGAGGCGGAAGAGGCTATGTTTCACATGCCAGGAGCCATGGGCACCAGGACACAGTTGTGCCGCAAAGAAGGCACATTACATCGAGGTTTTCTCTGACAGTAGCGGGGAAGAGGAGTATGAGGAGATAGAGGCAGGAGACAGCGGTGCAGCGCAGAGGGGAGATCATCTGCCACCTCCACCACCAGGAGCGGGAGGTGCGACATTTGCACCTACCGGGGGAGCCCTTGCTTCTTTGCGAGGGTTTCCAAAATACTTGACACTGCGTGTCCGAGGCACTGTGCAGGGACAATTGTTTCAGTATTAGTGGACAATGGAGCCACCCACAATTTTATTGAAGCCCAGTTGATAGAGCAGAGGAGCATAGCAACAGAGAGCTTTGATGGGTTTTTGGTACTGGTTCCAGGTGACAGGACCATGTAGTGTGCCAGGTATGTGCCAGCCTTGGCAGTGACTATGGGGACTTACACCCTAATAGATCACTTCTTCGTGGTGGACATTCCGGACACCAACGTTATACTGGGGGTGCAGTGGTTGATCACGCTGGGGAAGGTCACCACAGATTGGGAGACCTTGGAGATGAAGTAGACGGATAAGAAGACTGGGAAGCACAAGAAGATTTGGGGTATGCACACCTACCCACCACAGACAGTTTCAGCACACCGAATGGAGGCAGATTTCCGGAAGGGAGACATAGAGAGGGCAGTGGAGCTGTGTGTTTCAGAGGGAGGATCTACAGGGCAGGCCGTAATCCATGATGTACAATCCATTTTAGACAGATATGCCACGGTTTTTGGAGAGACACCACCAGGGCAGCCACTAGATCGGGGATTTGAGCACACGATTGAGCTGGAGCAGGGCATCCAGGCTGTCATCACTACACCCTATAGGCATCCTAAGGCCTACCGGGACGAGATTGAGAGGGCCATTCATGAGCTCTTAGCTCTTGGGCACATCCATCCTAGCACTAGCCCCTTTGCTTCTTCAATAGTATTGGTGAAGAAGAAGGACGGCACATTGAGGATGTGCATTGACTATCAAGGCCTCAACAAGAAGACCATGAAGAACCGGTACCCCATTCCACAGATAGATGAGTTGATAGATGAGTTGAGGGGATCGAAGTTCTTCTCAAAAATTGACTTGAGTTCCGTGTACCATCAGATTCGCGTGAGGGAGCAGGATGTTCCCAAGACCATGAAGAACCGGTACCCCATTCCACAGATAGATGAGCTGAGGGGATCGAAGTTCTTCTCAAAAATTGACTTGAGTTCCGTGTACCATCAGATTCGCGTGAGGGAGCAGGATGTTCCCAAGACCGCTTTCAGATGTCATTACGGTCACTTTGAGTTCTTGGTGATGCCCTTTGGGCTGACCAATGCTCCAGCCACTTTTCAGTCATGCATGAATCACATCTTCCGCAGTCACTTGAGGAAGTTTGTGTTAGTGTTTTTCGATGACATCTTGATTTACAGCAAGACATGGGAGGAGCACCTACAGCATAATAAGGTTGTATTGCGCATATTGGAGGAGCAGCAATTTTATGCTAAGCTCTCCAAATGCGAGTTTGGGCTGACAGAGATGCTCTACTTGGGGCACATCATTGGGGTGGATGGAGTGAGGGTCCACGAGGAGAAGATCAGGACCATCAGGGGCCAGAGCCGAAGAATGTGACGAAGCTTCGGGGGTTTGTAGGTATCTACGCCTACTACTGGAAGTTCGTCAAGGGATTTTCCCAACTTGCTGTACCCCTTACAGACCTTACCAAAAAGGGGGCATTCAGTTGGACTGACACAACGCAGCGGGCTTTCGACAGGCTCAAAGAGGTGATAAGCAGCTGTCCGATTTTGGCATTGCCAGATTTTATGCAGCCCTTTTTCCTAGAGTGCGATGCATTAGGGGAGGGGATAGGCGCAGTGTTGATGCAGGGAGGCCACCCCATAGCTTTTGAGAGCCGAAAGCTATTTAGTATTGCCACATGAGAGGTTGTATGCTATATACGACAAGGAGATGTTGGCCATCATGCATGCATTGACCAAATTTCGGCAGTACTTGGTGGGGAATAGGTTCAAAGTGAGGACTGACCACAACAGCCTCTGATTCTTTCTAGAGCAGAAGCAGTTGCAGGAGAGGCAGCAGAAGTGGGTCAGCAAGATCCAAGCATATGATTTTGACATCGAGTATGTCAAGGGGAAGAACAACATGGTGGCCGATGCACTTTTGCGTAGACCAGCAGCGTTGTCTTTGATGAGTTTAGATATGGACTGGAGGGCTCAGTTGTTGGTCGAGTACTCCAAGGACCGTTTTGCCTGTGAGGTGTTGGATGGACAAGTTACGGATGACAAGTACAAGGTGATGGATGAGGTGATCTACTTTAGGGACAGGATCTTCTTGACCGAGGGCTCCAAGCTCAAGGGGAAGATATTGCACGCCTCACATGATTCACCACTATCAGGCCAGCAGGGATTCACCAAGACCTATAGGGCCATCAGTGAGAGGTTCTCATGGAAGGGCCTCAAGGAGGACGTACTCCGACATGTCAGGGACTGCGAAGTTTGCCAGCGCAATAAGGGAGAGATGAACCATCCGGTGGGTTTACTGCAACCTCTTCCCATACCAGAGGGAAAATGGGAGAGTATTTCGATGGATTTCATCACAGGTTTGTCCACTGTACAAGGCAAGGATTGCATATTTGTAGTCGTTGATCGACTGACAAAGTATGCACATTTCTTCGCTATATCAGCACATTACACTACAGCACAGGTGGCGGAGTTATTTTTCAGGGATGTTTTCAGATTGCATGGTCTCCCAAAGACCATTGTCAGTGACAGGGATAGTTGCTTCATGGGCAGGTTTTGGAAGGAACTTTTCCGTTTGGTGGGCATCAAGTTGACCCCGAGCACTAGTTATCACCCACAGACGGACGGGCACACGGAGATAGTGAACAAGTGGCTGGAAGGCTACTTGCGAAACTATGTCAGTGGGCAGCAAAAGGCATGGTTACGATGGTTGTAGTTGGGGGACTACTGTTATAATACCACTCATTATATGTCTATCGGTATGTCTCCATTTTATGCTTTATATGGGTATCATGCTTTATCTTTTGATGACGTGATGTTTGGTGCTAGCAAGGCCCCTAGGGCCAAGGATTGGATCCAAGAGAGTCAGGATATACTCCGAGCTCTTAAGGATAACATAGCTACAGCACAAAATCAGCAGAAGCTGTATGCCGACAGGGGATGTGTTGAGAGGCAATTTGAGGTATGGGACTTGGTCTACCTACGATTGCAGCCATATCGACAATCCACGCTGAAGCAAAAGGGGGCTGAAAAGATCAAGCCCTGCTTTTATGGACCATACAGGGTGACACGCAGGATTGGGGACATTGCATATGAGTTGGAGTTGCCCACTGGTAGCAGGATTCATAATATTTTCCATGTGTCATGCCTGAAGAAGGCACTAGGACAGCAGGTGACTGCAACTGAGGAACTTTCGCCCACAGATGATGAGGGGCGTTTGGTGCTATAGCCGGAGGCCATTATTAACACTAGGGAGAGGCAGCTGCAGAGTAGGACAGTCAGGGAATATCTGGTAAAATGGAGGAATCTACCAGATGAGGATGCCACTTGGGAGAGTGAGAAAATTCTACAGCATCCATCATTGCAGTTGCTTGAGGACAAGCAACGTTTTGCCGGGGAGGACTGTAATATTCCCAATTAGCAATAGCTAATTGGAAATCTTAATTTTTGACTATTTCACTTTAATAAAGTTAAGTTAGAAAGGACACTTAACTCACACTTAGGATAAAAACATTTCCTAAAGTCACTTGGAGACATGATTACTTGGCAGCGTGGGGCCTAGAGGACGAAATGGCAGCGTGGAGGAGATGTTAGCATGGGCAGCGTGGGCCCAAGTCAGCGCAGAGCTAGAGGGACAGCGTGGCTCGAGGAGACAGCGCAGTTGATGGTGGGGCCTAGGTGAGAGCAAGGCTCTCCAAGCATAAAAAGGGAGAGAGGCTCCTCATTTTGATCATTCGATTATGCATCTATGTTATTTGTCTCTTGACATTGAGCACGCTTTTGCTGTTTAGCAAAGTCTGCACGTGTTGTTCAGCACATCGGGTGTCTCCGTGCGGAGATCCCAACCTCAGCCCCGGGGGACTTCGAGTGCCTGCTCGAGTGAGGAGTTCTATCCTTGTTTTGCCCGAGGGAGTTGCAACAACCACAGTTGGGAGCATTCACTTGCAGAGACAACGCAGTCAGTGAAAGGGAGGACGCAGTATTTGGAGGAGGTGATTCCGGATTGAGGGTCTATCAGGGGATTCAGCCTGGGAGAGTTGGAAAGGGGTCAGCCCTTCCTTATTCCATCATTTTGGTAGAGTCAAAGGCCATTGTTTGCAGCAGATTATTCAGGGCCAGCGTTTATCATTGGGACAGCGTGGAGCCTCAAAGGGGGTCATTTTCGAAGGTCAGCCATTTCAGAAAAGCTCTTTGGGCTTTTCTGGGTATTGGGTGGAGAGGCAATTCCCAAAGTTCCATAATTTTCTGAGGTGGGGAGCAGCCCCAAATAGTCAGTTCATTCCAGCAGTAGCAACAGCACCAGCAGCTTTGGAGATTACGTAGTCATTGAGGGAGCAGCCATTCAGTGATATATTCTGAGAGTATTTCTACACTTGCCCAGTGCAAGCCAAGGTGCCATCATTCTTATCACCTTTGTACTTATTTCATCTTTTAGTATTTAATAAAATGTCTCAGCATTCTCCATATTATCTCTTGTTCATGTGATGTCTCTCTAGTTGTTGTAGTTCTTTGTTTACGTGCTTTATATTGCTGTTTATTTCTATTCGGAATATTACACAATTCTTGAGCAAATGATGATCCATTACATCAAAAAGGAACCCTTACATGTCCCAACCCCAATGAGCGATAAACCGACTATCTTAAAGGGGTAGTAAAACTACTACATCATACAAAGCATCTCTAACTCGTGAGTTATAAGCGGTAATACGAGGAATGATCAAGAAGAAGTAAAAGGAAAATAAGAGGGGTGGAAAAATTGGGTCGAGCTAGTAACTCATGTTGGAAATATGATGTAGAGTGTTGTCCTTGATGGCAACCCACTGAATGGAGAAGAAGACATGCGAATGTTGACATGTATTGTCCTTGATGGCAATCCACCTGACGAAGTTATGCTTGACTTGATGGACTTAGTAAATGATGTAAATCTGATGTGATATAATGTTTGTTGACAATATGATGCTGAGTGTTGTCCTTGAAAGGCAACCCACTTGATAAAGATGATGACAACTTACTTGATGAAGTTGTGCTTAAGAGAATGTGTTCCTGATGAAGAAAATATGATGTTTCTACAGTGTGTACAGAAGGGTATGAAGAAAGGATTTCAGAATGTACTCAAAGTATGATGAAAAAGAGTATGTCTCTTGGTATACGCGGATTGGCCTAGGGGAAGTCGCGTATGCACGCGGAAAATAACGTGCCAAGTCGCGTATAGGCTAAAGCGCTCAAAAAGTGCAAAACCAAGGGTAACCACCATGGTATTGACCCATGGTATTGGGTAATGATCCGCCTAATTGACCCCGTCCAGGTTGTTTTGGGCTCATGGTATTGTTTTGGCCCATGGTATTGAAAAAAGGGGCTCATGGTATTGAAAAAGGATAAACCTATATAAAGAGATGAAATTCATTATGCAAATCACATGTGTGTGGGTGCAAGATGTCTGAGCTTGAATGAATACTTCTCTCTGAAGTATATCTGAATGGAAAGGGTTACACTTGAATGATAAATCTGAATGTATGATGCACCAATGATGAAGAAGGGGATCTAGATCCGAATTGCTCTTGTATTTGCTAGATCTGATTATGGAAGGCTTAGATCTGTGATGAGGCGAGCATCTAGGCGAACATCTGTCTGAAGCAAAAGGGTAAATCTGAACTGAATATCTGATCTGAAGAAGTATGCTGCTCTGGAATAATTGAAGATCTATACGCTACTTCGACGCGGAGGAAGCGCGTATATACGCAGCTTCAGCGAAGAGAAAGCGCGTATGCGCAATAAAATATACACTGAGGTATACGCCGGTTTGTGTGGACGGGAGCGCGTATATACGCGAAATCAGTGAAGTAAAAGAGCGTATGCAAACTAGGGTTTGCTGAAGCAAGGGGTATGAAATATCTGAGCTGTTCTGCTGTGTTTATGCTATCTGATCCGTGTTGATATGTATCTGTTGATGATGTATGGTTGTGCTTAAAAGTATGGAAAGGGTCCAGTATGAAAATATGATGAAATGTGGCCTGCAAGTGGTGTTCTATTGAAGTTGTTGGATCCAGTGTAAAAATTGATGAAACGTGGTCCAAGGTGGTGCTGAGGGTTGTAGCCTTCAGTCAGGGGGTTGTAGCTCCCTTCCAGGTGAGGCTGGTAAACGAGAGCAGGGGGTCGTAGCTTCCTTCCAGGAGAGGCTGGTAAACGAGTCAGGGGGTTGGAGCTCCCTTCCAGGAGAGGCTGGTAAACGAGCGCAGGTGGGTGCCTGCGTGCTGGTCAAGTCTGCGCCAGCACATATGTTGTAAGATGTTTTCTCTATAATAAAATATTGAAGGCCGAGCAACTGCAGCGGTGGTTTTCTCCCGACTTGGGTTTCCACCTAAAAATCCCGGTGTTCATGTGTGATGCTTTGTGTGATGGTTTATTCTGTTCTTACTGCACATGTTTACTGTTTATAGAACATCTAATGAATGAATGATGGAATGATATAAGTGAAGAACTAATGGCATAATTAGATCTCTGTGTCTACGCGAGTTTTATGAAGTATATCCACGTGTATACGCTAGTTGGCTTCAGCATAGCGTATGGGTTTTAAGGAATGAAAAAGTAAAAAGTTTTGAATATGCGTAACATCGATTCACCCCTCTCGCATTTCCCAACAATTGGTATCGTAGAGGGTGGTCCTTCGCGTAAGCTTGATCGCTTGAAGGAGATCCGTCGCAATGGGAAGTCAAGAAGGAGTGATGTCTATAAAGCCACCTCTATTCAATGGAAGCAATCTGATTTTCTGGAAGGTACGAACAAAAGCATATCTGCAAAGTCTTGGTGCAGATGTATGGGCAATCGTGCAAGAAGGTTATCAATACCCGACAGATATTCCTACCGATGCAGCTGAAAGAAAGAAGTATGAAATCAATGCCAAAGCAGTGAATGTCTTATTGGGAAGCATGTCTGAATCAGAATTTGCTAAAGTGATGCAGCTACATTCAGCAAAAGATATATGGGACAAAATCATTCTAAGCTATGAAGGAGACACAAAGTTAAAAAGTGCAAAACTCCAATCTCTTAGAATTGAATATGAAAATTTGAAGATGCATAGTGATGAAAGTGTTTCCAGTTTCTTTCTTCGTCTAGATGATATTGTAAATCGGATGAGAAATTTGGGTGAAACCATAACTGATACTACTCTGGTAGAAAAAGTCTTAAGATCCTTGACTTCAAAATTTGACTCTAAAGTTTCAGCTATTGAAGAAAGGCAAGATCTGCAATCGCTTACTATTGTTCAATTACATGGTACTCTGACTGCTTTTGAAATGAGACAAGGAGGCCCTTCTCAAGTAAGAGAAGCTGCTTTTAAGGCATCTACAAAAGGAAAGGAAAAGGAAGTTGTCAAAGAATCCAGCTATATATCCGATGAAGAAGAAGCGACTTTCGTGAGAAAGCTCCAACTAGGCACTGGAAGATTCAAAGGTAAGCTTCCCTTCAAATGTTTTGAGTGTGGAAAAGTTGGTCATTATGCTGCTAAATGTCCTTATAGAGAAAAGCATGGTAAAGAGAAACAATTTGAGAAGAGAAAGAGTTATTATGCAAAAGAAGATGATGATGAAGTGTCCAATGAAGATGAAGAAGATTCTGACCAAGATCTGAAAGTGCTCATGGCTAAGAAGCAAAAGAAGAAGGTTACTCGAGGAAAGGAGATACCTCAGAAATCATGTATAGAAAAAATTGAAGAAGATGAAACAGATTCTGACGAAGATCTACAAGCACTCATGGCAAAGAAGAAAAGGGAGAAGGCCACTTGTAATACTCTTCTTTGTGCAAACAATAGTAAAGATAGTGAAAGTAAAGTTGTGGATCTAGAAGAAGCTCTCAAGATTAAAGAAGAAGAAATACAAAGTTCATACAATAAGCAAGAAACTATCTATAAAGAGATGATCTCACAAATGAAAGATCAAATAGAAATGCTGAATGAACAGATGGACAAGTATCAAAGGTTTCATACTTATGCATCCAATCGAATTAAAGATCTAGAAGCAGATTTTGAAAAATCAAGCAAGAAAAATGAAGGACTTGAAGCTGCAATCATTTGTCTTCAGGAAGATTTAGAAGCATCAAGTAAGAAAAATAAGGAACCTCTACAATCATTTGAAAAGGAAGGCCTTGAAGCAGAAATCATCTCTCTCAAAGAAGATCTGGAAAAATCAAATAAAAAGAATGAAGAGCTGCAACAAACATGTGAAGAAAACGAAAATTGGTTGAAAGAAGAGATTCTAAATCTGAAGGATCAAGTAGAAGATGGAAGAAGGAAAGAAGAAAGCATGACAAAGCAATGTCAAGCCTTGGAGGTTGAGTTAAACATTCTCAAAGGTAAATTAGAAGAAAAGGTTAAACTTTTGAGGTTTCAAGATAGTACTAATATTCTGGACAATATTCTGAGTAATCAAAGGTCTCCTGCTATCAAACTTGGTCTTGGTTTTCATGAAATTGTTAAAGGAGAATCTAGCTCACAAGGAAGTGCCAAAAATTCAGAGGATGTCAATGCAAAACCTGAAGTGTTGAAAGAGACAAAAGCTCAACCAACAATCATGAATTCTCAAAAGAATTCATTCAAGAACGTTGAATGTTTTAAATGTCACAATTATGGGCATGTTGCAGCAAATTGCAGGAGCAGATCATTTCAGCCTCAAACAAACAGTTCCTACATAGAAAGGTACTCTGGTTTCTTCAAGGGATATTGTTTTTTATGTAACAAGTATGGACACAAAGCAGCTGATTGTAAAAGGAGGAAGAATAGAAATACTCATTATGATTCTTATGCTTATTTTTCTGGACACATGAGATGTTATTCTTGTAACAAGTATGGACATATAAGAAAGGAATGCAGGTCGAACAGATATGAGAAATTTCAGCACACAAATAGAAAACAAATCGGGAAGAAGATGGAGGGATGGAATAAGAAACAATCTAGAGAAGAAAAGGATGTTTTTGTGGATGCTCTAGAAGACAATGATTTTCTTGAAGAAAACACTCAATTCAAGATGAAGGACCGATCAAAAACGTA
Source organism: Pinus albicaulis (assembly GCA_034641835.2). NCBI lineage: Eukaryota > Viridiplantae > Streptophyta > Pinopsida > Pinales > Pinaceae > Pinus > Pinus albicaulis. The sequence continues at coordinate 1,868,963,499 of CM076575.1, read as the reverse complement.
GGGAATTATGACCCTACTGCAGTCATCCGCTTCTGAAGCTGACTTTTCTTATTGACTGCAGGAATGATGTGGGATACATTATGAGATTTAGTAATGTATCATCACAGGGGGAGCAATGTATGATGTCTCTCATGATTGATTTGATTATTCTGGTTATATGTATCTCTAACAGAACATCTGATATGAAGAAGACAGGTACAGGAAGGACAAGTTCAGGGGGAGATAAAGGAATGTGAAAATTTTCTATATTTCACTTTCTATACGCGGGTTATATTCACAAAAGTCGCGTATACACGCGAGTTTCAGCAGACACAGCCGCGTATGCATTGATGATAAGAAAATTTATCTGATTGCTGAAGATCTGGAGCAGAGGCCCAGGGGGAGCATCAGTCTGACTGCTGATGATTGCACTGTTAGCATCATTCTGGTTATACTCATGTTAATGAAATGATTCTTGGTTATTTTTGTTAAAGATTATGGATGAAGCCTGATTGCTTTATGATGAAGAGCATTCGTTGTCAAGATGAAAGTCTTATAATTCAGAGATGAGGACAGATCATGAAGAGATTATTGCTGATGACTTGCTGTTGAAGGTGTTTCAGATTGCACAAAGTTAAGGAAGAGCACTGGTTTAGGGGGAGCAGCAGGTTGAATACTAATGATTGCATTGTTGGCAATATGACTGCTTATTCTTTGGTTTTTGTGATACTCATGCTCAAATGATGATGACTTGGTACATGGTTTATTATGATGAGTTTTTGAGCCCTGGTTGCTGATAAGTATCCTTTGTACTCACACATGGATGAGTTGGATGTCATTTGATTCGGAAATAAATCATGCAGAGTGTGTTACTATGGTTGAGAGATCTTTTGCCTACATATGTTACTTCATGTTAAATCTTGAAGATCATGGTGATGTTGGACCACATGGATGATTGCTTGACACCTATGTGAAGATGTTGTTCTGATATGAGAATCTCTCTTGGAAAGATTGTATTGATGCTGCAAAGAATCTAAAGGCTTGGTTACTATTGTGCTGATGCTACAACCATTGGATGACGCTTGAAGACACCACTACACTGTTCTATCTATCTGTAGTCCAGGGAAGCCTTCAAATATCTCAGAAAGAAGCTGAACTTTGTCTCTGCCTCACAAAGGATCAGTTTTGGTTAAAATATAGAAGATGGTATTGTATACGCGGGTTTCCTGAAACACAGTCGCGTATATACGCGAGTTACTGCACAGAAAACCGCGTATGTTTGGTTGCTGGAAATTTTTGGTTGGTTCAGCTCTCTTCAGCACAGCTGCAGTGCTGTTTGGTATCTCTGGTGGTGTTCCAATTATCATAATTCTGTCTCTAATGTTTTGATGAAGATGCCTTGATGATTTGTTGGTGGAAGTTTTCAGGATGCACAAACTAAGGGGGAGCCTTAGTCATTTGGAAAGATTGCTTGGTCGCACAGATTCAGGGGGAGCATTAGTTTTGCTGAGTATAATGCATTGCTGGCATTATGGTGGTTTTGATATATGATCTCTCTTGAGGTCTTTTTGGTATTAATTATGAAAATTCATATTTGTACTTTGATGAAAAGGTCTGGTTGAGACCCATGTTGTAAATTGTAATATTCAGTCATGTAAGGACTTGTCATTTTTGTAAACCCACTTGGTTGGGTAGCTGAGTCAATTTTTGTAAACCCACTTGGTTGGGTAGCTGAGTCAAATTTGTAAACCCACTTGGTTGGGTAGTTGAGTCTCATATGTAAATCCACTTGGATGCAAAATTGATGTAAGTATGAGTCTTTGGTGATAGGAAGTTCATAGAGTCATGTACTTCATTGAAAAATATGTTTGAAGATTCAGCATTAACTCAGGGGGAGTTCGGCCACTTCAGCACATATCAGATCTGCAGAATGTTTCTTCCACAGAAGGGGGAGAGTGTTGGTTTTTGATCCGCCCTTTTCCCTTGATGTCAAAGGGGGAGAGTGACATGGTATCTATCTGCTATGGTAACCAAACACCATCGTGGTTGCCATCAAGTCCAAAGGGGGAGATTGTTGGAAATATGATGCAGAGTGTTGTCCTTGATGGCAACCCACCGAATGAAGATGAAGACATGTGACTGTTGACATGTGTTGTCCTTGATGGCAATCCACCTGATGAAGTTATGCTTGACTTGATGGACTTGGTAAATGATGTAAATCTGATGTGATATGTTGTTGAGTGTTGTCCTTGAAAGGCAACCCACTTGATGAAGATGATGAAAACTTCTTGATGAAGTTGTGCTTAAGAGAATGTGTTCCCGATGAAGAAAATATGATGTTTCTACAGTGTGGACAGAAGGCAATGAAGAAAAGAATTCAGAATGTGCTCAAAATATGATGAAAAGAGTATGTCTCTTTGTATACGCGGATTGGCCTAGGGGAAGTCGCGTATGCACGCGGAAAATAACGTGCCAAGTCGCGTATGGGCTAAAGCGCTCAAAAAGTGCAAAACCAAGGGTAACCACCATGGTATTAACCCATTGTATTGGGTAATGATCCGCCTAATTGACCCCGTCCAGGTAGTTTTGGGCTCATGGTATTGCTTTGGCCCATGGTATTGAAAAAGGGGCTCATGGTATTGAAAAGGGTAAACCTATATAAGGAGAAGAAATTCATTGTGCAAATAATGAGTGTGGGTGCAAGATGTCTGAGCTTGAATGAATACTTCTCTCTGAAGTATATCTGAATGGAAAGGGTTACACTTGAATGATAAATCTGAATGTATGATGCACCAATGATGAAGAAGGGGATCTAGATCTGAATTGCCCTTGTATTTGCTAGATCTGATTATGGAAGGCTTAGATCTGTGATAAGGCGAGCATCTAGGCGAACATCTGTCTGAAACAGAAGGGTAGATCTGAACTGAATATCTGATCTGATGAAGTATGCTGCTCTGTAATGATTGAAGATCTATACGCTACTTCGCCGCTCAGTAAACGCGTATATACGCGGCTTCAGCGAAGAGAAAGCGCGTATGCGCAATAAAATATACACTGAGGTATACGCTGGTTTGTGTGGACGGAAGCGCGTATATACGCGACATCAGTGAAGTAAAAGCGCGTATGCAAACTAGGGTTTGTTGAAGCAAGGGGTATGAAATATCTGATCTGTTCTGCTGTCTGATCTGTGTTGATATGTATCTGTTGATGACGTATGTTTGTACTTAAAAAGTATGGAAAGGGTTCGGTCCGGAAATATGATGAATTGTAGCCAGCAAGTTGTGTTCTATTGAAGTGGTTGGATCCAGTGTGAAAATTGATGAAACGTGGTCCAAGGTGGTGCTGAAGGTTGTAGCCTTCAGTCAGGGGGTCGTAGCTCCCTTCCAGGTGAGGCTGGTAAACGAGATCGGGGGGTCGTAGCTCCCTTCCAGGAGAGGCCGGTAAACGAGTCAGGGGGTTGGAGCTCCCTTCCAGGAGAGGCTGGTAAACGAGCGCAGGTGGGTGCCTGCGTGCTGGTCAAGTCTGCGCCAGCGCATATGTTGTAAGATGTTTTCTCTATAATAAAATATTGAAGGCTGAGCAACTGCAGCGGTGGTTTTCTCCCGACTTGGGTTTCCACCTAAAACTCCTGGTGTTCATGTGTGATGCTTTGTGTGATGGTTTATTCTGTTCTTACTGCACATGTTTACTGTTTGTAGAACATCTAATGAATGAATGATGGAATGATATAAGTGAAGAACTAATGGCATAATTAGATCTCTGAGTATACGCGAGTTTTATGAAGTATATCCGCGTGTATACGCTACTTGGCTTCCTCAAAGTAGCGTATGGGTTTTAAGGAATGAAAAAGTAAAAAGTTTTGAATATGCAGTAAATACTGATTCACCCCCCCCCTCTCAGTATTTTTCCCAACAACTCATGCATCCACAAATGCTCCCTCCTCACATCTAGAAACTAAGGATGTGGACGCTCCCATCAGTTGGTCCCTTTGACCATGAAGTATTCTCC